>CM040432.1:11256998-11856998 GCA_022702705.1 Papilionanthe hookeriana x Papilionanthe teres | reverse complement strand
ATCAATATCAAGTAGCAATTCGTGGGCAAGTAAACAATTATTAGTGATGTTTCTCCCTTGCACAAAAGCAGATTGGTTAGGACTAATCAAATAATAAAGGTGAGGTTGTAATCTCCCAACAATGATCTTGCTTATAACTTTAGAAAAAGAGGAGGTGAGACTGATAGGTCTGAAATCAGTCCAGCTTGATTTTTGAGTGTCTTTAGGAATAAGAGCAATGCTAGTAGCAACAAAATACTTTGGTAGTTCTATTCCAAAGAAAAAGGATTGAACATCCTAAATAAGATCAGTGCTCACAATGTCCCAATCTTTAATGTAAAAAGTAGAGGTGAATCCATCTGGTCCAGCAGTCTTATTGCCATCAATACTTTTCAATGCTTGCATAATTTCAGCTTCATCAGGCAGTAAGGTTAGATTAAGCTGTTGGACATATGCAGAATTTCCAGAAAATACATCAACAATGAAGGAAGAGGGGGAGGTGGGGTGGGCAGTTAACTGAGATTGAAAGTACTGCACAACACTTTGTGAGGTAGCCTGTTGATCGGTTACCCAATTACCATCAGGTTTCTTGATTCTAAGAATTGAATTAATCTTCCTCCTGTGTTTAATCACTGCATGGAAATACTTAGTATTTTTCTCCCCAAATAGATGTCTATTGACAACAGTTTTTGTTTTAAAAATAATTCTTCCCTTTCCAAAGCTTGTAAAAATTAAGTTTGTGCAGTGATCAGCTCCTAAGTATGATCTTCGTCCTAGTCTTGATTAGCTTCCAACAATTGTACTTTAATATCAGTATTTCTAACTTGTTCAAACACTTTGCCAAAGCTGTGTTTATTCCAGTTCCTTAAATGATATGCCACATTTTTTTGTAACCTCCAAAATTTAATAATTGGATTGCATATAGGATAATCTGGAACTATCCAAGCTATTTTCACTTCCTCTAAGAAGTTAGAGTGTTCACACCACACATTAAAGAATCTAAAGGGGGAATAACCTTTATAGGGGCAAAAAGAAATCTGAATCAAAAGAGGTGAATGGTCAGAAGTTGATCTATGAAGGTGATGAACATGAGTGATAGGAAATGTATTCAACCAAGAGTCATTAACCATGATTATATCAATTCTCTCCAGGAGTTTTCCCCTCTGCCAGGTAAAAGGAGACCCAATGATACCCATATCAAAAAGACCAGTTGTAGTTATATTATGTGAGAATTGTAGCATGGATTGTAAATCAAGAGTTCTACCACCCTTTTTTTCACTAGGATCTCTGATGCAATTAAAGTCTCCTCCAACAATCTAGTTAGAAGGGTGCGCTGATATTAATCAGCTCAGCCCATAAAGAAGACCTATCAGTGTTATTACAGCCAGCATAAACAAAAGTTGCAAAGCCATTGAATTGATCCAACCCAAAATGAAGATGTAAAAACAGATAGTTATCCATCACAATATTACAACTCAATTCCTTCCTAGTAAAAACCCATGGCTTATTGTTACAATTAGACTGAAAATGGAATGTAGGGAATTTTTTTTTAATCTTAGAGATATTAGTATGCCCCAAAGGTTCCAGCAAAGCAAAAATCCAAAGTTTGTGAGTCTTGTTTAAGTGTAGGAGTCTATTAAGGGTGCCAGGACTAGCAACAATCCTAACATTCCAACAAAGAAGATTAATCATGGTGAATAGCATTACTAGCCCTAGTTATCCTAGGGGGAGTGGCTGAAGAGTTTTCCATACCAATTATGTTTGATTTAGACAAATTTTGTAGCTCCATAGTGTCTTTTCTCCTTCTCCTTATTTTCTGTTGAGACCATACTCCTTCTGCTGCTGTAGTTAGCTCATCAAGCACAAGCTGAACTGGGTCACCAGCAATTGGATCTTTAGGAGTTATAAAAGTATCACCTGCATTAGATCTGAAAGGTACAACTTCTTCTTCAGGGGAGTCGAGCTCTAAGGAACTGTATTGGATTTGTGCAACCTCATCAGAAGGGTCTCTAATATCCATAGTCTGATCAGCATACTGCCTAGCAGCATCCCCACCAGTTCTAGATGGGACCTCTACTATTTTAGGTAGACCCACATGAACTGGCTCTAGTGAAATAACCTGAGGAGCTGAAGTTTGCGCAATAGTCTTTGTACCTTTATTAGCCACAATGTAAGGTCTGAGTTCTGGATGCAGTTTGAAACACTGCTCCAAAGTATGACCAAATAAATGGCAATGCTTATAATATAATGGTTGGTACTCCATGACAATGGGTTGCCAATACCCATTGTTGGCAGTGCCTAGCCAAACACCATTAATATAAGGCTGAGTAATATCCCTTTCCACCAGAAATCTAGCATTAGAAATCCTTGTAACATTAGCAGATGGTATGTCAAGCTTTAAAGGCCCTCCCATTGAGTCAGCAATATCATAAATAATCCTCTGATTATTGAAAGGATGCTTAAGGTTAGGTAGGCCGAACCACATGGGAACAATTGGTGGTTCTTTGGTAGGATCAAATTACAATGTCCATTTCTGTAGTTTCATAGGTTTCCCATCTATCATTATGACCTTCTTGGAAAAAATTTGGGCATAATCCTCCTCCGAGGCAAGCTGCAGCATAATATGTCTGCTATCAAGGACTTCTATTTTCCAGCTACCCACTAGTTTAAAGTCATCCACAGCTTTTCGAAGAATGTCCAGCTTGGGGTGTCCAAACTGAAACTTCCCAACTAATGTGAATCTGTAAGGCTTAGAGAGTTTAGCAAGTTCCTCCTCAGTAAAAATTAGTGCTAGCTTCCCAGCCTTCTTAGTGCATTTTCTGATGAATTCGCATTTGGCCTTACCTTCCATAACATCATGGAATAACTGGGGAAAAACCAGTTTGTCCTTAAGTTTAGTTCCTCCTTTCTTTCTAACAATTACTTCAGCATATGTGCCCCTCCCAACAAAGTTAGGGTCAACTCTAGTAAGATCAGTTGCCATGATTCAATGGAATAGTACCACTCCAAAAATTCAAAAAAGAAAATGTCCGGGAAAGAAAAAATCACTCCCAAACCAGATACCAGAGAAACTTGAAAGGAATGTAGGCTTCCTTCTCCTCCCGGATACCTTCTCCACCCAAGTAGGTAGCGCCGCCACCGAAACAGACTACCAACTCCATTGAAACCCTGCAGATTACAATCGGTGGCCACCTCCATTATATATATATATATATATATATATATATATATATATATATATATATATATTGTACTTCAGCTGCTCTTTCTCCGAGTTCGGTTTAGCATCGGTTATACGATAGCGAGCGGATTAAGAATTGTCAGCGGGAAGAATTCAATGATCTGCGGTTAGAGGGAATAGCCGGCATATTCAAATTATCCATCTCATTGTTATCTGGTTCCTGTGGATGGCCAGGAACAATGCCAAATTTAATGGTATTGCTGCCTCTTCTACCAAAGTGGCCAAAAACTGCAAAGCCTATCTACACAAAATCATCTGTCACAAAGGTTTCACCAACCTGTTAAACATTGATTAAAAAACTTCCTCTACTCCTGCCCCCAAGGTCCTATTGGTTAATTGGCTTCCCCCATTAGACCAACTATTAAAATTAACAACGATGGTACGTTTCTTAAATGGGAGAGCTAGTGTTGGGGGCATTTTCGAAATCACTATGGTCATTGTCTTCTTTATTTTTATGCTCCTGTACTAGCTTTGGATGCAATGGAAGTCGATTACATTGCGAGTCCTTTATGCCCTGCGACTTGCACATTCCGTTCCACTGGTCTAACCTCCGGATTGAAGTTGATTCCACTTGCTCTTGTTCATAACTTACATCCGGAGTGTGGTTCCTCTTGGAGGCACAACTACTTGGATCCACCGGATTCAACGGCTCTCATCCCCTCGGACTACCTTCTCTCGTAATTTTTAGGGAAGGAAACAAAGTTTCCCACTTGGTGGCAAGTAAGGGTGCTTCCTCTCGGCGAGGTGAGGGTATCCACTACCCCGACTTATGAGTTAAACTTGCTCATTCGCTGGGGACAAGCCGAGTCTCCCCCAACTTGGGCGGGGAGGAAATAATTCGACATGGTTGGTATTTTGGCCTTCGGTTTTTTCTCCCAGGTTGCAGTTCTCTAGCTGGCTGGATGTTGGTAATCTCCTACAATCAGCCCATTACTCCTTGGGGAGTGTCATAGGGTTAAGTGTTTATTGGGCACATTTTTTGGGATAGGTTTATTTTACATTTAAGTTTGTTACTTTTCCCTTTTAGTGTGAAATTGTATTGAGTCATGTTTGTTCCCATAGGGGACATTTTGTAACTTCACTCCTTTAAATCAACATGTAGGGAGCCTTTGTAGCTCCTTTCCCAAAAAAAAAAAAAGAAAAAAGAAAAAAAAAAAAATATATATATATATATATATATATATATATATATATATATATATATATATACGGGATGGCGAGTCTGCGGGGCTTTGCTAGGGCTCCGGGATGACTCTGGTGGCGGCCGTGGTTCTAACTTCTTCCCTGGTCGGAGGTGCTCTGTAGGAGGTATGTTTGTGGTGGTGGTGTTTCCTATGCTCATCTTGGAGTGTCTGGTCTTTCCCGAGCAACTTTTTTTCAAAAAGTTACTGTTCCAGTGGTGGTTTTGCTGGGTGGTGGTTTGGCTCAGTCTCTCAGGCTGGTCGCTCTTACTGTGATTGTTTTTTTTCTGGTGCGTCTTGGCTGGCCCTTGGCCCTTTGCATTGGTAACTTAGCTGTTGTATTTTCTGCTGTGCTATGGCTTTCCCCATAGACTTGGAAACCAACATCCAATGGACTAAAACAACTTATGCTGGTGTTGTTGGCAACTCTAAATTAGTGGCTTCCTCTTCTAATTCCCTAGTTTTCCCTTAACTTATGCATGATGCAGCTGCTGGTAGGGCCAACAGCCCTTTCATTCACCCAACAAGTACTAAAGATGGAGAACCTGTAGTCATATTCACAGCTCAGGAATTAACCCAATTGAATGCTGAAGTGCAATTCACACTCATTGGCAAGTTTGCTTTGGGTCATCCAAAGATGGATGCTGTAAGAAAATACTTTGAGTCCATCCAATTTATTGGCACATGGCAGTTAGGTCTGTTGGATGGAAGGCATCTCTTAATACAACTATCTACAGAGGAAGATTATGCTAGGCTTTTTGCAAGACAATCCATTCTAATTGATGGTTCAGAAATGAAGCTACTAAAATGGACCCCAGATTTTGATCCAAAGAAGGAGGCGCCTATTGTCCCCTATTTGGTTTAAATTCTCTGAGCTCCCCATAAAATTCTACAATCAGAATGCCTTTTTTAATATTAACAAGGCCCTTGGCACTCCTTTGAGAACTGATGCCCCAACAAGGAACAAATTCAGACCAGCAGCAGCAAGGGTCCAAGTTGAGATCTCCCCACCATTCACAGGTTATGGATTGGATCTGAAGATGAAGCTTATTGGCAGGAAGTGATCATGGAACAACAACCCTATAATTGTACTCACTTTAGAATGTTTGAACACACCCTTAGCAGATGTTACAGAGTCCACCCCCCTCCAAAAGACCTTCTAGGCCCCCCCTTTGGCTACTCCCTCTGATTTGAAACCCATTCTCCCTTCCCAAATCTCTCCCCCCCCCTTCTTCCCTACCTCCCCTCCTCCCCACCCCTTTTATTCCCCCCAACTCCCCCTCATTATCCACCCCCATCCCCCCCTCAAACTTCCCTCACCCCCTACCTCTACACACTTTCCCCCCTTTTGACAGTTGAGCATTTAGCACCCTCTCCACCTACCCAGGCTGAGATTTCTTTTATGGAAATTCTCTTGGACAGTAACTATCAAGTCCAAAATGTTAAGAGAAAAAAGAAAAAGAACCTAACTAAAATTCAAAAACTGCTGGATGCCCCTTCCCCTTCAGAGGTGGGGTCCCTTCTTGATGCTGCCACCTCTAAGGTCCATAGAGGAAGAGCCAGATCAAAATCCTTTTCAGCCACCCTCTCCAACCCCCCCCCCCAAAAACACCTTATGCTTAATTTCCTTTGCTGGAACATTAGGGGAGTGGCTCACCCCCTTTCCCTCAAAAGAGTCATACATCTAAACCAAAAGTATCA
Source organism: Papilionanthe hookeriana x Papilionanthe teres (assembly GCA_022702705.1). Taxonomy (NCBI): domain Eukaryota; kingdom Viridiplantae; phylum Streptophyta; class Magnoliopsida; order Asparagales; family Orchidaceae; genus Papilionanthe; species Papilionanthe hookeriana x Papilionanthe teres. The sequence goes on along the minus strand of CM040432.1, from coordinate 11,850,896 downwards.
ACTTTGGTGCATTGTCCTTTTAGAACCAATGGTCCACAAATTTTCTGAAAAGATCATCAAGAAGTTACCGAGCTTCTCCCACTTTGCTAACCTCAATAACAAAATCTGGATTCTCTGTAGAAAAGAAGTTAATTGGTATGTGCTTATAGACCATAAACAGTTTTTCCACCTATCCTTCCAGCTGGAAAGACAGTTTGGATTTACTTCCTTCATTTATGTTGGGTGTTTACAATCTCACAGACAAGAGCTTTGACAATATCTTCATTCCATTGGTAGTCATATGAATTCCCCCTGGCTGGTGGGGGAGATTTCAACTGTATTTCCTCTTCTGTTGAGAAGTTAGGAGGCAGGCCTCCCAACTTATCTAAGATGAATACCTTTGACAACAACATCTCCCAGGCTGGACTTTTTGATTTGGCCTATGATGGTCCAGATTTCATTTGGAGAAGAGGGAAACTATGGGAAAGGCTGGATAGGTTTCTGCTCCTTTCAAATATCTATATTTCTGGTCTTCCCATGATGATTTTCTCACCATTGTGCACTCTCTTTGGAATGTTAAGTTGCATCATGACCGCTAGACTCAGCTATGTCTTCTACATCATAAGGTCAGTAAGGGCCTCAAAAGCTGGGGGTGGAAAGCATTTGGAGATGTCTTCCTCGCTGTTAAGACAGCTGAAGAGAAGGTGGCTTCTCTTGAGAGGGAAGTTATTATTGACAGCAATTTAGACAATCTGCTTTGTCAGGCTCAGGAGGAACTTCTGCAGGCAATGGACATACAAGACCAACTTCTCAAACATAAAGCAGCTATCAACATCTTCACTCAGGGAGACAGGAACACAAAGTTTTTCCATGCCTTTATTAAATACAAAAGAAAATGTAACACTATCCACACTATTAAAATAGCTATTGGAACCATTCTGACTGATGCCACTGCTATAGCAAATGATGCAATCTCTTACTATAAAGACCTCCTCAAACAACCCAGTATGGATAGAATCCCTTATGATCTTACTATCTTTGAACAGGAAGTCCACCACATCAGTAATCAAAGTCTTACTGAACCCCCCACTGAAGATGAAGTATGGAAGGTTCTCAGCACCATTGACAGCAACAAGTCTACTGGGACGAATAGATTTACAACAGACATTTTCAAAAAGGCTTGGAAAATTGTTAAAGGGGAAGTCACACTGGTTATTCAATCATTCTTCAATGGTAGCAATATCCCCAATTATTTCAGCCACTCCAATTTTGTGCTCATACCCAAATCCCCCGATCCTCATTCTTGGAATCACTATAGACCAATTTGCTTAACTTCTGTTATCAGCAAAATTATTAGTAAAATTTTGGTCCTAAGAATTCAACCTCTACTTGATAAAATTATAAGTCCCAATCAATCTGCATTTGTCACTAACAGATCCATCATTGACAATGTTTTGTTGGCCCAGGAACTCCTTCTTGATCTTGATAAAACCTGCAGAGGGGGCAACCTCATTTATAAACATGACATTAGGAAAGCCTATGACACCATTAGTTGGGACTTTCTATTTGAGGTACTTTCTCCTAGGGGTTTCTCTTCTACTTTCTACAGGCTGATTTAGAGATGGATGGCTTCTAATGGGCATTCCATTCTTCTTAATGGGGCAACTTGGGGAAATTTTTCTACCTCAAGGGGTCTGAAGCAATGAGACCCCCTTTCTCCTACCTTGTTCATCCTAGCTTTTGACTATCTGTCCAGGCTTCTAAATGACAACAACTTTGCCAAAAATCATTCCATATATCAACACAGATCTAACATTCACATTACTCATCTCAGTTATGCTGATGATATCATGGTCTTCTCCAATGCTCACAAAAATTTAGTTAAAGGTATTCTGAATTGTCTCCAACAGTTCCAAACTGTCTCAGGCATGACATTCAACAAAGAAAAATACCACATAATTTGCAGCAACAATATATCATTAAGCAAAAAAATTTGGAACCTCGACCACACTGGTTTCTCTTGCCCATCTAGTCCTCTTGTCTACCTGGGGGTCCCCATCCTTAAAAGAAGAGTGAAGCAAACTCACTTTGACTCCATCCTTCAGAATATCCAGAGCCAATTGTCAAGCTGGTCACATTCTTTCCTGTCTAGTCTGGGCAGAAACACCCTCTTGAAGAACATTCTCACACCTTCCCCTCATACATCCTGCAAATGACCTCCATGAAAAAAAACACCCAGATACAAATGGAGAGAATATTTAATAAGTTTCTATGGTCAGGTAGCAGGAGACAGATTCACTAGACATCTTGGCAGAAGGTGGCTAAATCAACTTGGGCTGGTGTCTTGGGCTTCCATGGTCTGAAACAAATGTCTCAACTCAAATTTTGCAAACTTTGGCTAAAGTTTAAATCTCAGACCTCTCGTTGGGCCAAGTTTTTGAAGGGCAAGTACTGTAGAGGTTTTCATCCTTCCCAAGATACTAAAAAGTCAGGAGACTCCAGAATCTGGTCTGGTATGGTTAAAGCCCTCCCTTGAGCAGATAAAATGTTCCCTTGGGAAATTGGCAAAGTTGATATTTCATTCTGGTTAGATAAATGGTGTCCTGATGACGGGTTACAGCCAGCCCATTGATGTACCTAAAAAATACCCATTTTTTTGCCATATTTATGATTTAATTCTTAAGGATATTATGCTTTAATGAAAGGTATTTTCATGTTTTTGGATGTAGGTGATTAAAAAAAGAGTCCAAGAAGGAAAAGAGAAAAATGGAGCTTATGGAGCAAAATATTGGAATTATTGGCCTGGCATCTAGGCGCCAGAATCCGGCACCTAAGCGCCAGCTCAATACAGACGCTGTTAGTATTTTTTGATGATTTTGGTGAGTTATTTTGACGGAGTTAAGCAGTTATTGGAGCTTCTAGAATACAGGAATTTACTTCTAATATATAGGACATGTGATACAATGCATTTGGACACAAGGAAACGGTTTTAATCACGAAGAGGTGTGATCCAAAGTGAAAAGGTGCAAAGACCTGGTCACGGAGTCCGGCGCCTAGGTGCCAGATCCCAGCGCCTAGGTGTGACAGTTACCTTCTAGAAGATGCAATAAATTTGGTTGAATTTTGAAGTGGTGCCTTAAGCAACCCCTGGTCAAATTCAGAGCTCTATAAATAGGAACCCATTCTAAAGAAAAAATCACACATTCTCTCCCCCCTCTAGTTTTACTTAGTTTTTTTGGTCTCTTCCACACTTGGGGTACCACTTTACTTTGTATCTATTGAGTTTATTTTGAGTATTTATTGTGTGTTGTTGCTCTTGGAGTCTTACATCATTGCTTTGGAGTCAGTAGAAGTCAGCGAATCTCTCGAAGGATTACTTTAGATATGTATTTGTACCTTGGTTCAAAGTTATATATATATATATATATATATATATATATATATATATATATATATATATATATATATATATATATATATGTTTTGTTGTGTGATTTCAGTGTGTTCTGAGTAGTTTGTTATCTTTCTCCTTTCAACTATGAAAAGATAATAAATTAATTCAATTTTGTAGGAGAATTAATTTTAAAATATTTAAAACATTGTGATGATATTAATAATTGATCATAGTTTACTTTTTAAATTCGCCATTTAAATTGTTAAAACTTGTTGAAGAATTTTGAGACCTATCTGGAGATAAATTCTTAACTAGTAGTTATCACATGAATCCTTGTGTAGTCAAAGGCTTTATGCGAGTTATTCACGGTGAAGTGCAAATAAATAGGAAGATATTATATATTGGGAGTAAAATTAATTATTTTTTAGAGTGACACACTAAATTCTAATAATTTGGTTTATAGAAAGGGATCGAGTCACTGGTAGGGCTGACTATAGCCACCCTTGGACATCTAGTAGTATGAGTCTAGATTAACCCATTCTACTAATATAACATCCTGAACCGATCTATAGATTAGTCAATGTTCTTTGCACCTGGACCAAAGGGTAAAGAATAAGAATGCTTGTATTTGGCACAATACCATAATCTAAATTCCCCACAAAAGATAATTATTCTAAAAATCTTGGATTAGTTGAAAAGGAGAAAGTCATTTTTATACTTTCATTGAATTTTAATTACTGCTTACTTTACTTTTTTACTGCTTACTTGCTTATAGTAAAAATGGTTAGTCAATTAAATTTGTATATATATATATATATATATATATATACGTTTTATAAAAACACTATCCCTGTGGGATCGATAACCAGGACTCCACTAGAGCCCTGCATTACTTGAACGATACGTATATTTGTGTTTAAAATTGTGACTTTTACAATAATTATTATTAAATCTAAATATAAATTCATAAGTAAAAGTAAACATCGCACATCAAGTTTTTGAAGTCATTTGCCAGTAATTAAATATTCTAAAAAGTGGTATCAAATTCTTTGTATGTAAAAGCATATATAAAGTCGCATCACTTCAAGTTTTTGGCGCCATTTCCGGGGATAGAATAGAATAAAAAGTAAAAAGAAAGATAAGAAAAATAAAAAAAACAAAAAAACAAAACAAAAACAAAAAATAATATTTTAAATTTTATGAGTAGTTCTGGATCTGAAGGATTACTATCTTTTGATTCCGAATTAGAAAGAACTATTAAATGAATTAAAAAAGGAAAACAAATTTCAAAACATCAAGAAACAGCTAACTTACATAACAATAATATAAATCCAATCAAAATTAATGAACAAAATATTTATAAACCATTAAGGGAATATGCAAACCCTACAGTTGATGAACTTCATTTTAGTATTCAAATGCCAGCTGTAGATGCTAATTCTTTTGAGCTTAAGTCTTCTATTTTTCAAATGGTTCAAAATAATAAATTTGGAGGAACACCTAATGAGGATCCAAATTTACCCCTTGCTAGTTTTTTTAGAACTTTGTGCTACCTTTAAATATAATAATATTTCTGATGATGCTATTTAGGCTTAGACTCTTTCCTTTTTCCTTAAATGATAAAGAAAAGATGTGGCTTAATTCATTAGCAACTTATTCTATTAAAACATGGTCAGATATGGCACAAAAATTCCTTGTTAAATATTTTCCTCCTTCTAAAACAGTTAAATTGAGAAATGATATTACTTCATTTACACAATTTGATGGAGAAACAATTTATGAAGCTTGGGAAAGATTTAAAGAACTATTAAGAAAATGTCCTAATCATGCTTTACCAGATCGGTTAATCATTCAAACATTTTATAATGGACTTATTGAATCACTTAGATCTATTATAGATGCTGATGCTGGTGGTTCTTTAATGGCTAAGACATTTGAAGAAGCCTACACTTTAATTGAAGAAATGGATAATAATAATTTTCAATGGCCTTCAGAAAGGGTTAATCCTAAAAGAATGGCCAGTATTAAAGATAATGAAGCCTTTTCTATTTTAGCTTCAGAAGTGGCTGCGATATCTAAAAAATTAGATAATTTTGCTATTAACATATCACATGTAAGTAATTTGATGATCCTCAAACAATGTAAAGTTTGCAAGCTATTGCTAGTAAAACTAATAACCGTTATTCTAAATATTATAATCCTAGTTGGAAAAATCATCCTAATTTTAATTGGAGTAATGAACATCAACAATGGAATAATAATCAAGTTAATCAAAATTGGAACAATCAAGGAAATTCAAACTTTAGACCAACTTACCCTCCTGGTTATAACAATCAGCAGAAAAAGTTGTCTGTAGAAGAATTGATCTTCCAACTAAGCAATCAGCTACAAAGTCAAAACACTGCTATTTGTAATATTGAGAATCAGATGGGTTAAAAATATAATTTCATTAATTAAAGACCTCAAGGAACACTGCCTAGCAATGTCGAAATTAATCCTAAAGAACCTGGAAAAGAACATGAATAAGCAAAAGTTGTACAACTCAGAAGCGGAAAGGAATTAAAAGAGAAAACACAGAATGAGAATGAAAAAGAGAAAGAATTTGAAGAGATTGAAAAACTTAAAGATACCCTTTCTTCAAGTAAAGATCAGACTGTAGTACCTATTGAAGTGGAAATTGAAAGACCACCACTGCCTTTTTCTCAAAGACTAAAACAGCAGAAGCTTGACCATCAATTTTCTATGTTGTTTGAAATTTTTAAGAAACTTGCCATCAACATTCCTTTTGCTAAAGCTTTGGAGCAAATGTCAAGCTATGCAAAATTTATGAAGGATATTTTAAGTAAGAAGAGAAAATTTGAAGCTTATGAAACTGTTGCATTAAGTGAAGAATGTAGTGCAATAATTTAGAAGAAATCACCTCAGAAACTTAAAGATCCTCGAAGTTTCACTATACTATGTGCTATGGAAGAAAAATTCTGTGGAAAAGCATTATGTGATTTAGCAGCTAGTATAAATCTCATGCCATTTTCAATCTTTCAAAGGTTAGATTTAGGAGAGATTTCTCCTACTACTGTAACTCTTCAGTTAGCTGATCGACCGATCACTTATCCTAAAGGAGTTATAGAGGATGTTCTTGTTAAAGTAGAAAAATTTATCTTCCCAGTGGATTTCATTGTTCTAGATATGGAAGAAGATAAATAAATACCTATCATTTTAGGGAGACTTTTTCTAGCTACCGGACAAGCTATGATTGATGTGCAAAAAGGAGAATTAACGATGAGAGTTAATGATCAAGAGATAACATTCAAGGTTCTGAAATCAATGATGTATCTTGATAAAGAAAAATACTATCGGATGGATATTTTTGATTATATAATTGAAATGCATTTTTAAGAAAAATGTAAGGTCATTTCTGATGATAAAGATAAAGAATCTATGTTATATAATGAGTCATTAAATGAATAAATTGAAAAATTAAGTGAAGAAAATTTATCTAAAGAAACTCATTATATTCATGAAATTGGGAAATTTTAGACACAACTAATAATGAAATACTTTTACCCTCAATTGAAAAAGCGTCTGAATTGGAATTAAAGATGTTACCTGCATATTTAAAGTATGCATTTCTTTGAAATTCATTAAATTTACCTGTAATTATATTTTTAAAATTAAGCAAAGATCAAGAAGAAAAATTAATAGGAGTTCTGTAGAATTATTAGAAAGCTTTTGGTTGGACTATTGCAGATATAAAAGGAATAAGCCCTTCAATCTGTATGCATAGGATTTTAATGGAAGAAAATTGTAAACCCACTATTGAACCCCAAAGAAGATTAAACCCAATTATGAAAGAGCTTGTTGAGAAAGAGATTTTGAAATGGTTAGATGCTGGAATTATTTATCCTATTTCGGATAGCCAATGGGTAAGTTCTATTCATTGTGTTCCAAAGTTAGGAGGAGTAACTGTCATTGTTAATGAAAGAAATTAATTAATCCTAATAAGACAAGTTACTGGATGGAGAATTTGCATTGACTATCAAAAATTAAACAACGCCACTAGAAAGGATCATTTTCGTTTATCTTGCTTGGATCAAATGCTAAATAAACTAGCTGGACACTCATATTTCTGTTTTCAAGATGGATATTCTGGTTATCATCAATTACCCATTGCTCCTAAAGATAAAGAGAAGACAACATTTACAAGTCCTTATGGAATATTTGCCTTTAGAGGAATGTCTTTCGGTTTATGCAATGCACCTGCAACTTTTCAAAGCTGTATGATGTCAATATTCTGTAATTTGATTGATAAAGAAATTGAAGTATTTATGGACAATTTTTCAGTTTTTGGAACTTCTTTTGAATCTTGCTTGGAAAATATAGCGAAAGTTCTAAAAAGATGTGAAAAAACAAATTTAGTTCTAAACTAGGAAAAATGTAAATTTATGGTCACAGAAGAAATTGTACTTGCACATAAAATTTCACAAATAGGCATGGAAGTTGATCAGGCAAAAGTGAAAATTATTACTAAACTTCAACCACCTATTACCGTTACTGATGTAAGAAGTTTTCTGGGTTATGATAGATTTTATAGAATATGTATAAAGGATTTTTCTAAAATTGCTAAACCTCTTTGCCATTTATTAGAAAAAGAAGCTAAATTTGAATTTAATGAAGAATGTCTGAATGCATTCAATATTTTAAAAGAAAAATTAATCACTATACCTGTCATTGTTGCACCTGATTGAAATAATCTTTTTGAATTAATGTGTGATGTAAGTGATTATGCGATTAGAGCTGTATTAGGAAAAAAATATGAGAAAATTTTCAAAATTATATATTATGCTAGCAAAACTTTAAATGAAACTTAAATAAATTACACTACTACTGAAAAGAATTGTTAGCAATAGTATATGCCTTTGATAAATTTTGACCATATTTTCTTGAAAAGAAATGTATCTTACATACTGATCATTCTGCTATTAAGTATTTAATATCTAAGAAAGATGCTAAACATAGATTATTAGATGGGTTTTACTTTTACAAGAATTTGATTTTGAAATAGTAAACAGAAGAGGAACTGACAACCAAATTGCTGATCATTTATCAAGAATCAAAAATAATAATGAGAAGAATTATGAAGAAAATATTAATGAGAAATTATCTGATGAATAGTTATATGTCATTCAAGGATTGCAAATGCCCTGATATGCTGATATTGTTAACTATTTGATTAGCAATATTTTACCTAATGGGATGAATAACAAATATATTAAGAAATTCAAGAATGATTGTAAATCATATATTTGGGAAGATCCTCATTTATTTAAAATAGGAAGAGATTCTGTGATTCAAAGATGTGTACCATATGAAGAAACTTTTGCAATAATTCAAAAATGTCACGAATCTGAATTTGGAGGACACTTTAGAGTAGATAAAACCGCATTTAAAATTTTGAATTCTGGATTTTATTGGACTACTTTATTCAAAGATGTTGGATATTATGTGAAAACTTGTGATCGATATCAAAGAATGGGAAATATATCCAGAAAAGATGAAATTCCTCTAAACTTTATATAAGAAATCAAAATTTTCGATGTATGGGGTGTAGACTTTATGGGACCTTTCGTACCATCATATGGAAAAATTTATATTGTATTAGCAGTTGATTATTTTTCAAAGTGGATCGAAGCTGTAGCTTTACCTAACTGTGATTCCAAAAGTGTTTCGAAATTTGTAAAGAAGATGATTTTTACAAGATTTTGATTGCCCAAAGTAATTATCACAGATGGAGGAAGTCATTTCAAAAATATGAGAATTCAATCATTATTGGAAAAATTCAAAATTAAACATAGAATTGCAACTGCTTATCACCCGCAAACAAGTGGAATGGCTGAAGTATCAAACAAAGAAATTAAAAGAATATTAGAGAAGATTGATAATCCTAAAAGAACTGACTGGGTTGATAGATTTGATTCTGTATTATGGGCTTATAGAACAGTTTATAAGACACCTATCAGAATGTCAGCTCATCGGTTAGTTTATGGTAAACATTGTCACTTACCTGTTAAACTGGAACATAAAGCTTATTGGGCGATAAAGAAGTTCAATTATGATTTGAATGCTGCATGAGAGAAACGGTTATTACAAGTGAATGAAATGGAAGAGATAAGAAATTAGTCTTATGAAAATGCAAAGACTTATATGGAAAGAATGAAGAAATTGCATGACAAAATGATTTCAAAGAAAATATTCGAGCCTGGACAAGAAGTATTATTATTTAATGCTCATTTAAAACCTTTTCCAGGAAAATTAAAATCTAAATTGATGGGACCATTTATAATTGAGAGAGTATACCCTTATGGAGCAGTGGATATTAAAGATCCAAAAACTGGAAAAGTATTTAAAGTTAACGGATTAAGACTGAAGCCTTATATGGGAGAAATTAAATTAAATCACAAAGAGGCTTATGAGTTGAGTCTACCCGATTAATTCAATTAACTAGGTCGGGCTCACGACGTTAAATTAAGCGCTTTGTGGGAGGCAACCCATATTTATTAGTGTGAGTTAAATTATTGCCGTAAGGTTATGCCTTTGTCTTGACTAAATTTTAAAAAGTAAAAAAAAAATTAACTCCTGCTCTGCAAAACTTTTCTATATATGCTTAATCATTTATGTTATATTCATTTTAAAGTATGTATAGAAGTAGAAGTTAGTTTTTCCTTACTACATCATTATTGTACTTAGATTAATTCCTATTTATTTCTTTCTCTCATGTTTTAGAAAATTTCATGAATCATATTTATACAAAAGCTGAAGTTTTGGGGAAGGGAAAACATTTATCAAATTTAAATATTATTTGTCCTTAATGAACTAATATTTTCTTTAAAAATATATTAATATAACATAAGGAATGAAAAATCTATTTAAGATTACCTAAATTTTTGAATTTATAAATAATTTAGTAAACTTAACTAAAATTTCAAAAATTTTGTTTGATTTTAAGAATAGAATTATTTAACTTAAAGAATAATAAGACGAAAATTTTTCTATTTAGGGTATAGAGAATTGTATTTTTGAAATACTAATGAATTAAGATTATTGCTTGAAAAAGAAAAGATTGAAATAAGTTTTGGAAAATAATAAATTATTAAAAATGTCATATTTATTAAGTAAGAATATATAAGTTTTTAAAAATAAGTTAAGGATAGTGAAGTTCAAAATCATTAACAGGCTATCCAAAAATAGTAATCTCACTTGAAAAAGAAAAAAAGAAAAGGATTGAAAAACAATCCAAAAAAAAAGAAAAGAAAAAGAAAAGAAGAAAAAAAGAATGTGAGGAAATGCCTAATCAAAAATTGGCTTCACTTGAATTATCTTATAACAAGAAAACTGATGACATTTTTAACTTAATTTTTATGTACAAATATTTTTACTAGAAAAATATTTCATGAAAATCTTTTTCTTGTAAATATTCTATGTGACCTTAATATGATAAACTACAATTATTCTTGAAATAAATGAAAAATTTTAAGTTTTATGATTTGGTAGTTAAATGTTCTTTAATTCTTAAAATTAAACTTAATTAGTAAAATTTAGTTAAAGATTTGTTAAAGCATTTATAAAACCAAAAATTGCAAGGATTCTTAAATATTTTAACTTCATTCCAAATGTTATCTATTTTATGTAATTAAAAGGGTTACTTGAGGACAAGTAACACTTAAGTTTGGGGGAATTTGATCTACCTAAAAGAAACACTTTTTTATGCCTTATTTATGATTCAATTCTTAAGGATATTATGCTTTAATGAAAGGTATTTTCATGTTTTAAGATTTAGGTGATTAAAAAAAGAGTCCAAGAAGGAAAAAGAAGGAAAAAGGAGCAAAATGGAGCTTATGGAGCAAAATATTGGAATTATTAGTCTCGCCAGAATCCGTTGCCTAAGCGCCAGCTCGATACAGACGATGTTAAGATTTTTTTATGATTTTAGGGAGTTATTTTGATGGAGTTAAGTGGTTATTGGAGCTTCTAGAAGACTAGAAATTACTCATAATATATAGTACATATGATACAATGCATTTGGACACAAGGAAATGATTTTAATCGCGAAAAGGTGTGATCCAAATTGAAGAGGTGCAAAGACCTGGTCATGGAGAACGATGCCAGATCCCGGCGCTTAGGCGCGACAGTTACCTCTTAGGAGATGCATTGAATTTGGATGAATTTTGAAGGGGTGCCTTAAGCAACCCCTAGTTAAATTCAGAGCTCTATAAATAGGAGCCCATTCTACAAAAAAAATCATACCTTCTCAACCCCCTCTAGTTTTACTTAGTTTTTTTAGTCTCTTCCACACTTAGGGTGCCACTTTACTTTGTATCTAGTGAGTTTATTTTGAGTATTTATTGTGTGTTGTTGCTGTTGGAGTCTTTCATCATTTCTTTAGAGTCACTAGAAGTCAGCGGATCACTTGAATGAACACTTCAGATAAGTATTTTAACCTTGGTTCAAAGTTTTATAAATATGTTTTTTTTGTGTGTTTCAATGTATTTTGAGTAGTTAGTTATCTTTCTCCTTTCAACAATGAAAAGATAATAAATTAATTAAATTTTGTAGGAGAATTAAATTTAAAATACTTAAAACATTGAGATGATATTAATACATGATCAAAGTTTACTTTTCAAATTGGCCATTTAAATTGTTAAAACCTGTTGAAGAATTTTGAGACCTATCCGGAGATAATTTCTTAACTAGTAGATATCACATGAATCCTTGTGTAGTCGAAGGCTTTATGCGGGTTATTCAATGTGAAGTGCAAATAAATAGGAAGATATTATTAATTGGGCGTAAAATTAATTAGTTTTTAGAGTGACAGACTAAAGTCTAATAATTTGGTTTATAGAAAGGGAACGGGTCACAAGTAGGGCCGACCTTAGCCACCCTTGGACATCTAGTAGTGTGAGCCTAGATTAACTTATTCTACTAATAAAACATCCTGAACTGATCTGTAGATAAGTCAATGTTCTTTGCACCTAGACCAAAGGGTAAAGAATAGGAATGCTTCTATTTAGCACAATACAATTATTTAAATTCCCACAAAAGATAATTATTCTAAAAATCTTGGATTAGTTGAAAAGAAGAAAGTCGTTTTTATACTTGCTTTGAATTTTAATTACTCGCTTACTTTACTTTATTACGCTACTCGCTTACTTGCTTATAGTAAAAATTGTTAGTAAATTAAATTTGAATATATATATATATATATATATATATATATATATATATATTCTCCTACCCATTTGCTAATGAAGTATTTGGGAGTTCGGTTAAATGCTGGTAGAGTAAAGTAAACCCATTTTGATGAAATATCGAAAAGATCGAGTAGCTACTTCTTCAATCGGACTCACTTATATCTATCCTCCCGTAGCGGACTTACTATACTCAAAAGCATCCTCACTACCCTCCCTTCCTATGTGATGCGGATGACTACCATGAAGAAGAGCACTCAAGTTCAATTTGAAAGATTATTCAATCACTTTCTCTGGTCTGGTCAAAGTAAACAGATACATTGGAGTTCTTGGACCAAATTAGCTAAACCTATTTGGGCTGGAGGGCTGGGTTTTAAAGGTATAAATCAGATCATTCAGGTTAATTTAAGCAGACTCTGGATCAAATTCAGATCTCAGGAGTCCCCGTGGGCTGGGTTTCTGGCTAGTAAATACTGCAAATTCTCACATCCCTCCTTTGTAACCTGCAAGCTTGGTGATTCCAAACTTTGGAAAACCATGATCAAGAATAGACAACAAGCTAAAAAACTGTAAATTTGGAACCTTGGCAATGGGAATCTCAACTTCTGGCTTGATCACTGGTGCCCTCAGGACTGGCTGCAACCCTGTACCACTCATATCAACCTCGACCTCCAAGTTGCTGATTGCTCGGAGGGGAACAGTTGGTCACTCTCTATCCTTCACACTATTCTGGAGGCCCCTTCTGCTAGGAAAGTGGCTTCTATTGATTTTAATAGAACTTGTCCAAATTCTATTGTTTGGAAAACTCTCAAGCTTCAAAACCTCACTCAAGCCATCTACTCTCAAACCTTTCAAAGGGTCACGGTCCCTTGGGGGATTTCTATCTGGAAATGCCATATCTCCCCTTCTATGAGTCTATTCTGCTGGAAATTATTTTTGAACCTTATACCCACTGATGATATACTTAAAATGAAGGGCCTGAGAGGCCCTTCCCGCTGCTGTCTCTGTCATCATGATGAGGAATCCATTTCTCATCTTTTCTTTGTCTGTAGCTTCTCACAACAGATCTGGCACAACCTTGTGGAGAAGAATTTTATCAATACTCTTCAGCTTCAACGGATGGAACTTCACACCTGTTGGGATGCCTGGAATAGGTTGGGAGCTGGTGCCCTCCCCTTAATCACTGCTTGGTTCATTAGGATGGCTAGGAACAAGGCCATATTTGAAAACCACCCTCCTAGTGTCATGTATGTGACAAGGAATTGCTTAACCTATATCTAGAAACTGATGCAAATTAAGAAGTTCCCCAGTATTTTTTCCTTCACCCCTTCACAGAAAAAATCTTTAAACATCATCAAAGTTTATTGGAACACTCCTAGTCAGCATTTCATTAAAGTGAACACTGATGGGAGTTTCTTCGATAATTCTGCAGGTATGGGGGGTGTTTTCAGAACTTGCTCTGGGTCATGTCTGTTGTTTTTCCAATCCCCCATTACAGCTTTGGACCCTTTGGAAGCTGAACTAATTGATGTCTTTTGGGCTCTTAAGTTGGCTTTAAGATTCCAATGGTTCAACCTGATTGTGGAAGGAGATTACCAGGAATTGATACAATTGCTCCACTCCAACTGCTCTTCCAACTGGTTTCATTGCCAGTGGATCCAAAAGTTTAATCTCCTTTGTTCTCATCTGAATGTGAAGTTCCTTTTCATCTATAGAGAGGGTAATAAGCCTGCCAATTGGCTTGCTAGAAGGGGAGCCTCTTCTTCTAATATTGAGTTGTTTACTTCCCCTCCTCATGATCTCAACTTGTTGATGGCTGGAGATCTGCTATCTGTCCCTCATCTCGGAATTCCCGATTGATCGAGAACTCTTTTTTCATTGTTGGATTTCCAAGTTTTTGTGCAGTATACTTATATACATTTGTTATATAAATATACTTTTTTTGGTACAACTTATTTTCTTTCATTTTGAGGTTAGTGGTATTTTGGTGAGTTACCCCTGGATTGTAGGGGTCCTCACTCCTTTTTCTGTACTCTTTTAATCATCTCAACATGTAGGGAGCCTGTTTGCTCCTTTTAATATATATATATATATATATATATATATATATATATATCTATATATATTTCCAAAAACTTGCCTAGTAGGCAAACAATATATTAAAAGAGGAAAAACAGTACAATTTAACTCCTAATGTATGGAAGACCCAAACTGTCTCCATGAAGTAAAAAGGCTAGGGGGAGGGGGAACTACATCAATGGCAACATATTCATTAAAATTTCTTTGAGAGGCAAGCCAATGAGCAGGAGCATTGCTTTCCCTAGGGGTATGTGCAAAAGCAATATTCATGACATCCTTAAACTTTGGCAGTCTATTGATCCACCTACTTATGTGCCATGGAGCAGTTCAGTGTTTTGCATATAATTGATGCAACAAGATGAGTCTGATTCAACCATAAGAGAGCCCACCTTACAATTGTATAAAATACTAATTGTCCAAAAAATAGCTATCATTTTAGCCTCCAATGCATCAAGAGCAACAGCTGGAGAGTGGAAAAAGAGCAAGCACTTCCGACTGCCATTTCTAAAGATTCCACCAAAACCTGCCTGCATCTTGTAAAAACTCCTATCTATATTGACCTTAACCCAAGGAGTAGTGGGAGGAGACCACATAATGACTAGTGGTTTGGTCAAAGAGGTTGTACCTGAATGTTTAAATAAGCAGATATCCTTAAATTGGTGAAACTTGATAAGTTTTTAGATATAGGCCAAACAGTTAGAGACCACTGCAGTGAAGATGGATGTTTATCCTCATATTTGGCTTGATTCCTGCACATCAAAATAAACCATGCTACCAGGAAAGGAACCACCAGGAGATCAACTTGGTTCCACTCAGATTAAGAGTATCAAGATTTAGCTTATTGAGCAGGTCACTCCAAACATTCTGGGAGAAATAACAATTAAAAAATAAGTGTTCCAATGATTCTTCAGCACTCTGGCACAGATGGCAATAAGAAGGCCCTCTCAATCCTTTTAGCCTTAGGATGTCATCAGTGGGTAGGAGTTTGTGCCTTACTTTCCAACAGAAAAAATACGTAGAGGGGGTCAGCAGTTTCCCCCAGAATTCAGATCCCCATTGGATCTGATTCCAATTGAATAGTTTATGTTAGATGAAAGCAGAAAGATTTTGAGACTTTTTGTTTGTGGTGATCAGCTTATCTTTTTGTCCAGGCTGGAAGTTTGTAATCAGCACCTGATGCAATTGTTCAGAGTTAAGAATACTATTGAGCAACCTGCAGTTCCATTGACTATCAGCCCAAAAATCCTTGACACTGTTATATGAAGGGTTCCAGGTTGTGTATATGAGAGTTTCTCCCCCCCCCCACACACACACACCCATTGATCCAACCAGAAGTTAACTTACCCTCACCTAACTCCCAAATGAAAAGAGTTTCAACTTTGTCTTTGATTTTCAGCAGTTTTATCCAAAGCTTGGAATCTCCCAATTTGGGCTGAACAACTGATGGATGATCTTACTTATAATATTTACCTTTCAAAAAATTAGCCCAAAGGCTATCTTGGGCTCTAAACCTGATCCATATTTTATAAAGGTTTTTAAAGCTTAAATGATCAAAGCTCTTGAAACCCAAACCACCTGCCTGGAGAGGTTTACACAGCTTCTGCCAAGGGAGCCAGTGTATCTGTTTGTGCTAACCAGCCCAAAAGAACCTGTTAAACATTCTACCAATCTACTGCTGGGTGCTTTTTTTTCATAGCAAACGTATGTAGAGCATAAGAGGTTAAAGCAAGAAGTATACTTCTCAGTAGAGTGATCCTGCCACAATTTGAAAGGAATGAATTGGTCCAACATTGCAGCTATGTTTTAATCTTATCAATAACCTCTTGGAATTGTGTTTGTTTTATTATGCCCTTCAATAATTGAACACCAAGATAATTAATGGGGAGATGAGCTGATTTAAAACCTGTGAAATTAGATATCCATTGCTTCATTTGATGGCTGACATGAATACTAATAAAAAATTGACATTTTTGTAAATTCAGCTCCAAACCAGATACAGAATGGAAATGCATTAGAGCTTGGTGAATAGCCTTAACAACAGATTTGGAAGATTTGGAGAAATTTATAATATCATATGTGTAGGACAGATGGATAATACCAATATTAGATTGGTGATGATAAGATAGGTGAGGTGATTGAGCAAAGAGATTATTCAAAATTCTGGAGAGGTAATCAAAAGCTAAAATGAAGAGGGTTGGGGAGAGGGGATCTCCCTATTTGATACCTTTGGTAGCACTAAAGAAGCCATGAAACTTACCATTAATCATGATAGAATGAGCATTGCATTTCAGCCACCTACCTATAAGTTCGAACAAAATCATATATATATATATATATATATATATATATATATATATATATATATATATATTGGCAAAAGGAAAACATTCATTAATAAGATAAGATTAGGTACATCTAATGAAAGGGAGGTGAAGAGAGTCCCCTAAAAGTAACTGCCTTAAAGGCTTAGCAGGAAAAAAGGAAAAAATTACATTGTGGTTGGAGGAAGAAGTCTTTGCTAACCAGTTGGCAGGTTGATTCCCTTCTCTATGAATGTTAGACCATTTTATAGTAAGATGTAGAGATAAGAGTAAAATTTTCCTGTATAGATAAACAAGATTCCATGGGGGAGTGAAGTCGCCCAACATCATCTTAATAACTTGTTGTGAATCAGATTCAATCCATATCTGTTTTAGATTTAAAGTTGTAGCTGTTTTTAAGGCCCAAAGAACAGCATTCTTCTCAGCTTCCAATGCTGAAGAGGAGATTAAAGGAGATTGAAAAAACCATAACAATTGCCCAACATGATTTCTGCACACAGCACCAATCCCAGCAGCAGTAGAGGTGAAGCTTCCATCAACATTAATTTTAACCTAAGGCTGTGAAGGCAGTACCCAAGGCACTAAGGAGACTTTTTCTGTAGGAGTTGTAGAACTAGTAGCTGGATTTCTGATATAGTTGAAACAGTTGAACACAACAGTTTTGGGGGGGGGCAAGGTTTATCCTCAAACTTGGCCTGATTTCTGGCCACCCAGACAAATCAGTTGATATTTAGAGGGACACAACCCCATATCTGATTTTTCCAATCATTCCAGCAAGTTTCAATGGTAACCTAATTATGTCTTTGGTGTGGGAGATTTAACAGTTGTAGAACATCCTCCCATAGCTGTAAAGTAAAAGGACATTGAAGAAATAGATGAATCAAAGTTTCTTCCTCAGATTTGCATAGCCAACATCTTGAAGCTGTTTTTAACCCTTTTAATTTGAGGATATCATCTAAGGGGATGAATCTGTGAGATAATCTCCAATTAAAGAAGGACATGGAAGGAGAGACTTTGGAAGACCAAATAAAAGTGCCCTAGCTGTTAACAGGCCAGTGAGTGAAGGAATTGTGAATGAATTTATTCACAGATTGAGATGGGGGTGTTTAATCAGCAATTTATCGGGTTTGCCAGGGTCAATGGGGATAAACAAAATTTGTTGTACAGTATCCTCATCTACCACTTCTTTCAGTGCATCTACATTCCATTTATCCTGAAGCCAGAATTCAGAAACAGTGATATGATAGTTAGTATCAGCTAAGGTTGAAAGTGGACCATCAGGGAGCAAACTATCCATTCAGAAACTAATTTGACCAGCACCAACTTCCCAACAGCTTAACTTATTAGCAGATTCTCTGACCTTTAACAGACTTTTCCAATGCTTGGAGTCACCAATTTTAGGTTGAACTAGATCAGGATGCACCTTTTTGCAATATTTTGCTTTAAGGAACTTAGCCCATATAGTATCTTGTTGTCGAAACTTAAACCATTGTTTACAGTAGAAGAGCTGATTCATTTGCTGAAAACTTTTAAATCCCAATCCCCCAGCTATGGTAGGTTTACAAAGCTTGTTCCACACAGCCCAATGGGGTTGTTTATATTGGCCCTCCCACGTAAATTTGTTAAACATGGACTCTAGCATTTTTTGGGTACTTTTCTTCATTCTCACCATTTGCACTCAGTGTAGAGAGGGAAGGTAGATAGAATGCTTTTTAATAAGGTTAATCTGCCCCCATTTGAAAGAAAGTCGTTAGTCCAACAGTTTATAGTGGAAGAGATCTTGTTAACCACATCATCATATTGAGTTTGCTTCTACCTACATTTAATCAAGTGCACACCCAAGTATTTAAAAGGTAAGACAGCTGGGGTGAAGCCAGTGGTATATTTAATCCAATTATGATGTTTATAGTGCTTTCCTGCCAAGAATTGGCATTTCTGTTTTTTTAGTTCCAGTCCAGAAACTTGTGATAAATGATCAAGAATTTGCATAGTTTTTCTAATGGCAAGTTTGATGCCATTAGAAAATATAATAATTTTGTCAGCATAAGCCAGATGGCTAATGACCTGGGAAGAACTATGTTTGTAACATAAATGGTGAGCATTACCCTGGGCTGAGTTAAGAAGTCTGGATAGATAATTAAATGCCAATATAAAAATAGTTGGGGACAAAGGGTCACCTTGTTTGATGCCCCTCTCACCAGAAAAGAAACCCTGGCTCTCCCCATTTACCAACACACTATAAAAAGAGCTGGATAACCATTTTTGAATAAGGTTGCAAAAGGAGGGGTTGAAGCCTCTGGCCTTGAGAACCAAATCGATGAAAGACCAGCTGATAGAATCATATGCTTTTTTGAGATCAAGTTTCAGTATCAAATTATGTCCTCTACAGGGTTTATCCAACTCCAGAAGTAATTCCTGTGCTAAGAGACAATTGTCAGCAATATTTCTTCCCTGCACAAAAGCAGACTGATTATCACTGATAAGTTTGTCTAAATGAGGTTGGAGTCTACTAACCAATATCTTACTAATGATTATAGTTAGAGTGTTAGTGAGACAAATAAACCTGAAATCAGTCCAATGGGATTTTTTTTGTTCTTTAGGGATAAGAACAATGCAAGATGCAGCAAAGTATCTAGGTAACTCAGCACCAGAAAAAAATGTTTGGACAGCATTGCAGAGATCATCACCAACAATGTCCCAAGCTTTCAAGTAGAAGATGACACTAAAACCATCAGGCCCTGCAGTCTTGTTCCCATCAATACATTTTAGAGCTGATAAAATTTCATTTACATCTGGTAAATGAGTTAGGTGAAAATGAGAAGCATAAGCGAGTGTCGATATTGAACACATCGGATAAGAACAAAGAAGGGTTAGTAGAATGAGCAACCATTCGGGCTTGGAAATACTTTACTCGCACTTTGAGAAATGAGATTTGGTTCATTAATTCTTCTACCATCAGGATCTTTGATGCTGAGAATAGCTTTTATTTGCCTCCTGTATTTAATCATGGCATGGAAGAATTTTGTATTTCGTCACCAAAAGTTTTTTTGTTAATGGAAGCTTTCTGCCGCAAGAACATCTCCTCTCTATCCAAGGCTTCGAGTCAATCGATTCGAGCATTGATCAAATCTTGGGCATTATCACCCCCCAGGTCTTGATTAGCTTCAAGTAATTGGACTTTGTTATCAGCCTCTCTAACCTGTTGAAAGATATTACCAAAGCATTGCTTGTTCCATTGTCTTAAATGATAAGCCACATTCTTTTGTAACCTCCATAGCTTGATAAGTGCATTATGATCAGAAATTATTGGACTAGTCCAGCCATTCTTTACCACATCCAGAAAGGAAGGATGATCAGTCCAAACATTTAGAAATCTGAAAGAGAGAGATCTTGTCCTTGGGAAAAGAGATATTTTAATTAATAGAGGAGAATGATCTGAAGTAGTTTTGTGTAAATGATGAACTTGGGTAATAGGAAAGGAATTCATCCAACAGTCATTAGCAAGGATTCTATCAATTCTCTCCAGCAGATTGCCTCTCTTCCAGGTAAAAGGAGTGCCAAGGAAGCCCAAATCAAAAAGTCCAGCATTGGTAATATTTTAGGAGAAATTCAACATGGTTTGGAGATCAGAAGTTCTGCCCCCAGCTTCTCACTAGGATCACTAATGCAATTAAAATCACCTCCCACAATCCAGCTTGTGTGAGCTTGGCTGAGACAATGAAGGGCATCCTAAAGAGCAGTCCTGTCCTGATGAGTGCAGCCAGCATAGACAAAAGTGGAAAATCCAGAGAAATGTTCCACATCAAATTGGAAGTGTAGAAATTGATAGTTATCACCAATAACTTTACAATTTAACTCTTTCCTGGTGAAGCCCTAAATCTTGTTATTGCAGTTCCTATGACAGTTGAATCCAGGAAATTGTTTTGTGTGTTTGGAAATATTTTTATGCACCAAAGGATCTAATAAGGCAAATATCCATAACTTGTTGGTCCTGATTAAGTGTTTGAGTCTGTTAAGGGTACCAGGACTAGCAATACCCCTAACATTCCAGCACAAAAGGTTAATCATGATTGAATGCCTTACCACCCTAGTTAGTCTAGGGGGTGGCAGAAGAACTTTCCAATCCAATGACATTTGATTGAGATAAATTTCTGAGTTCTAAGGCATCTTTTCTTTTTCTTCTACTTTTTTGTTGAATCCACTCCTCTTCTTTTTGATTTGTTAATTCAGATAGTAAGGGGTGTGCTGACTGATTGCCTGGATCAGGATTAGGTGGAGTAATAAAAGTACCACCAACTTCAGAGCTGTAGTGTAAGTCTTCTTCTTCTTCTGAACCCCTTTGTTGTACTAGCTTCATCCACTTAGATCTATCTGGTGGGGATGATAAGAGACCTCTCCTGGCAGAACTATGATGTTCCCTGTCTTCATCAGTTGTGTCCTTGGTATTCAATTGTATCTGTTGGGCCTGCTCTCCTACTTCCTGGGAGGTGCAATTATCAATCACTTGATCTTCTAGCTGTCTTATCACGGGAAAGAGAGGCTCTATATTTTGGGATTGCCCTTTCTGACTGGATTGTTCTCCATCACCCTGAACATCTCTGATTTCTATCTCTTGTTCAGCTAATTTTCTACTCCCAGGAATGATATTATTTGTAATTTGTATGGGCAAATTCTGAATAGAATGAGGTAGTAGCAGATCAACCTGGCTTGTTTCTACATGAGGGAATTGAGGAGGTGGGACACCATTAGGACTTTCTTAAGAAATGAAGGTAGCCTGAGGAGGAGTAATAGTATTAGCTTGGGCAGTATCCTTATTACTTTTATTGGCAGCATTATAAGGCCTTAATTCAGGGTGGATTTTGAAACACTGCTCCATAGTGTGCCCAAAAATGTGGCAATGTTTACAATACAAGGGTTGGTATTCCAACACAATAGGCTGCCAATAACCACAGTTGGCAGTCCCTAACCAAACACTACAATGTAGGGAAGAGTAATATCCCTTTCTACTAAGAATCTGATTTTAGAAATTCTAGTAATATTAGTAGAGGGTATATCTAGCTTTAGAGGTCGACCCATAGAGTCAGCAATGTCATAGATGATCTTATGATTAATAAAGGGAAGTTTCAGGTTGGGCATGCTAAACCAAACAGGTACAATAGGTGGTTCTTTGGAAGGATCAAAATCCAAGGTCCATTTCAATAATTTCATTGGTTTTCCATCAATCATAATCACCTTTTTGGAGAAAACATGTGCATAATCATCTTCTCTAGTTAATTGGAGCATAATGTGCCTGCTTTCAAAAACTCCAATCTTCCAACTTCCCATAAGTATAAAATCATCAACAGCCTTTCTCCAAATATCAAGCTTTGGGTGACCAAATTGAAACTTTCCCACTAATGTGAATTTGTAAGGCTCAGATAGTTTGTCCAACTCCTCTTCAGTGAAGATAAGCGCCAGTTTCCATGCTTTCTTTGTACATTTCCTTATGAACTCGCATTCAGCCTTCCCGGCAATAGCATCATGATATAGCCGAGGAAATACCAGCTTGTCACCCAAAGTAGTTCCATCCTCATATATATATATATATATATATATATATATATATATATATATATATATATATATATATATATATTACTTTTAATTTGAAAAATTCCAACATATTTCTTACATTTCTTACTTTTTTATAAAAACACTATCCCTGTGGGATCGATAACCAGGACTCCACTAGAGCCCTGTATTACTTGAACGATACGTATACTTGCATTTAAAATTGTGACTTTTACAGTAATTATTATAAAATCTAAATATAAATTTATAAGTAAAAGTAAACATCGCACATCATGTTTTTGAAGCCATTTGCCAGGAATTAAATATTCTAAAAAGTGGTATCAAATTCTTGTATTTAAAAGCATATATAAAGTCGCATCGCCTCACCCATGACACTCTCATTTTCCCCAGCCTTAAGGTTCTTAACTATTGGGATAATGGCTCCTGGTGTATGCCTACTTTAAACACTATTCTTAAGGAATCTTCTGCTCAACTCATTTCCGCCCTCCCCATTAATCCCTGCAGGTCTGATAGAATATCATGGGCTTCATATAAATCCCAAAGTCTCTCCAAAGCAATCTCAGCTAAGATCTTTCAATGGGAGGAGGTTAGTTGGGGCAATTACATCTGGATCAAAAACCTGTTTCCGTCCATGTCTTACTTCTGCTGGAAAGTGCTTCACAATCTTATACCTACTGATGACCTTCTCAAACTAAAGGAGCTAAGGAGGCCTTCCTGCTGCAGGCTTTGTAAAAATAATGAAGAAAACTCCCCTCACCTCTTCTTTGATTGTAGTTTCTCTTAGAAGGTTTGGAATCACTGTCTTAATCATCTCAAAATTAATCTCCGACTTCATTCATGGAAGAATATTTTCACTAGTTGGAAAGAATGGAAGGATGCAAATTTGGGGCCTCTCCCATTTATTATTGCCTGGTTCATCTAGCAATGCAGAAATCAAGCTACATTTGAGAACCACCCTCCCAAGCATGACACTGTTGCCAAAAATTACCTATCTTACCTGTCCAAGCTAGTAAATATCAAAGGACTCCCCCTCAACATTAACTTTCCAGGCAAAAACAAACCACACCCCCCAAAGTGATTCTAGTTGAGTGGAAGCCTTCTTACCCACCCCACTTGAAAGCTAATACTGATGGAATTTTTTTATCATCTAGTACTGGGGTAAGAAGAGTTTTTAGAAATGTTCAAGGTAAATGTATTCTCTTTATTCAGGCTCATGTTTCTGCTATTGATGCCATGGAGGCAGAACTGATGGCTGTCTTTTGGGCCTTAAAACTGGCTGAGTTTAAAAGATGGCCTTCCCTGATTATTGAAGTAGACTCATCCAATCTGCTGGATCAGTTGGACTCAGCAACCCAACCCCCTTGGCACCACTCTCTTTGGATAAACAGAATAATAGCTTAAGAATTGCCCTGCACATCAGGTTCATGTTTACCCTCAGAGAAGGCAATCGGCTAGCCAACTGGCATGCCAGGTTGGGCAGAAACTCAGCTCTCACTCAGGTCTCCACCTCCCCCCCTCCCCTCTCATTTCTGCTTCATGGAGATTTGTTGAAGGCACCCCATATCAGAATTGGTCAACCCCTCCCATGAATCTACTTGGAGATCAGCTGCTCTTGTGTTTGTGCTTACATGGTTTTGGGAGGTTCTCTATTTTTGGATTTTTGGTTACTAATCTCACATGTAACTAATTTACTTTACTTTGTTTCACTTTTACTTTGGTTGGAGTTGTAATGTGGAATTGGACCCCCTTAGAATCTCTAATCTTGTTGTTAGTTTTGTTTAGTTAGGGATCCTCTTTCCCTCCTTTATTTTGTACTCATCCCTTTGATTAACATGTAAGGAGCTACAAGTTACTCCTTCCCCCAATATATATATATATATATATATATATATATATATATATATATATATATATATATATATATATACATGTACATATGTATAAAAGGAGATGAAGGCGGGAACTGGTGCTCGCTAGGGTTTGGATGGCGGCGGAGGTGACCGCGCGCCGGTGGCTGTGCTTTGAGGTTGGTGGTGTGGTGCTTTTTGCTTCCCGGGTTGTATCGGGGGGTAAGGTTGCACCGCTATCTGGTTTGTTTGGCTCTTTCCTGGTCCGTTCATTTAAGTTACTTGTTCCATTGGTTATGGCTCGTGAGGGGTGGAAGCGGATCCTTCTTGGGGGTTAAACGATCTTATGCCGAGGTTACCGTAAGGAATGAGGGAGGAGTCACTCTGGGTGACAAGTTGGTGTTCCCGCAACTTTACCATGATGCAATAGATGGGAAAGCAGAATGTGAATTCATTAGAAGGTGTACAAAGAAGGCTGGAAAGCTTGCTTTGATCTTTACAGAGGAAGAAATCAGTAAATTAGCTGAACTTTACAAGTTTACTTTGGTGGGGAAGTTCCAGTTTGGTCATCCCAAACTTGACATTGTTAGAAAGGTGATTGATGATCTTAAACTAATTCGACAATGGAAAATTGGAGTGTTTGATAGTAGACACATTATGCTTCAACTTTCAAGAGAAGATGACTATGCACAGGTTTTTTCAAAGAAATTCATCATGGTGGATGGGAAAACCATGAAGCTGTTGAAATGGACAATGGATTTTGATCCTTCACAGGAACCCCCTATTGTTCCTCGTTTGGTTTAACCTCCCTAATTTAAAACTACCTTACATTCATCACCAAATCTTATATGACATAGCTGACTCTATGGGGAAACCACTCAAGTTGGACATGCCTTCTGCTAACATTTCCAGAATCTCCAAAGCCAGATTTCTGGTGGAAAGGGATATAACCCAGCCATATATTGATGGGGTATGGCTGGGTACAGCTAATAATGGCTATTGGCAACCTATTGTCCTTGAATATCAACCTTTATATTGCAAACACTGCCATATTTTTGGGCATACTGTGGAGCAGTGCTATAGAGTACATCCAGAGCTCAGACCTTTTAAGATAGCCCAAAAGAACCCTTTGGAGGTTAATCAACCTTCAACCAGTAAACAGCAAACTGAAGATGGTCCAATTCCTCTGCACACTTTTGCTGACGAAGTAACAATGAGTCTCGTGGTGCTTTGGAATTTCGAAACCAAGGCTTGGAGGAACAATCATACTACTCACTTTATTACTAATCCTACATCTCGTGGAAGATATCACCGATAAGAACCCCCCGATGAAAATAGATTAGATGGGTCAGAAGTTGTGGCTACTGAAAGTAGGATTGATTATTTATCAAGTGCTCAGGTGAATCCCTTGGCTGATACTGAGCTTCAATGTCCTCCTATCATCCCTCCAGACTTTTCAGGTGCCAACAATACAGTGTATAATGAGCATCCTGTACCACAAGCTCCTGAGCAGTCCTCTTTAGATCATTTGACTTCAGAAATGGAAGGAGCCTGGACAATTCAGAAAAGTAGGAAAAAAAGGAAAGATGTCATGGAACTGAAATACTCGTCTCACACTAATATCATTGATGCTATGGATGCTGGTTCTTCTAAGGCCCCTCCCCTAAGGTCGACTAGGACTCGGTAAGGCTACTCACCATGATTAACTTATTGTGCTGGAATGTTAGGGGTGTGAAAAGTCCTGACACCCTTAACAGAATCAAAAACCTTATCAGGACTTATAGGCCTTGGATCATTGCCTTGCTGGAACCTATGGTTAATAACAACACTCTCAGATTCAACAAAAAGTTTAAGGGTTATAATTTCTATGCTAACTGTAATAATAAAATTTGGCTCTACATTAGACATGAGATTACTTTCAAGATTCTTGCTGATGACTTCCAGTTTCTCCACCTGCACTTCAACATTGATCATTTCTCTGGTCTGGCTACTTTCATCTATGCTGGTTGCTCTTCCCTAGATAGATCTATGCTGTGGGATAAGCTTATTAATATTAGCAGTGTTATCCAGGAAAATTGGTTAGTTGGTGGTGATTTTAACAAGTATTGTCGACCCTAGTGAGAAATTTGGTGGGAGAACCCCTAACCTTCGAATATGTTGCAATTCACTTCCGGAATCCAAAGTGCTCAATTATTTGACTTGGGCTATATTGGTACTCCCTTCACTTGTCAAAGAGGAAAAATTTTAGAGAGACTAGACAGATTTCTGGTCAACAGTAATTGGATGAATACCTTCCCAATCACTAGAGTGCACCACTTAAATAGAACTTGTTCTGATCACTCTCCCATTATTATTAAGATATCACTTCTTCAGCATAATGGACATCCTTCTTTCAGATTTCAAAATGTTTGGGCTAAACACTGTAACTTCCTGGAAGCTGTCAAGATAGGGTGGAAATCTCCCTCATCTTCTTTTGATAACCCTCTAATTAGGCTGTGGAGATTACAGAAACATCTATCAAGTCATTTAAAAAGTTGGAACAAAGCTGTCTTTGGTAATGTATTTGAGCGAAGCTAAGCGAGTGGTCGATAAGGTACAATTTCTGGAGGTCCGAACAGGCTAGGGACTCGGATAATCTTGATGAACTCATGGATGCCCAAGATAAGTATTTACATGCTTTGACTATTGAAGAAGAATTTCTTTCACGTAAGGTCGCTATTAACAAACAATTTGTTTGGGGATAGAAACTCCAAGTATTTCCATGCGAGTGATTAAATACGAAGTCAAATTAATGCCATAACCAAAATCAAGACTCGGGATGGAATGTGGTTAGATGATCCTATCCTGGTTAAGGAGAATGTCTGTTCGGTACTTTCGCAGCCTCCTTGCTGCAACCCCTATAGAACCCGCTCGTCTTTAGGGGGATCCGTTTAATGACCGGATAAATACGTGCAAAATCTGTAGTTGCTTCATTTACCCGATGAAGCTGAGATTCTTCTTGCTTTGAAATCAATGGATGGGAACAAGGCTGTAGGTCCAGATGGGTTTACTCCTGTTTTCTACCTGACTGCCTGGGAAATTGTTGGTAAAGATGTGGTGAAGGCTGTCCAAGCTTTTTTCAGTGGGACTGATTTACCAAACTATTTTGCTGCCACTAGTATTGCTCTGATTGCTAAAGATGAGAAGAGAAGTACCTGGAATGATTTCAGGCCAATAAGTATCACTAATACTCTCAACAAGATTATTAGTAAGATCATGGTGAGAAGACTACAGCCATCTCTACATCTTTTAGTCAGTGAAAACCAATCTACTTTCATCCAGAATAGGAATATAATGGATAATGTAATGCTTGCTCAAGAATTAATTTTGGAGATTGACAAGCCTTGCGAGGACATAATGTAATATTTAAGCTCGGACCTAAGGAAGGCTTATGATTCTATTAGCTGGCACTTCATCCATATCATGCTACGAGCAAGAGGCTTTAGCCCGCTTTTTGTCAATTTATTCGAGAGATGGCTAAATAACACTTCCTTCACTATTCTACTCAATGGCTCTAATTATGGGTTCTTTAAACCGAGCGAGGGCTCAGGCAGGGGGATCCCTTATCTCCAACAATCTTTATACTTGCTTTTGATTACTTTTCTAGATTTCTTAACCAGGCTCACAGAAATTTTCCATATCTATGTTATCATCACAGCTCCAAACCTATCATAAGTCACCTTGCTTATGCTGATGATGTGATCCTCTTCACTAATGGTGGCAAACAATCTATAAAGAAGTCTTTGGATATTCTGAAACACCTTCAACAAGTCTCAGGGCTGGAACTTAAAAAACACAAATGTAAATTCATGACTGGGAAATATTTCAGAAATCTAAATTGGATAAAGAATACTTCTGGCTTTTCTACTTCTGATAAGCCTTTAAAATATCCGGGAGTTCGATTAATCAAAGGCAGGAAGAAACAAACCCATTATGATGAAGTGGTTCACAAGGTTACAGCTCGGATTAACAGTTGGACCAACGACTTTCTTTCCAATGGTGGAAGAGTGACTCTTCTCAAGAGTATTCTCACCACCTTCCCTTTGTTTACTATGCAGATGGTCAGAATGAAGAAAAGCATACAAAGACTGTTGGAAACTACCTTTAACAAATTCTTGTGGGAGGGGCAGCACAAACAAGCACATTGGGCTACATGGAATAAGCTTTGTAAACCCATTAAATGCGGTGGCACTGGGGTTCAAGAGTTTTCAACATATTAGAAAAATTTTCCTTTGTAAGCCGTGGATGAAATTCGGGAAACTAGATACCACAGTGGGCTCGATTCTTATTAGCTAAATACTGTAGAACCAGCCATCCTGATGCTGTAAAGGTGAAAATTGGTGATTCTCAACAATGGAAAAGTTTACTGAAGATCAGGACTGAAGCTAATAATTTTTTCTGCTGGGAGATTAGAGATGGTTATGCCAATTTCTGGCTTGACAACTGGCTTATGGATGATCGACTGTATCCCATCCCTAACATTTCTTTGAATTATAACTCTAGAGTTGTTGATTTCTGGACTAATCATCAATGGGATGAAGACAAATTGAAGGGGGTTGTGGATATTCCATCCATTCAAAAAATCAAGGAGATCCCCATCAATAGAGTACGGGAGAACTCTGATCAGCTGATTCTCAAGAAACCTCCCACTCAATCTATTAACTCCTACATCTACCAGTCCATACATCATTGGCCTCAAAACAATTAGGGTTGTCACTTATGGAATAAACATTTGACCCCCTCTATGTCATTTTTCAGCTGGAGATTGTTTCGTAGATTCTTGCCTCTAGATGATATACTGAAATTGAAGGGCCTTAGGCTCGGTTTCCGGATGCCATCTTTCTTGTGCTCGGGAGGAATCATTTGACCACATACTTTTTCAATGTCCTGTGGTTAGGGAGGTATGGAATAGAGTGCTGGAACATTTTCAACTTACACATCACTTCGAGAGCCGGATATACTGTGGAGAACTTCATTGGCTGATTGGTGGAATTGAGGCTTTCGATGTATCCACTCGATCATTTGGTGGTTTGTATGGATGGCAAGGAATAAAAATAAGTATGAGAACTCTTTATGTTCTATAAACCAAATCATTGCTAACTGCTGCTCCTTCATACACAGGGCTTATAATACACATGAATTGAGGAACAAAACTAGGATCCAAATTAAGTTATTTCATTGGATCCCTCCCTCCACTTCTTGGGTCAAAGTTAACATAGATGGGAGTTATTCCCCCTACTCTTCCGGTTGTGGTGGTGAGTGTAGGAACCACCAAGGTAAACTACGTAGGGATTTCAAACTTCCATTGTCTGCGAGTCACCTCTTCGATCTGAAATGATCGCTTGCCATTTAGGCTCTAAAGTCTGCTAAAGTTGCTTGGGCATTCTCTTATACTGGATGGAATCGATTCACTTCAACTAGTCAATATAATGAATGGCATTACTGATGTTCCTTGGATGCTTATATACCTTCACGGATCCTTGAAGGACTTAACAAAGGAAGTAACGAGTCTACTGGAGTCATCTCGCATAGGGAGGGGAATCAACCAGACCAATTGGCTTGCAAAAACGGCTTCAAAAACTGCAACTTTCAAATGTTTCAATTTCTCTTACGGGTATCTAAAACAACTACTTTTTGGTGATTTGCTTTCAATTCCTTTTATCGGATGTAACTAAACTTTTGTTCCATTAATGAATTTTATATTTTGCTAATATATATATATATATATATATATATATATATATATATATATATATATATGCGGTTTGGCGAGAATAGTGGTTTATGTTCAAGTAACACCTCTTGCCGTAATCCATCCCCATCATCCGAGGTGGTAATCCAGATTTCTTTCAATTTCAGGAAGTGATACATCTCTTTCCACCAAGACTCTAGCTCGTGCAAGATTTCCCATCTCCTGAGTTGGGGTATCAACCTTAAGAGGTTTCCCCAAAACCCTGCTAATCTAGAAAATGGCATGAGTGTGGTAAAGTTGGATAGGAAGGTTGAGGAGGGTGAACCATAATGGCTTCAGAGGGGGTTCTTTTGCAGGATCAAATCCAGGGTACCATTTTATGAACTTCATAAAGGAGTTAGCAATCTGCATTCCTTTCATTCCTAGCAGTCTTGCATGATCCTCTTCCTTAGATAGCCTTATTAGAAGGTGTCTCCCATCCATAACCCCTAATTTACACTGTCCCAAGAGGTTGAGATTCTCAAACTGGTTTCTGAAAAGCTCCATTTTAGGGTGCCCAAATTGAAACTGTCCAACTATTGTGAATTTGATAGCTTCAGCTAATATTTCCATCTCCTGTGAGGTAAAAATAATGGCAGGCTTTCCTTCCTTAGACCCCAAAGGCCTAGTAAATGGGCATTCAAATTTGCCTGCATCATGCAGACATTAGGGAAATGTCAAGTTATTTGCTTTTCTAGCCATCTGAGGTCCCTTGCTGACAGCAGCAACATTAGAAAGGGTAGCATTAAATATGTTACCCCCAGCTATAGAAATGGGTAGGGATACAATAAATGTCCTCAGCACACAGTCAATGGAACAGTAGTTCCAATTCAAAAACTCTTTACCCAGGAAAAGAAAATCAAGGCCAGCCGCCAAAAATAGAAGTCACCACCCTTACCTAACCTTCTGGAAACACCTACCTCCCGAACTACACCACCAAGGTGAGCCAGCCGCCGCCAGGCAGACTCCATCACAGCTCAAACCCTAGCAGAGCAAGCTTCCTGGCTGCGCATTAACCTCCATTGGTCACTCCTAGAGAAATGTTACAGATTGAAACCCCCCATCAGAAAGAAAGCAAAAACCAAAACAGTGGAGACAACTACTATTGTACCCCATCCGGGTTTAAATATGGAGATACAAGCAGCACCACAGCAGGAGACGCAGGAATTGTCAACACTGGGACTTGCTGTAACTGAGGACCATGAATTACTTAATCCAGGGAAGGCATTGGAGTTACCATCTGAGAATGCTGAAGATGAAAATTATGAACAAATCAAAAATATAGAAGATTTTCCACAGGAGAACAGCCCCTCTGTCAGAGAGATGGAGCTAGTACAAAACAAAATCGAAACAGAATGGAAGGAACAAAAGAACAGGAAAACAAAGAAAACTCATACTGAACTACAATGTTTCCCACAGGCTGCTGAACTAGAGGGCATGAATATTGCCTCCCCCACTGGACCTGGAAGGGGTAGATCCAGATCCATTTCTGCTCAACCCTTACCACATAACCACCCAGCAGATCCGAACAATGTTTAAGTTCATCTGCTGGAACATTAGGGGATTAGCCGACCCCCTAACTTGCAAAAGATTGGTTCATTTATATAAAAAGCACCAACTTTGGTGCTTGGTTCTTTTGGAACCCATGGTACAAAAACACCAAAATAAAATCCTTACTAGGTTCCCTGGGTGCTCCTTTTTCGCTAACTCCACTAATAAGATTTGGGTTATTTGTAGAAAAGAGATTCAGTGGAAGGTAATTGTTGATCACCCCTAACTGATCCATCTTCATTGCTCATTTAACAGCAGTACATTTGCAGCAACTTTTGTTTATGCTGGCTATACCAAGTCATCAAGAATTAAGCTTTGGCAGGAAATTCATCATATCAGCACTCTGGAAACCTCCAGCTGGATTGTAGGAGGAGATTTCAACAGCATTTCCTCTACAGAAGAAAAACTTGGTGGAAGATCACCCAATCTCACTAAACTTACTGAGTTCAATGATAATATCCAGAAGGCTGACTTATTTGACTTGGGCTTTCAAGGTAACAAGTTCACCTGGAGAAGTGGCAAAATTTAGGAAAGGTTGGATAGATTCTTGGCCAACAGTGTTTGGGATCAAAGTTTCCTCTACACCACCATTAAACATCTGAATTTTGTTGGGTTTGATCATAGACCACTCCTTGTTTCCATCACTACACCCACTAATCAAACCAGCCCTACTCCATTTAGATATTTGAATTTTTGGGCTTCACATCACAATTTCTAGTCTCTTATCACTGAACATTGGACTGGGTGTTCTCATCCCAACCCTTTCATTAGACTCCAGCAGCTTCAAGTTAAACTAGGAGGTGTTTACAGACAATGGAACTAGGAAAGTATTGGGGATCTCTTCCAAGGTGTCACCAAGGCTGAGGAGGAAGCTGCTGCTTTGGAAGTTGCTTCTCAGATTGATGACTCCAAATATGGTTCTTTCATAGCTGCTCAAGAAAACCTTCTTACTTTACTCAACTGGCAAGACCAATTGCTGAGGCAGAAGGCAGCTAGCATTAAATTCAAAGAAGGAGACAGAAATACAAAATTTTACCATGCTTGGATCAAATACAGAAGGAAGTGCAATGCTATTCACACAATTGAAACTGATCAGGGAGTTTTGCTCAGGGAGGAGACTGAAATAGCTGAGGATGCTGTCAATTACTTTCATAAACTCCTTACTTACTCACCTATTTCTAGACCCACAATCGACAGTAGTCTCTTCAGGGCAGATTATCAATTCACTAACATCAATTTAACTGAGACTCCTTCCCAGGAGGAGATCTGGGTAGCCCTTAGCTCAATTGATAGTTCTAAAGCAGCTGGTCCTGAGGGTTACACTGCTGATTTTTATAAAAAAGATTCGGGCTACTTGCAAGGGGGAAGTTACTGCTGTTGTTCAGAGCTTCTTTCAGGGAAATAATCTACCAAATTACTTTCATGCTTCTACTATAGTGCTCATGCCCAAAACTAATGATCCTAAGACCTGGAACCATTATAGACTCCTTAGCCTCACTACAGTTATTAGCAAAATCATTAGTAAAATCCTAGTGGGAAGACTTCAACCCCTCCTTGATAAAATTATAAGTCCCAATCAGTCTACATTTGTTAAAGGTAGATCCATTGTTGATAATGTTCTCCTTGCACAAGAGTTGCTGCTAGATTTGGACAAACCTTATAGGGGGGAAACATCATTTACAAACTTGATATCAAGAAAGCTTATGACTCAATTGACTGGAACTTCATTCTTCAGGTTCTGCAAGCTAAAGGTTTTAATGTTGGTTTCTGTCAACTGGTTAAAAGATGGCTTCAACACAATCATCATTCAATTCTCATTAATGGAAATTGTTGGGGAGGGTTCCAAGCTACCAGGGGACTGAAACAAGGGGATCCACTATCACCTACTATTTTAATCATAGTTATGGATTATTTTTCAAAGTTGCTGGAGTCCAAAGTCACCCCCTTCCTTTATGCTAGATATCACGACAAGTCTAACATGGTTATTTCCCATTCGATATATGCAGATGATATTATGCTTTTCTCCAGGGCATCCAAACCTGCTGTAAAAAGAGTCTATGACTGTTTGACTCAGTTTCAACAAATCTCTGGCCTCCATTTTAATCACACTAAATGTGAGGTGATCTGCCCCAGGTGCATTCCCCCTAACAGTACTCATTGGATCACTCAGTTCACTGGATTTACTAGAGCCCATCTCCCACTGAAATATTTAGGAGTACTTCTTATTAAAGGGAGATCCAAGCAGGTGCAGTTTGATGAAATCATAAGGAAACTCGATGCACAACTATCCAATTGGGAAAACTCCTACCTTTCTACTGGGGGGATAATTACCTTCCTGGCTAGTATATTAACCACATTCCCATCTTATGTCCTTCAGATGACTTGCAGAAGAAGAGTTCAAGACTCCAGATTGAGAGAATTTGAAACAGGTTCCTTTGGTCTGGGCAAAGGAAACAAATCCACTGGGCTAGTTGGCAAAAATTGGCTAAACCTCAGGAAGCTGGGGGTCTGGGTTTTAAAGGGCTGAAGCATCTGCAGAAAGTGAATTTTTGCAAGCTTTGGATTCTCTTTAGGCAGCAGAATTCTCTTTGGTCTCAGTTTAGGAAAGGTAAATACTACAAGGACACTCACCCCACTTTAGCTCTTATTAAACCTGGTATTTCAAGGATATGGAAACACATGGTTATTAATAAGGAGCTTGCTGAATCTCTTTTCCTGTGGGAGCTGGGTAAAGGGGACATTCTATTTTGGCAGGATAAGTGGTGCCCTGGAGAGATGTTGATTGCTTTACCCAACACTGAGAAAACTCAATTTCCAGTGGCTACTTGCTGGGATGGGGACAACTGGTCTATTCATAAACTTCAACAATTCCTGGAGGAGACTTCAGTTAGTCAAATATCCAAAATTCATTTTGACAAATCCCTCCCTGATAGAATTAACTGGAAGTCTGGTAGGCATCACACCCTCACCAAACATATTTATCAAAATATTCATAACTGGACTCCTACCAGCTGGGCAAGGTGGTTTGGAACAAGTATCTCACCCCTTCAATGTCTTTCATGATATGGAGAGTGTTTCATAATTACATCCCCACATATGACATTCTTAAGTATCTCAGCATGTTATTTATGTGGTATTCATCCTGAGACTGTTCAACATCTATTCTTCTCCTGCCCATTTTCTCAGAAAGTTTGGACTGGTATCTTAAGTCTATTAAATATCAGCACTTTAATGTTGGATTGGCATGACCTGCTAGTGTGCTGGGAATCCTGGCAGAAGACGAAGGTTGGTTGTATCCCTTTCATTCCGGCCTGGTTCATTTGGATGCATAGGAATGGGGTGAAATATGATGAGAAAGTATGTAGAGCTGAAATGGCTATTGCCAACTTTCAATCTTTCATTTCCAAATTGATCACTCACAAGAAGTTCCCCAGCATTCTAAAAACCCCTCTTCCCGACCATCATAAACAAACCAAAATTATACGCACCCATTGGAAGGCTCCTACTAACCCTATAATAAAAGTGAACACAGATGGAGCTTTCAGAGATCAGGGTGCTGGTATTGGAGGCATATTCAGGAACCACAAAGGTAATTGCATATGTTATTTTCAGTCTCCCAATATGGCAGCAGATCCACTTGAAGCTGAATTGGCAGCAGTTTTCTGGGCTATCTATATTGTTGTACAGAACCAATGGGCTATCTTTATTGTGGAGGGAGACTCCACCTCTATTATTCAGTAAATGCAGCAGGACCTTGCATCCCTTTGGCATCATTCTCAATGGATTAACAAAATCAATGCTCTCACACATCAGCTTTGTGTTCACTTTCAGTTCATACACAGGGAAGGCAACAGACCAGCTAACTAGCTTGCCAAATCTGTGCTCTCCGACCAGGAAGTTAGAATCTCAAACATTCCACCACCACATCTGAACTTTCTATTGGAAGCTAATGTTTTCCAGGCCCCACATTTTAGGATTGTTAAGGATTGAAGCTACTTTCCCCTCAATCTGTGTTGTTTCTAGATCTCTCTTCTCCAACCTTCCTGTGATATGATGGATCTTTTGTTTTTTGGGTATACTTAAATATTGGTAAATGTATACATTTTATTTTTGGTAGTGTGGAGTTGTATTATGAATGATGTGGTCCCCAGGGGGTAGTTTTCTAACTCTAGATTTGATTAACATGTAGGGAGCCTGTGTCTGCTCCTTTTTAATTATATATATATATATATATATATATATATATATATATATATATATATATATATATATATATATATATATATTAAAGAGAAGGAGCTACTCATGCCTCCCTACATGTTAAATATAAAATCGAGTACAAAAGGAGGGGAAGGAGATTCCCAACTAACACAAAAGATTCTA
This sequence comes from Papilionanthe hookeriana x Papilionanthe teres, assembly GCA_022702705.1. Lineage (NCBI taxonomy): Eukaryota > Viridiplantae > Streptophyta > Magnoliopsida > Asparagales > Orchidaceae > Papilionanthe > Papilionanthe hookeriana x Papilionanthe teres. Next base: position 11,814,759 of record CM040432.1, on the reverse strand, counting down.
TGAGACTCTCCCAAGTTGCTCTTACCAAAAGGAGAGAAGGAGCAAAAGAAAAGGATATATATATATATATATATATATATATATATATATATATATATATATATATATATATATATATATATATATATATATATATATATATATATATATAAGATGTATATATATATTTTGGGCACCTAAAGAATTTACTTTTTGGTGATTTACTATCACTCCCTTACATCGGATGTAGTTAAAAACTCTCCTTATTAATGCATCCTTTATTTTGCTAAACATACATATATATATATATATATATATATATATATATATATATATATATATATATATATATATATATATATATATATATATATAGGCCGGCACACCACAAATGGAATGGATATCACAACCGCCGGCCGTATGAACCACTTTCAGACACCCAACCGCTCAAGTTCAAGCAAGGGACGATTCTCCATTTCTCCTCTCACAATTCTTCATATCAGTTCATCAATTTCCTCCAAACCTGAATCCTAACCCTAACCCTAGCCATAAACAATGGAGGGAGAATGAAAGGCACTCCAGTTCTACTGCATCGGGACGGTTGACACCAAGTACACGGAGCTACTCTTCCTCTCCGATCACGTCAAATCCAATCTCATCGCCTTCTCGAAAGGGTCTCCGTTCAAGGTAGAGGTTACCCTAATTGATGTTTCCAGTTCCACCCGCAAATTCAAAAGAATACCTCCAAAGAATGTACATTTTGTAACTAGAGATTGGCTGCTTGGTAAATTTTTCAGTCCTGAAGGTAGATCATACTTGACTCTTCCGGATGATAGAGGTGAAGCGAGTAGCTATCGTAAGCAAGGCACTTGAAAGTTACCTTAAGACGGCCCATGAGGAAGGCATCCTTATGGGCGCGATTGGACTTGGTGGCGGCGGTGGAACTTCTTTGATCGCACCGAGCATTGAGATCTCTTCCTCTTGGAGATCCTAAGCTCATCGTGTCCACTTGTTGCCGGTGGTCAAACCGAACCATATGTTGGAACATATGATTTAACTTTAATTCCATCTATTGTTGACATCTGTGGGATCAATAATGTCAGTAGAGTTATATTATCAAATGCTGCTGCAGCTGCTGCTGGAATGACCATTGGAAGGTTGCTGCAATCTAATATTTCCAGTGAAGAAATTGTTAGAAACTTTAATCCGTAAAACTTTAATTTCCGTTCACATTCTTGTTGGAGAAAAACAACAAAACTTAAATCTATCTTTGATCTTAAGGCGAAAGTGTACCTGAATCCATTTGATCGATTGCAAGCAATGATCTTCCAATCTGCAGATTTTCTGGAGTTTTCCTTAGTCTCTCTCGTTGATGGGGAACAAGAGAATTTTTTTAGACTGTGCAGATCATGGACCATTACCCCTCTATTTAATATAACCAATGGGTGGTTACAAGAATTGCTAAATTCTAATTCTGCCCCTTATCAAATCATAATTTGCACTTATGGTATCCCCACTTATAATTTCATGACAAATGTGCCTAAAGTCATAAACTTTACTATTAATTAGACCACAATAATTTTGACTTATTAAATAATGACCCAACACATTTATTAATTACATTGTAGTCCCATAATTAATCCAACAATCTCCCACTGGACTACATATGTAAAAATAAATATGTCAACCTTAGAGCGCCCAAAATTTGTTGTCATTATTATAAAGACACATTACAATCTCGTCCATAAATCATATCAATATAGGATCAAAGCAGTCTTCGTTGTATTTGTCACACCTAAACCCATCAATAGTCACATATATTAATATAATTAAATGATATAGATCCATCATGAATGTGTGGAATGAAAATTACATGCAAGGTGGTCAGTTCATGTCAATTTTCAACTGGTCCTTTACTTAAGTGAGATCAAACTTTAACTATACAGAGTGTACTGAACTGAATAAAATACCATATTTCTGATCAGAAAATATCCAAATATGTTTTGTACATAAAATAAAACATATAACTAAAACATAAACTAACAAACTCCCACTGAATCTAAATTTTCTCAAGCTCTATAACACCCATATGAGTAGTATGCTCATGAAAGACCCTGGGTATCAGACCCTTTGTAAGGGGGTCCGCAATCATGGAGTTTGTTCCAATATGCTCTATGCAAATCTGGCCACTCTGTATTCTTTCCTTCACAACAAGAAATTTGATGTCAATATGCTTTGACTTGGATGAATTCCTGTTGTTATTGGAATACAATACTACTGATTTATTGTCACAAAATAACTTTAGTGGTTTTCAATCCCTTCCATAATGCACAGCCTAGTGACAAAATTTCTCAGCCATAAGCCATGGTTGGATGCCTCATAACAAGCTATATACTCTGCTACCATAGTAGATGAAGCTATTAGTGTTTGTTTTGCACTCCTCCAGGATATAGATCCACCACTTAACAAAAATATGTAGCCTGATGTGGATCTTCTGCTGTCTTGTCATCCAACAAAATTGGAGTCAGAATACCCAATGATCTCCAAATTATCTGATCTCCTATATGTAAGCATGTAATCTTTTGTTCTCCTTAAGTACCTCATAACCCTTTTGGCGGCTTTCCAATGATCCATTCCTAGGTTACTTAAGTATCTGCCTAAAACTCCAACAATGTATGCAATATCTGGCTGCGTATAAACTTGAGCATACATAAGACTCCCTATTGCTGAAGCATAGGGAATCTTTTGCATTTCCTGAATCTCAAGGTTTCCTTTTGGGCACCGATTGAGGCTGAACTTGTCTCCTTTAGCGACGGGGGTGTCAATTGGTCTACAATTCCGCATGCCATATCTTTTAAGCACTTTATCAATATAGCCTCTTTGTGATAATCCAAGAATACACTGAGAACGATCTCGGAGAATTTGAATTCCTAAAACAAATGAGGCATCACCAAGATCTTTCATCTCAAAATTATTTGATAGAAATCTTTTGGTTTCCTGCAACATGTCTATATCATTTGTGGCAAACAGTATGTCATCCACATACAAAATCAGAAAAATATGCTTTATCCCACTGAATTTATGATACACACAATCATCAACTACATTCATTTCAAAACCAAATGATAGAATCACTTGATGAAATTTGTGATACCATTGACGGGAAGCTTGTTTGAGCCCATAAATGGATTTTGTCAGTTTGCAAACCATATTTTTTGGGTCTCCTATTGCAAAGTTTTCTGGTTGCACCATATAGATCGTTTCATCAATGTCTCCATTGAGAAATGCGGTCTTGACATCCATTTGATGTAGCTCCATATCATAATGAGCAACAAGTGCCATGATTACTCTAAAAGTGTCCTTTGTTGAAACTGGAGAAAAGGCCTCTTTATAGTCAATCCCTTCCTTTTGAGTAAAGCCTTTAGCTACAAGACGAGCTTTATGTCTTTCCACATTGCCTTTTGAATCCCTTTTAGTTTTAAAAATCCATTTATAACCAATGGGTTTCTTTCCTTCTGGCAATGGAACAAGTTCCCAAACTTTATTGTCTTGCATAGACTTATACTCCTCATTCATTGCTTTGATCCATTTTTCTGAATTGGAACTTTGCATAGCTTGATGAAAGTTGATAGGATCATCTTCCATCATACTAATATTTTCCTCATGTTCCTGAAGAAATACAATATAATCATCTGAAATAGCATTTCTTCTTTCCCTAGTGGATCGTCGCAAATGCACTTGCTCTTGAACTTGTTCTTGAGGTTGTTGAATTTGTTCCTCAAGGGGTTCTTGATTTGCAACTTGATCAATGTCAGGAGTAAAATCCTGATCATTATCAAAAGCAATTACAGGAATAGGAACCAATTCCTCTTCAACAAGAGTAGTATGGTCTGATTCCTCCTCAAAGACAAAGTCTTTAACCTGATTTCTGCCCCCAAATTCAATATCCTCAAAGAACACTACAGTTCCCGTCTCAAAAATTATCTTTAATTTGGGATCATAAAACTTGAAACCTCTAGCTCGCTCCGAATAACCAACAAAGTAGCTGCCTACTGTTTTAGGGTCTAACTTTTTCTCAAGTGGCTTGTAAGGCCTTACCTCAGCTGAGCGACCCCAAACATGAAAATGCTTTAAAGCTGGGTTTTCGCCACATCCAAAGCTCATAAGGTGTAATTGCAATTGCTTTAGTTGGTACTCTATTTAGAATGTAAGTTGCTTGTCTTGAGTGCTTCTCCCGAGTGAATTTGTTAAGGTAGAATGACTGATCATACTTCTTACCATGTCTTTAAGAGTGCGATTTCGTATTTCAGCTACACCATTCATGCTAGGTGAACCTGACATAGTTTATTGTGGGACAATTCCACACTCCTCTAGGAATTTAGCAAATGGTCCTGGACGTTGTTCACCTGAACCGTCATATCTACCGTAGTATTCACCACCACGATCAGATTTGACTTTCTTTATTCTTTTGCTTAGTTGGTTTTCAACTTCAGCCTTACAAGATTTGAACACGTCCAATACTTGGGACTTCTCATTAATAAGAAATAGGTATGCATATCTTGAATAATCATCTATGAATGATACAAAATATTGTTGACCATTCCAAGAAGCTGTAGAAAATGGTCCACAAACATCCGTATGTATCAATTCTAAGACTTCTGTAGCTCTATATGCACCTAATTTCTTCCTTTTGGTCTGTTTTTCCTTAATGCATTCAATACATACATCAAAGTCTGTAAAATCAATTGAATTTAGAATTCCATCTGACACAAGTCTTTCAACTCTATTTCTAGAGATGTGACCTAAACTCTTGTGCCATAATGCTCCTGAATTTTCATTTTTAATTTTTCGCTTAGTACCTCGTGATTCCACATTCAGAGTTTCATTATAAGAAGCAACAATATCAAGCAAATAAAGATTGTCATATACCACAAGAGAACCAGTTCCAACAATATTGGAATTAATAGATAAACTGAAACAACTGTTTTGAAATGAACAACAATAACCTAATTTGTCCAGACAACAAACAGAAACCAAATTCCGTCTAAATGACGGTACAACAAAAGTATCTATCAAATCCAAATAGTAACCAGTACATAATAACAATCTAAAATGCCCAATTGCTTCCACTTCTACCGATTTTCCATCTCCCACATAAATGCATCTTTCAGCATCATTTGGTTTTCGGTAGCTTAGGCAACCCTGCATTGAAACACTTATGTTAGTAATAGCACCAGAGTCTAACCACCAAGTGTTTCTAGGTACTGAAGCCAAATTTACCTCAGAACAGACCAAAGTTAGAAATGTACCTTTCTTTACACGCCAAGCATGATATTTAGCACATTCCTTCTGATGTCCTTCTTTGTTGCAAAAGAAACAACTGATATTTTCTAAATTTTGAGCTTTATTTTGTTTCTTTTGAGAAGGACCCTTACTCTTAGCAGCTTCATTCTTTCTTTTAGAGCCCCTTTCCTCAGAGGTGTTTACTAGATGAGCACTATCAGTCTTTCCTTGCTTCAACCTTTCTTCCTCTTGCACACAATGAGAAATAAGCTCATTAAGAGTCCATTTCTCTTTTTGCATGTTATAGCTGACCAGAAATTGGCCAAACTGTGGAGGAAGAGAAATAAGAACTAAATGCACGCGTAAGTCATCCGTCAACTCGAGATTAGTTTCTTTAATTTTGAAGCAATATTAGACATCTCCATGATGTACTCCCTTATATTTTTCTTGCCTCTGAACTTCATTGAAATCAGTTTCTTTAAAAGAATACCAGTTTCAGCCTTATCGCTCTTTGCAAAGCGTTTCTCAATTTCAGCAAGGAAAATTGCAGCATCAGTGATCTCACTAGACACTGCACCTCTAAAGGCCTCAGGTATGCCGCGCTTTATGATCATTAGACTCAAGCGATTAGAACGGTCCCACTTCTCAAAGATCCTCCTATCCTCGGAGGAACTTGCATCCGTAAGAGGAGCGGGCTTATCTATTCTTAATGCTAGATCTAGATCCATGCAGCCAAGAACAATGAGAATGTTCTCTTTCCAATCCTTAAAACTATCACCCTTAAGGATTGGAACCGAATTGAGATTAGCAGATACATTAGCAACAACTGAAAAATGAACAAAAGATTTAATTAATAAAATGTTTAAATTCAATTAATGGTAAATCCCATCTCAAGATACCTAATGCAACATTAATATCAAGTCTTTGGACAGTAACATTAACTGCTAGTGGTAATCTTGTTGTAATGATCAAACATTAACAATAACATATATCAAGTAATAAATCTATCTTTGGATCAATTTATTACTTATATATTATTCCTTATAATTGTTACATGTTTATCATCACAAGTGTGTATGCATTTCGGCCAAGTATTAATTTTCCTTTGGGCCAATTAATACTCGCATGAACCTACATACACACAACATCCATCATTCATCATGAACTATCTACACATGAGAGGTCACTTTGGCAACATCATGCTTCAATAAGTTCATTAAAAATGATGGACAATTATAAAATACCATTTTTTCGAATTTAATTTAAACTTTAATTTAATTTTATAAAATCTTATATTTATAAATAATGGGCTAATTTATAAGCCATAAAGCCCATAATTTACAAAACAAAAGTATTGATTTTATAAAATTAATCAATCCCAAAAATTGAGTTAATTAATTTACTCATATTAAAATGAGTGAATTAACTAACTCATTTTATTTAATTTACTCATTAAATTAAATAACTCATTTTATTGTCCAAATTAAAATGAGCAATTTAATTAATTTTAAAAAAAAATTTAATTTTCCGCGAACAGGGTCCGCGGACCTGGTCCGCGAACCGGGTCCACGGACCGGGTCCGCGAACCGGTTCGCGAACCGTTCGCGACCGTTCGCGAATCGCGAACTGTCGCGAGCAGTTCGCGAGTTCGCGAACTGCAGCACCGCCCGGCGCCACCTCCGGCGCCCTGCCCGGCGGTGCCTCCCTCCGGCGCCGTTTCCGTCGTCTTCCCTTTCGCCGCGTGTTTCAATTTCGCCGGATTTTGTCACCGTCGGAGGACGCGCCACCGCACCCACTGACATCTCGCAGTCCTGCTGCGGCATTTCTTTCTCCTTAATCCCGCCGCCGCAAACTTTTGCGGACGAATCCTTCGCGGGTAAAGGCGAACGAAAGGGATAAAATTACGAAGAAGGAGGATGAATTTCAACAAGAACATGAACGGGAGGCTCTGATACCAATTGTTAGAAACTTTAATCCGTAAAACTTTAATTTCCGTTCACATTCTTGTTGGAGAAAAACAACAAAACTTAAATCTATCTTTGATCTTAAGGCGGAAGCGTACCTGAATCCATTTGATCGATTGCAAGCAATGATCTTCCAATCTGCAGATTTTCCGGAGTTTTCCTTAGTCTCTCTCGTTGATGGGGAACAAGAGAATTTTTTAGACTGTGCAGATCAGGGACCATTACCCCTCTATTTAATATAACCAATGGGTGGTTACAAGAATTGCTAAATTCCAATTCTGCCCCTCATCAAATCAGAATTTGCACTTATGGTATCCACACTTATAATTTCATGACAAATGTGCCTAAAGTCATAAACTTTACTATTAATTAGACCACAATAATTTTGACTTATTAAATAATGACCCAACACATTTATTAATTACATTGTAGTCCCATAATTAATCTAACAGAAATTACTCAAAAACCAACCGTTGGCATAACCATGTTTGGTGTGACCACTCCTTGTGTTACTGCTGTTAAAAGAAGATTGAGTAACGAAGGCTACGAGACACTTATATTTCATGCCACTGGCATCGGTGGTAAAGCAATGGAAGAGCTTGTCAGAGATGGCTTTATTCAGGGTGTCTTGGATATCACAACGACGGAAGTTGCTGATTATATAATTGGTGGTGTCATGGCTTGTGATAGTTCACGCTTTGATGCAATAATAGAGAAACAGGTTCCTCTTGTTCTTAGTGTCGGATCTTTGGACATGGTGAACTTTGGAGCTAGATCCACAGTGCCTAATGACTTTGATCAAAGAAAGATTCATATCCATAATGAACAGGTTTCACTCGTGCGAACTACAGTAGATGAAAACAGGAAATTTGCCAAGTTTATAGCTGACAAATTGAATCAGTGCACCTCCAAAGTTTGTGTTTGCCTTCCAGAGAAAGGTGTCTCCGCTCTAGATGCACTAGGGAATCATTTTTATGACCCTGAAGCTATTTATGCTCTTTCAAATGATTTAGATAGACTTATCGACAAAAATAAAAACTGACAGGTGAAAATACTTCCATACCATATCAATGACCCCAAATTTGCAGATGCCTTGGTTGACTCGTTCTTGGAGATGGATGTCAAGCTTTCCCACAGCGCAGCTTCTCAACAAGGAGAGGTTTCAAAACTAACTCATAAAAAGAATAAAAAAGTGGAAGAAAATAAGGATGAAAGCAGTCTAGCAGAGGTTGATCTAAACAACATTACTCTTTTACGAAGCCGAGTTGAGTTTCCTGATGCAAGACCAGAAACTTTAAGGAGGACCCATGCTATATTAGAACAACTGAAGCAACAGATAAATCAAAGTGTGCCCATTATTGGCGCCAGAGCTGGAACAGGCATATCTGCAAAATTTGAAGAAGCTGGAGGTGTGGATCCGATAGTGGTATACAACTCCGGGCGATTCCGCATGGCCGGAAGAGGTTCTTTGGCAGGGCTTTTACCTTTCGCCGATGCAAATGCTGTTGTACTCGACATGGCCAATGAAGTGTTGCCTGTTGTAAAGAGAGTGCCAGTTCTCGCTGGAGTATGTGCCACGGATCCGTTTCGTCGAATGGACAATTTCCTAAAGCAGCTAGAAGCGACTGGATTCTCTAGGGTTCAGAACTTTCCAACCGTTGGACTATTCGATGGCAACTTCCGCCAAAATCTGGAAGAGACAGGAATGGGCTATGGATTGGAGACAGAGATGATCAACAAAGCTCATAGAATAGGTCTCTTAACAACTCCATATGCTTTCAATGAAGATGAAGCCTCTCAGATGGCTAAGGCTGGTGCGAATATTGTTGTGGCACACATGGGCCTTACCATCTGCTGGATCAATTGGTGCAAAAACTGCTCTTTCATTGGAGGAAAGTGTGAACCGCGTTCAAGCCATTGCAGATGCTGCAGTTGCTGTAAATCCTGATGTTATTATCCTTTGTCATGGAGGTCCTATATCTGGTCCCCGGGAAGCAGAATACATACTAAAGAGCACAAAGGGAGTCCATGGATTCTATGGCGCATCCAGCATGGAGAGGCTGCCCGTAGAACATGCCATCACGGAGACAGTGAAGGAGTACAAGTCCATCTCCATAAAGAGAGTCGATACACATTCACCAAATCCGGCTATACCATACGTTCTCTTTTCACGGCCTGTTAAGATTACAATTTGTTGCTGAGGCTGGAATTATGCAAATAATGATTTCCAATTATTGTTTTATCGTAATTCTAAATGAATTTTTGTATTTTGTTCGTGTCTTAGAATTATTATTTTATTGTGACCAAATATATATATATATATTATAAAAAATTCTGTCTTATTAATACTAAGAAAGCTTATTACATCTTAAATGAGGAACAGAGAGAAGATCCCCATAAAGTAGAAGATTAAAAGCATAGAAAAATGATCTTTTTGCTTTGAAGAAAACATAAGGACAGCACAAAGTCAACTTTGAGGAAGAAGCACTAACAGCAAGCCAGTTAGCAGGTTGGTTGCCTTCTCTGTATACATGACTCCACCTAATGGTTTGAGATGAAGCAAGTTGCAGAATTTTGTGAACCCATATCAAAATGTACCGGGGAGCAGCAGCTTTATTCATTAAAATGTTAATTAAGAAGGTAGAATCTGTTTCAATATGAATATATTGATGCTTATTCAATATTGCAGCTTTTAATCCCCAATAGAAGGCAATTGCTTCAGCTTCCAGTGCATTCTTTGCAATAATTGGAGCTGCCAAGATCCATAAACATTTACCTTTGTGATCTCTTCCCAGCATACCCATACCTACTCTATCATCTTTAAAACTTCCATCCACATTAATCTTAGTCCATGGAAAAGGAGGAGAATTCCAGTGAACCAACAAAGTTCTAGATACCACCTGAGTTCTCCTAGATTGAACTGTTTCCTTATCTTAGAAAGATAAGCCAAACAATTATTAATGATCAGCTGAGAAGAGAACTTCATATTTTTAAATAAAACCTCATTTCTGGAAGACCAGATGAACCAAAAGATAACAAGAGGTATATAATAATTTCCATCACCTCTCCAATCCAGCCAACAAGTTTCAATAGAATTCCACAAAAAGAACTTGGCCTTAGTGTGACAGTTTTCCAGCACAAAATTCAAAATCAGTTAACTTTCTGAACAATTCAGAAAAAGAAGATAAATGGTTTCTTTATTAGAATGGCAGAACAAGCATCTAGAAGGTCCCCTTATGCCTTTGAGTTTTAAAATATCATCAGTTGGTAAAAATTTCCTCAATAGCCTCCAACAGAAGAAGGACATAGATGGTGATAGAAATTTATTCTATATGACTGTCCCCCAGTTAGTATCACTCCATGAGCTACTAGACAAATAAACAAACTTAGCAAGGCTTTGGTGAGAAGCATTTTTAGGGACTACTCTATCCTTCTTTGTAGCTTGAATAGGTACAGATAAAATTTTGTTCAAAGTCTCTTTATTAACCTCCTTATGTAATAAGTGTGCATTCCAAATATCATTCATCCAACTATCTGATACCCTCTGTATAGTAGTAGAATGAGTGCATTGGTCTAAAAGGGGTTCATTGAATTGCCATGTATCCCTCCAGAAGTCAATTCAACCTTCACCAACATCCCAAACAAACAGCCTTTCTGCAAACTCCTTGACCTTCAGCATTTCCTTCCAGATTATAGAATCTCCTAATTTACCATTAATCAGAGTGGGATGAGCATCAAAGCAATACTTGCCATGCATAAATCTAGCCCATAAAGACTTATTAGCTCTAAAATTCACCCATTGTTTACAATAGAAAGCAAAGCTTAAATGAGAAAATCTTTTAAAACCCAAACCTCCACTAGACAATGGCTTACATAGTTTTTCCCAGGAAGCCCAATGCATATTTTTATGTTGACCTTCCCATAAGAACTTATTTAACATAATGGAGAGTAACTTCTGAGTGCTTTTCTTCATTCTTATTATTTGGAGAATATAGAGTGGGAAGGCAGTTAAGATACTTCTCAGTAAAGTAATTCTACTGCCATTGGATAGAAAAGAAGAAGACCAACAATTAATTTGTTAAGAGACTTTAGAAACCACTTCATCAAAATGAGAAAGCTTCCTTCTTCCCTTAATCAGAGGAAAGCCAAGATATTTTAGAGGATATCCTGCTTATTTAAATCCAGTATAATCAGAAATCCATCTTCTATGATGTATCTTCATTAGAGAACTAGGAAGAAAAGAACATTTGGATTTATTGAATACCATACCAGAAACTTCTTCAAAGGAAGCCAAAGTTTTCATGATTCCCTTAATAGAGTTCTTACTGCCATTACAGAAAATAATAACATCATCTGCATAAGCAAGATGACTCACCAATAATTTAGATCTGTGCTGATATTGGACGTAAGGATGGTTGAGCTGGAACTTGTTTAACATTTTAGACAGGTAATCAAATACCAAGATGAAGATATAAGGAGACAAGGGGTCTCCTTGCTTAATTCCCCTCTTAGCTTGAAAAAAACCTTGACTACAACCATTAATCAATATGCTGTAGTAGTTATTCTACATCCATCTAGAAATTAGATTGCAAAATTCAGTTCCAAAGCCTCTAGCAGTCAAAACCTCCAAGACAAAAGACCAGCTGATAGAATCAAAGGCTTTGGAAAGGTCTAATTTGAACATTAAATTGGATCCTCTACAAGATTTATCAATATCCATTAGTAATTCTTGTGCAAGAAGAATATTATCAGTTATGCCTTTTCCCTTAATATAAGCAGTTTGATTATCAGAAATCAGATCATCTAGGTAAGGTTGAAGTCTATTCACAATTACCTTACTGATAATTTTAGAAAATATAGAAGTAATACAAATTGGTCTGAAATCATTCCAACCATTCTTACACTTATCTTTAGGAATAAGTATAATTGTAGATGAAGCAAAGTATTTAGGCAAATCTACATCTTGAAAAAAATCTTGAACAACCATAATCACCTTTATTTTGACTATATTCCAATTTTTCTTGTAGAAATCAGATGTAAAACCATCTGGACCAGCTGTTTTATTACCCTCCATTGCATTAATAGAGTTAAAATTTCCTCCTCAACTGGTGCTTGAATCAAATTGCCTATGTCACCTTTGAATAAACCATCCTCCATCAAGGAAGCAATGAACAAATTCATATTTGTAGGTCTAAAAGAGAACATCTTTTGAAAATATAAAATGGCATCTTCAGCAATATCTTTGTAATCATAAATCCAGCCTTTAAGATCAGATTTAATTCTACAAATGTTATTCAGAGTTCTTTTATATTTAATGACAGCATGGAAGTATTTGGAATTCCTGTCACCATACAGAAAGTGGTTAGCAGAAGCCTTTTGCATCAGATACAGTTCCTCATTCAGAATAGCAGTATTTAATTTATCATTGGCATCAAGAAGCTGATTCTCTGTACACCTTCCCTCCTCCACCTCCTTTTCCAGTATCTCCACCTGTTTCTCAGCCTTAAGAATATTTTCTTTCAGGTTTCCAAACTCCTTCCAGTTCCAAGCATTTAAAGTTTTAGCTAGCAATTTCTGACACTGCCATAGTTGAATCATAGGATTAGCATCAATAAAACCTCTCGGGCAAGCCCAATTATCTTCAATTATTTTTTGATAAGTAGGATGAGAATGCCAGACATTCAGATATCTAAAAGCTTTCTTCTTGACTTCAGAAATTTTAGAGAAAATAGTTAACAAAGGGGCATGATCAGACCCCAGTCTAACTAGGTGCTTTACTTTAGATATGGGAAAAAGCTCCATCCATTCTTTATTAACTAGAATTCTATCAATTCTTTCATATATCAAACCTATTTTCCATGTAAAAGGAGACCCCTCAAACCCAATATCAAAGAGAGCAGCATCTTTAATATTATTTGAAAAGTTAAGTAAATCCTGCACCCTAGGATTTCTGCCTCCTTTTTTCTCACTAGGATGAGCAATTGAGTTAAAATCTCCCCCAACAATCCAACCTTTTTTAATATCCAGACTAATAGAATGTAACTGATCCCATAATTCCTTTTTCTCAGTTATGGAAGAAGAAGCATATACAAATGTAGCAAAGCCATTGACCTGTTCAATCTCAAAATGAAAATGCAGAAATTGATAATGATCTTGAATGATATCAATTTTTAACTCTTTCCTACAGATTAGCCAAATCTTGTTAGAAGAGTTAAAGGAAAACTTGTATCCCTGAAATCTTTTATAGAATCTGTCAAAATTTGACTTCACCAATGGTTCAAGTAGAAAAATTACCCAAAACTTATGAATCCTGTTAAGATTTAAAAGTCTATTAAGGAAGCCAGGATTTGCCACTCCCCTAATATTCCAACACAGAAACTTAATCATTGGCAAAAGATCTTCCTGCTCTTGTAAGCCTAAAGGAAGAAGATGCAGTTGAAGGAATAATATTTGATTCAGATAGATTCCTCAGCTCCAAAGATTTCTTTTTGCTCTTCTGAACTACCCAATCATTGTTCAGATCTTTTGCCACATTTGCTGTATTTGTAAAAACAACATCTCCCTCCTGTACATTACACTGGAAAATAGGATAGTTTGTTTTTTTAGGATGGGCTTTGTCATGTGTAATGTCAGCCTCCTCAAGCATAGTAGCTGGCTCAATATTACAGTCTTGAGGTGGATTCACTCCCATATTATCAATTTGAATACCCATATCATTAATCTCTTTAGATGAAGAAGAAAGATTAATTAACAAATTCTGATCTACATCAGTTCTAATACCCTCCACCGAATGATGAATGATAGGAAGGGACACCTCAGCAATATTATTAACTACATCAGATAAAGCCTTCTGAACCGCTTCAGTCTCAGCAATAGAGTGAAAAACCTCAGAAATATTCCTTTCAGGAAAAGGAATTTCAGCAGCAGGTAACACCTCATCATCTGTTATATTAATTACTGCAGAAGATAATTTCTGAACATTAGACATCTCTGGATTTACTGTAGCCTTGTTGATAGCAGCAGCATTATCCTTATCGTTACTTCCAGTAGCTTTGAAAGTCTTTAAGTTTGGTTGGAGTCTATAATAATTCTCCTTGGAATGACCAAACATCTTGCAGTGGTAACAATATTTAGGCTTTTGCTCCATAATAATCTGCTGCCAATAACCATTATGAGGGGACCCAAGCCATATTTCCTCAATATCAGGGAGTGTAATGTCTCTCTCAACCAGAATTCTGGCCAAGGAAGGTCTAGACAAATTAAAGGTAGACATATCAAGCTTCAAGGGCCTTCCAATAGCAGTCCCAATTGCATAAATCACTTGATGATTAAAGAAATGAAGTTTCAAATTGGGTAATCTAACCCAAACAGGAACAATAGGTGCTTCTTGATTTGGATCAAAATCAGGAGACCATTTCAAGATCTTCATGTACTTCCCTTCAATCATAATCACTTTCTTGGAGAATAAATTTTCATAGTCTCCTTCTTTAGATAGATGGATCATTATATGTCTACCATCAAATAAACCAACCTTCCAATTACCCTTCAATTTGAAATCTTCAAAATATTTCCTTATAAACTCCATCCTAGGATGCCCATATTGAAACTGACCAATCAATGTGAAATTATGTAAATCCACCAAGGAAGACAGTTCATTATCAGAGAAGATGAGGGCTGGCTTACCACCCTTCTTTACCACCTGTTTAATAAATGGACAATTGCCACGACCAATGAGTCGAATCATGATAATTTTGAGGAAAGATTAATTTATCATGTTGATTTACCAATCCACCACTAATAATCTCCAGAAAAGAAGCTTTGGGAGGCAGGTTGTCCATAGCCAAGAGTAAAGAAACTCAAATCAAAAAGATTCTAGAGAAGAAAATCAAGAAACCAGAAAAGAAACCACTTTCAAGAAGATCCAGAATTTGAATAAACAGACCCGGGAAACTCATAAATCAGAATTCAAAGTAAGAATTCAGAAATCAGAAAGCAATTCACTACACAAGGATCAATTGAGAAGGATCAGAGCCAGAAACAATTTCAAAAGAAGAAATCGCCTCCAATTCCCTCCATAAAACCCAGACAAAATGCTGAGGATTTATTGCTTAAACATATTATTTATATTACTTCATATATATATACATATATATATATATATATATATATATATATATATATATATATATATATATATATATATATATATATATATATATATATATATATATATTAGCAAAAAGAAAAAATTCATTCAACGAAAAGTCAACAAAGTTTACATACATCTAATATAGGGAATATCTCATCAAATCCCCAAAAGTAAAAGCTTTAAAGGATCATCGTGGTTTAACGGAAAAAATAATCCTTTGAGCTGCAGGTAGCACGTTTGGCCAACCAGTTAGCGAGTGTTGGTTACCTTCTCTAAAGATATGGGACCACTTGAGGGTGATAGAGCCAAATGTAGAGAGCAATGTTCGCAAGGGTATACCAAATTGCATGGAGGAGGGGATATCCTTGTATTATATTAACAAGTCGCCGAGAATCGGATTCAATCCGGACAAATTGGTAGTTAAAAGCTTTAGCGAGTAATCGGGCCCAAGTAAGCGGCTTGAAGTTCGGAATGGAGAGCCGACGAGTGAGATGATTGGCACTTGGAAATACCACGAGTAACTTACCTCCGTAATTTCTACAACCGCCCTAATTCCAAGCAGCAGATTTAGTGAAGCTCCCATCTATATTTATTTTTATCCATGGTGGAGGTGGAAGGGACCACTTCAGACAATGTAGGTTTTCTTTGGTTTGTAGGCTCCAACGGTGGCTTTTTTCTCGGAAAATTGCAGACAGTTAGCCACCATATGATTAATATTGCAATTTCTGTTGTCAAACTTCAAATGATTCCTATGCATCCAAACAAACTAGCAGATAACTAAAGGTAAATGGAACCATTTTTCACTTTTCCAGTCTTCCCAGCAAGCCTCCTAATTGAGCCAATTGTGATTAAGATGAGTAAGATGGAAATGTTTTAAAATAGTAATCCACACCTGTTTAGTGACAGTGCAATGGAGAAAGAGGTGGGAAAAAGATTCTTCCTGAGCTTGACAGAGCCAAATTCTAGAAGCAATTCTTAGGCCTTTGAGTTTTAAAATATCATCTAATGGAAGATAATGATGGAATAATCTCCAAGTGAAGTAAGACATAGAGGGGGATAAAAGCCCGGTCCGGATTTTCTCCCCCAAGAAGTATCGAGCCAAAGTTGAAGTGAGTCGTGAATCATCCGATTGAAAGATTTTTTATTAGATCGCTTCAAGCAAGATTCTATCAGGTTTAGTTGGATTAATAGGGATTTGAATAATCTGTTGTATGCTCTCCCCATCCAAAACTTCATTCAGCTTCGTTGACATTCCAGATGATCCTCCACCCAAAAATCTGCAACGCTTAGTTGGTGATTAAAATCAGCAAGTAAAGTTTAGAGTTCCATCTCCTATCCGAGTTGTCATAATAAAAATTCACCTCCCCTTGCCCACTTCCCAGACAGAAATACCGATTGGCCATGTCCCTAACTTTCAAGCAAACTTCTCCAATGCTTGGAATCCCCTTGTCTTGGCACAACTGAATTTGGGTGATCTTTCCAAGCAATACTTGTCAAAAAGGAACTTTGCCCACATGGTATCTTTCCTTCGAATTTAATCCATCGCTTACAATAGAACAAATGGCTCATTTGTTGGAAATTTCTCGACTCTAGTCCCCCAGCCTTGGTTGGTTTACAAACCTTGTTCCGGATAGCCCAATGATATTGCTTGGTTTGGCCTTCCCGGAGAAATTTATTAAACATTGTTTCTAACATTTTCCGGGTACTTTTTTTCATTCTAACTATTTGTAATCGATAAAGGGGAAAGGTTGAGAGTATACTCTTATGTAAAGTTAATCTTCCACCATTAGATAGAAAGGTATTAGTCCAGCGAGTTTAAAGTTGATGTAATCTTCTTGACAACTTCATCATACCGAGATTTCTTTCTCCTTCCTTTAATTAGTCTGTACACCTAAATATTTCAAGGGGAGATCAGCAGCGAGAGAACCCAGATGTACTCTTTCACCCACTCGTTGATGTTTGAACCCTTTGCCGACCAAAAATTGACACTTCCTTTGGTTTAATTCCGGGCCCGCAACCAAGGCTAGGTGATCGATCGGTTGCAAGGTTTTCTTAACGAGCAAGCTTACTTCCATTGGTGAAAATGATAACATCATCAGCATATGCCAAATGACTTATCATCCGTGAAGAACCATGCTTAAAAGCGAGATAAGGATAAATTGTTTGAGCGAGCATTCGAGTTCCGGAGAAGTAATCAAAAGCCAATATGAAGATGGTTGGAGACAATGGGTCTCCTTGTTTCAGCCCCTACCGGCTTTGAAGAAACCACAAATTGCAGCCATTGACTGAGACACTCGTAATAAACATTAGATAGCCATCTTTGAATTAAAGTACAAAAATCAGGATGGAAACCTCTAGCTTTAAGTACTAAATCAATAAATTTCCAACTGATAGAATCATAAGCCTTTTTAAGATCCAATTTGAGAAGTAAATTGTGTCCCCTACATTTCTTATCAATATCCAGTAACAGTTCCTGAGCCAAAAGTAATAGTTCTACCCTGCACAAAAGCAGATTGGTTAGAGCTGATCAATTAGTTAAGATAGGGTTGTAGTCTTCCCACAAGAATTTTACTAATTATTTTAGAAAAGGTAGTAGTAAGACTGATAGGTCTGAAATCAGTCCACTGGTTTTTTTAGATCCTTTGGGAATAAGAGCAATGCTGGCTGCAGCAAAATATTTAGGAAGATCAGATCCAAGAAAGAAAGAATGAACTGCCTGAATAAGATCAGCACCCACAATATCCCAGGCTTTAATATAAAATGTTGAAGTAAACCCATCAGGACCTGCTGTTTTATTACCATCAATGCTATTTAAAGCTTGTAATATCTCCTGTTTATCAGGTAAGAAAGTTAAATTAAGCTGATTCACATAATCTTGATGATCAGAAAACATCTCAGCAAAAAATGAAGTAGAGGATATAGGTCGTTCAACAAACAAATTCTGAAAATGTAATACAGACACTTTGTGAGAGGGAAGATTGGTCGATAACCCAATTGCCGCGACTCATCCTTGATTTTAATTATAGCATTTATTTTTCTTCCGTGCTTAATGACCGCATGAAAATACTTGAATTCTCGTCCCCATAAAGGTACTTGTTTACGGCAGCTTTTTGTTGTAGAAAATCCTCTTCCCTTTCCGAGTGCTTGGAATAAAACTGACCAGGCAATTTCAAGTTCCCGTGCTCGATTCTCCCCCAAATCATTTGCAGCTTCCAACAAATGGACTTTGGCTTCTGCATCCTTAACTTGTTGAAAAACATTTCCAAATTGAGTCTTGTTCCACAGTCTAAGTTTAAAAGCAACATTCTTTTGCAATCTCCACAGTCTCACAAGAGGACTACAGCTAATGTGATCAGGGACCTTCCAGACATATATATATATATATATATATATATATATATATACATATATATATATATATATATACATATATATATATATATATACATATATATATATATATATATATATATATATATATATATATAAGTATACAAGTAAGACTCCTCCAAAACTAAAAAAAATACTAAACACAAAAAAGCATCAGTTGGTCCGTAATCCGAGGTGGGGGCGGCTAGAAGATCACCATCCATCAGTATCTTTAATTGGGGAGGGGGAGAGGTAGAGAGAACCACATTGGAAGTGAGGGCACCTTTTCTGGAAAGCCAATATGCAGGCTTATTTCCTTCCCTAAAAATGAACTGAAAATTGATCTCAAGGTGTGCTCTTATGAGCTAAATCCTGTCAACCCACTAAGAATGATGCCAAGATGTAGAGCAGTTTGAGTTGAGCAGTTGGAACATAACCTGAGAATCACCTTCTACTATCAGATTGGTCCACTGGAATTTCAGGGCTAGGTTGATAGCCCAATAAGCGGCAATTAACTCAGCTTCCAATGCATCCACAGCAATGAGAGGAGTATGAAAGAACAGCAGGCAGTCACCTGTATGATTCCTGAATAGGCCCCCCATACCAGTTACTCCCTCACAGTAACTAACATAAGTATTAACTTTGATTTGATTGTGGCTAGGGGTGTGCCAGAAAACCTAAATAATTTTGAGAGGATGAAGAACTTGATGAGTGGTGGTGAAGCAGATGTTGGGGAACTTTTTAACTCTGATAAGTTTATGGAGGTAGGATAGACAGTTTCTAGCCACTTCCTTATCAGTTGGTAACTTACCCTCAAAGATTGCCTTGTTTCTAGCCATCCAAATAAACCAAGCAGTGAGCATAGGTAGAGCACCAACTCCCAAGTTGTGCCACTCAGACCAGTAAGTGAAAAGATTATGCCAATGGAGGTGGAAAGTTTTGATACATAGATTCTCAACCAGAAACTACAAGATATATATATATATATATATATATATATATATATATATATATATATATATATATATATATATATATAAATATATCTATGTATATATGTATATATATATATGTATGTATGTATATATATATATGTATGTATGTATATATATATATGTATGTATGTATATATATATATGTATGTATGTATATATATATATGTATGTATGTATATATATATATGTATGTATGTATATATATATATGTATGTATGTATATATATATATATATATATATATATATATATATATATTTTTTTAGCAAAACAAAAGAACTTCATTCATTATAAAGGTTAAGTACATCTAATAAAAGGGAGCTTTAAAGAGTCCCCAAAAAGTAACAGCCTTAAAGGCTCAGAAGGAGTTACAGAGAAGACAATATTACTATCAGTTGCAGCCCTTTTAGCAAGCCAGTTGGCTGGTTGATTACCTTCTCTAAAGGTATGGGTCCATTTGATTTGTAGAAAGTCAGATGGAGAAGGGAAGGTTCTGCAAAAATAAGTCAGGTTCCAGGGTGGAGGAGTAGTGCCTTGCATAATATTCACTACCTGCATAGAGTCAGATTCCAGCCAAACATAAGGGAGGTGGAGAGCTTTAGCTGTAGTTAAGGCCCAGAAGGCAGCCCATAATTCAGCCTCTAAAGCGAAGAAGCAAAAGTAGGTGATTGGAGAAACCAAAGGAGGCGCCCTGGATGATTTCTGCGACCGCACCAATGCCGAGCAGAGGATGAAGTGAAGCTTCCATCAATGTTAATTTTTACCCAAGGGTATGAGGGTAGGGAACAATGCAACGAGCACTACATCGTTAGATGCTTGGGGAACTAATTTAGCATTCTTGTTAATGAAACTACAGCATTTAATCACAAGTGGAGTGGACCATACAAGCTGAGATTTTCAAATTTGGCTTGGTTCTCGGTCATCCAAATAAACCAACAGATTACTAAAGGGATGTAGTAAGAGTTTAGGTTTCTCCAATCCTCCCAACGAAGCCTCAAAATCTTTCCAATCATGTCTTTGTTGAGATAAATGTAGCTGCTGAATTACCTCAGTCCAAACCTGCTGAGAAAAAGCACAGGTAAGGAACACATGAGAGATTGTTTCTTCATGGGAGTGACAGAGCCAACATCTGGAAGCACATTTAAGACCTTTTAATTTTAAAATGTCATCAAGAGGTAACAGCTTGTGAAAGAGCCTCCAGCTGAAAAAAGACATAGATGGGGACAGGTTTCTATTCCAAATCTTCTTTCCCCAACTATATTGAGGCCAGCTTTTGTACATTTGGTGAATAGCACCATTAAGAGAGGAAGTAGTGGCATGTTTGATCAATAATTTATCAGGACTATTGGAAATAATAGGAATAGATAGTATTTGCTGCACGGTTCGAATCCACATAATTACCCAACAACTCGAATTCCACTTCCCTTGGGTCCGAAGTCGACACCTTCGGCTTAGGAGAGCAGTTTGAAGGAGCGAGAGATGGGGCCATCGAGTAGCTGGGTATCCAAAAGAAGTGAACCCGGCCATCACCCACTTCCCAAAACAGCAGTTGGTTGGCAGTCTCCCTAACTTTAAGCAAATTTTTCCAGTGCTTGGAATCCCCCATCTTAGCTTTCACTTCATTAACATGGACTTTCTTGCAGTATTTCTCCTTTAGGTAAATTGCCCACATGGTGTCTTGCTTAACAAATTTAATCCACTGTTTACAATGGAAGAGATGGCTCATCTGTTTGAAACTTTTAAATCCCAATCCTCCTGCCTTGGTAGGTTTGCAGACCTTGTTCCAAACAACCCAATGAGGTTGTTTATATTGGCCTTCCCAAAGGAATTTGTTGAAGATAGTCTCCATCATTTTCTGTGTGCTTAGCTTCATGTGAACCATCTGCATGGTGTATAATGGGAATGTAGATAAAATACTCTTCAACAAGGTCGATCGCCACCATTGGAGAGGAATTTATTGGTCCAGCAAGCTATAGCTGAAGAAATCTTGTTCACAATCTCATCATATTGTGTTTGCCTCTTCTTACCTTTGATAAGTTGAACCCCTAAATATTTAAATGGAAGAGCAGCAGCAGTGAAACCAGTATGTTCCTTTACCCAGCAGGTCTGCTTATAGTTATTCCCCACCAGAAACTGACACTTCTTGACATTGAGCTTCAGTCCAGCAACTTTAGTAACATGTTCCAGCACCTGCATAATTCTTTTGACAGCTTGTTTGCTACCATTGGAGAAAATAATGGCATCATCAGCATAAGCCAAATGGCTTATCAATTGGGAAAGAGCTGTGATTATAGTTGAGGTAAGGGCACTTCTTGTAGGTGGCATTGAGCACTCTAGAGAAATAATCAAAAATCGAATGAAGATGGTTGGAGACAAAGGGTCTCCTTGTTTCAGCCCTCTCCCGCAGTTAAAAAGCCATGGCTGCTTCCATTCGAGTAAGACACCGTACCAAGCACCCGAGAGCCACTTCCCGATTAAATTACTGAAGGAAGGATGGAAACCCCTAGCCTTAAGGACTTGATCAATAAAACTCCAATTGACGAGTCATAAGCCTTGTGGAGGTCTAGTTTAAAAATGAGATTATGTCCTCTACAAACCTTGTCAATATCAAGCAAAAGCTCCCGAGCTAACAAACAGCTTATCCGTAATATTCCTCGCCCCGCACAAAGGCCGACTGATTGGCACTAATGAGTTTGTTGAGATGAGGTTGAAGCCTTCCAACAATGATTTTGCTGATAATCTTGGAGAAGGTACTAGTAAGGCATATGGGTCTAAAGTCAGACCAAGTGGCTTTTTGCTTATCTTTGGGAATTAGAGTAATGGCTGTTGCAGTAAAGTACTTTGGTATTTCAGCACCAGAGAAAAAGGCCCGGATCGCTCGGATGAGGTCGAGCCCACCACATCCTAGCGTGACAAATAAAAGGTAGAGGTGAACCCATCGAGTCCTGCAGCTTTATTACCATCAATACTTTTCAAAGCATTAAGGATCTCATCGCATCGAGCAGCATGGTGAGATTCAGTTCGTCATACATAAGAAATATCTTCACTAAACACCTCCGGTCGGAAAGAGTCATTGGCGCAGTGTTGAGCCGCCAATAGGGATTGAAAGAAACTAACAAGCACTTTGGGAGATTAAGGCGAGCTCGGATATCCAGCTTGCCCTCTTCATTTTTGATTTTTAGAATAGCATTGATTTGTCTTCCGTACTTAATTACCGCATGGAAGAATTTAGTGTTCCTATCCCCAAATAGATGTTTGTTAACCAGCAGCTTTCTGTTTAAGTAATAATTCTTCCTCCTCCAAAGAGTTGAGCAGATGAGTTTGGGCATCCAGCAAGGCTTGAGTATGACCCCCTTCCTGATCCTGTAAAGCTTCAAGCATCTTGACTTTCTCTTCAGCATCAATGACCTTTTGATAGACATTACCAAAGCATTGTTTGTTCCACTGTCTCAGCTGCAGTGCCACAGCTTTCTGCAATCTCCAAAGTTTGACCATAGGGTTGGGGTGGAGTTCAGCATGAGCAGACCAAACAAGTTTAACAACAGTCGAAAAGAGGGGTGTAAGGACCAAACATTCGAAATGCGAAGGTGGATGGGTGGGGACTATGGACCGAAGGAAATTTGGATGAGAAGAGGGGAGTGGTCGAAGTTGTTCTATGTAAGTGGTGCACCCGAGTATTGGGGAAGGTATTTAGCCAACAATCATTTAAAAGAATTCTATCAATCCTTTCCAAAAGAGCACCCCTTTGCCAAGTAAAAGGAGTGCCAAAGAAGCCGACATCAAATGATCAACCGACTTGGAGATGTTATGGGAGAAAGTGAGCATGGAATTAAGATCGGGAGTTCTGCCCTCAGCTTTTCACTTGGATCTCCGATGCTGTTAAAGTCCCCCCCACTAACCGGTTATTAGAGATCGTCGTTACTAATGCTCAACAAGTCATTCCATAAAGTAATTTTATCACTAGGTTTACTACCAGCATAAACAAAAGTACAATTCCCCTTAAACTGATCCAGTTCAAAAGAGAGGTGCAAAAACTGAGTGCTATCAATTACAATTTGGCAATTTAACTCCTTCCTACTCAGCAGCCAAATTTTGTTAGTACAGTTGGAATGAAGCCGAAAACCCGGAAAAAATTTAATGTAGTGTTGAATATTGTTCCTTACCATTGGTTCCAAAATTGCAATCAGCCACAGTTTATGAGTCCTGTTCAGGTAAAGCAATCTGTTAAGGGTGCCAGGACCTGCTACACCCCTAACATTCCAACAAAGAAGGTTAATCATGGTGAAGAGCTTTACCAGCCCTAGTGAGCCTAGGTGCTGATGAGCTTTCTAACCCAATTATATTTGTAGGGGACAAATTTTGCAGCTCCAGTATATCTTTTTTCCTTCTTCTACTCTTCTGCTGGGACCAAACTTCCTCAGCTTTATTAGCCATTCCCTCCAGAACAGTATGGGTAGATACTTCCAACAAATGATCCTGTGGAGTAATAAAGGTACCACCTATCTCAGAACTGAGTGGAAAATTTACCCCCACAGGAGGGCCATCCATGAGTCCGTGAGGATCATCATCGGCGGGAGCGGTATTGACCGAATAAGAGGATCCAAAGGGGTGTCATCGGCTTCGAGCTATCGAGCTGAAAGTTTTCGGAATCTCTGGAAACAATTCCCGAGAGGTGCACCGAAACCGGGGGACTTCGGGATTTAAATGGGGAGGAGGTAAGGGAACATTTTGCTCCACATCAGCAACCAAGCAACTCTGAACTTTTGAAGGCAAATCAGAAACCAAAGCAGGTTTCTGGGTGGGAAGTGAAGCAGTCTGACCAGAACTAGTCTTCTCCTTGTTGGCAACATTGTAAGGTCTGAGATCAGGGTGCAATCTAAAGCATTTATCCATAGTATGTCCAAAAATATGACAATGCTTGCGGTAGAGTGGTCGGTATTCCAACACAATAGGCCGCCAATACCCATTGTTAGCAGTACCTGACCAAACACCATCAAGATGAGGTCGGGTGATGTCCCTTTCCACTAAGAACCTAGCATTAGAAATTCCGGTCACATTTGCGAAGGAATGTCAAGTTTAAGAGGTCTACCCATAGAGTCGGCAATATCATAGATAATTCTATGATTATTAAAAGGGAGTTTGAGGTTAGGGAGACTAAACCAAACTGGAACAATTGGGGGCTCTTTGGATGGGTCGAAGTCCGAGTCCATTTAAGTAATTTCATGGGCTTGCCATCAATCATAATAACTTTTTTAGAGAAAATCTGTGCATAGTCTTCTTCTAAGGTAAGCTGTAACATGATATGCCTACTGTCAAATACCCCAATCTTCCAACTCCCCACCAATCTGAAATCATCCACAGCCTTCCTGAGTATATCTAGTTTGGGGTGTCCAAACTGAAATTTGCCTACTAAGGTAAATTTGTAAGGTTCAGATAATTTTGCCATCTCCTCTTCAGTGAAGATTAAAGCTAGTTTGCCTGCTTTCTTAGTGCAACGCCGGATGAACTCACATTCAGCCTTACCCTCAATTGCATCATGATAAATTTGGGGGAAAACCAATTTGTCTCCAATGGTAGTGCCTCCCTCTTTCCGAACAGTGACTTCAGCAAAAGTCCCTCTTCCCACAAAGTTTGGGTCAGCCCTTGTTAACTCAGTCGCCATGCTACCAATGGAACAGTAAAAACATCCACAAATTTGAAATAAAAAGAACCCGGGAAAGGTAAAACCACTTCCCAAATGAAGAAGGAAGGAGGAGGGAGACAAAGAACACCCGAGCCAACTTCAGCGAAGCACCGGAAGAGAGCGACCGCCGACCACCACCTCAGCTCCATGGAAACCCTAGCAGAGCAAGTTTCGGATCCAGCCATTTTTATTATATATATATATATATATATATATATATATATATATATATATATATATATATATATATATATATATATGTATATGTATGTATGTATGTATGTAGATATATATATATATATATATATCTACATACATACATACATATATATATGTATGTATATATATATATATATATATATATATATATATATATATATATATATATATATATATATATATATATATATATATATATATATATATATATATATATATATATGTGTATGTATGTATATATATATATATATAAGGATTTTGCTCTGCTAGGGTTTCAGCCATGACTCTGCTCGGCGGCTAAGTCTCGGTGAGATCTCCGGTGGGTTCTCGGCCTTGGTTCCTCCCACTTTGGCCTTTTGTGAAGTTTAGTTTTGTGATTTGGTCATTTTTCCGGTTGTTTGAGTCTTCCCGGGCTCTTCCTTTTCAAAATTTTACTCGTTCCATTGCTTGCTTCGCTGAGCTCCACATCCCGCTGTTCTTACTCGTAAGGCTCTCTTTGTTCTTTGTGGTCTTTTCTGCTTCACTTTTCTGGTTTGTCCCACCTGGTTTCTTCTCCTGCCTCCTGCTGGTGGGGGTTTCCCTGACTGGGCTTCCCCTATGGCTTGTCCAATTGATTTGGAAACCAACTTAAGCTGGGCTAAAGCCACTTATGCTGGAGTGGTTGGCAATGCCCCTTCGACTGCTGACCCCTCTAAACTCATTTTCCCCCAAAACCTTCATGAGGCTGCTGCAGGGATGAAATCCTGCCCTTTTATCCACCCACTTGAAGTTAAAGAAGGTTGCCTCGCTCGTTATTTTCACTGATGAAGAACTGTCAGCTTTGGATGAGGAGGTGAAACTTTCTCTGATTGGCAAATTCATGCTGGGACACCCCAAAATGGAAATTGTCAGAAATTTCTTTGCATCCCTTAACTTCAAGGGCAAATGGAAAATTGGACTTTTAGATGGGAGACATTTGCTAATTAATTTCACTAATGAAGAAGATTATGCACTCCTGTTTGCTAAACAAGTTGTTAACATAGTCGGGGTGGAAATGAAAATCATCAAGTGGACCCCCAACTTTGATCCCAGCAAAGACCCACCCATTGTCCCTATTTGGTTCAAATTACCAAATCTTCCCTATAGATACTTCAACCAAACAGCACTATTCCAAATTGGTAGATCTCTTGGCACACCCCTAAGACTTGATGCTGAAACTCTTAATAAGGCTAAACTCGAAGCGACTAGAATCCAAGTCGAGAGGGACATTACCTTGCCTATGGTCCACAAGATCTGGATTGGTTCAGCCAGTGAGGGACAATGGCAAGAAGTCATTATGCAACAAAAGCCTTACTTCTGCTCTCATTGTAAAATGTTTGGACATACCAATGAAAAATGTTTTAGACTCCACCCTCCTAGCAGAAAAGTACAGAACACTGGTAAAACTACAGCTGAAACTTCCTCACATGAAACTGTTGTTGCTAATCAGGATCCGGGGCCTCCAGGTCTGCTGAATTTCTTCCAGCTTCTGGGGGACCAGCTGGTAGTTCCCCTCCACAAGCTCCAATTCACCTTGCTTCTCCTATCACTGGTGTTGGTAATGCCCTCCTTAGATCAACCCCTCCCCCCTTACCAGTTTTTGAAGCAGCTTCCCCTACTACTGCCAGTCCCACTGACTGGTGTAGAAAGGAGGAATTGGAAGTGAGAATGATCACACCCACTCCATCAATCGAGCGCCTAACCGACCCACGGTCCCCACTCAAGTTGAAGTTAATCGGATGCAACTCGATTTGGAAGGCAAATGGCTCACACAGATCTCCAAGAAACAGAAAAAAAAGGCTCTTTCTGAAGTTCAGAAGCTGGGTACTCCTCTTTCTGTGGGGGAACTGGCTGGCAATTCTTTAACCAGGGGTAGATCTAGATCTAGATCTCAGTCTTCCCTCACCCCTTTACCTAATCTATGATTAGTTTCCTAATTTGGAACATTAGGGGTATTGCTAATCCCCTAACTTTCAAAAGGCTTTTGTATCTTAACAAAAAATATAAATTTTGGTGCATTTCGGAACCACTAGTTCACAAGTGTCCACGTAAGATTATCAGCAAATTACATGGATTCTCTCATTATGCTAATTGCAACAATAAAATTTGGGTTTTCTCGCAGAAAGAGGTTTCCTGGACTGTTCTCGTTGACAACAGACAATTTATTCACTCTTCTTTTCAGATTAATGGGAGACATGGCACTGCAACCTTTGTTTATGGTGGCTGTAATAGAGCTGACAAAAAATTGTTATGGGACCAGCTTCATGAGATCAGTTTTACGCTTGTATTCACCTTGGTTAGTTGGAGGTGATTTCAACAAGATTGGGTCTACTCTGTGAGAAGAAAGGAGTGCGTACCTCCCAAGCTTCCTCGATATGACTATGTTCAATGATAATATCATTGCTGCCAACCTCTTTGACATTGGCTTTAGAGGATCCGAGTTCACTTGGAAGAGGGGTAAAATTTGGGAGAGACTCGACGAGGTCCCGGTGAATAATGATTGGCTTACAAGTTGGCTTCAAACATATGTTACTCATCTAAACTTCTCTGGATCTGATCACAGGCCCCTCCTCATCTCCATAACCTCTCCTAGCTGCTCCAATTCTCCCTCTCCCTTCAGATATTTAAATGTTTGGTCCACTTATGAGGGTTTTCATAATGTGGTAAAGGATCATTGGATTTGTGAGGACCAGCCTGATCCATTAACTAAGCTAAGTATACTGCAGAAAAAATTTATGCAAAGCCCTTAGAAAATGGAGCTGGACTTCTATTGGGGATTTTGCTGCTGCTGTTAATGAAGCTGAGAGGAAATTGTCTAAAGTGGAAGCTGCTGTTGAAGCTGGTCTTGAACCCGAAGATATGTTCTACTCCGCACAACTCGAATCTCCTCATCGCTATCGAGAATTTGGATCAGTATCTTAAA
Source organism: Papilionanthe hookeriana x Papilionanthe teres (assembly GCA_022702705.1). Lineage (NCBI taxonomy): Eukaryota > Viridiplantae > Streptophyta > Magnoliopsida > Asparagales > Orchidaceae > Papilionanthe > Papilionanthe hookeriana x Papilionanthe teres. The sequence goes on along the minus strand of CM040432.1, from coordinate 11,786,178 downwards.
CAGAAAGCTGCATTTAACCATTTCCTTCATGGGGACAGAAATACTCAATTTTATCAGGCCTGTATCAAATATAGGAGAAAATGCAACACCATTCACTCCATTTTGTCCTCAGATGGGAGAATGCTCATTGATGATTATGAGATTGGGCTGGATGCTGTCTCATACTTTGAAAAGCTCCTCAATCACAACCCCTTGTGCAGGAAACCTATTGATGAGTCTATGTTCCATGAGAAGTACCAATACACCAGTAATCTACACCTCATCGCCATACCCTCGACTCGAGAGATCTGGATGGCTCTAAATTCAATTGACTCATCTAAAACTACAGGCCCAGATGGTTACACTGCTGACTTCTACAAGAAGGAGTGGAATCTAGTGGGGGAGGATGTTGTTGCTGCGGTCCAAAGCGTCTTCCAAGGACAATCCCTGCCTAGCTATTTCTGTGCTTCTAGCATGGTACTGATTCCAAAAAGCTCTACCTTGCAAAGATGGGAACACTTTAGACCCATTAGCCTCACTTCGTGATTAGCAAAGTAATCAGCAAAGTCATGGTGGGAAGACTCCAACCTCATTTGGATAACATTATCGGCTGAATCAATCCGCCTTGTCAAAGGCGCATTAATTATCGATAATGTTCTCGCTGGCACAAGAACTCCTTTTGGATTTAAACAAAGTCCATAGGGGAGGCAACTCGATTTATAAACTTGACATACAAAAAGCATATGATACTATAAATTGGGATTTTATCATTGAAGTATTGATTGCTAGAGGATTTAATCACCACTTCTGTAACTTTATCTCAAGGTGGCTTCACTCTAATGAACATTCCATCTTAATTAATGGTTCTGCTAGAGGCAAGTTCAAAGCCACTAGAGGTTTACAAGCAAGGTGACCCCTTATCTCCCACTATCTTCATCCTTGCAGTGGATTATTTCTCCAAGATGGTTGACCATGAGTTGCCGAACAAACCTTATGCAAGGTTCCATCACGGATCCAACATCTCCATTACCCACTCGATTTATGCCGATGATATCATGCTCGTTTTCCAGTGCTCACAAAGCAGCTCGTTAAGAAGGTTAAAACATGTTTGGATTCCTTTCAACAACAATCGGGTATGGTGTTCAATATTGATAAGTGTCAGCTGATTTTCTCAAACATGACAACTAGCCCAGTCAAGCACTGGATTCTGAACTACACTGGCTTCAAATATGTCTCTCCTCCTCTGAAATACCTTGGAGCTTTCCTCACCATGGGCAGAACCAAACAAATACAATTTGATGATATCATAGCCAAGATTAACTCACAACTTAGCAGCTGGACCATCTCCTTTTTATCTAATGGTGGTAGGATCACCCTTCTCAAGAGCATCCTGACCACTTTCTCTTCATACTTACTCCAAATGGTCACTATGAAGAAAAGCACCCAACTACAGATGGAGAGGGCTTTTAACAGGTTTCTTTGGTCTGGCCAGAATAAGCGACCACACTCGGACCTCTTGGCAACCGTTGCTAAACCAACTGCCGCAGTGGCTCGGGACTAAAAGGTCTCCCACACATCCAACAAGTCAACTTCTCGTAAACTCGGGTACATTTCAGTGGCCCAAACCTCTTTATGGGCTAAGTTCATGATGGGGAAATACTGCAAATTTTCTCACCCCTCCTGAGTGGAAAGAAAATTGGGGGATTCTAGAACCCGGGTCAAACTTCTTAATGTTAGAAAGACAACTGAGGACTTATATATCCGGAATTTGGGAAGGGGAGAAATCAACTTCGGCTTGATAATTGGTGTCCCAAAGAATGGCTGGTTGCTAGAAGCCCACATCTTGATCATTCTTCTAAAGTTTCGACTTCCGGGAGGGGCACAACCGGTCTCTTCCCCACCTCAAAGCCATTCTCCAAGACTATTCAGACTTCTCCGATATCTACTATCAAAATTACTAGAAATGCTCCCGACTCTATCTGCAGCCCAATTACCAACATTAAAGCATCTCTAAAGTCTTCTATAACACCCTATACCAGATGGACTCCTGTGCCTTGGCATCTAGCTGTTTGGAATCAATTTCTGTCCCCATCTATGGCCTTCCTTTGTTGGAGAACTCTCCACAGATTAATTCCCACTGATGACATTCTGAAGCTCAAAGGGCTTAGAGGCCCTTCCAAGTGTGTTTTATGCAATTCCCAGGAGGAATCCATCCCCCACTTGTACTTCAACTGCTCTTTCTCCAGTTCAGTTTGGCATCAGTTATCTGATAGCAGGCAGATTAAGAATTGTCACTGGGAAGAATTCAATGATCTCTGGTTAGAGGGGAATAGCCAGCATATTCAAATTATCCATCTCATTGTCATCTGGTTCCCGTGGATGGCCAGTGAACAATGCCAAATTTAATGGCATTGCTGCCTCTTCTACCAAAGTGGCCAAAAACTCGCAAAGCTTATCTACACAAAATCATCTGTCACAAAGGTTTCACCAACCTGTTAAACATTGATTTAAAAACTTCCTCTACTCCTGCCCCCAAGGTCCTATTGGTTAATTGGCTTCCCCCCATTAGACCAACTATTAAAATTAACACTGATGGCTGTTTCTTAAATGGGAGAGCTAGTGTTGGGGGCATTTTCAGAAATCACTATGGTCACTGTCTTCTTTATTTTTATGCTCCTGTACTAGCTTTGGATGCAATGGAAGCTGATTACATTGCGATCCTTTATGCCTCGCAACTTGCACAATCTGTTCACCGGTCTAACCTCCGGATCGAAGTTGATTCCACTCGCTCTTGTTCATAACTTACATCCGGAGTGTGGTTCCTCTTGGAGGCACAACTACCGGATCCACCGCATTCAACAGCCTCTCATCCCCTCGGACTACCTTCTCTCGTAATTTTTAGGGAAGGAAACAAAGTTGCCCACCGGTCGGCAAGTAAGGGTGCTTCCTCTCAGCAGGTGAGGGTATCCACTACCCCAACTTATGAGTTAAACTTGCTCATTGCTCGGGGACAACCGAGTCTCCCCAACTTGGGACCGGGGAGGAAATAATTCAGCATGGTTGGTATTTTGGCCTTCGGCTTTTTTCTCTCGGTTGCAGTTCTCTAGTCGGTCGGATGTTAGTAATCTCCTACAATCAGCCCATTACTCCTTGGGGAGTGTCATAGGGTTAAGTGTTTATTGGGCACATTTTTTTGGATAGGTTTATTTTACATTTAAGTTAGTTACTTTTCCCTTTTGGTGTGAAATTGTATTGAGTCATGTTTGTTCCCATAGGGGACATTTTGTAACTTCACTCCTTTAAATCAACATGTAGGGAGCCTTTGTAGCTCCTTTCCCAAAAAAAAAAAAAAAAAAAAAAATGTATGATATATATATATATATATATATATATATATATGTATGTATATCCACAAAAAATAGCACCTTCGTTGTCGGCATATTTTTAGGTTGTGTATGTTGTATTTTGAAAAGGGGTCGCCTACAGATATTGTCGGCAAATTTTAAATTTAATTTAAATATATATAAGTTAGAAAGTAGCATTTGATTTTGAAAACAATTTTTGGAAATTTTAAGATATGAAATCAAATCATTCTCACATCCCGAATAGTTTTTATAAACGAGCACCGCACCACAAACCGTGTATTTATCCCGAAGAATAGACACACTGCATGATGATGGGGCTCGATTAAATAAACTAGAAGATTTGTGACATCCGTTTGGTCTGCGAACCAATTTTATAAGCCGACAAGTTCCCCCGTTTAATATAAATGAATTAAACAGGGTTTATATTACCTGGGTTCTTAAAGTTCCCTATAAAGGCAAGCCCCTATAGTTAATTACATCTTAAATGACGAGAATCATTTAAGAAAACTCTCGATATTGATCAGTGGTTTTGCTCACAAGAATTTCAAAGTTTAAGGTTTTCAAACAATTGGATTTTAGAAATTTCAATAGGGAATGGATAAAACTTGGAAAAGTTTATTTTAAGAATCCAAAGGAAGAGAAGTAGGGGATGTCACAGACCCGAAGCGAACTTCTGTGACTTCCCAACTATCCTATGGTTTGGCTTTAATTTAGAGAGAATTATTCAATATTTCAATCCTGCCAACTTTAATTAATTAGGACTTATATTTGTATAACATAATCACACAAATAGCCACGAAGATGTGAGGGTTTATGTCGTACCAAATGATTACCTCGGAGTCCTATGACCTGTTAGGGCTTAATTTGCATAATATGATTATGTAAATGCCTAACAAAAAGTTGAGAATTTATGTTGCACTAGGCAAACTACCTCGAAATCCTATGGCATGGTTAATTAATGCTAAGAAAAGTTTAGCTGATGTTGACTCAAGTTTTGCTGATGAAGATGGTCGTGCTGCCCACTATGCTCCAAGCACCTTGTTGTTGCAGAAGGTTTAGTTTTAGAAAGTGACAATCAGAAGGTGAGAGAAGTGTTCTGGTTTAGAAAAATCTTAAAGTTCAAATTCATTAATATTTTAATCAAAACAGATCTTAAAGTTGATTAAGCAGAACCGATTAAGACCCACGGTTCCATCATCCCGGCACCGCTATTTTCATCGGAATCACTTAGTCCAAATGAATTTACTAAACTTAACTGAATGAGTTCCACACTCGCATTTAGACCGTGGGAAATCTCATAAGCAACATGTGTGTTACATCATCCGAGGGATTCCCGATCATCCAACGAGACGTTTTAATTTAGTTGTAGTTGTAGTTTTATTGTTCTGTTTAGGATTAAATTTTGAGTTATTTTATGTTTTGAATATTGTAGGGGTGAATTTTATCTTGTGTTGATTTTTAATTTAGTTTTGGGTTTCAATTTTATGGCTACCCTAAAGGTTTCAGTTTTCATGCAGGGTGACATTCTTGTTTAACATGCAAGAGAAGTAAAGTACAGTGCAGGTAAATAAATTGCAATAGAGTAAAAGCGTACCTGGAGGGTCTTCCCATTATTCCAGGCTGCACTTAAAACACATGTCAGGGCATTTAAATAGTTGCAAGAAATACCTAGGTAAAGCTAAGGGAAGGTTCTGGTTTTCTACCAATATCCTAATCCTATTGCTAATCAGTTCCTATGACGTTTAGGTTCCTTTATTTTGTTATGGATGATTTTCTTCACCAAAGAACAATGAAGTTTCACCGTTCTTTGAAACATCCCCTCAAGTTAGAGAAGTGCTCGGAATTGAATTCTGAACATCTTCTTAAATATTTTAGGGATTACTTCAAGTTCAGTTAGTTCCATTGGAGTGGTGAATCAATCACCCAGTTTACTCTCACTCAGTGAATTAGGATGTTCTATTATCCTATAAGTGAAGTGACATTTCATTTGATATTCCATTTAGGAGTTATAATAATGAAAGTCTTTAGGGGAAACCTAGTTTGTTAAAAGATTTAACCATTTTTTTTAATTAAAGTTGAATTGGTGTTTTAAAATAATTCAATTTCAGAATTTAGTTTGGTTTTCTTTTAAGTGTTTTAAGTCACTTAAGTTGAAAGCAATGTTTAAACTATTTAATTTCATTAAATCTTGATTATTCAAATTTAATCATATTGTTTTAGGTTGGCTTTAATTAGTTTAATCTTTACATTTTTAATTATGAATTGTTCTGATATTATTTAATATTTCAAATTTGTTTTAAGTTTGTTCTCAAATGATTTCAAACTAATTTCAATGTTTTAGATTCATTTTTTAATTTGATTATTTAATGTTTTAAGCTTTAATTTAATTAAAGATTATTTCCTCTTTAAGTATTAATTTCAATCATCATGTCTTTAAAGTTAATTAAGAGTTGAATATTATTGGAGTGATTCATTTAGGGATTTAAGATTAAAGAATTGATATCCTCTTAAATTACATCCCTATTTTAATAATCCAAATTTTTAATTATCCTTCCAAAACTTAAATTGCTTACTTAATCAAGGTTCACTTTGAATATTTTCAAGGTAATTAATGGGTTTCTACCCTTAATCCCCTAAGTTTCAATCATCCAAGAGAAAATTAGATTAAATATTTTATCCTCCCTTTGATTAGGCCTAGAGTATTACTTAGGGTTAAAATCCTTAATTACTTTTATGCCCTTTTAAGCCTATTCATCTCAGAAATCACTAAATCGAGCTCAATTGAATTTGAAATTTTTATGTCACTTCACTAACATGTCAATTAAGACATTGGAGGAGATAATGTGATTTTTTTTATCTTTAATTTAATTTATATAATTATTTTGGTGGAAAATAAGGATTTTCAATGAAAATTCAACAACATGACCAAGGTAAGGTTTCTGTCCTTAGGAAAGTTATGGGATGTTTCTACTGACGAGAGGACCACTTGGACCAATTTTGGTGATTTTTTGAGTTATATTTTAATTATTATACTTTTTAAATTTTTAGGGTGTTAATTAATTATAAAATAAAATTAAAGTTGAAAATTAAGTTTTATATTTTTCTTGAGTCTCTCTGACCTCAAAGAACTCAAAGAAACAAATTTTATATTTTTCTGATTTTTCTTTGAATTTTAAGATATATGTTAGTGAAAGATTAAGAAAATTCATTTTTTAACATTAAAAATTACCCTAAGCCTTTAAAAATTAATATCATTACTTTGAGACTTGGGAAAATTATGGGAATGGTTCCTAAGTGATTAGGAGACCATGTGTGACATTTTTATGGTTTTTAATATTTTTGTGATTTTTAATATTTTTTAATTATTAAAATATTCAAAATAGGGTTAAAAATGAAAAATTTTAGAAAATTCCAATTTCAATTTTTTTAGACTCCTCTAACATCAGAGAGGCCACAAAATTAATTTGGTGAAATTTTGAAATATATTTTGGGTTTTATGAATTTTTAAAGTTTAAAAGTGGCCATGTAATTTAAATAATTCATTTAGTGGGTTAAATCATTTTCAGTTGACTTCAAATTTTTATTTGAGATTCTCTATGTCCTAAATGACAGTGGAGATTTTATTTTAAGTGATTTTAATCTGTGTTTAATCCCGATTAATTAAAATTCAATTTCAAGTGTTTAAGCTAATTAGGATTATTTTTAAGGAATTAAGTTGAACCATAATTTTCCTAGGGCCCTCTGGTCATAAGATACCTCCCCTAATTGTCCCAGAGTTTTCCAAGCAATATGCTAATTATGGGATTAAAAATACAAAAACATACACATAAACTTGAAAAATCAATAACTTGCCATAAAGATGGCCTTTGGCATTGGAAAGTTCAGGGAATGTTCCCAAGAACAGAGGCTACAAAAGCCCTATTGTCTCATGCTTTGGTGAATTATGTGTGAAGATGGAGAATTAAAACATCACAGAGAGTATTTAAATCATTAAAAATCAAAGACTCAACAAATTAACTTAATTATTTTTCCACATTATTCTCCTCTGTTCACTGAGCAAGAGGGTATTTTTCTTTTATTTTTGTGATTTTTATATGCAAAGATAAGAATTTTCTAAGTTTTTGGTATTTAAATAAATCAGAAAATCCAGAATTCCCTACTTAACCACGTCAGCGCTAGCTTAATCTATGGCAGATCGAACTCCACGCGTCGCTCCCTGGTTCGGCGCCGCCATCTGACTTTCCAGCCACGCGGCCCGCGGTTCATGTTCTGTTACTCCATCCAGTGCGATCCTAGCCGTTCACCTGATACACAAATTATCTGACGGTTCGTGGTCATCATCTACGACTGGTGCGTCCCGTGAGCCTTTCACCTTCTAACTCTAAGATCTCGCTCGATACTCAACCAAATTACATGTTCTTAGGCTCTATAAATTCGTCTCGATAAGATGAACACATCTATATGGCTATGATGCATTAAAATTAAGCCAAACAAAATTGAGAATCCGTAGAAGCTCGCTAGGGAGAAGAGGTCAATACCATTGCTCTAAGAAGTGAAGCTTCAATCAAAGAGTTGTGGCACCTTCAATTGATCCCAAGGAAGCTCCAGATGAAGTCTCTGGCTCTGAGGAATTATCTAGGTATGAAAGTGACCAAGGCCAATTTGGTGTTTTCACGTCTGGAGCAATTGGCTGGCCCGGTGAGGGGGCTTTCACTGAGGAACTCCTTCTCTTAATGTTGTAAAGGTGTGGGTTAGTTTAATTTGGTTTCTGTGGAGGTTTCAGGGATGTCCTGTTTTCTAGCCTGAGATTGAGCTCAAAAATTTAGCTCAGCCTGTGGGGATGAAGGCAGGAAAGCAATGGTGTTCTTCTTCTCTAGGCTGGGAGAAGCTCTAGGAGTGATTTGGGGAGGTTCTATTGAGAAAAATTTCAACAGTCTCAGCACACTTCTCATGGCCGAGAAGAGGTGTTTAAATGGCCAGGGCCATGGGGCTGAGCTAGGGCTCAATTGATGGGTGGATTTAGTTTCTTTGGTGGAGGGCAGAAAGGCTCCAAAGTTTAATATGTCTAATGTGGCCAATTGGGTGAGTTTGGGTGTGCATAGGCTAGTGGTGGCTCTCGGTTTTGATCCCCTCCGGTGGCGAGGCCGTCCTGCAAGGACAGTGGAGCTGGCCACAGGTCAGGTGAGTCATGTGGGATGGTTTAATGGTGATTAATTAGTTATGGGATGTTTTGGGGGAGGCAAAAGAGGATTTATCCACTTAAGGTAAGAGATCCCTTAAAATGGGGGACCCTTAGTCCATGGATCACTTAGCTTGGGCAAGGTGGATCATGGGTAGTCCCTAGGCTTCACTTGGTGGCTGTGGAAAGGTTGGTTTAGCCATACTTGGTTCAATTTGGTTTGATTAGGCCATATTTTCAAATTGGCTCACTTGGGTTTAGGTTAGGCTAACTTGGGTTTGGGTTTAATTTAGGTCCAAGTGTCTTGAGCAACATTGTAGAAATGATTTCCATGAAGAATTTTCATGAAGACATGGAATGGTTTTGAGTTCAATTGGAAGGTCAATTTGGTGGATTTTGGGCTTTTGGTTAATTTGGGCATAGTTGGATCAAGTTGGGCTCAAGTTGGTTTAAGGTGGGGTTTAGACCCAATTGAAAGTTTCAAATGGTCTAGGTGAATGTATTGAAGAGTTCCCAACATCAATTGGGAAGAAATTTTAGGGTTTGGCTAACCAATTTGGTAGGTTTAGGGCATGAATTCACATTAGGTTAAAATGGGGTATTTTTCGTTTTCAAATGGATTTAGGTTAAGCTTAGGCTCAAATTGGGACAATTGAATGTTGCATGAGTTTCATGGGAGTACCATGGAAGGCTTATGATTGAAATTTGGGGAGAAATGGTTGACATTAGGTTAATTGAGGATTTTGGATTAATTGGGCAAAATTGGGGATTTTTGATTTCAAATGGAATTGAACTCAAATGTGAATCAATTTGGACTTAAATTTGGTTTAGATTGATAGTGGGGATGTTGAATTAAAGTTCAGAATTGAAATTGGGCAAAATTGAGGTCAAATGGGTTAGTTTGGTTTGACATTGGGTCCCTTTAGGTTAAAAATGGGTTAAATTGGGGATTTTGATAAAAGTGGGTTAAATTGGCAAAATTAGCCTATGGTGTAGTTAGACAAAATGAAATTTGGAATACTTGGGAGTTTTTGGAATTTTTTAGGAATTTTTGGAATTTTTGGAATTTTGGGCTATAAGGGTATTTAGGGTATTAAGAGGTTATTTGGAGGGTATTGGGGTATTTTGGTGGATTTAAGAGGTGGTAATTGTTTCAAAATGATTTTTAGGACTTTTGGGAATTTTTGGTGATTTTTTGGAAATTTGTGAAGAGTTTGGTTGTTGTAGGGGTATTTTAGGTAAATTTGGGTAGGCTTGAGGACCCAATGTCAAAACTAGGAATTTTGGCAAAAAATGGTATTTTATTATGGTTGAGAAGTGTAGAAAAGCTTAGAGTGAGCCATGGACCAAGAAGGCGTTCACTTTGAACATCTCATATGTTGTTCCTAACCCTCTTAGCCATGGGCTAGGGGTTTGGACTTAGCCGCCTGAGTGCTCTAATGAACTAGGAGTCAGGATTGGGTAAAGATGGTTCAGGGTTTAGGGTAAGTGTGGGAGTGCAGTCTGTGTGCCAACCAGCCCTCAATAGGACCAGGCCACCCAAGGCAGTCCTAAGGTTTAAACATCCTATAGGAATTCATCTTTGTCTTCTTACACATTGGTCCCAATCTTCCTAGTGATTTGGATGTTGATGACCATCTATGTAGAATTCCAAAGTGAATCAAGACTTGGTTTGAATTTCTAAAAGATGGGTTCCATCTCTAGTCCTTTAGGATAGTCAAGAAAAAGTCCTATGGCTAGATCCTAAGCACTAAAAGGGAAGGAGAGGACCTCACTAAAAATGAGATCAACACATGCAAAAAGAAAAGCAAAATGCTATCTAGTCTTAACTCTGAGATGTGGGACATCAAGGAGGACCTCACAAAGCTGGAGGTGTAGAGGGGGAGGGGGAATAGAAGCGGTGACCATAGATAATGTGTGTAGTCCAAATCTTGCTAGCCAATTTGCAGGTCTGTTACCCTCTCTGTAAATGAAGGTGAAACTAATAATGATTTGTGATTTAAGTGAAATGGTCTTCGGAACCCACTGAGAGTGATTCTAAGAGGAAGATTTTTCAAAATTCGATTATTGAGTCAACTCCTGGGAGTTCCCTTCCACAAGTATAAATTGCCACTGATTCAGGATGGCTAGTTTTATAGCCCAATAAACAGCTATTAGCTCAACTTCCAATATATCAGAGGCAATGGTAGGGGCATGGAAATACAATAGACAGTTACCAAGATGATTTCTGAAAATTCCCCCTATACCAGCACCCTACTCAGTAAAGCTACCATTAGTATTCACCTTAATAGAGTGTGGGTTAGGAGGTTTCCAAGTCACCTTAATAATTCTTGGGGGATTCAGCCTTGTATTTAAGGAGAGAGAACAAATATTGAACAATCTTTTGTATTTAATTAGCTTATGCAGGTAAGTAAGACATTTTCTGACTACCTAGTCCACAATAGGTGATTTACTTTCAAATATGGTCTGGTTACTTGCCATCCAAAGAAACCAAGCTACTAGGAGAGGGATGGCACCAACTCTAATTTTATTACAGTCTGCCCAGCAAGTGATGATATCGTCCCATTGAAGTTGTTGGGAATTCATAGTAGGTATTTTATGAGTGAGTTCCCGAATTTACGAGAGAAGCTACAACCAAAGAAAATATGGTTAATAGTCGCTTCTTCTTTCATGCACAACCTGCAGCAAGAAGGTCCCCTCAATCCCTTTTGCTTAAGGATGTCATCAATGGGGAGAAGTTTATAAACACTCTCCAGCAGAACAAATTCATGGAGGGGGAGAAGTGGCAGTTCCAAATGGTCTCCCCCATGGAACTTTCTCCCGGGTAAACAGCTGGAGTAGATGGCCTTGGACAGTCTTTGGCTTTGGTGAGCTTGCTAGACAATTCAATCAGCTTTACTCCTGTCAAACTGCTCTTTAGAGATTAGATTGGTAGAATTTTCCTGCAGGATAGACTTAAATGTTGATAAGGACCATATATCCCCATCCCAATAATCAGCCACCTGTAGATTTATATTCAAGTTGGTAGTACAGGGAGTTAGCCACTCAGTGGGACACCAATGGTCTAGCCAAAAGTTAAGATCACCCTTGCCATGGTTCCAAAGATACATATTTTATGCCAAGTGTCTAATTTTGTGCATGGCCACCCATAATTTAAAGTCTCCCAATTTTCTAGGGACCTGAGATGGGTGTGAGGCTTTACAGTATTTACCTGTCATAAATTTGACCCAAAGGGAATCCTGGGATCTAAACTTGATCCAAAGTTTGTAGAGATTTACTTGAATGATGTTTTGAAGCCCTTTAAAGCGCAGACCTCCTACCTAAGTGGGTTTGGCCACCTTCTGCCAGGAAGCCTAGTGAATCTGGTGACTTTGACCTGCTTAAAAGAAATGGTTGAAAGCTCTTTCAAACTGCAGTTGAGTACTTTTCTTCATTGTAGTCATTTGTAAAGCATAAGAAGGGAGAGTGGTAATTATACACTTCAATGAATTTATTATGCCTCCATTTGACAAGTAGAGGTGGGTCCAGTTGGCCAAATAATTACTAACTTTGTTTAAAATATCATCAATATAGTTTTGTTTCATTCTGCCAGTATTAAACATCACTCCAAGGTATTTGAGGGGGAGCTGGGTGCAAGAGGAACCTGTGAAATTAAGAATCCAATGCTTATAGCCAGGAAAGATCCTCTTGGGGAAAAAGATATTGCACTTTTTAGGATTAAAAAGCATGCATGAATGATTTTGAAATAGCTGAAGACATTTATAGACTTGTTTTGCAGCATTTTTATTAGCATTGGAGAAAATCATAATATCATCTACATAAATCAGGTGGGAAATAACCAGATTGGATCTACGGAGATGCCTGGTATAGTTGTTAGGTGCTAGCTTATGATTCAACATTCTAGATAGATAATCCATAGCAATAATAAATATAGTAGGAAATAAAGGGTCCCCTTCAGCCCCCTAGATGTAGAGAAAGAACCCCAGCAAGATCCATTAATAAGAATAGAGTGAGAATTAGTTCTAAGCCTATGTGGACCAGGTTACACAAATCTCCAGTGAAACCCCTTGCAGCAAGAATATCCATGATGAAATCCCAACTGATGGAGTCAAAGGCTTTCCTTATATCAAGCTATTGACCTCACTTTTGGTTGAGGTTTATTTTCTCGATAGATTGCCTAGGGTCTAGCCATAGGACTGTTGACCTCATTTTTAATGAGGTCTTCTCTCTTCTCTCTCCTTAGTACTTAGGATCTAGCCTTAGGCTTTCCCTTTGACTATCTTAGAGGATTAGAAATGGAATTCAAATACCTCTTAACTCCCTTTAAACCCCACATGCCTGATTAACAACCCCCAAACCACTGGGAGGGTTAAGATCAAATGTGGAGGTTTAAAGGATGAGTTCCCTATAGGACTCTTTGGCCTTAGGACTACCCTGGGTGGCCTGGTCTAGTGAGGGTTGACCTGCACACATTACACTTTCACACACATTCCAAATCCTAAAACCATTCATACCTAGTTTGAATGCCTGACTCATGTAGGTAATTCATATGGATGGACCTTAACCCCTGTGCCCTTGGCCAGAGGGTTAGGAACAACATAGTGAATGCCTCAAATGAGTCCTCTCATGGCTCTTATGGGCTTGATATGGCTTGATGGCTCCACCAAAGTGATTCCATTCTACTCAAACTTGATCAATCTTTATTTTTCCAAAATTTCAATTTTTGACCCCCGGTGCCCTACCCCCACCAAACCTACCAAATGTCCTTGAAACTACCCAAAATTTGCAAAATTTCCTAAATTATCCAAAATTCCTCAAAACCAACCCTAAACATTTTCCACCATTCAAATTCATCATCCATAGCCAAATATACCAAAAATTCCAAAAATAACCCCCAATACCCTCCAAATACCCAAAATGCCCTTCTTATCCAAAAAATCCATAAATTCCAAAAATTTGCAGAAAATTCCAAAAAATCCCAAATATTTTCAATTTCATTTTGTTCAACTACAGCATAGGCCAATTTTGTCAATTTAACCCATTTTTGTCAAAACCCCCAATTTGACTTATTCTTAACCCCAAGTGGACCCAATGTCAAACAAAATCAACCCAATTGACCTCAATTTTTATCCAATTCAATTCTAAACTTCAATTCAATATCCCCAATATCAATTTAGACCAAATCCAAGCCCAATTTGATTGACATTTGGATCCAATTTCAATTTAAAGCCTAAGGCCCAATTTTGGCCCATGACCTAAACCTAGTCCAACCAAACCCAATTCACCCAAAAATTAACCCTATGTCCAAATCCATCAAATTGATCATCCAATTTAATTCAAAATCACTCTAAATCTTTTCTAAACTCTTCATAACACCTTCCTAAGCCAAACTCAACATTCACTTAGCCCAAATTTTGATCCAAACCTAACCCAAACTCAAGCCCAAGTTCACCCCAAATTTAAAGGCCCAAAATCAAGCCCATGAGCTAAATCACTTCAATTAGACCAAATCCACTCAAAATCCCACATGCAAATTATCATTTTGTCATCCCTTTAATTAAATTCACTCCCTAAGTTCCAAATCAATCATCAAATAATTCCAAATGGAGTATCATGCCAAATCATTTCAAAATAACCAAAGAATTCAAAAATACATTTCTCATGCAAATTGACCAAGCCTAGCTAAGCCAAATGTGAGCCATAGAACTTTGTTCCAAGCTAAATGACAAGCCATGCTTGAGCCACATGAAGCCATGAGGGCCTTTGCCATGTCACCAAACCAATAATGGTAAATAAAGGGGCCACTTTCCAACCTCTTTAAAAAAGTTTTTAACCACTCTAATGACACACTCTAACCAAGCTTAACAAAAATCCCCTTAGATGTGGACTTCCCCACCAAAGGAGGGCTGACCCAATTGATCTCCCATCAGCCCAAATCAAGCCTTGGTGAGTGCACCAAGCCAAATCCATGCTTTGACCCAAATTGACCCAAATTGACCCAAAAATGCCCCTTACACCCATACCACTTAAATCCATGCCTTTACACATGGCATAACCCAATTGATTGCACCAAAATCAAACTCTGACCTCCCCTCCACCTAAGCACACATTTTGAACCCACTAATCAACCCCCATGGCCACCCAAGCTCCACCATAACCTTCCTTATTTAAACCTCACCTCTAGTGGCCAAAAGAGAGGAGATGAAAGATTACCTTGGGGAGACCATGCCAAATTGTTCCCAAAGCTTCTCCAAGCATTTCTAAGCTATATCAAACCATTTCCAATTGAGGCCTCACCTCTTAGACGAAGGTATCAAATTTTTTTCCCTCCAACCGAGCATGTTTTCATTTTCTGTAATTATTTACATGCTTTAAGTATATTATCACCGTATAGATGTGTGCTACTCGATTATACGATCATTTTAAAAAAAAAATTCACTCAATTTTGTTGAGAAACGAGTGAGACATCAAGGTTTGAAGGTGGTCGGTTTTAGGTGAATAGCACTAGGAGAGAGGAGCAGTAGCCGTCTGATAACGTGTGTATCGCACGGACGGCCGAGATGCAGTCAGACGGGAGCTTCATCCATAAACAGAAATGCGCCAGCCAATCATGGAGCGACACGTGGCCCCCTTGATAGTGATAGTTTGGGATGGAAATTGGATTTTTGATTTATTTTTGAACATAAACGTCAAAAATCATAACTTTTCATAGAAAACTGCAAAAAAATAAAATAAAAATACCCTCTTGCTCACTGAAATGAAAAAAATAATGTGGAAGTAATTTCATATTTATTTGATGTATATTTTATTTTTAATTAATTAAATAGTGTATACAATCTTTATATTCTTCATGCACGTAGGAGCTTCACCATAACTTGAAATTTTGATTTGTTATTTTATGCATAATGATGGATCTTTCTTGATTTTTCCAAAGTCAAGAAAGATTTCCATGATGAGATATCTATTTTTCAATATTATGCATGAGTTTTTCTATAATAATTATAAAAATTATCATGTTGCTTTGAAAAATCTAGAAAAATTAACGTGTATTTCCTTTGACTAGAGAAACATTATAAAATTATCTCATGATTTATTTCGATCAAAAAACTTTAATATGACCAAAACGTCAAAACTAAGTTTTAATTAATTAGGAATAACAACGCATCAAAATCACTTGAAAATAATTCTCTACAGTCACTTAGGATGTAGAGAAACTCACATAAAAATTTCAAGTCAATTGAGAATAATTTAACCCAATAACTGAATTATTTAAGTTATATGGCCATTTTTAAAATTAATATATTCATAAAACACAAAATACATTTCAAAAATTCACCAAATTGGTTTTGTGAGCTCTCTAATATTAGAGGAGTCTAAAAAATTTAAATTGAAATTTTATAAAAATTTTCATTTTTAATCATATTTTTAATATTTTAAATAATTAAAAAAATAATAAAAATCACAAAAATATTAAAAATCATAAAAATGTAATATTTTGACTCCTAATCACTTAGGAACAAACCAAATATTTTTCTCAAGTCTTAAAGTAAAGATATTGAATTTTAAAATGCTTAAAACAATTTTTTTGAATTTAAAATGAATTTTCCAATATTTTCACTAAATTAATTCTAATAAATCAAAGAAAAATCAGAAAATTATAAAATTTATTTCTTTGAACTCTTTGAGGTTAGACAGATTTAAGAAAAATATAAAATCCATCTTTCAACCTTTATTTTTTTTATAATTAATTAACACTCTAAAACTCAATATAGTTATAATAAATAAAATATAATTCAAAAAATCACCAAAATTGGTCCAAGTGGTCCTCTGGTCTTTAGGAACATCCCATATTTTTTTAGGGACAGAAACCTTTCCTTGGTCATGTTGTTGAATTTCCATTGAAAATCCCTTTTTTCATTAAAATAATTATATAAATTAAATTAAATTCAGAAAAATCACATTTTCTCCTCTAATGTCTTAATTGACATATGAGTAAAGTGACATAAAAATTTCAAGTTCATTTGAGCTCAATTTGATGATTTATGAAATAAATAAGCCTAAAGTGGCATAAAGGTAATTAAAGTTAAGTAACCCTAATTAATATTTAGGTCTAATCAAAGGGAGAGTAAAATATCTGATATTAAATTTCCATTAGAAGATTGAAACCTCAATAATTAAAGGGTAGAAACCCATTTATCATCTTGAAAATATTTAAAGTAAACCTTAGTTAATTAAATAATTTGAATTTTGGAAAAGTAAATTAAAATTTGGATTATTAAATGGGGATATAATTTAGAGAGACTATAATCACTTAAACTAAAACCCCTAAATGAATCACTCTGATAATATTTAACTTTTAATTAAATTTAAAGTGATAATTGAAATTAATAATTAAATAATTAGAGGGAAAGTGAACCTTAATTAAATTAAAACTTAAAACATTAAATAATTTGATAATTAAATTAGAATAATTTTAAAACATTAAAAAAATTTATTAATTTCAAAAATCACTTGAAAGCAAACTTAAAGAAAATTTGAAACATTAAAAATTAATTTCATAAAAATAAAATCTTAATTAAAAAAAGAAATAATAATCAAACTAATTAAAAATTAATCCAGAGTATTGCAATTAAACTAAAATTAAATCATTAAATTAAAAGTAAATCATTAAAGTCTAAATTAAATAATTTAAATTCATCTTTTAATTCAAATGGTTTAAAACACTTAAGAATAAAACAACTTGAACACTATTCCAAACTTAAAATTATTAAAATTTTATAACTAAATTAAACCACTTTATATCACCAATTCCAATTTTAAATCATTAAAACCTTTAACAAATCAATTTGCTTTAAAAGGTTTTCATTATTACAACTCTTAAGTAAAGCATCAAGTGAAATGTCACTTTACTTATAGGATAATCAAACATCCTAATTCACTGAGCAAGAAACTAAACTAAATTTTGGGATGATTAATTCATCTGTGCAATAAAACTCATTTCGACTCAAAATAATCCAAAAAATATTGAAAAGACATTTAGGACTCGTCCTAAACACTTCCTCAATATGATGGGATGTTTTAGAAGAACAATTGAACTTAATTGTTCTTTGATGAAGAAAATCATCCTTAAACAAAATACAAGAACCTAGACGTCATAGGAGATGACTAGTAATAGGATTAGGACTTTGGTAGACAACCAAAACCTTTCCCTTAGCTTTACCTAGGTAATTGTTATAAATATTTAAATGCCTTAACATGTGTTTTAAGTGCAGCTCGGAATGACAAGAAGACCCTCCAGGTACGCATTTATTTTATTGCAATTTAATTTATTGTAATTTATTTATATAAGCTGTACTTTACTATTCTTGCATGATAAACAAGATTGTTGCATGAAAATTAAAACCTTTAGGATAGACACAAAACTACAACTATAACTAAATTAAAACGTCTTGTTGGATGATCGGGAATACCTCGGATGATGTAACCTACGAGTTGCTAACGGGATTTCCTTTGGTCTAAATGAAAGTGTGGAACTCATTCAGTTGAGTTTAGCAAATTCATCTGGACTAAGTGAATCCGATAAAAATAACAGTGTCGGAATGATGGAACCGTGGGATCTTAACCGGTGTTGTTATAATCAACTTTAAGATTCCCCTAATAAAACATTAAAGACATTTGGACTTTAAGATTTATAAAGCAGAACACTTCTCTCATCCCCTAAATTTCACCTTCTAAAACTAAACCTCTGCAACAACAAGGAGCTTGGAGCATAGTGGGCAGCACGGCCATCTTCGTCAGCAAAACTGGAATCTACATCAACAAAACCATTCTTAGAATTAAATAACCAAAACCATACGACTTCGAGGTAGTCTTCCTAGTGCAACATAAATACTCAACTCTTTGTTAGGCATTTGCATAAACATGTTATGCAAATTTAGCCCTAACCGGTCTTAGGACTCCAAGGTAGTTGTTTGGTACGACATAAACCCTCACATCTTCGAGGCTGTTTGTATGATTATGTCATACAAATATAATTCCTAATTAACTAAATTTGGCACGATTACAACATTAAATGAACTCTTGAATTGAAGCCAAACAATAGGATAGTTTGGGAAGTTTCCAAGATTCTTCTTGGATCCTCAGCTTATCCTACTTCTCCTCCTTCGGTCTCCTAAAATAAACTGTTCCAAATTTGTACTATTCCCTTTTGAAATTCCAAAATTCAGTCCTTTGAAAACCTTAAACTTTGAAATTCTTGAGAGCAAAAATACTGATCATTATCGAGAGTTTTCTTAAATGATTCCCGTCATTTAAGATGTAATTAACTATAGGGGCTTGCCCTTATAGGGAACTTTAAGAACCCAGGTAATATAAACCCTGTTTAATTTCTTTATATTAAGCAGGGGAACTTGTCGGCTTATAAAATTGGTTCGCAGACCAAACGGATGTCACAAATCTTCTAGTTTATTTAATTGAGCCCCATCATTAAGCAGTGTGTCTATTCTTCGGGATAGATACATGGTTTGTGGTGTGGTGCTCGTTTATATGAACTATTCGGAATGTGAGATCGGTTTTATTTTATATCTTAAAATTTTCAAACTTGAAATTATTCTCAAAATCAAATGCTACTTTCCAAATTATATATAAATTAAATTTAAAATATGAAAATTCGCCGACAATTTCTGTAGGCGACCCCTTTTCAAAACACTTAACCTAAAAATATGCCGACAACTTCTGGCGACTCCGCTGGGGACTAGTTCCTCTCTCCATTTTGATCAGATGGTTTTGCTTTCATAAATCGCAGCAAGTCCATGTCCCTAATGGACCAAGCTACCATTCTTCCGTTGAAATACCACGTTCATTTCTAGCTTGAACGAGTATAACCAACTTCTTTCGGATTTAGGAGCCACTGTTTAGACAACCCTAAATAGAGAGGTTCTAAAATCCTTTTACCTCTTAGGAGGTGGGGTGGACCCCCAATAGGTGTTAACTTAGGAGTGGTCCCTCGGATTGAGAAGCCTTACGAGAATTTCTATCCCTTTTCAATTCTGAACTGGGTCCCTTTCTTTTTCTATAAACCTCCAATCTTTAAACATTTCGTTCCTAACAAATAAATCCTCTAATAAACAACCTTCTAATAAACGAATTCTCTTAAAAATCATAAATACACTAAGATAAATAAAAATGTGTTTGGACTCTTTCTTCTTTTTCGTCCTAAATTTTGTGACAAAAGGAAGCATAATTCGGGACTAATACTCAGAATCTACCCTTCAAAAAATGACTGCCCCAAAGTTAATTTTCTCCTTCACCAATGGAATAAACTTCGCCGTTTATAAGGATGAGCTGCCTGACAATGGGATCATCCGTTTTGGACAAGGATTTAACAATGCAGAAATCAAGTTCGCTAATGTCACTCTCTTTGCACTAATGGAAAAAGTGCTAGAAACTAAGAAAACCCTGATTGAGTTCAACCTGAAGTCGACTCAAGAATTCCCTCCCCTGCAAAGGGTTCTAGCTGAAAGAAGTACTGCTATTCGTAGGAGGACTGTTGTCTCTACCCCCACCGGTCTAGTCATCTCTGCACCTACCCCAGCTTCTGCCAAACTGAAAGGGAAGGAAATCTAAGTCTGTGATGAGCCTGTTACCGTGGAGGGTACAGATTTTGCTATAATACCATCTGTTTTCGAGATTGGGTCCGGTTCAAGAGTTGCACCCCTAACTCGGACTCAAAGGAGAAATAGAAGTCGAAAGATAGCCAGGATTGAGATAGCCAAGGCCACTGAAGTTGCTTTCCTGGAAAAGATCCCTGAACTGCCTGAGTATATACCTCTATTGGAAGGGAGTAGGTTTCACCCCCTCTCTGCTGCATCAAATGAAGAGGACGCCCGAATGATTACCGCTACATTACCCCGACCTGCATAGTATATTAACTACAAAAGAAAAAGGGTTAAGACTACACCATTTGCTCGACTACAAGCTGTGATAGAAAAATTGGCAAAGAAAGAAAGATGGCCCATGTCAGAAATCCTAAGAATAATGGGACAAGTGCCAGCTAGATCCCACCTCAGACCACGAGTAGAGCCTGTCACTGCCATAGAGAAACCAAGGAAGAAAATGAGAGCTAGTTCACCTGTTGTTGTATCGGGTCATCATATTAGGGAGGACACCACATATCAGCATATAGCAGACAGACCGTCCGTTCCTAGGCCTTCTGCTGCAAGAAGGATGGTGTGGCGACCTATTATTACCGAGCCGAGACCAACACAACGTCCTAAGAAGAAAAGCCTTGTCAAAGAGCCTGAATCAGAAGAAAGTGCTACTGCAATAAAAGAAACTCCCGGAAAAGAAGTTCAACATCCATCACACGCCAACCAGGAGACTGTCTGGAAGAGACCCCTCGAGGATGCTATAGGAAAGCTAAGGACGGATATCTAACGGTTGGCAAAAGAAAGAGGAGGAAAGTTGGAAAATAAAGTTGATTCATCAGAGTTCATGGATGAGGAGTATGCCGAGATCAACATGGTTGAAACACGAGCATCGTCAGTCTCGCAAGGTGCTCCGGCAGCTGCAGAAAGAGATGAACCGGAAGTGATGAGAGCACAACTTCAGGAGAAGGATAACACAATTTCTCAAATGGCAAGGCGGTGGAAGAGATGGCTGCTGCTTTAGCCACTCTCCAAAGTCAGGTGCAACCTCAGAAAGAAACACCCCCAGAAATCATCCATATTGCAGATGGAGGAAAAGAGATTACATCTGTCAACAGAGACAAGCAACCAAAGAAGGATTCTGCACAGAGCATAATCCCGAAAAGGACATAAAAAACATTGTACAACAGCAGGTGCGAGAAGCCTTAGCACAATCCAAGAGTGGAGCATATATTCAGATGGGTAGACCTTACCCTGAAGAATTTGATGTCATCCAATACCCAGAAGGCTTCGTACCACCTCTGTTCAAGACTTTTGATGGCATAGGGAACCCCCGGCAGCATGTTGCACATTTTCGTGCTAGTTGCTACAATTCAGGTGGGAGTGACGCTTTACTCTTCCGTCAGTTCGTCAGCAGTTTGTTAGGGATCACCTTCGACTGGTATGCAGAATTGCCAAATGGCTCAGTTAAGACCTTTTCAGAGTTAGAAAGCTTCTTTGTTAAGCGGTTTGCCAGAGCTCGGTACCACGTCATTATCGGTGATCTTGTGGTGGAGCAACAAAAACCGAACAAAACTTTGGTGGATTACATACTTCGATGGAGAAATTTAAGCATGAAGTGTGAACCACAACTTCAGGAACAGCATGAGATTGGTATTTTGTTGAAAAGCATCCACGGTCCGATAGCACTTCTCCTTAAAGGATTTACAATCAAGACTTTTGAGAAGCTGCTTAGCAAGGTCGGGAGCTTACAAGAGGAGCAAAGCAGCTAAGTTTCGTGGACAAGACCGTTAAACAGAAACCGGTGAAAACATTCAAAAAGAAGTCTGGAATCGTCACGGCAGTAGATAAGGGTAAAAATCCAGTGCAGACACAGCCAGAGCGGCCACAACGTACTTACTAACAACCTCAGCAGGGTTATCAACTGCCTCGACCGAGCTATCAGTCGCCTCAGCATTATGAACAACCGCCTCGTCCACAACATACCCTAAAATATTTTCTGAATAAGAAATATCCATTCAAAACTGAAGCAGTGGCGAAGATGTTCTGCAGTTTAATGAAGACACCAGATTTTCAGCTACCAGAGCTCAAGAGGACGGAAGAAGTCAATAAGAAAGATCATATGAACTATTGCCCTTACCACCGGATGCTCGGGCATAAGATAGAGGATTGCATCACTTTCAAGATTTGGCTTGATGACAATCTTCGGAAAGAGAACATAATGATCCTGAAGGAATACATGAAGGAACCCCAAAAGGGAGGTTCCATCAATGTTATTTCAACGGATCCTATTGTTTCGATAGACCCTTACACAACCCATGATGGATGAAGTACTGTCTGGACAAAGTCTTCAAAGAAAATCTTTGATCAAATCTAGAACGCTTCGGTACACGCTTCAACTCAGAGTTTGAAACCTGCCTTGCCCGTGCTATGACTTGCGATCGAAGAACTGCCCCAGAAGGAGGAGAAGATCATAGAAGAGAAGAAGATCGAGGCTCCAAAGAGTAGACTAGGGGCTGCTTATCCTTGGATGGTTGTTTCTAATTCAGGGGAGAAATCCCTCAAACCTCTGACTCTGTATGATTATTTACTCAGCCCGGCGGGATCTTATAATGATAAGAGTTTCGGTGTTGGCTACGTTTTGACTGTTTCTAACCATTATGTAACTAACGAAAACAAAGCTAATCCGGATCTCGATTCCGATATAAATAATGATTCTCAAATCATACTAAACCTCAATGACCACGATGAAGGAGAAGACGTTCACAAGGATGGCTACGAAAGCTCAACAAGCAACGAGTTCGTTTGTGAATTTCGAGGAGTTTCAACTGCAATAGAATTAGAGTCATCAGATTCAGAAGCAACGCCAGAAGAGCCAGTCATTCCAATTCAAGAGGATACACCGGCAGATTCACTACCAGATATAGAAGAAATAACTGAAGTTAATTTAAGAAGTTGAAAAGTTCTACCCCCGAGAATGGGTCCAAAGGATAAAGGAAAGCAGGTGGTTGCTCAGGAGGAGCCAACCCCAGTAGAGGAACTACCCATTCGAGAAGAAATTGAAGAACCTGGTAATAAAGTTGACTACAACGTGCTAGCCCATCTTAGGAAGCTATCAGCCAAACTAAGCATATACGACGCTTTGATCTTGTCAAAGGAGATGAGAGAAACTCTGATCAAGGCTTTATTTGATCCAAAAAATTTTTTAGCTCAAATGGTCGGTAATTCCTTAGACGAGGTTTGCTCGTTAAAAGAACAGCGAGGTGTTACCTTCACGGACAATGATCTGCTACTCAGAACGGCTGATTACAACCGACCGTTGTACATTTCAGTAACTATCGGAAAATTTACGCTCTCCAGAGTGTTGGTTGATCTGGGAGCATCAATCAACATAATGAGCCTTCGAACGTTAGCATATTTGTAAATTGATGCTCACGAACTTGAAGCAGACAATATGTTATTAAGAGGGTTCAATCAAAAAGGTGAAAGAGCTATTAGATCGATCACACTGTTAATGAAGACCGGTGACTTAGCAAAGACTACCACAAAATTCCATATAATTGATTCTGAGACATCATTAAACGCTCTACTGGGTCGGCCATAGATTCATGAAAACCGGATGGTACTGTCGTCTCTGCACCAGTGCATAAAATATTATGAAGGAGGAGAACAATGTATTAAAGGTGACTTGTAACCATTATCCGTGCACGAAATCGGAATTCATGAAGATGCAGCCTACTACGTGCCTCTGAAGAAAATAATCTTTTCCAGAAACACATTACCAAATGAAGCAAAAGAAGTACAAGACAAAAAAGAGCCAGAAATTCTAGTCCAACAGTTACTCACCACTCCCTTACGGCAAGATGGTGAATGTTTCTCCAGAACTCGCACCCGAGGTCGAGGCCGGGGACGAGGTCATGGAAGAGACATTAGAACAGTTGGACAGAAGAAACCAGTTATCGACATGGATTGGGAGAACAGTTCCGAAGAAGAAGAAATCAAGAAAGAAGCAGCAATAATATATTAAAAGAAACCCCAGTTCAAGATCTCTTTCGAAGATGAAAAGAATGAAGAATACAAATCAATGTACGAGAAGATTAACCATTATGTACATACTATGACCCTGACCCCGATCCATTCTAATAAGATCGAGGGTATGGTGGTCAAGGAAGTGCTGGTGGTGGTACTAAACCAATCAAATTCTACCGTGGTGCTTCTTCTTCCAATAATGAAAAAGATGTACAATTTGAAGATGTTACTTCTTCTGAATTAATGGAACTGCCTTTTGAGTGGCACTCTCCCTGTGTTCAAAATTTAATTCAACGTGGTGTCTTACCTCGAAGATGGACTAAAGGCCGATCACAACACTTTGAAAAATTATGGAACAATGTCAGTCGGCCTCCCAATTCAAAACATGGTCTCAAATTCGGCACAGTAGGATCAGTTGACGATCTGGGATTTTGCTTGGTTGTCACTTGCGAGCCTAATGAAGACTGCTTGGAAGCCTCAGAAGATCTTGAAGATCTGCAAATCAGAGATGCTCCACCAGAATTCGAAGAAGAAATTAAATCTACAAGAGATGAGTTAATGGAAATTAACTTAGGTACTAGCAAAGAGCCTAGGCCGACCTTTGTTAGCTCCTTACTCAATAAAGAGGACTCCGAAGAGATTATCAAGTTATTAATGGAATTCAAGGACTGTTTTGCATGGAGTTATGATGAAATGCCAGGATTAGCTCCAGAAGTCGCAGTTTACAAACTAGGAGTGGATCCCACTGCCGTTCAAGTTAGACAAGCTCCGAGAAGAATGCATCTAGAGATTGAACAACAAGTTATAGCTGAAGTTAAGAAGCTAATAGACGCTAAATTTGTCCATGAGGAACAATATCCAACTTGGTTAGCCAATGTGGTACCAGTCAGAAAGAAGAATGGTCAGATCAGATTCTGCATGGATTTCAGAGATTTGAACAAAGCATGTCCAAAGGACGAATTCCCGCTACCCATTCCAGAATTGATGATCGACATCGCTTCAACACATGAAGTCTTTTCATTCATGGATGCATCATAAGGATACAACCAGATAAAGATGGCACCAGAAGAAGAAAAGCTTACAGCCTTCAGAATGCCGATCGGGGTATACTACTACATAGTGATGCCGTTTGTATTAAAGAACGCAGGAGCAACTTATCAAAGAGCAATGACAAAGATTTTCGATGATCTCATTCACAACCAAGTCGAGTGTTACGTGGATGATGTGGTCATCAAGACTAAACTAAAAGAAGATCACTTGTATGATTTGAGAATTGTTTCGAGCGATTAAGACAATATAACCTTAAGATGAATCCCTTGAAATGCGCCTTTGGCGTCACCTCTAGAAAATTCTTAGCATTTGTTGTTCGACATCGTGGAATTGAAATCGATCTGGAGAAGATTAAAGCTATCTTATAAATGCCACCTCCCAAAACCTTGAAACAACTACGATCCTTTCAAGGTAAACTGGCATATCTTCAACGCTTTATCTAGAATTTGTCAGGAAGGTGTCAGCCTTTTTTTGCTTTGGTTAAAAAGGATGCCAAGTTTACTTGGGACTCCAAATGTCAACATGTCTTCGAGGACATTAAACAGTATTTAATGACACCTCCTATTTTAGCAGCCCTTGTCTCAGGTAAACTGTTGATACTTTATACCACAGCTCTAAACGACTCTCTCAGAGCCCTGCTAGCCCAGGTCAATGACAAGGGAAAAGAAAATGCTCTCTACTACTTAAGTTGTCATCCAATTCCGACAGAAGTAAAGTATCCTTCGATTGAGAAGCATTGTTTGGCCCTGATCTTCGCCGCTCAAAAGCTCAGGCACTACATGCTTTCTCATAAAGTCAACCTTATTTCGAAGTTCAATCCGTTGCAATATTTGATGACCCGTCCGACACTTTCTGCCAGACTTTCCAGGTGTTCAATGATACTATTGCAATTTGATATAACTTTCGTTCATCTTTGTGTCGTAAAGGGACAAGTCCTAGCAGACTTCCTCGCAGTACACCCTTTACCGGCAGAATCGCCTCTCAACGACGACTTGCCAGACGAGCAGATAATGAGCCTAGAAGACCCCAATGATCAACGTTGGGAATTGTACTTCGACGGAGCATCCTCAGCACATAAAGACAAAGAATTACAAACGATAGTGCCCGGTAAGGAAGGAATCAGAGTAATCCTTATAACACCGAAGCAGGGGATGTTAAGGTATTCCTACCATCTAACAGGACCATGTATAAACAACGAGGCAGAATACGAAGCCCTTATAACCAGACTAGAATTAACCATTCAGATGGGGATAACGGATATCAACATCTATGGAGATTCTCAGTTGATAATTCAACAGGTCGCAGGACAATACAAAATTCTAAAGCCAAGACTCGAACAGTACTTTCAGTACGCAATGAAATTTCTAAAGCAGATTCTGAATGTAACGATCTACAAGATTCTCAGAAGAGAAAATGCTCTCGCAGATGCGTTAGCCCGCCTTGCGAAGGAATTTGCCTGCTTGCAGGATGAGTCAGTTTCAAGGACGATAGGTCCTATCACAGCTGGACATGGATACTATACACAAGTCAGAAAAAGTGAAAGAAACAATTGCAGCAGTGACAGAAAATACAGAAGATTAGCGGCATCCACTGATAGACTACTTGCAAACAGGAAACTTACTGGATGACAAGTCGTTATCCCATCAAATCAAGAAAAGAACTCTGTCTTACGCATTAATAAACAATACGTTACACAGAAGGTCTTTTGATCAGATGTGGCTAAGGTGTCGGAGCGGGTCCGAAGCTCGTGAAATTGTTAAAGAAGTACACTCAGAACTTTATGGCGCTCATCAGTCGGGTCAGAAAATAAAAATGAAGATTAGAAGACTAGGGTACTACTGGCCCTCAATGATGACCGATTGCATGAAGATTGCCAAGAGTTGTCACTAGTGCCAAGTGCAGGGAGTGGTTCTACATCAACCTTCAAATGTGCTGCATCCGACAATCGCGTCATGGCCGTTTGAGTGTTGGGACACAGATATTGTGGGTCCGATAGAACCTCCTTCTTCAAGAGGAAATCGCTTCATTCTTACAGCTACAGATTACTTTTCTAAGTGGGCAGAAGCTATACCGCTCAGAGAAGTGAAAGCACATCACGTGCTACAGTTCTTCAAGAATCAAGTCGTCTATAGTTTTGGGGTACCACGCAGAATTATCTCAGATAACGGGTCCGCATTCAGAAGCACGAAGATCAACAATTTTTTTAGAAGACACGGGATCGACTGGCGCTATTCAACAGTCTATTAACCAAGAGCGAACGGCTTGGCCGAGGCTTTTAATAAAACTCTCATCTAAATCCTAAAGAAAACTTTGGACGACAACAAGAGAAATTGGCATGAGAAGTTGTTAGATGCCTTATGGGCCTACAGGACGACTTTCAGAACTCCCACCTAGTCTACGCCTTACGTCTTAATGTACGGGTCCGAGGTCGTTCTACCCCTAGAGGTTCAGCTTCCGTCTCTCAGAATTGCAGTTGCAAACAAATGCACTACAGAAGAAAATGCTAAATTATGACTAGAAGAATTGGAAAGCTTGGAAGGGAAAAGACTTTCAGCACACCAGAATTTGGAACTGTATCAAGCCAAGATGATCCAGGCCTATGATAAATTAGTCTGTCCAAGGACATTCAAAGTCGGTGACTTGGTTTTGGTTCTCAGAAGACCTATTATTGTACATCGCAAGATAGGTGGTAAATTTGAACCGACTTGGGAAGGGCCATTCGTGGTCGAGACAGTCTACTCAGGAGGTTCCTACCAGCTTGTAAATTGCCGTGGAGAATGACCTATGCTTCCAATTTATGGACGATATCTAAAGAAGTATTACGCAACCTGATGTTTCAAAGTATGAATCCTCATTCCTAGAAGCACGAGCACAGTAATTACTTATGACTGGGTCCGAACCCAAAAATATAAAAAGTGGATGATAAATAAAATCGTTAAAAAAAATGTTAAAAGAGAACATGTGAAATCATGATAACAAAGTTTTTATCCTTCCTTTCAAATTGATTCTTACTCTTGATATTTATGCATCTTTTCCTACTGCTATTTAAATATAAAATAAACAAATAAAAGCTCTCCATTAATAAATTATTTCTCTATTGTTCTTGTTCTTAGTACAGCCCCTGATCCTTTCCTTGTTTTTCGCAGGGAAATTTCGAACGGGTGGTTGGTTCTGAACTTTAAGAATGGCGTGAGTCTAGCCCTCGATAAAAAGAGGATGAATGATGGAGCTGTGATTGAGATCGACTCTGACTTCACACCAGCTAGGCTACATTATGAAGAAAATGATTGGACCCTGATTGATCAGGAAGAACTCCGCAGCCATATAGTGATGAAATTGAGTGGCTCAAGTCAACTATCTACCAGCAAGAAGAGAAAATTAAACACCGCTCATGCAACGGGAGAGGACAAGAAAGTTAAGTCCGTGGTTGCTACAGCAGAAGGCAGGTCGTCAGTGCCATGTCCACAGAGATTCAAGAGGTAAGGAGAGCTACTCTCACTGCCACCCAGCGGCATAACAAGAATCGCCGCATTCGCAAGATGTTATCAAAGTTACCAGCAGATCAACATGAAGAGATAGTTGCTACCATCAATACAAATACTCCGAAGAAATTGGTTCGTCAGGAACCAGAAAAGAGGAGACCAACTCCATGAACAACAGAAAAGATAAAAGAAATCCCAAGGAAAGCAGAAATAGAATCAGCGCCTTGACGCTAGATAAATGCACCAGTTTTAAAGAGTCTTGTTGCGAAAGCAACCTCGGAGGATGTCCAGACAGAGAGTATCCCCGAGGAGCCAAGACATGCAGGAGAGCGTGCCGGGGTTGAACCAAACATTCCCCAATACGTTACCAGACCTCGGCGATTGCAGATAATTCCAGAATATGAGTTGGAAAGAATGTAGAATGTTGAAAAGAAAACTTTTGAATACTTTGAGAGAATTGAAGGCAAGAGTATCAATATCTTAGAAGGCCTCGAGCTGCATACAGATGTATTCTTAAACTAGGAACAACAGCAAATTGTAGACTGCATTGTTGAACTTCACAAAATGGGCCAAGCTGGTCGTCTGAGGGAGAAAACTTATTCAAAACCCTGAAGGTGGATGCCAGGGAAAGGAAGAGTTACATTCCAGTTCGGATGTTGCTACAACTTCGCGGTAGACAGAAAAGGAAATCAACCAGGGAAACTCCGTCGCAGTGAGGTGGATCCGATGTCAAATGTTATAAAAAGAATGGTAAAGAGGATGATAACATGGAGGGTATTGCCTGTAGATTGCATACCCAACAGCTGCAACATTAACATCTACAAGGAGGGCGACTGCATACCTCCACACATAGACCATCATGATTTCGTTAGACCTTTCTGCACAGTGTCTTTTGTCAACCAGTGCAATATCATGTTCGGATCTGACCTCCGGATAACAGGCCCCGGTGAGTTCCTAGGGCCGGTGGAGATACCACTACCGATAGGTTCCGTCATGGTATTAAAAGGGAATGGAGCGGACATTGCAAAGCATTGCATTCCAGAGTGCCTGTTGAGCGGATCTTTGTTACTTTCAGGAGGATGGACGACAGAAAAATGCCTTTCTACTTCCAGCCAGATCCAGAGTTAGAGAGCCTCCGACCTTACGAGCTGTGAGTTACATGGGAGATAGCACACCTCCAATGCACATCCATACGGCATTCCTGCCAAGGATGACTTAGAAGGTGATGTTATTGTCCATAGATCTCACTATTCAGACATGGATTTTCACATATGCTTTTAGAAGAAACTTGAAGAATCTTACACAATCCGTTTTGGATTTATATGGATTGTATGAGATATTAAATTCTCAAAGAAAATATCATCATGTTTTGGATCAAGTTGTATGATGTATTTTCGACGAGATTGGAATCAAAGTGACCATGTCATGTTTTGCCTTCATCTCTTTTTGTGCAAATTGAATGGGAAACGTCATTAAATTAAAAAAAACTTCGAGCAAAGAACAAAGGAAAAATAAAAATAAATAAGAACTCTTTCAAAAATCTCTGAATGTCAAAACAAACTACAAATAAACATGAACTCTAAATAAATGTGAACCCTAAATTGAAAAAATCAAGATAAAATCAAATTACAACAAGCGACTAAGACAAATTCGTGAATTTGAAATCCCCAGCTTTCGGCTATTCTTAGATCTCTTTTGACTCTCCATGTTTCCTTCTATATTTCCTTCCCTCTTTTGAGAAGGTCAACTGAATCTACTGACACAGAACCACAAAAATTTTCGATTTGGTTCTGATGTCATGAATTCATATCCTTCGCCAAATAATCAGACTTTGATCGATCCTCATAGAACGTGAAACACTTTCACATCTCAGTCCAAATCTTCCGCTAAACTCAAATCTCCATAGCAAATTTCAACCCTTTAAACCTTCAAGATTGGAACCAGTTTCCATTTCTCTTTACACCTTCGAGATTGGAACAAGTTTCCAGTTCTCTTTAAGCCTTAGAGATTGGGACTAGTTTCCATTTCTCTTTAGACCTTTGAGATTGGAACCAGTTTCCATTTCTCTTTAGACCTTCGAGATTGGAACCAGATTCCAGTTCTCATTAAACCTTCGAGATTGGAACCAGTTTCCATTCCTCTTTAAACCTTCGAGACTGGAACCAGATTCCAGTTCTCTTTAAACCTTCGAGACTGGAACCTGATTCCAGTTCTCTTTAAACTTTCGAGATCAGTACCTAAATTCTGATTCTCATCCTTTTCAATCGATACTTAAACTCTGATTCCCACTCAGAGGCTGGTACCTAAATTCCAGTTCTCTTCGCAGTCCCGAGGTTGGAACCTAGGTTCCAATTCTCATTTCAAATCCAGATTTCCTTAAATTGATTTTAAATTAAACCTCAATCGAAATTGAAACTCAGAACAAATCGAAATCTAAACTCACACATTAAAAAAATCAAAATAGAAAATGAAATGAAATCTACATCAAATATCCCCAGATCTTATAATCTAGAATTCACCTCCTTTTCTTTTCCCCAGCGAGAGTTCAGGAATCTCCAGACTTGGAGATATACTCGATACTCCCCAGCGGAAATTTGTTTCTACTCCGTTCTAAGTGTGTCACTTAGACGTCTGTGTTGGTTCTGTTGATCTCTTCGGTCAACACCAATACGTGCGGTGTGCTTGGTTAGCACACCACACCTATTGGGGGTCCATTTGTTGACCTCATTTTTGATGAGTTCTTTTCTCTTCTCTCTCCTTAGTACTTAGGATCTAGCCTTAGGATTTCCCTTTGACTATCTTAGAGGATTAGAGATGGAACCCACCACTTAGGAATTCAAACACCACTTAACTCCCTTTAAACCCCACATGCCTGATTAACAACCCCCAAACCACTGGGAGGGTTAAGATCAAATGTGGAGGTTTAAAGGATGAGTTCCCTATAGGACTCTTTGGCCTTAGGACTACCATGGGTGGCCTGGTCTGGTGAGGGTTGACCTGCACACATTACACTTTCACACACATTCCAAATCCTAAAACCATTCATACCTAGTTTGATTGCCTGACTCATTTAGGTAATTCATATGGATGGACCTTAACCCCTAGGCCCTTGGCTAAGAGGGTTAGGAACAACATAATGAATGCCTCAAATGAGTCCTCTCATGGCTCTTATGGGCTCGATATGGCTTCATGGATCAACCAAAGTGATTCCGTTCTACTCAAACTTGATCAATCTTTATTTTTCCAAAATTTCAATTTTTGACCCCCGGGACCCTACACCCACCAAACTGACCAAATGTCCTTGAAACTACCCAAAATTCGCAAAATTTCCTAAATTACCCAAAATTCCTCAAAACTAATCCTAAACATTTCCCACCATTCAAATTGATCATCCATAGCCAAATATACCAAAAATTCCAAAAATACCCTCCAATACCATCCAAATACCCAAAATGCCCTTCTTAACCAAAAAATCCATAAATTCCAAAAATTCCCAGAAAATTCCAAAACATCCTAAATATTTTCAATTTCATTTTTTTCATCTACACCATAGGCCAATTTTGTTCATTTAACCCACTTTTGTCAAAACCCCCAATTTGACCCATTCTTAACCCAAGTGGACCCAATGTCAAACCAAATCAACCAAATTGACCTCAATTTTGATCCAATTCAATTCTAAACTTCAATTCAATATCCCCAATATCAATTTAGACCAAATACAAGCCCAATTTTATTGACATTTAGATCCAATTTCAATTTAAAGCCTAAGGCCCAATTTTGGCCCATGACCGAAACCTAATCCAACCAAACCCAATTCACCCAAAATTGACCCTATGTCCAAATCCATCAAATTGATCATCCAATTTAATTCAAAATCACTCCAAATCTTTTCCAAACTCTTCAGAACACCTTCCTAAGCCAAACTCAACATTCACTTAGCCCAAATTTTGACCCAAACCTAACCCAAACTCAAGCCCAAGTTCACCCCAAATTTAAAGGCCCAAAATCAAGCCCATGAGCTAAATCACTTCAATTAGCCCAAATCCACTCAAAATCCCACATGCCAATTATCATTTTGTCATCCCTTTAATTAAATTCACTCCCTAAGTTTCAAATCAATCATCAAATAATTCCATATGGAGTATCATGCCAAATCATCTCAAAATAACCAAAGAATTCAAAAATAACTTTCTCATGCAAATTGACCAAGCCTAGCTAAGCTAAATGTGAGCCATAGAACTTTGTTCCAGTGCTAAATGACAAGCCATTCTTGAGCCACATGAAGCCATGAGGGCCTTTGCCATGTCACCAAACCAATAATGGCAAATGGAGGGGCCACTTTCCAACCTCTTTAAAAAAGTTTTTATCCACTCTAATGACACACTCTAACCAAGCTTAACAAAAATCCCTTAGATGGGGACTTCTCCACCTAAAGGGGACTCGACCCAATTGATCTCCCAAGCATCCCAAATCAAGCCTTGGTGAGTGCACCAAGCCAAATCCATGCTTTGACCCAAATTGAACCAAAAATGGCCCTTACACCCATACCACTTAAATCCATGTCTTTACACATGGCATAACCGAATTGATTGCACCAAAATCAAACTCTAACCTCCCCTCCACCTAAGCACACATTTTGAACCCAGTAATCAACCCCCATGGCCACCCAAGCTCCACCATAACCTTCCTTATTTAAACCCCACCTCTCGTGACCAAAAGAGAGGAGATGAAAGATTACCTTGGGGAGACCATTCCAAATTGTTCCCAAAGCTTCTCCAAGCATTTCTAAGCTCAATCAAACCATTTCCAATTGAGGCCTCACCTCTTGGACGAAGGTATCAAGTTTTTTTCCCTCCAACCAAGCATGTTTTAATTTTATGTAATTATTTACATGCTTTAAGTATATCATCACCATATAGATGTGTGCTACTCGATTATACGATCATTTTGAAAAAAAATTTCGCTCAATTTCGTTGAGAAACGAGTGAGATATCAAGGTTTGAAGGTGGATGGTTTTGGGTGAATAGCACTAGGTGAGAGGAGCAGTAGCCGTCCGATAATGTGTGTATGGAACGGAAGGCCGAGATGCGATGGGACGGGAGCTTCATCCATAAATAGAAACGCGCCAACCAATCATGGAGCGACACGTGGCCCCCTTGATAGCGATAGTTTGGGAGGGAAATTGGATTTTTGATTTATTTTTAAACATAAACTTCAAAAAATCATAACTTTTCATAGAAAACTCCAAAAAATAAATTAAAAATACCCTCTTACTCACTGAAATGAGGAGAATAATGTGGAAGTAATTTCATATTTATTTGATGTATATTTTATTTTTAATTAATTAAATAGTATTTTCAATCTTTCAATTCTTCATGCATGTAGGAGCTTCACCATAACTTGAAATTTTGATATGTTATTCTATGCATAATGGTGGATCTTTCTTGATTTTTCCCAATTCAAGAAAGATTTCCATGATGAGATATCTATTTTTCAATATTATACATTAGTTCTCCTATTAAAATTATAAAAATTATCATTTTGCTTCGAAAAATCTAGAAAAATTAGAGTGTGTTTCATTTGACCAGAGAAACATTAAAAAATTATCTCATGATTTATTTCAATCAAACAAACTCTAATATGGCAAAAATGTGAAAACTAAGTTTTAATTAATTAGGAATAACCACACATCAAAATCACTTGAAAATAATTCTCCACAGTCACTTAGGATGTAGAAAAATTACATAAAAATTTCAAGTCAATTGAAAATAATTTAGCCCATTAAATGAATTATTTAAGTTGTATGGTCATTTTTAAAATTAAAAAATTCATAAAACACAAAATACATTTCAAAAATTCACCAAATTGGTTTTGTGGGCTCTCTGATATCAGAGGAGTCTAAAAAAATTAAAATTAAAATTTTCTAAAAATTTTCATTTTTAATCATATTTTTAATATTTTAAATAATTAAAAAATAATTAAAATCACAAAAATATTAAAAATCATAAAAATGTCATATTTTTACTCCTAATCACTTAGGAATGAACCAAATATTTTTCCCATGTCTCAAAGTAAAGATATTGAATTTTAAAATGCTTAAAACTATTTTTTTGAATTAAAAATGAATTTTCCATCCTTTTCACTAAATTAATTCTAATAAATCAAAGAAAAATTAGAAAATTAGAAAATTTCATTCTCTGAACTCTTTGAGGTTAGAGAGATTTAAGAAAAATATAAAATCCATTTTTCAACCTTTATTTTATTTTATAATTAATTAACACTCTAAAACTCAAAAATAATTGTAATAAATAAAATATAATTCAAAAAATCACCAAAATTGGTTCAAGTGGTCCTCTGGTCTTTAGAAACATCCCATCATTTTTCTAAGGATAGAAACCTTTGCTTGGTCATGTTGCTGAATTTCCATTGAAAATCCCTATTTTTCACTAAAATAATTATATAAATTAAATTAAATTCAGAAAAATCATATTTTCTCCTCTAACGTCTTAATTGACATATGAGTAAAGTAATATAAAAATTTCAAGTTCATTTGAGCTCAATTTGATGAGTTATGAAATAAATAAGCCTAAAGGGGCGTAAAGGTAATTAAAGATAATTAACCCTAATTAATATTTAGGTCTAATCAAAGGGAGGGTAAAATATCTGATCTTAAATTTCATTAGAAGATTGAAACCTAGAGAATTAAGGGGTAGAAACCCATTTATCATCTTGAAAATATTTAAAGTTAACCTTAATTAATTAAAAAATTTGAATTTTGGAAGAGTAAATTAAAATGCCCTTCTTAACCAAAAAATCCATAAATTCCAAAAATTCCCAGAAAATTCCAAAACATCCTAAAAATTTTCAATTTCATTTTTTTCATCTACACCATAGGCCAATTTTGTTCATTTAACCCACTTTTGTCAAAACCCCCAATTTGACCCATTCTTAACCCAAGTGGACCCAATGTCAAACCAAATCAACCAAATTGACCTCAATTTTGATCCAATTCAATTCTAAACTTCAATTCAATATCCCCAATATCAATTTAGACCAAATACAAGCCCAATTTTATTGACATTTAGATCCAATTTCAATTTAAAGCCTAAGGCCCAATTTTGGCCCATGACCGAAACCTAATCCAACCAAACCCAATTCACCCAAAATTGACCCTATGTCCAAATCCATCAAATTGATCATCCAATTTAATTCAAAATCACTCCAAATCTTTTCCAAACTCTTCATAACACCTTCCTAAGCCAAACTCAACATTCACTTAGCCCAAATTTTGACCCAAACCTAACCCAAACTCAAGCCCAAGTTCACCCCAAATTTAAAGGCCCAAAATCAAGCCCATGAGCTAAATCACTTCAATTAGCCCAAATCCACTCAAAATCCCACATGCCAATTATCATTTTGTCATCCCTTTAATTAAATTCACTCCCTAAGTTTCAAATCAATCATCAAATAATTCCATATGGAGTATCATGCCAAATCATCTCAAAATAACCAAAGAATTCAAAAATAACTTTCTCATGCAAATTGACCAAGCCTAGCTAAGCTAAATGTGAGCCATAGAACTTTGTTCCAGGCTAAATGACAAGCCATTCTTGAGCCACATGAAGCCATGAGGGCCTTTGCCATGTCACCAAACCAATAATGGCAAATGGAGGGGCCACTTTCCAACCTCTTTAAAAAAGTTTTTATCCACTCTAATGACACACTCTAACCAAGCTTAACAAAAATCCCTTAGATGGGGACTTCTCCACCTAAAGGGGACTGACCCAATTGATCTCCCAGCATCCCAAATCAAGCCTTGGTGAGTGCACCAAGCCAAATCCATGCTTTGACCCAAATTGAACCAAAAATGGCCCTTACACCCATACCACTTAAATCCATGTCTTTACACATGGCATAACCGAATTGATTGCACCAAAATCAAACTCTAACCTCCCCTCCACCTAAGCACACATTTTGAACCCAAGTAATCAACCCCATGGCCACCCAAGCTCCACCATAACCTTCCTTATTTAAACCCCACCTCTCGTGACCAAAAGAGAGGAGATGAAAGATTACCTTGGGGAGACCATTCCAAATTGTTCCCAAAGCTTCTCCAAGCATTTCTAAGCTCAATCAAACCATTTCCAACCGAGGCCTCACCTCTTGGACGAAGGTATCAAGTTTTTTTCCCTCCAACCAAGCATGTTTTAATTTTATGTAATTATTTACATGCTTTAAGTATATCATCACCATATAGATGTGTGCTACTCGATTATACTATCATTTTGAAAAAAAATTTCGCTCAATTTCGTTGAGAAACGAGTGAGATATCAAGGTTTGAAGGTGGATGGTTTTGGGTGAATAGCACTAGGTGAGAGGAGCAGTAGCCGTCCGATAATGTGTGTATGGAACGGAAGGCCGAGATGCAGTGGGACGGGAGCTTCATCCATAAATAGAAACGCGCCAACCAATCATGGAGCGACACGTGGCCCCCTTGATAGCGATAGTTTGGGAGGGAAATTGGATTTTTGATTTATTTTTAAACATAAACTTCAAAAAATCATAACTTTTCATAGAAAACTCCAAAAAATAAATTAAAAATACCCTCTTACTCACTGAAATGAGGAGAATAATGTGGAAGTAATTTCATATTTATTTGATGTATATTTTATTTTTAATTAATTAAATAGTATTTTCAATCTTTCAATTCTTCATGCATGTAGGAGCTTCACCATAACTTGAAATTTTGATATGTTATTCTATGCATAATGGTGGATCTTTCTTGATTTTTCCCAATTCAAGAAAGATTTCCATGATGAGATATCTATTTTTCAATATTATACATTAGTTCTCCTATTAAAATTATAAAAATTATCATTTTGCTTCGAAAAATCTAGAAAAATTAGAGTGTGTTTCATTTGACCAGAGAAACATTAAAAAATTATCTCATGATTTATTTCAATCAAACAAACTCTAATATGGCAAAAATGTGAAAACTAAGTTTTAATTAATTAGGAATAACCACACATCAAAATCACTTGAAAATAATTCTCCACAGTCACTTAGGATGTAGAAAAATTACATAAAAATTTCAAGTCAATTGAAAATAATTTAGCCCATTAAATGAATTATTTAAGTTGTATGGTCATTTTTAAAATTAAAAATTCATAAAACACAAAATACATTTCAAAAATTCACCAAATTGGTTTTGTAGGCTCTCCGATATCAGAGGAGTCTAAAAAAATTAAAATTAAAATTTTCTAAAAATTTTCATTTTTAATCATATTTTTAATATTTTAAATAATTAAAAAATAATTAAAATCACAAAAATATTAAAAATCATAAAAATGTCATATTTTTACTCCTAATCACTTAGGAATGAACCAAATATTTTTCCCATATCTCAAAGTAAAGATATTGAATTTTAAAATGCTTAAAACTATTTTTTTGAATTAAAAATGAATTTTCCATCCTTTTCACTAAATTAATTCTAATAAATCAAAGAAAAATTAGAAAATTAGAAAATTTCATTCTCTGAACTCTTTGAGGTTAGAGAGATTTAAGAAAAATATAAAATCCATTTTTCAACCTTTATTTTATTTTATAATTAATTAACACTCTAAAACTCAAAAATAATTGTAATAAATAAAATATAATTCAAAAAATCACCAAAATTGGTTCAAGTGGTCCTCTGTTCTTTAGAAACATCCCATCATTTTTCTAAGGATAGAAACCTTTGCTTGGTCATGTTGTTGAATTTCCATTGAAAATCCCTATTTTTCACTAAAATAATTATATAAATTAAATTAAATTCAGAAAAATCATATTTTCTCCTCTAACGTCTTAATTGACATATGAGTAAAGTAATATAAAAATTTCAAGTTCATTTGAGCTCAATTTGATGAGTTATGAAATAAATAAGCCTAAAGGGGCGTAAAGGTAATTAAAGATAATTAACCCTAATTAATATTTAGGTCTAATCAAAGGGAGGGTAAAATATCTGATCTTAAATTTCATTAGAAGATTGAAACCTAGAGAATTAAGGGGTAGAAACCCATTTATCATCTTGAAAATATTTAAAGTTAACCTTAATTAATTAAAAAATTTGAATTTTGGAAGAGTAAATTAAAATTTGGATTATTAAATGGGGATATAATTTAGAGATACTATAATCACTTAAACTAAAACCCCTAAATGAATCACTCTAATAACATTTAACTTTTAATTAAATTTAAAGTGATAATTAAAATTAATAATTAAATAATTAAAGGGAAAGTGAACCTTAATTAAATTAAAACTTAAAACATTAAATAATTTGATAATTAAATTGGAATAAATTTAAAACATTAAAAAATTTATTAATTTCAAAAATCACTTGACAGCAAACTTAAAGAAAATTTGAAAAATTAAATATTAATTTCATAAAAATAAAATCTTAATTAAAAAAAGAAATAATAATCAAACTAATTAAAAATTAATCCAGAGTATTGCAATTAAATTAAAATTAAATCATTAAATTAAAATTAAATCATTAAAGTCTAAATTAAATAATTTAAATTCCTCTTTTAATTCAAATGGTTTAAAACACTTAAGAATCAAACAACTTGAACACTATTCCAAATTTAAAATTTTTAAAATTTTATAACTAAATTAAACCACTTTAAATCACCAATTCCAATTTTAAATCATTAAAACCTTTGACAAATCAATTTTCCCTTAAAGGTTTTCATTATTATAACTCTTAAGTAAATCATCAAGTGAAATGTCACTTTACTTATAGGATAATCAAACATTATAATTCACTGAGCAAGAAACTAAACTAAATTTTGGGATGATTAATTCACGTGTGCAATAAAACTCATTTGGACTCAAAATAATCTCAAAAATATTGAAAAGATGTTTAGAACTCATCCTAAACACTTCGTCAATATGATGGGATGTTTTAGAAGAACAATTGAACTTAATAGTTCTTTGATGAAGAAATCATCCTTAAACAAAATACAAGAACCTAGACGTCATAGAAGATGACTAGCAATAGGATTAACATGTGTTTTAAGTGCAGCTCGGAATGACAAGAAGACCCTCCAGGTACGCTTTTATTTTATTGCAATTTACTTTATTGTAAT
Organism: Papilionanthe hookeriana x Papilionanthe teres; assembly: GCA_022702705.1. Lineage (NCBI taxonomy): Eukaryota > Viridiplantae > Streptophyta > Magnoliopsida > Asparagales > Orchidaceae > Papilionanthe > Papilionanthe hookeriana x Papilionanthe teres. The sequence goes on along the minus strand of CM040432.1, from coordinate 11,746,323 downwards.
TTATTTATATAAGATGTACTTTACTCTTCTTGCATGATAAACAAGATTGTTGCATAAAAACTAAAAACTTTAGGATAGACACAATACTGAAACCCAAAGCTAAATTAAAAATTACAACAAGATAAAATTCACCGCCACAACATTTCAAAATATAAAACAACTCAAAATTTAATCACAAACAGAACACAAAACTACAACTATAACTAAATTAAAACGTCTTGTTGGATGATCGGGAATACCTCGGATGATGTAACCTATGTGTTGCTAACGGGATTTCCCACGGTCTAAATGAAAGTGTGGAACTCATTCAGTTGACTTTAGAAAATTCATCTGGACTAAGTGAGTCCGATAAAAATAATGGTGCCGGAATGATGGAACCGTGGGATCTTAACCGGTGTTGTATAATCAACTTTAAGATTCCCATAATAAAACATTAAAGACATTTGGACTTTAAGATTTATAAACCAGAACACTTCTTTCATCCCCTGATTTTCACCTTCCAAAACTAAATTTCTGCAACAACAAGGAGCTTGGAGCATAGTGGGCAGCACGGCCATCTTCGTCAGCAAAACTGGAATCTACATCAACAAAACCATTCTTAGAATTAAATAACCAAAACCATAGGACTTCGAGGTAGTTTGCCTAGTGCAACATAAATCCTCAACTCTTTGTTAGGCATTTGCATAAACATGTTTTGCAAATTTAGCCCTAATAGATCTTAGGACTCCGAGGTAGTCGTTTGGTACGACATAAACCCTCACATCTTCGAGGTTGTTTGTATGATTATGCATACAAACATAAGTCCTAATTAACTAAAATTGGCAGGATTACAACATTAAATAAACACTTGAATTGAAGCCAAACAATAGGATAGTTTGAGAAGTTTCCAAGATTCTTCTTGGATCCTCAGCTTCTCCTTCTTCTCTTCCTTTGGACTCCTAAAATAAAACGTTCCAAATTTGTGCTATTCCCTTTTGAAATTCCGAAATTCAATCCTTTGAAAACCTTAAACTTTGAAATTCTTGAGAGAAAAATCACTGATCATTATCGAGAGTTTCTTAAATGATTCCCGTCATTTAAGATGTAATTAACTATAGGGGCTTGCCCTTATAGGGAACTTTAAGAAACCAGGTAATATAAACCCTGCTTAATTTCTTTATATTAAGCAGAGGAACTTGTCGGCTTATAAAATTGGTTCGCAGACCAAACGGATGTAACAATCCTTCTAGTTTATTTAATCGAGCCCCATCATCAAGCAGTGTGTCTATTCCTTGGGATAGATACATGGTTTGTGGTGTGGTGCTCGTTTATATAAACTATTCGGGATGTGAGATCGGTTTGATTTCATATCTTAAAATATTCAAATTTGAATTTATTTTCAAAATCAAATGCTACTTTCCAAATTATATATAAATTAAATTTAAATTATGAAAATTTGCCGACAATTTCTGTAGTGACTTTTCTTAGAGGACTAGCATTGGAACTCTCCCCATAGAAATTCAAACTTTTCGTACTTCACTTGAATTTTCATGTGCATAAAGCCTATCCTCCAACTTTTGGGATGAAGAGACCAAGCATAAGGAAGTCTAAGTGAAATCCTAATAGATGACTAAGCCTTAGGATTAGCCCTCGGGGAAACCTGTGTCACACTACTTCATTACATCACTACATTTCCTACACATGTCACACTACCTCACATGTTACACTGCCTTGCCACACCACTAAACCCGTCACATTCCCTCACATTATTTCGTTACTTTAATTTACTTCTTCACATACATACATGATAATCCTTAGCACCTGATTGCAAGGATTTGACACCTTTTTACATTACACACTTTACATGATAATCCTTAGCACTACGATTGCAAGGATTTGACACCTTTTTACATTACACAATTTACATGATAATCCTTAGTAACACGATTGCAAGGATTTTCCCCTTTTACTCTACATGCTTTACATGATAACCTCTTACACCATGTTGGAGAGGTTTGACTCTTTGTAGCTACCCCTTGCACCACGTTGGAGGGGTTTTGCTTATTTTCTTCACATGTCTCACTGTCACCTCTCTGCGCCACGTTGGGGAGGTTTAGCTATTTTGACATGTTTTCTCTTTACTTTGAATTTGAGAAAATAACTCACCTCCTTTCCGATATTATGTTAGGTCGATTATTTTCTCCTCCTTTACCATGACCTCTTGTCCTTTTTTTTCACCTTATTTTTGGCTCAATTCACGTTCTTATGTAAGACACATAATTACGCACGTATAGCTTTCCACTATATGTGGGGCCATCAAACAAGGCTTTAAGTGCGGTGAGGACAATGATAGAATTGCAATAGAGAACCGACTTGAGAGAATCATAGAATAGTATCTCCTGACTCAGAGACCCTAGAGAGGGTAGAGAAAGGAAATTGCCGATACTATTCACCCGTCCTTGGGGTTTCTACCGCCGGCGGTCTAAAGATTTTAGTAGTCCTAGTTCGATTAGGGTAGTCAACCTGTGGATCGAATTACTTTACAAAAAAATACACATACATATTTTCAAAAAAAAAATACAAAATTACCTCCACCACAAAACAGCCTACTTACTTACAGCTTTTTACTTGCATGACATCCAAATTGAAATGAATGAAAATTTTACAAAGGTCCACAGTTGGCTACTCGAATCATGTTAGGGCTACCTTCTGCAGAATGTCGGTCTAGTAGTCAGTACCTAAGGTGGGACATACATCACAGTTTTAAGTCCTATGCGCCATCGTGTTTACGGTCCTTTTGGACTTATAGTCCTTTATTTTTTGTGGTTTTTTCTATGTTGCTTTCTTCAAATTTACTACGAATTTCCTACGGATTTCCTACGGATTTCCTACGGATTTGCTTTCCTAGATTTCCTACGAGACATTACCTCTTTCGAACTTTTGGTTTCCCTTGTGATTCTCTTTTGGTCTACTACACAGGTTTTACACTTAGTCTTTCTTACACACATTGTGGCACATACACACAGTTATTGTTAGGCTTTCGTGCTCTACTTTTCATTCGTGTGTTTGGCTTTCTTATTTTCCTTTTTAATACATACATACTTATTTGTTTCAATTTATCTGCTTTACTTTTCAGTACCTTACATTATTGCACATATACCTGCTTGGGACAGCTTTCTACTTTACTTTTTAGTACTTTACATTACTGCACATATACTTGCTTGGGACAGTTTTCTGCTTTACTTTTCAATCTGTACATATACCTGTTTGGGACAGTTTCCTGCTTTACTTTTCAGTACTTTACATTACTGCAAATATAACTGCTTGGGATGAAATAAATCACTTCACGACATTTTAAAATATAAGACAATTCAAGATTTAATCACAAATAAAATAAAATCTCAACTTCAACTAAATTAAATCACCCCTTTGGATGAATGGGAGTTCCTTGGACGACGCAACCTACGTGTTGCTGATAAGATCTCCCACGGTCTGAATGAAAGTATAGAATTCATTAAGTTAAATTTAGTAAATTCATCCGGACTAAGGGAATCCGATGAAATAATGTAACCGAAATGAGGGAGTCGTGGGGTCCTAACTGGTGGCGTTATAATCAACTTTAATATTTGTTTAAATAAAACACTAAGCCACCTCAATTTTCAACATTCTAAAACACACTGCTTCTCTTAACCCCCACATTTGTTACCTCTAAAACTGAAACTTCTGCAACAACAACAAAGTGCTCGAGGTGACACATCGAGGGCAGCACGATCGAGGATGTGGAATGACATGTTTGAGAGGGCAAACAGCGAGTCTACAACAGCAGCCTTCTTGCCATAGTAATAACAATAAGTCATAGGACTTCGAGGTATTTGTCTAGTGCAATATAAACCCTCACCTCATCTTTTAGGCCATTTCACCTGGTGCACATTAAGCCCTAACTCGTCTAGGTTTCCGAGGTTGTCATTTCGATACGACATAAACCCTCACATCTTCCAGGCTATTCACATAATCGACATCAAGTGAATGTAAGTCTGTACGGCTTATTTTTAGGTTATGTGTTTTGAAAAGGGGTCGCCTACAGAAATTGTCGGCGAATTTTCATATTTCAAATTAAATTTAAATATATATATAGTTTAAAAGATAACATTTGATTTTGAAAGTAATTTTAAGTTTAAAAGTTTTAAGATATGAAATCAAACCGATCTCACATCCCAAATAGTTTATATAAACGAGCGCCACACCACAAACCGTGTATCTATCCCGAAGAATAGACACACTGCTTGATGATGGGGCTCGATTAAATAAACTAGGAGATTTGTGACATCCGTTTGGTCTGCGAACCAACTTTATAAGCCGACAAGTTCCCCTGCTTAATATGAAAAACATTAAACAGGGTTTATATTACCTGGGTTCTTAAAATTCCCTATAAGGGCAAGCCCCTATAGTTAATTACATCTTAAGTGATGGGAATCACCTAAGAAAACTCTCGATAATAATCAGTAGTTCTGCTCTCAAGAATTTCAAAGTTTAAGTCTTCAAGGGATTGAATTTTGGAATTTCAATAGGGAATGGATCAAATTTAGAACATTTTATTTTGGGAATTCAAAGGAAGAAAGGTAAAAGAAATCATGGATTCGAAGCGAACATCGGTAATTTCCCGACTATCCTACTGTTTGGCTTGAACTTAGGAAAGTCCTAATATTTATTTAATGTTTTGATCTTGCCAATTTTAATTAATTAGGACTTATATTCGTATGATAAAATCATACAAATAGCCTCGAAGATGTGAGGGTTTATGTCGTATCGGACGACTACCACGGAGTCCTAAGACCGGTTAGGGCTTAATTTACATGATACGATCATGCAAATGCCTAACGAAGAGTTGAGGATTTATGTTGCACTAGGCAAGCTACCTCGAAGTCCTATGGCTTGGTTATTTAATTCTAAGAAAGTTTGTTGCAGTAGACTTAGGTTTTGCTGATGACGATGGTCGTGCTGCCCACCATGCTCCGAGCTCCTTGTTGTTGCAGAGGTTTAGTTTTTAGAAATCATAAATCAGGAGATGAGAGAAGTGTTCTGGTTTAGAGAAAGTCTTAATTTCCAAGTGTTTTTTATGTTTTAATTAAAACAAATCTTAAAGTTGATTATAACAACACCGGTTAAGATCCCACGGTTCCATCCTTCCGGCATCGTTATTTTTATCGGATTCACTTAGTCCATATGAATTTGCTAAACTCAACCGAATGAGTTCCACACTTTCATTTAGACCGTGGAAATCCCGTCGACAACACGTAGGTTACATCATCCGAGGTATTCCCGATCATCCAACAATACGTTTTAATTTAGTTGTAGTTATAGTTTTGTGGTTTTGTTTGTGATTAAATTTTGAGTTGTTTTATATTTTGAAATGTTGTGGCGGCGAATTTTATCTTGTAATGACTTTTAATTTAGTTTTGGTTTCAGTTTTAGGGACTATCCTAAAGGTGTGGGTTTTCATGCAACGAGTTGTTTATCATGCAAGAAAAACTAAGTGCGATGCGATTAAATAAATTGCAATAAGGTAAATTACAATAAAATAAAAGCGTACCTGGAGGGTCTTCCCGTCATCCCAAGCTGCACTTAAAACACAATTAGAATATTTAAGCATTTAAAGCAGATTCCTAGGTAAAGCTAAGGGAAGGGTTATGGTTTTCTACCAAGTTCCTAATCCTATAGCTAGTCATCTCCTATGACGTCTAGGTTCTTGTATTTTGGTTTGAGGACGATTTTCTTCATCAAAGAACAATTAAGTTTAATTGTTCTTATAAATATCCTATCATATCGAGAAAGCGCTTAAGACGAGTCTTAAACATCTTTTCAATATTTCTAGGATTATTTTAAGTCCAAGAGAATTTAATTATACAAATGAGTTAATCGTCCGGGAGTTCAAGTTTATTATCTTGCTCAGTGAACTAGGACATTTGAATATCTTATGAATGAAGTAACACTTCACTTAATACTCCATTTAGGAGTTATGACAACAAGAGCTTTCGAGGGCAAATGGATGTTCAAATGATTTATGATTTAACTTAATTTCAATTAATGGGCTTAAGTTCGGAATAGTGTTCAAGTTGTTTTAAATTTATTTTTGAATTCTTTATGTCTTAGGTGATGTTATATTTAATTTAATTTAATTTGATGTAATTTAATTTAATGTGGTTTAATTTAATTTAATTTAAGTTAATTTAATATAATATGATTTAATTTAATTTAATTTAATTTGATTTAATTTAATTTAATTTAATTTAATTTAATTTAATTTAATTTAATTTAATTTAATTTAATTCAATTTAATTTAATTTAATTTAGTTTAATTTAATTTGATTTAATTTAATTTAATTTAATGTGTTTTAATTTAATTTAATTTAATATGTTTTAATTTAATTTAATTTAATTTAATTTAATTTAATTTAAATTTTAATTTGATTTTATTTTTAATTTTAATTTAATATTTTATTTTAAAAGGGTTTGATTTAAATAATTTAACTTTAATTTAATTTAATGATTAAGTCTTTTAGCATTTTAAATCTTAAGTTTGAATTATCATTTTAATTAGGAATTAAATATTATTGAGATGATTAATTTAGGGATCCTTAAATTAAAGAATAAATCTCTTCCCAATAATATCCCTATTTTAATAATTCCAATTTTATTATTCTTCCAAATTTAATTAATTATTTTATTAAGGTTTATTTTAATTATTCTTAAATTGTTTAATAGGTTTCTACCCTTATATTATTTAAATTTCAATCATCCAAATCAGATTAAGATCAAATATTTTACTCTTTCATTTTATTAAGCCTAAAGTTTTAATTAAGGGTTAAAATTTTAATTACCCTTTTGCCTTTCAAATGAATTTGAAATTTTTATGTGACTTCACTCATATGTTAATAAAGACATTAGAGGAGAAAATGTGATTTTTTTGTATTTAATTTATTTATGTAATTATTTTTGGTGGAAAATAAGGATTTCCAAGGAAAATTTAATAATATGACCAAGTAAAAGTTTCTGTCCTTAAGAAAATTATGGGACATTCTTAATGACCAGAGGACCACTTTGACCAATTTTGGTGATTTTTTGAATTATATTATTTTTATGATAATTATATTGAGTTTTGGAGTATTAATTAATTTAAAAATAAAATAAAGGTTTAAAAATGAATTTCATATTTTTCAAAAGTCTCTCTGGTATCAAGGAAATCAGAGAATCAATTTTTGTAATTTTTTGATTTTTCTTTGATTTATTAGAATTATTTTAATGGAAATGCTAGAAAATACATTTTTTTTTATTTTAAAAATTACCCTAGGGCTTTAAAATTTAATAACTCATCATAGAGACCTAAGAAAAATATGGGGTTTGATCCTAAGTGATTAAAATTCAAAATGTGACATTTTGGTGAATTTTATTATTTTTGTGATTTTTATTATTTTTTAATTATTAAAATATTAACATAATATAAAAAATTAACTTTTTTAGAAAATTGAAATTTTAATTTTCTTAAATTCCCCTGATATCAGAGAGACTCCAAAACCAATTTGGTGAATTTTTGAAAAGTATTTTGAATGTTATGAATTTTTAAAATTTAAATTGGCTAAATGGCCTAATCCACCTATTTAGTAGGGCTAACCAAGTCCAATTGACTTCAAACTTTTATGGTGGGTTCCTCTGATCCTAAAGGTCAGTGGAGAATTGATTTCAAGTCAATTTGATGTATGATTAGCTCTAATTAATTAAAGAGCTATTTTGGGTGTTTAAGCCAATTAGGGTTATTTCAAGTGGATTAATTCAAAACCAATTTTTCCTAGGGTCCTCTGGTCATAAGAAACATCACCAAATTTTCCTAGAATTTATTTCATAATATGCTAATTATTGGATTTAAAATACTCAAAACAGTAACCTGAATTTGAAAAATCAATAACTTCTCATAGGGATGGCCTCTGACTTTGGAAAATTCAGGGAATGTTCCCAAATTCAGAGGCTTCAAAAGCCCTATGGTCTCATGCCATGGTGAATTGTACACATGCATGGAGAATTGAAAATGTGCATACAGTAAATAAATCATTAAAAATAAAATACTTGATGAAATTAAATGATTTCTTTTCCACATTATTCTCCTCTGTTCACTGAGCAAGAGGGTATTTTTATTTTATTTTTTTGATTTTTCTACACAAAGTTATGCATTTTTGAAGTTTAGGGAATTAAATAAATAAGAAAATACCCTAATTTTCTACTTATCCACGCGGCGCCGCGTCAACCTAGGCATCTCCGAAGCTCCACGTGGCATCTTTTGATTCGGCGCCGCCATCTGACTCAGCGATCCAGGGCCCCGCGGGTCACGTACCAACGCGCTGTCCGACTCAATCCAGACCGTCCACTCGATACACGCTCGATTCGACGGTTCATGTTCATCGTCTACGACTGGTGTGCACCCGTGACCGTCAACCTTCTAACCCTAATTTCTCACTCGATTCTCAACGGATTTTCGCGTTCTTATGCTCTATGGATTCGTCTTGAGAAGACGAACACATCCATATGGTAAACATGTATTTAAATTGACTCAAATTAAATGGAGAATCTCTCGTAAGCTCGGGAAGAAGAGTGAGTCCATACCTTTGCTCGGAGAAGTGAAGCTTCGATCCGAGAGTTGTGTCACCTTCGATTGGGTCCAAGCAAGCTCCAGCATAAAGTCCCTTAGTCCGGTGAATTGTCTAGCTATGAAAGTGACCACAGCTCGATCATAAAGCTTGGAGGCCGGGACAATCGGGTGGCCCGGAGATGGGGCTTTCAGTGGGAAACTTCTCATCTCGGTCCGGTGAAGGTGTAGGACCGACTCAATTTGGGGATTGATCCACTGTGGAGAAGTGTCCTGGTTTTTGTGCTGAAGTTTGAGCTCAAAATTGAGCTCAGCTGGAGGGAATTGGGGCTGGAATCCAGTGGGGATCAAGTGCTCTATGTGTGGAGAGTGATCTGGAATGATTTTGGCAGAGTTTCCTTAAGGTTTTGTTCAGCACCTCTCATGGCCGAGAGGAGGTGAGGTTTAAATAGGAGAGGGTGGAGGGCCTCCCAGGGGGAGTTAGGGCTTGGGATCAGCTGCTTAGGTCAAGGGCGAATCAGCCTATGGTGACCATTGGGCATGGGGCAACTCAGCAAGGTGGAATTCCAAAGTTTGGCTCCTCCCAAGGTCTCGGCTATGGTGTTTTCCGGCGACCTGGTGGCTGGCCGGCCAGGCACTAGTCACTATCTTGTTCAGGTGGGTCAGGGCTGGGGTTTAGTGTAGGCAATTGGCAAATGCCATGTGTAAAAGTCTTGGATTAGAATGGTATGAGAGAAGGCTCATTTTTGCTCAAATTGGTCAACCCATCCCTTTGGGCTAGGTGCACCACCCAAGGCTTGGTTTAGGCTGAAGAGAAAGTGATTTGGCTCAGCATAATCAGTAGGGTCAAGTCACCATCCAAGCACAATTAGGCATAAGCATGGTTAAGGGGAATCATGGGAGTGGTTAATCACCTTTAGGAATTAAGGAAAGAGTCTCCTCCTTTTGCCCAAAATGGCATGGTGACATGTAAAGAGGCTCTCATGGCTTCCATGTGGCTCATGCATGGCTTCATGGCTCATCTTTGGCTTGGGAAAAGTCAAGTCAATTTCATGGAAATGGGTTTAAGAAAATTTTGGCATTTTGATGGGAATTTGTATGGGGCTTAATTTTGAATGGCTTCATGATGAGTTTTTGAAACTTAGGAATTGATTTAATTGAAAATATGGTGTAGAGCAATTGTCATATGGGTTTTGGATTGATTTTGGCCCTTTGGATTTTGGTGGAGATGGGCTTTAGGAGGTTTCATGTAAGTGGGCTTTTAAGTTTCAAAATGGGCTTTTGGGTGGAGATTTTTGCAAAGGGTCATGCCAAATAAATGTTGGGTTTGATTTATGGATGTGTCATGAGTGATTTGAAGCAAGTTGGGAGTGATTTGGGTTTGAATTGGGTTGAATTTGGGCTTCCTTGGTGAATGGGTTAATATAGGTCAAATTGGGCTAACTTGGGCCAATGTTGGGCTAGGGTTGAAATTGATGTAAAATAAATGTTGGGAAATGTTTGTGGGAGTGTTTCAAAGAGGTTTTGGCTTTGGTTGGGTTTTGACTTTGGGGTTTGGGCCTATTTGGGCTAGGTTTAGGTTTAGGTCAAAATTGGGCCTTTTAGCTTTGGGTTGAATTTGAGTGAGGTTTGGATCTAAATTTTGGCAAATCATGTTAGTGTTTTGTTTGTGGAGATGTTAGGGAAGGTTTAGAAAAGATTTGGAGTTAATTGGAGTTGAATTGGGTTAGTTTGGGTTAGGTTTGGGTCATGGGTCCAAATTGGGCTTTAAGGCCAAAAGTGAAATTGGATCCCAATGCCAATCAAATTGGCCTTGGATTTGGTCTAGATTGGTGTTGAGGATGTTGAATTGAAGTCTAGAATTGAATTGGACCAGAATTTGGGTCAATTGGGTAGGTTTGGTTTGACATTGGGTTCACTTTGGGTTAAAAATGAGTCAAATTGGGGGTTTTGACAAAAGTGGGGTAAATTGACAAAATTGGCCCATGGTGTAGTTTAACAAAATAAAATTGGGAATATTTGGGATTTTTTGGCATTTTCTGGGAATTTTCTGAATTTTTGGATTTTTTGGCTAAGAGGGGCATTTTGGGTATTTGGAGGGTATTGGGAGGTATTTTTGGAATTTTTGGTATTTTTGGCTATGAATGATCAATTTGAGTGATGTGGGAATGTTTGGGATTGGTTTTGAGGAATTTGGATGATTTTGGAGAATTTTGAAAAATTTCGGTAATTTCGAGTGGTTTTGGTAAGTTAGCGGTGTAGGGTCCCTGGGGTCAAAAATTGAAAATTTGGAAAATTGAAGCTCAGGTGAATGTAAGTGGAATGAAATCATTTTGGTTGAGCCATGAAGCCATATCAAGCCCACATGAGTCATGAAGGGACTCATTTGAGGCACCCACTATGTTGTTCCTAACCCTCTTAGCCAAGGGCTTTAGGGGTTAAGGACCATCCATGTGAATTACCTTTATGAGTCAGGAGGTCAAGTTGGGTTTGGGTATGGTTTTAGGAGGTGTGTGTGAAAATGTAATGTATAGGTGTAGTGTGTGTAAGTCAACCCTTCACCAGACCAGGCCACCCAGGGCAGTCCTAAGGCCAAAGAGTCCTATAGGAACTTATCCTTTAAACTTCCACATTTGATTCCAACCCTCTAGGTGATTAGGGGTCTACAATCAAGTTTGTGGAGTTTGCAGGGAGTTAAGAAGTGGTTTGAATTTCTAAGTGGTGGATCCCAATTCTAATCCTCTAGGATAATCAAAGGAAAAGCCTAATGCTAGATCCTAAGTACTAAAGAGAAGAAGAGAAGACCTCATCAAAAATGAGGTCAACAAAGTCCTACTTAATTAAAATTGGCAGGATGAAATAAAAATTAAATCTTTCTCTAAATTGAGCTAAATAATAGGATAGCTTGCGAAGTCACCGAGAATTTTCTCGAATCCGTGCGTTCTCCTAGTCCTTCCTCCTTTGGATTCTACAACTCTTTCTCAAAACTTGACACCACTCACCTATTGGATTCTGTGTATCACATTTCATTGAAGAGAACCTTAGCCTTTTGATGTCGTAAGAACATATTTCCTAATTTGTATTGAAAGTTTTCTTAGGTGATCCCAATTATCTAAGATGTAATTAATTATAGGGCTTGTCCTTATAGGAAACTTTTCCAAACCCAGCTTAATATAAACCCTATTTAATCCTTTGTATTAAAAAGGGGAACTTGTCGGCAAAATAAAATGGTTCCGCAGACCAAATGGATGTCATTTACTTCTTCGGTTTATTTGATCGAGCTCAACCTTATATTTTGTGTTTATCCTTCGGGATAGATATGTGGTTTGAGGTATAGTGCTCTTTTATTTGAGCTTCAGAAAATATGAGATTAGTTTGAATTCATATTTTTCTAAATTAAATTTTTAATTAAATTAAAACTGTCCTTCGAAAGCGGGCGACCGGATTTCGATTCCGGCGGCAGAGAGCTTCTAGTGAGCAACCCCAACCAAAACTCACACATAAACTTTTTACGTGTCGACACAAGCTTATAAATCAGATTTTCCCCGTGCAGGGTTTATCCAAATCAAACTAGAGTTCTTGGGCCAAGAGTACATTATCAGAGATAGATTTCCCTTTAACAAAAGCTGTTTGATTGGGGCTAACAATCTTCTCAATATGTGGTTGAAGCCTAGTCACAATAATCTTGCTAATAACCTTACTAATAACTGAAGTGAGGCAAATAAGTCTAAAGTGATCCCATCTTCTTTTTTCATTGTTCATGGGGATAAGGACAAAATTAGAGGAGCTGAAGTAACAAGGAATGTCAACTCCCTGAAAGAAACTTGTAATAGCAACAATTACCTCAGTCGTGATGATGGGGCAAGCCTTTTTGTAGAAATATGAAGAATAACTTTCAGGACCAGAAGTCTTTGAGCTATCAATAGAGTTAATAGCTTGCCAAATTTCTCTGTCAGTAGGAGGGGTGGTTAAGACTAGGATGTTAGTATACTAAAAAATGCTCTAGGAAGTAGGAAGGGTCAATGTAAGCTCTATAAAAAATGATCTGCTTAAGTAAGCTTTGGAAATAGGAGGTAGCACTCCTGCCAATGTCAGTGTTATGGGCAAGCTATACTCCATCTTCATTCTGAATGCTATGGATGGTGTTACACTTCCTTCTGTAATTGATATAAGCATGGTAAAACTTAGTATTTTTGTCCCCCTCGGTGAAAATATTAAGTGAAGCCTTTTGTTTTAAAAATTGATATTGTATCTCAATCACATGGAGCAAATTTTCCTGAGTAACCAAAAGTAATTGTTTAGGTGTAGAGCGAGACATAACCTCATTTTCTAGTTTTTTTACTTCTCTCTTAGCATCCTTCACTGCTGTAAAAACTTTCCCAATTTCATTCCAGCCCCAATTTTTGAGCCCCTTACTCAGCTTAATATGTAATAAGCACAGATTAGTCCTGGGAGCAGAATGATCAACATCTCTATAGAGCAAAGATAATATTGAAAAAAGAGGGGTGAACTGACGAGATGTTCTGATATATAAAAGGAGTAGTGTGACCCCTTGTGGAAGGAGCAGTAATTGTTAATAACAAAGGTCTGTGATCAGAACCTGCAAGGGAGAGATGGGTGATAAAAGTAAGTAGAAAATAAGAGCACCAATGTTCATTGACCAGAAATCTATCTAGACTCTCCCACATCTGACCTGTCCTCCAGGTAAAATTCGGGCCCTTAAACCCCAAGTCAAACAAACCAGCAAGCTGAATGTTATCAATGAAAGTGTTCATTTTAGCTAGGTAGAGAGTTCTACCTGTAATCTTTTCAGCAGGGTTAGTGATGCAGTTAAAATCACCTCCAACTAACCAAAGGGAGGTTATACTACTGCTAATATTATGGAGACATTCCCAATAAGTTATTCTGTCAAATTTTCTACGGCCAGCATGAATGAATGTGGGAAAACTAGTATGCCTAAACAGCAGGAAAGAGATGTGAACAAACTGATGGTAGTCAATCAAAACAGACCAATTAATCTCCTTTCTATAGAGAATCCAACTTTTGTTACTTAAATTAGCATAGTGAGAAAAACCAGTAAATTTACTGAGAATTTTGGTAGGATGTTGATGAACCAAAGGTTTCCAGAACTGCTATGCACCAAAGTTTATGTTTTTTATTGAGGTGATTCTGTCTTTTCAAAGATTGGGGGTGAGCTACACCCCTAATTTTCCAACAAATGAAGTTAATCATGATATGGGGGACGATTTGGTGAGGATTGGGATCTAAATTGGGTTCTTCCTCTAGCGAATAAGGGTGAACCATCTGTCTCAGCATTGGAGGAGTTGGCTGATAGTTTTTGCAGTTTTGTCTTGTTCTTCTTTTCCTTATTAACTGTCTAAATATGCTCGTCATCTTCCAAAGTATTCTGCATCTCAATCATAGTTTCTGAAGAAGGATCAATTATTTATGTGCCTTTCTCAACAAAAGTGTCAGAATGAAATGGGGTTTCCATAGTTCTATCATGAGGATCAGACTGGTGCAACACATAGTAGGTACAGGTTCCTCATAAGCATTTACAATTGAGTTAATTGGCCTAGTTGGAGATTTCTCTTATGGAGGGACATAAATTATAAGTCTATTATTGGCATCCAAGGATCCAGGGTGTGGGATCTCAAGATGTGGGGTTTTAGTGACCACCCTACTAATATCAGATTGGGCAACAGTACCCCCAGCAGAGGGTGCAGTAAGGTCTCCAGCTGTGTTTGTGATTCTTTTAGAGGATGGGTGAAGCCTGTTTCATCTCTCCTTATTTTGTCCAAAAATCTTGCAATGGGAGTAGTAATAGGGTTTTCTTCTCCATTACCACCTCTTGCCAAGCTCCATCCAAGGCTGAACCAACCCAAATACTTCTTATTTCAGGCAGATTTATATCTCTTTCTATTTGGATTCTTGTTGTTGCTGGCCTAACTTTGTTGAAAGTGGGAGCATCTAGCTTCAGGGAGGTACCAATAGCTCTACCAATTTGGAAGAGAGTATTCTGGTTGAAAAACATGTATGGAAGGTTAGGGAATTTGAACCTAATAGGGATAACTGGAGGGTCCTTACTTGGATTAAACTCAGGGGTCCACTTGAGTAGTTTCAATTCAACTCTAGCAATATAGATAGACTATTTTAAAAAGAGCCTAGTATAGTCCTTTTTAGAAGTAAGATGGATTAACAGATGTCTACCATCAAGGAGTCCCATCTTCCAAGCACCAATAAAGTTGAAGGAATCAAAAAAATCTTTTTACGAGATCCATTTTTGGGTGTCCCAAGCCAAATTTTCCAACAAAGGTTAGTTTAGCCTCAGCATTAAGAGCATCAAGTTATTGCTCAGAAAAGAAGACTGCAAGATGGCCATCTTTTACCCCAAGTTGATTAATAAAGGGACCAGACCCTTTACCAGCCGCAGCATCATGTAGTGCTTGAGGGAACACTAGTTGTTCAAGCTCATTAAGAGGGGCATGCCCCTTACCAACCACTCCATCATAAGTGGCTTTGGCCCAAGCAATGTTCATGTTCAGATTAATAGGAAATGCCATAAATGCTCAGCCGGTCAGCACAAAAGGCTTCCACCAAAGCTATGTAATAGTGAAAATTTTAATAAAGAGGAAACCCAAAAAAAGGCAAACTTCAGTAAAGCAGCACTAGGAGACAAGAAAACTCCAAGAGAAGTCACTAGAAGCTCCAAAAACTTCCTGTAGACCTCCACTAACCTCCTCAAACAAGTAGCCAAAACACCAGCCATACCAAAACCCTAGCAGAGCACCACCGCCAAGCATCCTATCTTATATATATATATATATATCAGCAAAAAAAAAGAAAATCTTATTAAGCTTTGACTGAAACTTTACATCTAACATGAGGTAGATTTATCAAATCCTCATGTAAAAGAGAACTAAAAACATTAAAAGGAGAAAGATCAAACTCATGAAAGGACCCACAAAAGATATCTTTAGAAGAAGATGCTCTTGAAGCAAGCCAATTAGCAGGTTTATTCCCTTATCTTAGGATATGGCTCTAGATGATATTTAAGGAAGTAGTCATATTGAAGATAATATTTATCCAAATCTGTAGCTCCCATGGAACATCAATTTGATGCAGTAAAATTTAAAGAAGTTGCAAGGAATCCATCTCTATGTGAATAATTGAATGATTGAGATGAATGGCAATTTTCAGTCCCCACAGAACGTACCAAAGTATCTGCTTTAAGAACAGAATTAGCAATAATGGGAGCTGAATAACACCATAAACAATGTCCTTTATGGTTTCTACAAATTCCACCAATTCCAGCATCAGAAAATTTGAAACTCCCATCTGTATTGGTTTTGATCCAAGGAGAACTTGGTTTCCTCCACATAACTAATTGAATTCTGGTAGACATAGTAGCAGGTTTGCTGGATCTAGTCTTGTAATTATTAAGCTTCTCAACATAAGATAAGCAATTTTTCACAATGATTTGAGAAGAGAAGGCCTTCCCATTAAAAATAGTATCATTCCTTGCCAACCAAATGAACCAGAAAATAATTAGAGGGATATAAAAGAATGCTGAACATTTCCAGTCCATCCAACAGCATTCAATGTTGGTCCAACAACAGAATTGAGAAGTAAGGCCAATATGATTTAAGACAAAAAACCAGATGTCTTCTACAGCATGACAATGTAAGAAAAGGTGATTGATAGATTCCTCATTCAAGAAGCAAGATTGACAAATAGATGGACCACGAATACCTTTGAGCTTAAGTATATCATCAGTGGGCAATAATTTTCTGAATAATCGCCAACAGAAAAATGACATAGAAGGGGATAAATATTTGCTCCAAATCTTCTCACCCCAATCAGTCATAGACCAATTAAAACAATTGTGAAAAATATATTTGGAGAGACTTTGGCCATTAGGATTTTTAGTTATAATTCTGTCATCCTTAGAAGGCTGGATGGGGATGGATAATATTTTAGATTGAATCTCCAAGTTGACAACAGAGCAGAGTTTGGAAATGTCCCAACAATTTTGGGCCAACAATCAGAGATTTTATGAATATTAGAAGAGTTAGAAAATTGAGCTTGAAGGGAATCATTGAAGAGCCAAGTATCAAGCCAGAAATCAATTTCCCCCTTTCCAACTTCCCAAACAAACAATTTTTCAGCCTGTAACTTAACTTTTAAAAGCTATTTCCAAGTCTTTGTATCTCCTAGTTTAGGTTGAACTTGAATAGGGTGTTTGTTGTAGCAATATTTGCCATGCATGAAGTTAGCCCAAAGAGAGTTCTTGGAACTAAATTTATTCCATTGTTTACAATAGAAAGAGAATGAAAGATGCTGAAAGTTTTTAAATCCCAAACCTCCACATACAAGGGGTTTACATAATTTATCCCAATTAGTCCAATGTAATTGCTTATGATGGCCTTCCCATAAAAACTTATTGAAGATAGTAGATAACATTTTCTCGAGTGCTTTTCTTCATTCTCACCATTTGGAGAGTGTAAAGAGGGAATGTTGTTAAAATGCTTTTTAAGAGAGTAATCCTTGCACCATTAGATAGAAATGTATTAGTCCAGCTTTGAATTTGAGAAGAAACCTTAGTAACCACATCATCATAGTGAGAAAGTTTTCTCCTACCTTTAATTAATGGAAATCCCAAATAAACAAGAGGATAACTAGCTTCCTTAAAGCCTGTGGTATCAAGAATCCAATTCCGACCCGAGAAGATATTCTAGAACTCGGCAAGAAATTTACATTTAGTTTTATTAAAGACCATCCCGAAACATCTTCAAAGTTCTCCAACATTTTCATCATACACCTTATAGAGCCCTTGCTCGCCATTAGAGAAGATGATTACATCATCGCATATGCTAGATGACTAACCAATATATTAGATTTGTGCTGGAACTGAGTGTAAGGATGAGCAAGCTGGGACTGATTAATCATTCTTGAAAAATAATCAAACGCCAAAATGAATATATAAGGAGATAGTGTATCCCCTTGCTTAATCCCTCTACCAGCCTTGAAGAATCCATGACAGCCACCATTAAGTAAAACACTATAATAATTATTCTCCAGTCGCCTAGAAATCAGGTTACAAAAATCAAGACTGAACCCTCTTACAGAAAGCACATTGATAATGAAGGACCAACTAATAGAGTCAAAAGCTTTAGTAAGATCCAGTTTAATAATTATATTGGAGCCTCTACAAGGTTTATCAATATCAACTATCAACTCTCGAGCCAACGTAACATTGTCACTAATGCATTTGCCTTTAATAAAGGCAGATTGATTTTCGAAACTAAAGTTTCCAACAATGTCGTAACCTTGCAACAATTATTTTACCGATAATTTTTGAAAAAGTGGAAGTTAAGCAAATTGGTCCGAAATCATGGCAAGAAGTTTTAAATTTCTCTTTAGGAATCAAAGCAATCGAAGAAGAAACAAAGTACTTTGGAAGATCAAATCCTTGAAAAAACAGTATACAAGAAGAACAACATCTACCTTGATAATATCCCAAAAGGATTTATAGAAGTGGGCTGTGAATCGATCTGGTCCAGCAACTTTATTACCATCCATGGAATTAATAGCAACATAAATCTCAGTCTCATCTGATACCATAGTCAGTTTATTCTCATCTTTAGGATTAATATCAGATTCTATAAGCTGAGAATTAAACAAAGAGGAATTAATCGACTTGAAAGCAAATATTTGTTGAAAATGGAACACCACATCTTCTGCAATATCCTTAGGAGTGAACAGCCATTTATTATTGGTTGACTTAATTTTCATAATTGCATTAATTGATCTTCTATACTTGATGATAGCATGAAAGAATTTTGAATTCCTATCTCCATGAAGAAACCAATTAACAGCTGCTTTTTGTTTGAGAAATAACTCTTCCTGCATTAAGGCATAGCCTAACTTCTCATTAGCTTCTAAAAGAGAATGTTCAGATTTTCTACCTTCCTTAATAGCCACTTCTAATTCAGAAACTAGCCGTTCAACATTAATAATATTAGAATTAATATTCCCAAATTCATTCCAATTCCAGTGAGTTAGAGCCTTAGCCAATCTTTTTTGTAACTGCCATAATTTCTGAAGAGGATTAACATAGGAGGAACTAACTTGAGAATTCCAAGCAGTTTTAATAATATTGTAACAATTTGGATGTGTAGACCAGACATTAATAAATCTGAAACTCCCCTTATTAGACCCAGGCATAACAGAAAATTTAATCAACAAAGGAGAATGGTCGGATCCCAATCTAGCCAAATGGTGAACTTTAGAAATAGGGAACAAATCAAGCCATAATTTGTTAGCAAGAATCCTATCAAGTCTTTCATAAATAGAACCTTTTCTCCATGTAAAAGAAGAACCTTCAAAACCAAGATCAAATAAGGCAGCAGATTGTATATTATCAGAGAAATTTAACATAGACTGAAGATTAGGAGTTCTTCCACCCTTTTTTCACTAGGATGAGCAATACAATTGAAATCACCTCCAACAATCCAACCTTCATTCATATGATGGCTAATATGCAATAATTGAGACCATAGATCAGCTCTTCCAGCGGAAGAGGATGCAGCATAAATAAAAGAAGCAAAAGCCCTTAAACTGATCCAATTCAAAATGAATATGAAGGAATTGAGAGTGATCTTGAAGAACATCAATTTTCAATTCCTTTCTATACAGCATCCAAATTTTGTTAGAACAGTTAGTTATAAAGTTATAACCAACAAAAAGCTTAGTAAATCTGTCAAAATTGGATTTAACAAGAGGCTCCAAAAGAACAATAACCCATAATTTATGAACCCCGTTAAAGTTTAATAACCTATTAAGGGAGCCAGGGTTGGCCACTCCCCTAATGTTCCAGCATAGAAATTCAATCATGACTAGCTCTACCTCCTCTAGTAAGTCTAGAGAAGGAAGAATCAAAAGAGGCAGGAATAATGTTTTGTTCAAATAAATTTTTTAGTTCCAAGGACTTCTTCTTTTTCCTAGCATTTTGGACTACCCAGTTTTCATTTAGCTCTTTATTAGCAGCAGCTAAAGCATAGACATTAATATTAGAATCCTCTTGAGATGCAACAACAGGATATTGCACAGCCTTAGGTAAAACATCCATGTGTTGAGAATAATCAGGTAGCAATGCAGAATTTATAGTAGTTGGAACTTCAGTAACAGCAGCAGAATCATCAGGAGAAATTTTATCCTGTTCAACCAACTCAGTAGAAGGAACATCATTCATAACAACTTCAGTAATTTTAAGAAGATTAGGACTGGATTCAAAAGTTTCAGGATCAGCAGCTGTTATACAAGTAGTAATTTCAATAGGTACAGTACCAGCAATAGGCATTGGAGGGTTAGCAACAAACTGAGAATCAGAATTCTGAATATTTAAATTAGAAACCCCAGCAGTTTTCAAAGGAACAGAACTAGTGTTAATAGCAGATTTTGAATTCTTGACAAAGAAGGCCTAAGATCAGGATGAAGCTTGAAACAAGATTCTTTAGAATGACCAAACATTTTTACAATTGTGACAGTAAACTGGTTTTTGTTCCATTATAACAGGCTACCAATATCCATTGTGAGGAGAGCCTAGCCAAATTTCATCCACATCAGGTAATGTAATGTCCCTATCAATTAAAATCCTAGCCAAGGAAGGCCTAGATAATTGAAAAGTAGACATATCCAATTTAAGAGGTCTCCCCAAAGCCGTACCAATAAGATATATCACTCGATGATTAAAAACCGAAGTTTTAAGTTTGGAAGCCTATACCAAATGGGGATTATAAGAGCCTCTAGAATAGGGTCAAAATCAGGTGACCACTTAAGAATTTTCATATACCTTCCTTCAATAAGAATAAATTTCTTAGAGAAAAGATTGGCATAGTCTTCTTCTTTAGAAAGTTGAATCAAGATGTGCCTTCCATCAAATAATCCAACCTTCCAAGTACCAACCAAGCCTTAAGATCTTCAAAACATTTTCTAATAGTCTCCATCTTTGGATGGCCGAATTGAAACTTCCCAATTAAGGCACATTTATGTGCCTCAACAAGAGTAGAAATTTCAGAGTCTAAAAATATTAAAGCAGGTTTGCCTCCTTTTTTTCCACCTTCTTGATAAATGGACAATCCCCCTTACCAGCAGCCGAGTCATGATAGATTTGAGGAAAAACCAACTTATCTGAATTACCATGACCAACAATTTCCACAAAAGATTTGCTAGGATTTGAAGAAGAGGGAAGATTTGAACTAGCCGTGATTCAAGAATCCAGCCAAAAGAAGAAATTGAACTAGAAACAGAAAAGCTGGAAACCCGAGAAACTTAGAATTCAAAAAAGAGAGAACAATAGGGAAGAAAAAGACTAGAAACTAAAAGAAATAGTCTCTAATCTTAACAATCACCAACAAAACCTCATATATATATATATATATATATATATATATATATATATATATATATATATATATATATATATATATATATATATATATATATATATATATATATTACTGTAAATGCTCGCCAAAGGCAAGCACAAATTTCATTTCATATTAAAATATGAGTACACTATCTTCTTACATAAGGAAGATTCAGATTGTCACTATGAATCAAAAGTAAAGGAGGTGAAGGGGGACTAGAACTAACAATAATCCTATCATTGCAACCCTGTGATGCAAGCCAGTGAGCTGGTGCATTTCCTTTTCTAGCAATATGACTCCACTACACTGTCATGTCTTCCATGAGGTTGGTCATCCTTCTCAGCCATCTGTTAATGTACCATGGGGCTGGCTCAGTATTTTTAAGAAAATTAATACAGTTGATAGAATCTGACTCAACCACCAAGTGCTTGAATCGGCATTTAAAGGCAAGCTTCGACGTGCCCCAAAATATAGGAATTATTTCAGCTTCCAGTGGCATCAAGAGCGTAGGTTGGAGACTCGGAAAAGGAGTAGGCAATCCCCATGATCGTCTTTGAAGATTCCACCAATCCCAAAGCAATCGAGGGCTGAAAACTTCCATCGCATTCACTTTTAGCCACCCGTTGGGAGGAGGATTCCATTTTACCATAGAGAAAAATCTGCTTGGAGGAATCCGTCCCACATTGCATATGTCTCTAAAATTTCGATGTTTAATTAGCTTGCTAAGATAAGTCGTGAAATGAACAAAGAACTTGTAAGGGTGAAGAAAATTGTCCCTCATGTTTAGCCTTATTTCGTTCATCCGGATGAACCAGGTAACCAAACATGGAACAACCAAGCAGCTTAGCATTCTCCCAATCCCTCCAGCAACTGAACAAGTGAAACCAGCTGAGATTCAAAGTATCCAAATTACACCTACAGAGAAGTTCATTCCAAACAGCTTGGGAGAAAGGACAGCTGTAAAACAAGTGAGGGATGGATTCATCAGACATTCTGCACAATAAGCAACAGGATGGTCCTTTCAAACCCTTTAATTTCAGTATATCATGATATATATATATATATATATATATATATATATATATATATATATATATATATATATATATATATATACCGTCGTGGGGAAGATCCAGGTGGTGGTTGATGAAATGCAAACTGGATGGCAGACTCAGAAGAACAGTAAAAGGAAGAAAAGTAAAACTGAATTACAAGGGTTACTGGAATCCCAGAATTTAGGAGATCCTCCTGAAAGCCCTTCTTCTGCCCCTAGGACTAGGGGGAAGGGGAAAAATCAATCTTTATGATCAACTTTATGTGTTGGAATGTAAGGGGGGCTGCTCACCCTTCTTCCCTGAGTAGAATTAAATATCTGGTTAAATTTTATAAACTATGGTGTTTTGCCCTGCTTGAACCCATGGTTAATAAGAATATAAATAACATCATTAAGAAGTTTCCTAACATCCAATGTTTTATTAATTTGAGTAACAAGATTTGGGTTTTCACTAGAAGAGATATAAAATGGTCTATTCTGGTGGATCATTATCAGTTTATGAACTTACAAGTGTCCATTGGGGATCAAATGGGATTTGTTACTTTCATTTATGCTAGCTGTATTCCTGCTCATCAACAGGTCTTATGGAATGCATTGGTGACTATCAAACAAAGTATTACTTCATTTTGGACTGTTGGGGGAGATTTCAATTGCTTAGCTTCTGTTACTGAGAAGAAAGGTGGTGTTGTTCCTAGCCAGTCATCTTTGGCTAGGTTCAATCAATTCATTGCAGATGCTGAACTTTTTGATTTGGGTTTCACTGACCCCTCCTTCACATGGAGAAGAGGTAAGACTTGGGAAAGACTTGATAGAATACTGGTCAATTCTATTCGGCTCCGTAAATTTCGATATTCTTTTGTTACTCATCTACCTATGGCCGGATCTGATCATAGACCCTTGCTCATCTCCATCAAGAATTCTGATTATAGTTATGGTGGCATGTTCAGATTTCAAAATATGTGGACCCATCACCCTAATTTTCTAGATGAGCTGAAGAAGGTACGTGTTCCATTAATGGGCAGTACACCTCGGGGAAATCTTTGGGCCTTACATAAACAGGTTGTCAAGCACTTTAAAAGTTGGAACTGGGCAGTTTTTGGTAATATACAGGAGAACATTAAGAAGGCTGAAGCTTCTGCATTAAGAAGGCTGAAGCTTCTGTGGCTACTGCAGAAGCTGGGTTTATTAATGAGGAATGTAATGAAGAGGCTTTGTACTCTGCAAATGAACATTTACTAGCACAGATCAAATGTCAGGAGGAATTTTATAGACAGAAGGCTGCTATTGCCAAATTTATTGATGGTGACATAAATACTAGTTTCTATCATGCTTACATAAACTTCAAAAGAAAATGTAACATGATTCTCTCCATTACTAATGATGCGGGGATTAATCTAACTAATGCTGATGATATTGCTATGGATGCTGTTAACCACTTCACAAAATTATTCTCCCAGGTTCCCGTGAGTGCCACCCACATTCATAACGACTCGCTTTCGGGATAATCTGCTATATGTTCGAATCCGAATCTCACCGACACTCCCGATGAAACCGAAATAAAAAATGCATTAGAATCTATCGATGGTGCAAAAGCTGCAGGTCCTGATGGCTTCTCTTCCACTTTCTACAAGGCTAGCTGGTCTATCATTAGCAAGGATGTACTTCAGGCTGTGCAAGCCTTTTTTCAGGGTATGGACCCCCCAAAGTACTTTGCTTCTTCCACTATTGTGTTGATCCCCAAAAACAAACTGAGGCAAAATTAGGGTGACTTTAGACCTATTAGCCTTACCTCTGTTATGTCCAAAATTCTGAGTAGAATTATTATGGCTAGATAGATTACAGCCACACTTGAAGAAGCTGGTAAAAACTAATCAGGCTGCATTTGTGAAAGGGAGAAATATTTCTGATAATATTCTGCTGGCACAAGAATTATTTTTGGATTTAGATAAGAAGTGTAGAGGTAATAATGTCATATTCAAGCTTGACATTAAGAAGGCTTATGATACAATCAGTTGGGATTTTATTCTAAACACTTTAATTGCAAGAGGTTTCCAGCCCAACTTTATTCAGCTCATCAAGAGGTGGTTAAGTAACAATGCCCATTCTGTTATGGTTAATGGAAGATGCCACGGGTTCTTTTGTGCATCAAGAGGTATCAGGAAAGGGGACCCTCTTTCCCCTACCATTTTTATCCTTGCTTTTGACTATCTATCCAGAATTCTAGATCTAGCCTTTACTCAAGCACCCAAGTTAGCTTATCACCACAGATCCAATATTATTATCAGTCACTTATCCTATGCAGATGACATAATTATTTTCTCTAAGGCTTTTAAGGCTGCTGTGAAGACATTGCATAAGACTCTTGAGCACTTTAAGGAAGTATCTGGGCTAGAACTCAATTTACAGAAATGTCAATTTTTTCCTAGCAAGAATGTTAGCCTTTTGCTGAAAAACTGGATTGCAGCTTACACTAGGTTTCATTCTGCTGTTCTTCCTATCAATTATCTTGGGGTTCATCTGACTAAGGGAAGAGCTAAGCAAACTCAATTTCAGGAAGTTATAGACAAGATTAAGTTGCAGATTTCTTATTGGTCCAATTCTTTTCTATCTAATGGTGGAAGGTTAACCTTACTAAAAAGCATTTTATCTGCACTCCCCTCCTATGCCTTACAGGTGTTCACCATGAAAAGGAGCACCCAAGTGTTTATTGGAAGAATTTTTAAAAAATTCTTGTAGGCTGGACAACATAAACAGACTGATTAGCTGCCTTGGCAACAGATCTGTAAACCCCTACAGGCTGGGGGATTGGGTTTTAAAAGTTTTGAACATATGAGTTTCATCAATATGTGCAAGCTGTGGGTTAGATTCAGAGCTAATGATACTCTTTGGGCTCTCTTTATGCATGGCAAGTACTGCAAATATGTCCATCCTTCTATGGTGTTACCCAAATTGGGGGACTCAAGGCTTTGGGGAGCAATGCAAAAAATTAAGGATCAAGCTGAGCAAATTTTCATTTGGGAGTTAGGAGATGGCCCGATTAATTTCTCGGCTCGGATAATTGGGCTCGGGGAGGGAGAAACTCTCTTCTCCACAAGATAATGTCCCTACTAACATACTCGTGTTAATGAGTTATGGTCTGAAAATCAGTGGAACTGCAGAATTCTGAGCAATATTTTAACACCTGTCCAGATGCAAAAGGTTATATTGACTACTTTTCATCCAGGGAAGAGAGATAGGTTGGTCACTATGAACAAGAATTCCCAAAATCTATCTGCATTTATTTATCAAAAGTTTCAATCCTGGGATCTGATTCTTTGGGGGACTGAGCTATGGAGTAAGTTTTTGTCCCCATCAATGTCTTTCTTTTGTTGGAGAGCAAGACACATGCTGTTACCCACAGATGATATACTTAATTTAAAGGGAATTAGAGGGCCTTCCTGTTGCTGTTTGTGCCAGCAAGCTGAGGAATCCTGGTCCCACCTATTTTTCAGTTGTTCATTTTCTTAGGAAGTGTGGAAGAACCTCATCAACAGGCTCAGTATTGACACACTGAATTTAAGCTGGCTGGATCATAGGAAGTGCTGGGTGGACTGGAATGAGGTGGGTCTCATTGTGGTTCCCTGTGTGGTGGCTTGGTTCATTTGGATGTGTAGAAACAAGGTAAAGTATGAGGGATGATCCCCCTCAGCCTTAATGACTGCTGCACATTGTTTGGTCTATATTCAGAAACTTATTAAATATCATAATTTCAGGGACATATGTCAGGGGGGCTATGGGGGTTAACTCCTTGCTCACAGCCTTTGGTATTTGGCTGGTCCCCTCCTACTGCTGGTTGGATTAAGGTGAACACTGATGGAAGCTTTTTCAATCTGCAGGCTAGGATAGGGGGCATATTCAGAAATGCTCTTGGGCAGTGCTTACTGTTCTTTCATTCACCTACTGATGCTTGTGATGCTTTGGAGGCTGAGATGATTGCCATATTTTGGGCTATCGAGATAGCTAGTTTATGTGAGGTGGAGTTTATTATGGTGGAATTTGACTCTTGTAATTGTATTAACTTCCTTCAACATTCCGAGCCTGCTCCTTGGTATATTCAGAGATGGTTGAATAGAATGAGTAATTTGACAGAACACATGGCTGTGAAGTTCTCTTACATACCTAGAGAGGGAAATGCCCCTGCACATTGGCTGGCTTCCCAGGGATATAGTAAAGATGTTATTAATGTAGGGATCACCCCCCCCACCCACCTCCCCTGGGAGTTGTGATACATGGGGATAGTTTGGGTCTTCCTTTTGTAAGAAGAGAATTGTAATGTTTAAAACTTTTAATATATTACTTTCCTTTTAGGCAAGTCTTTTGGAAATATATATATATATATATATATATATATATATATATATATATATATATATATATATATGTATGTATATATATATATATATTAAGAGAATATATATATATATATCATATATAAAGATGTTGGCGGCAAGGTGTGCTCTGCTAGGGTTTCTAGCATGACTCTGCTGGCGGCAGCTGGAGGGTGGTGGTGCGGGTTAGTCTTGTGAGTGCCGGTCCGGAGGTGAAGTGTTCCCGGCTCCTTTGTTGCTCTTCCGGCGCTTCTTCGTGGTTCCCGGGTCTTTTGTTTTTCAAATTTTACTCGTTCCATTGTGCTCTTCTTGTGGTGGTTTTTTCTTGCTCTAAGGCTGTGGGTGTACCCACTCGTGGTTGTGCTCACTCTTGTTTGCTTACTCGCTTCCTTATTTTTTTGTCTCGTGTGCAACTTCCATTTTCTCGGTTGTCGTTGTTTGGGTCCACCGTTCCATTGGTAGCTCGTTGGTGGTGTTGGGTGGTCTGATGGCTCACCCCATTGATCTTACCACCAACATTGAGTGGGCAAAAGCCACTTATGCTGGTGTTGTAGGATCTGCCCCTTCCATCACAGATCCTTCCAGACTTTTTTTCCCACAGAGATTGCATGATGCAGCAGCTGGAAGAATTTCTTGCCCTTTTATCAGACCTCTGGAAGAAAAGGATGGCCATCCTGCTGTGATTTTCACTGATCAGGAATTGGCCGTGCTTGATGATGAAGTGAAACTCACTTTGATCGGGAAATTTAGTTCGGGACATCCCAAGATGGAGCTAGTGAGGAAATACTTTGAATCATTGAATTTTCAAGGGAATTGGAAGCTAGGATCGTCGGATGGAAGACACCCGCTTATCAACTTCACCGTCGAGGAGGATTATGCTATGTTATTTGCTAAACATTTGGTGACTATTGCTGGAGTGGAGATGAAAATAATCAAATGGACAGCAGATTTCGATCCTAGCAAGGACCCTCCAATTGTGCCAATCGGTTTAAACTACCCAATCTTCCATACAGCATTTTTTAATCAGATGCTCTTTTCCAAATCGGGAGGTCTATTGGAACTCCTTTAAGACCGGATGCCGCTACAATTAATAAAGCTAAACCCGAAATGGCTAGGATCCGGATTGAGAGGGATATTTCACCGCCCGAGGTAAAAAAAATTTGGATTGGATCGGCTAAGGAAGGACAGTGGCAAGAAGTTATAATGCAAGCAAAAACCTTATTATTGCTCTCATTGCAAAATGTTTGGACATACAATGGAAAAGTGCTACGAATTCATCCCCCATCTAGAAGATCCATAACAAAGGAAACTCAACACAAGCAATCTGTTGATACCGTTTTAGTGCAACGAGGCTCGGGAGAAAGGAGAGAATTTGTGAACTCGCCTCTCAAACTTGCTTTACCCCTCCAACTCGAGGTGGGGAGAACACCAGCATGTCAAATCCCCCTTCTGTTGGGGAGATGACTCGTTGAACCCACAGTCCATATGGATAATGGCACCCCTCTAGTTCACTCCGGAGTTATCGAAATGTTTCGATGATATTTCGAAGTCCGCTTTGGGGGAAGATCCCCACATAGTTACGTAAGGGAGGAAGAGGAAGTCGAATAGTCACACCAACTCAATCTATTGAACAGCAAGTGGATACCCGGCTTCCCTCCAATGCTGGAATCGGTGTTATGCAGAAGAGATGGAAGGCAAATGGCACACCCAAACCTCCAGGAAAAAGAAGAAGAACAATCTCGATGAAGTACAAAAACTTGGAACTCCTCTTTCGTGGGGGAGTTAGCCGGAATTTCGTTACTGTGGGGAGATCTAGATCTAGATCTCAATCCTCTTTTAATCCCCATCCCATTTAATGATAAATTTCCTCTCGTTGGAATATTAGGGGTATTGCTAATCCCCTATCTTTTAAAAGATTGCTACATTTAAACAAAAAATATAAATTATGGTGCATTACCATCCCGGAACCTTTGGTTAATAAATATCCTCGTAAAATCATCAGCAAGCTACAAGGCTACAACCACTATGCTAACTCGCAATAATAAAATTTGGATTTTTTGTAGAAAAGAGGTGAACTGGTCTATCCTTATTGACAACAAGCAATTTATACATTCTTCCTTTCGCATTAATGGCAGGGATGGTTTAATAACCTTTGTTTATGCTCGGATGTAAAAAGGAAGATAAAGTTATCCCGTGGAGTCGCCTACAGGACATCGTTGTCCAAGTACACTCACCCCGGATTGTTGGGGGTGATTTTAACAAAGTGTGGGGTCTTCAAATGAAAAAATTGGGGGTAGACCTCCCAAGCTCTCTCGATACGACCATTTTCAATGATAATATTCATGCAGCCAATCTTTATGACCTTGGATTTAGAGGACCCGCTTTTACATGGAAGAGAGGGATTATCCGGGAGAGGCTTCGATAGGATGTTGGTTAACAACCTTCGGCTCTCTAATTGGCTTCTTACTTATGTTACTCACCCGAGTCTTGCTCGGTTCGATCATAGACCTCTCCTTATATCTATTACCTCCCCCACCTGCTCTAATACTCCCCCTCCTTTCGGATATCCGAATGTTTGGTCCTCCTATGTTGAGTTCCACAAGATTGTTCATGAAAACCGGCACCGTATCGATCACCCGTACCCTCTCATCGATTAAGCGGACTACGGATAAATCTCGGCAAAGCTCTTAGGAAATGGAATTGGAACTTTATAGGAAACCTCCATGAAGTCTGTCCAAGTGGCTGAGAAAGAGCTCAATCAAATCGAGTCTAAAATCCAAGTCGGCAATCGCTACAGATGAACATTACTTCACCGCACAAAATAATTTACCGTTAGCTACCGATAAGCCGGAGCAATATCTAAAACAAAAAGCTCGCTTTGAACCATTTTATTCATGGGGATAGGAACACTCGCTTTTACCATGCCCGTATAAAATATAGAAGGAAATGTAATACTATTCACTCTATCCACACAAGCTCGATGGCAGAAACTTATGGAGGACACCGAGATTGGTTTGGATGCTATTACACATTTTGACAGTGCTACTTAATCCTCCTCCCGTAACTAGATTGCCTATTGATAGATCTCTTTTCCAGGACAACTTGCATTACACCAATGTACTTCGAGTTAACTACCATCCCAACCGAGCAAGAAATCTGGAATGCTATAAAATCAATTGATAGTTCTAAAACCTGCAGGACCGCATGGTTACACCGCAGATTTCTATCGAAGGAGTGGAATTTGGTTGGTGGTGATGTGGTGGCAACTATCCAAAGTTTCTTCCTTGGAAATGATCTTCCCAGCCTATTTTTGTGCATCAAACATTGTGTTGATTCCCAAAAATAATCTTATGCATAATCGGGATCATTTTAGACCCATCTCTTTGGCATCCGTAATCGTAAGGTTATCAAGCAAAATAATTGTGGGGCGACTTCAACCTCATCTTGATAGGTTAATATGCATGAATCAATCAGCTTTTGTGAAGGGCAAGTCAATCTCCGATAATGTGCTACTTGCCCGAGAACTTTTGCTCGATTTAGATAAAGTTCATAGGGAGGTAATCTTATATACAAGTTGGATATACAAAAAGCCTATGATACCATTAGTCGGGAGTTTATTCAAGATGTTTTGATTGCTAGAGGTTTTCAAAGCATGCTTCGCAATCTCATCTCCAGGTGGCTCCATTCAAATGAACATTCTATCTTATCGAATGGGATCGCTGCAGGCAAATTCCATGCCACCAGAGGATTAAAGCAGGGAGATCCACTTTCTCCTCTCATCTTCATATTGGTCGCTGATTACTTCTCAAGGATGATTAATCAGACCATTCCGAATAAAAGCTATGCAGGTACCATCATAAATCAAACATTGTTATTTCTCACCTCCTTTATGCAGATGACATCATGGTTTTCTCCAGTGCACACAAAACTGCCGTGAAAATGTTAAAACATTGTTTTGACTCTTTCCAACAACAATCTGGAATGCTTTTCAATCCTGAGAAGTGCCAATTGGTATTCTCCAAGCCGACACCTATCCGGATCAAGCAATGGATTCCGGAGTACACTCGGATTTCAATGCAAGTACTCCTCCTTTTAAATACCCGGGTGTCCTTCTCACTTTAGGCAGTAACCAAACAAATTCAATTTGAGGAGATTCTCACCAAAGTCAGCTCTCAACTGAGTCGTTGGACTAATTCTTTCTTATCAAATGGTGGTAGAATCACACTCCTCAAAAGTATCCTCACAACCTTCCCCTCCTATCTTCTTCAAATGATTGCTATGAAGAAAAGCACCCAATTACAGCTTGGAAAGGGCTTTTAATAGATTTTTATGGGCTGGTCGAGAACCCGAAGCATTGGACTTCTTGGCAAAAGGTCACAAAACCAGTGGTCGCTGGTGGCCTTGGATTCAAAAGCTTTCCTCAAATTCAGCAGATTAATATGTGCAAATTATGGATTAATTTCGGAGCCCAAATCTCACTGTGGGCTAAATTTATGATGGGTAAATACTGCAGGTTCTCCCATCCCACTCAAGTGGTCGGGAAATTAGGTGACTCCGAATCCGGGTCAATCTACTTAAGGTGAGAAGTTCTCGCTGAAAATCTCTTTATCCGGGAGCCGGGTAGAGGTGATTTGAATTTTTGGTTGGATAACCGGTGTCCCAAGGATTGGTTAGTTGCTAAAGATAATCCTACCGATTCAACTACAAAGGTCTCGTGAGTTTTGGGATGGGAGCAATTGGTCTCTTCCACAGACTCAAGGCCATTTTACAGATCATTCAACAAGGCGCATTTCTACCATCAAGTTTCGATCAAAGTAGTCCGTATAAAGTTTGTTGGAGTAATCACCACAATCAAAATATAACTAAAACTATTTACAGGAGTCTTTTCAATTGGCCTTCTGTTCCCTGGGGAAACTCCATTTGGAATAAATTTTTGTCCCCTTCCATGTCCTTTTTGTGCTGGAGAACCTTCCATGGCATCATCCCAACTGATGATATTCTTAAACTAAAAGGTCTTAGGGGCCCTCTAAATGTGTTCTCTCGCCATCAACATGATGAATCCATCCCTCATCTATATTTTAATCGCTCCTTTTCCAGAACTCGTATGGCCGCATCTAACCAATGGCCGGAAGAACCATACTTATTGCTGGGAAGATATTCATACACTTTGGATGAATAGGGAAAATCGAAGGTTAATACTCTACACCGCATTGTGATGTGGTTTCGTGGATGGCCGGAAACAAGTGCCAAATTTGATGGGATAGCTAGCTATCGTGGATAAAGTAGCCAATAACCGTAAAACATATCTACACAAAATCATTAAACACAAGGGTTTCATCAATCCGTTGCACACCGAGCTCCTACCTAATGTTGGAAAAAAGTTAAGCCGGTTAGATGGCTTCCCCTACTAACCCAACCATCAAAATTAATACCGATGGCAGCTTCTCTAAGGATAATGCAGGAGTGGGAGGAATTTTCGTAAACTCTTATGGTAATCGCCTACTTTTCTTCTATGCACCTCGTGAAAGCTAGAGATGCATTGGAGACCGAATTTATTGTCGTGGAGTATGTTATGCATATTGCCAAAATTGCTAACCGGTCGAATATTTGGCTAGAAGTTGATTCCACTCGTTCTACTTAACATTCTTCAACGAAAACTGGTCTACAACCTGGATGCAAGACTATTGGAGAAAACAAATTAATCAAGCTAAACCCACCCATTTTACCTCTTCTTCAATTCCTAGGGAGGGTAACAAAGTGGCCCATTGGTTAGCAGTTAGGGGGGCCAGATCCCAGCAGGTTTTAGTTGCCGCAACCCCCCCTTTTGATCTTAAAATTTTAATTAATGGAGATAAGCTTCAGCTCCCACATATCAGATTGGAGACACCCCTGTGTTCTGATGGAATTTCTTGGGTGCTGTGGGGTTTTTTGTACCAAACCACTTTTTTTAACTTACTTTATAATTATACATATTTACATATGTATACATATATTTTCACTCACCCAAGCTTTTAGTTTTATTGTTTTCTGTGGTCTTTAGGGAATGGCCTCCATTAGGTTTTTTGTTAGTTGGGAGCATTTCCATCAATGATTTTGTACTCTCCTTTTATTAGTAACATGTAGGGAGCCCTCTGTGTAGCTCCTTTTTTTTTAAAAAAATATATATATATATATATTAAGAGAACTAAAGCTTTTCATTCATGTAGAAAAGGTTCACTTGATGGTAAGGAAGCCCAGCACCCTAGGGTTCCCCACCAAACACAAAGAAAAACAGTAAAGAAACAGGAAAATCATAGCCAAAAGAAACAATACCAAAAGGAGAAGAAAAATCTCTCAACAACCAAAAGGGCATAGGAACTCACAAAAAACCAGCCCCTATGCTTTCACAAATCTGAAGTGGGGGGCCTCATAGATATCAGCTTCAATCAGAAAAGAGAACTGGGGAGGTGGAACAACAGACACCACAATATTCCCAGAGCTGAGCCCTCTCTGAGAAAGCTAGTGAGAAGGCCTATTCCCTTCTCTATAAATGAAGGAAAGTCAGATGACAGCTTGAGAGGTCAAAGACTGATTTCTTTTAATCCACAAGGAGTGGTGCCAGGGAGGATGAAGGTCCCTCCTCAGATGATTGAGAACCAGCATAGAGTCCCCCTCCACCACCAAGTGATGCCGATTGTTACAAATGGCTAGCTTGATAGCCCAAAACATAGCCATAAGTTCAGTTTCAAAAGGTTCACATGTAGCAGTAGAGGCCTGGAAAAAACAAAGGCATTTACCATTGGTATCTCTATACAAACCACCAATCCCAGCCCCATTGATAGTAAAAGCCCCATCAGTGTTAACCTTAATGTAAGGGCGGTGAGGAGAGTTCCATTTGACTTGAATAACCTTGACCTGAGGGGGAAGATGATTATGGGATATGTTTAGTATGTTGGGAAACTTCTTGTGAGAGATTAGCTTGGAGATATAAGAATAGCAATTTCCGAATACAATCTTCACACAGGGAGGTTTGGCCTCAAACTTACTCATGTTTCTGTGCATCCAGATGAACCAAGAGATAATAAATGGAATGGTTCCCAACTATTTTTGATTCCAAGACTTCCAGCAGATGGCAAGCTCCAGCCAGTCCAGCTGCAAAGTTTCCAGGTTGAGGTAGGTAACAAATTCATTCCAGACCTATTGAGAAAAATTACATCTAAGGAAAAGATGGGGAATAGATTCAGCTTCAGCACCACAGAGATAGCATTTGGAAGGTCCCCTCAAGCCTTTAAGTTTAAGGATATCATCAGTGGGAATGCAGCTCTGTAGAATTCTCCAATTCAGAAAGGACATGGATGGGGAAAGGAAGGAGTTCCAGATTGCAGTCCCCCAATCCACTAAGGCCCAGGAATGGATGGCATTGTAAATTTTCTTGGTAATGCTGTGATGCAAACCATGGTGCCAGTTCATGGTGTCAGGGTTCTTCCTATTGAAAGGGATTCTGGAAACCTGCTCCACAGAATTCTCCTGAAGGATGGGCCTAAGAGCATCCCCGGACCACTCATCCCTAGTCCAGCAATCAGTGTTGGAAATTGCAATAAGCATGTCAGCTGGGCACCATTGGTCCTGGTAGAGGAGAATTTCCCCTTTCCCAAGTTCCCACTTGAATAAGTTGGTGGTGAGATACCTAAATTGCAGCATATGCTTCCAGACTCTAGAAGATCCCAATTTATCTTGAACAGTGGTCGGATGGGTATTTTTACAATACTTCCCCATCATATATTTGGCCCATAGAGAGCTTTGCTGCCTGAACTTGACCCAGAGTTTACAAAAATTGACTTGCTGAAGTTGAAGAAGGCCTTTGAATCCCACACCCCCAGCTTCAATTGGTTTAGCTAGCTTCTACTAACTTGCCCACTGCATTTGCTTCCTATTTCCAGACCAAAGAAATCTGTTGAAGATCCTCTCCATCTGAATTCTGGTGCTTTTTTTATACAAGTCATTTGGAGCACATAGGAAGGGAAGGTAGAGAGGATACTGTGCAAGAGAGAGTGATTCTTCCTCTAGTGGATAGAAAAGAGTGAGCCCAGTTTTCCAGTTGGGTCTGAAGTTTTTGAATGATGCCATCAAATTGTGTTTGCTTATGCCTGCCTTTTGTGATAGCAACCCCCCAAAAATTCAGAGGGAGGTTGGCTTTGGAACAACCAGTGTGATTCAAAATCCAGTGGGTGATGGATTGGGGATAGTTCTTAGGGAAGAGGAGGATGCATTTGTGTGGATTGCAAGCAAGTACAGAAACCCCTTGAAAAGTTTCCAGACACTTAGTGACTTTCTTCACAGCATTCTCGCAAGCTTTGGAAAATATAATAATGTCATCAGCATAAATTAAGTGAGAGATAGAAATAGTGGACCTGTGGTGATATCTTGCATACTGTAGGGAAGAGATTTGAGAATCCAGCAATCTGGAAAGGAACTCCATGTCAATATATGAATCTGGTGGGAGATAGGGGGTCACCTTGTTTTAGGCCCCTAGTGGCAGAAAAGCCCCCCAAGCAGACACCATTGATCAAGTGGAGTGTTTATTATCAATTAGCCATCTCTTAATTAAAATGCAGAACTCCCCGTTGGAACCCTCTCGGCTCGTAGAATACCCAAAATGAAATTCCAATCTAATGTATCATAAGCCTTCTTAATGTCAAGCTTGTACACAAGGTTCCCACCCCTGCAGGGTCTATCCAAATCGAGCAACAATTCCTGAGCCAGTAGCACGTTGTCTGCGATGGACCTGCCATTCACAAAAGCAGCTTGACTGGGGCTGATAATCTGGTCTAAATAAGGTTGGAGTCTCCTAACAAAAATCTTGCTGATAGCTTTCCTGAGCACAAAAGTAAGGCTGATTGGTCTAAAGTGAGACCACTCAGTAGGGTTATCAAACTTAGAGATAAGCACAATTGTGGAAGCATAGAAGTACTGAGGCATTTCAGAACCCTGAAAACATTCTTGGATAGCCTTGACCACATCCCCTTTACATATTTCCCATGTTTTCTGGTAGAAATCTGTAGTGAACCCATTAGGGCTAGCAGACTTAGACCCATCCATAGACTTGAAAACCTCTCAGATTTCCTCTTAAGTAGGAATTTCAGTCAGCTTTAGGGAATGAGTAAGATGGTATTCCTTGGAGATAAACTAGCATCAATGGTTGACCTGTTCACTTTGTTGTGAGAAAAAAGTCTCTTAAAGTACTCCACAACACTGTTAGCAATTTCCTCTCCATTATGAATAGTGGCTCCTATCTCATTTTTGATGGAGTGGGTAGAGTTACATCTTCTCTTATATTTAATAAAAGCATGATAGAATTTAGTATTCCTATCTCCATCTTTAAATTTATAATAGGCAGCTTTCTGTCTTAGAAATTGATCTTGCAGCTCTATAGCTAATAGTAAATTCTCCTGTCCAGCAATCAGTTCTCCATAATTATCTTGGTGAGCAATGACAGCAGCTTCTAATTCCTGTACCTCTTTCTCAGCCTTATCAACATTTTTAGCAAAATCCCCTATAGTATTCCAACTCCACTTTTTAAGTGCCTTACTCACTTTGACTTGCAGCATTTGAAGATTTCTGAGGGGGTTAGGGTGATTGCACCCAGACCAATTAGAAGCAACAATATCAGTGAAAGTGGGGTGTGTCGACCAACAGTTAAGATACCTAAAAGGGGGGGGGGTTGTTGTAGCTTTCAGCAGTGATAGTGATCAATAGGGGTCTATGATCTGACCCAGCAAGGTTCAGATGAGTAACAAATGTGTGAAGGAAGTTCTGATGCCATAGACTGTTAGCCATAAATCTATCCAATATCTCCCAGATCTTGCCTCTTCGCCAAGTGAAAGGGTGACCCTTGAACCCCAGATCGAATAGCCTGGCAGTAGATATATTGTCATTAAATTTAGTCATAGTGGGGATAGCAGGAGGTCTACCCCCAAGCTTCTCAGCAGAAGAGCCCAAACAGTTAAAATCCCCACCAACAATCCAGCTAGTATTGATGGAGGAGCTGATGGCTAACAATTCAGTCCAAAGTTCAAATCTAAAACTTTTGGTGCAACCAGCATAGACAAAGGTAGCAGCAAAATGATGACCATTCAATTGACACTTCAAGTGAACAACCAACCTCAAGGGGGTGCCAATGGCTCTACCAATCTGGAAGAGAGCATTGTGATTAAAGAATCTGTAGGGAAGATTTTGAAATTGAAACTAGATGGGGACAATTGGTGGTCCTTTACTGGGATCAAAGTTTGGTGTCCACTTAAGGAGTTTCATATCTTTGCCTGCAATGATTACCATCTATTTAGCAAATAGCCGGGCATAATCCTCTTCAGTGGAGAGGTGAATTAGGAGATGCCTACCATCCAAAAGACCCATTTTCCAATTGCCTATGAAGGCTAAAGAGTCAAAGAAGGCTCTCACCAGGTCCATTTTAGGATGGCCAAGAGCAAATTTTCCAATTAAGGTGAGTTTAACTTCATCATTGAGCAAGACCAGTTCACTATCAGAGAAAAACACGGCAGGGCAACCATCCTTTTCACCAAGAGGGTTGATAAAGAGGCAAGTTACCTTTCTAGCTGCAGCATCATGAAGTTGTTGAGGAAACAGAAGTTGGGCTCTGTCTTTAAGAAGGGAGGGACCTTTGCCAACCACTCCAGCATAGGTGGCCTTGGCCCAATCCAGTTTAGTGGAAGGATCCATAGGAGAAGCCATCAGCCAAAGGAAAAGCCCCAACCGATCTGTGGACAAAAACCAGAGAAACAGAAGTAACACCTGCAGGAAAAGCCAAACCAGAAACTACAGAAGCCTAAGAGAATCTCCACCAGAAATCCCAAAGAATAACCAGTCCACAAGTAGCAAAGCCAGAAGGGAAAATCACCA
Source organism: Papilionanthe hookeriana x Papilionanthe teres (assembly GCA_022702705.1). Taxonomy (NCBI): domain Eukaryota; kingdom Viridiplantae; phylum Streptophyta; class Magnoliopsida; order Asparagales; family Orchidaceae; genus Papilionanthe; species Papilionanthe hookeriana x Papilionanthe teres. Next base: position 11,708,961 of record CM040432.1, on the reverse strand, counting down.
CACCAAAATTCAATGTAACAGTAAAATTTAAACCAGGGAGTGCCGGGAAGGGGGAAAAGAAGCAAGCAAAATCGAGCACGTAAGTCCAAAACGCCTCCAACCAGAACAAGAAGCCGAGTCACTAGTAGGAGAACACTTACCAGATCTGCAGAAGAGGTGGCGCCGCCGAGAGGTCATCCCCGACCCCCAAACCCTAGCAGAGCAATCCTTGCCGCCATAACTATATATATATATATATATATATATATATATATATATATATATCATCGCCCTTTTCACCGATCATTATAATTTTATTAGTCGGCTTAATCTCACCGCTCCCCCAACCGAAGAGGAGATCTCGGCAGGCCATTAAATCTATTGATAGCTCTAAGACCGCAGTCCCGATGGGTACACTTCGATTTTTACATTAAGGCTTGGGAGATTATTAAAGCCGAGGTGATTGCCGCCATCACCAGCTTCTTTCCGGGAGAAGACATTCCTCAATACTTCCATGCTTCCAACTTTGTTTTAATCCCCAAAGACACCGTACAAACAAGTTGGGATCATTTCGTACCCATTAGCCTCACATCCGTGATCAACAAAACTATTAGCAATGTGTTAGTCAACGTACTCCAACCCATTTTGGAGAAAGTTATCGGTCCTAACCAAGCAGACTTTTGTCAAAGGTGTGTCTATTGCTGATAATATCCTCGTTAGCACAGGAACTTCTATTGAATTTGAACACTAAGTGCGAAGTGGCAATTTAATTTACAAGCTTGATATTAAAAAGGCATATGATACCATTCACTGGGACTTTCTTATAGATACTCTTGCAGCAAGGGGATTCCAGAATTCTTTCTGTAATCTAATCAAAAGATGGCTGGGGGCTAATGCCCACTCTATTCTGCTTAATGGGTCTACTTGGGGCTATTTCTCTGCCTCTAGGGGTCTTAAGCAAGGAGACCCACTCTCTCCCACCCTTTTCATCCTGGCTATGGACTACTTCTCCAAATTACCGAACCATGCTAGCATAACACACCCCTCCAATAGTATCATCATAAGTCCAATATCTTAGTATCTCACTTAGTTTATGCGAGATGATGTCATGGTTTTCTCCAATGCTTCCAAGAATGCCGTCAAAATGATTGTCAAATTCCCGAACTCCTTCCAAGAATCCTCCGGTATGGTGTTCAACAAGACCAAAAGCTATCTCCTATTTCCATCAAATCTTCCCGTGGAGGTCGAAACCGGATTATTAACTTCACCGGCTTTACTAGCACTCACCTGCCTCTTAAGTATTTAGGGGTACAGACTTGATATGGGCGTAACAAAGCAAAGGCATTTTGAAGGCATTCTACGGAAAATCAACTCTTATTTGGCAAATTGGACTCATAAGTACCTTTCCAAGTGGAGGTAGGATAACCATCTTGAAAAGTATTCTCACAACATTGCCTCGCTTATGTTCTCCGGATGACCACTATGAACAAAGGAATCCAAACTCTCTTCGAAAAGGCTTTTAACAAATTTCTTTGGCCGGCCAAAGAAAACAAGTGTCATTGGACCTCCTGGACCAAAGTGGCTAAGCCTACCTGGGCCGGTGGATTGGGGTTTAAAACCATACGACAGATTATTCAAGTGAACCTATGTAAGCTTTGGATCAAATTTAGATCCCAGTAACTCTCTCTGGGCCAAATTTCTGATGGGCAAATATCGCAAACTGCTCCACCCGACCCTGGTTAGCGACAGAAATGGGAGACTCTAAGCTATGGAAAGCTATGCTCGAATCGAGCTTCAAGCCGAAAGTTTGTTTAGCCGGCACTTGGGAAAGGGAGATCTCACCTTCTAGTTGGATAACCGGTGTCCAACCGAATGGCTCAACCCCGGTACTAATATCCCCAACCTTAAACTCAAAGTATCCGAGTGCTCTGGTCGGGCTAGTTGGTCTTTGGAGGATCTCCGGACCGTGCTTACTCCCGAATCCGCTGCAGACAGTGGCCACCACTAATTTTGACGAGCGAGAAACAAGATTCTATCACTCGGCAATCCCGTGCCCAAGCATAGTTTGTCTAAAGCCATCTACTCCAAACTTTACCAGTGGGAGCTCATCCCTTGGAGTGAGTGTCCCTGGAACAAATCTTTATCACCATCTATGACTTTCTTTACTTGGAGAACTTTCCTGAAGATCCTTCCTACTGATGACATCCTCAAATTAAAAGGATTGAGAGGCCCTTCTTGCTGTAGACTTTGCATGAGGGAGGAAGAATCTATCAAGCACCTGTTTTTTAAATGCAGATTTTCTCAGCTTGTTTGGAGGTTAATCTTTCAGCACTGCCAACTCAACACACTAAGTCTCTCTTGGGATTGCCTCTACTCTTGCTGGTTAGGTTGGAACAAGCAAGGGATTGGTGCAGTCCCTCTTATTGGTGCCTAGTTCCTTTGGATGGCTAGGAACAAGGCCACCTTTTATGACATATTACCCAGTGAACAAAAAGTTGCACAAAATTGCCTCTCCTACATCCAAAAACTCATCAGATATAACAATTTCTCAAATATCTGTGGGCTAGAGACCACACATGAGACACCTTCTCATAGAATCACACTGATAAAATGGCAACCCCCCTATCCCCCCTTCCTCAAACTAAATTATAATGGCTCGCCGCACCGAGGATGGTGCCTGGATTTGGTGGCATCTTCGGGAATCATATTGGTAGATGTATGCTTTTCTTTCATGCACCCGCTGAGGCCGCCGATACTTTGGAAGCTGATCTCATTGCCATTTTTGGGGGCTCTCCATGGCCATTAGTCAGTAACTCGGTACAATATTATTGTGGAAGGTGATAGTGAGAAAACCATTACAATATTGAACCTCTCGCCCCTCCAACCTTCCCCGGCACCATGGTCACTCTGGAGGAGTAGAATCCATGCCATAGTTTCCAAACTCAATGTTCAATTCACCTTCATTCACAAGGAAGGGAATCAACCTGCTGGTTGGCTAGCTAATTTTGGAGCTACTTCCCATAATGTGAGGGCTTCAACCATCATTCCTACACAGCTAAAGACCCTTATCAAAAGTGATAATCTTTCTGCCCCTTACATCAAGACTGCTACTTGATTCCCCAATTTTGGTGCTCGGGATTATATGATGTCTCCACCGGCTCCACTCTGCTACTTGGTCTCATGTCCGAACTTCGGATTTATGCAAGGATCCTTATCTCATCCATCAATTTGATATGGACATACCGATTTATCGCCCGCTTCCGCATCTCACTACAACACCCGAGTATAGCTTCGGGAAGAGTGGACTAGCTATTGGCTTGCTAGGAGAACTTGTTGACTCTCTCTCCGTTTTGTTCTCTTGGTTGAACAAGATGTCATTTTCTCTCGCTTGCTATTTAGTTAGAGCTGTTCTCTTAGTTTATGTCTTAGTTTTGTTTTGGGTGGTGTTGTATTAAGTTGGGGCTCTACCATTATTGGTAAGGTTTTTGTAATTATAGTTTTTAGTAACATGTAGGGAGCCTCTTGTTGCTCCTTTCCTAAAATATATATATATATATATATATATATATATAAAGGAAAGGGCAGAAGAAGCCCCTACATGTTAAGTATGAAATGATTTACAAAAGGAAGTAGAAAGGCCTCCATACAAACAACAACTTGGTGGCAGCCCCTACCATGGGATAAGAAAACAGAAAAATTACAAAGCCTCTATTACTCACCAAAACAAACAAAAACTGAAATATAATCATGCAGCAAGAAGGCACCCACAGAGCCATGGTAGTCAGCATGTTGATTCTCTCCTAGGACAATAATAGCTGAATCTTGTCAAGGGAGGAGACCCTGCAGATGTCCAGCAGGTGAACCATAGAGGTAGCAGCAAAACCACCAGGGCATTCCAAATCAGAACCCCAGGGAACAAAATAGACTTAGAATGGAGATTTATATTCAATTCTGAGATGGGGGGAGCTCAACTATCTCCAGCAATTAAGAACTTAAGCTCATTGGGTGGCAGATTGGAAACCACAGCTTTGGGGGAGAGAGCACCCTCCCGGGCAAGCAAATGGGCAGGTTTGTCACCCTCCCTGTAGTTAGAAGAAAATTTAGTATGAGGGGTTCTGAATGCAAGAATGTGCTGCATCCAGTATTTGTGGTGCCACTGTAGATGATGGATATGTTCAATGCTATTAATCAGATCTTGAGAGTCCACCTCAATCCATATATTTTGCCAACCAACAATCCGGACAAGCCGAAGTGCCCAAAGAACAAGAATAAGTTTTGATTCAAAAGCATCTTGCGTAAACTCAGGCAAGGAAATATAGGAGACACTTTCCCGGATGATTCCCGAAAATGCCCCCTACACCAGCACCATCAATAGAAAAACTACCATCAGTATTTATCTTGATGTAGTTACAAAGGGGAGCCTGCCAGCTAACAGTTTTGGCCTGGAAGGAGACCAGGGGGGTAATGGGGGAGGCTGCTTATGGCAAAGAGTAATAGAGTAATAGAAGAAGTACATGACCATGTTAGAGTAATAGAAGAGAAGGAGCTGATTATGGCTCCCTACATGTTAGAGTAATAGAAGAAGTACATGACCATAGAGAAGGGGCCCCAGACTAACAAAAAACCTAGGGGGTAAAACTAATAATGTCTTCTCCCAAAACAAGAACCCAACAGAAAACATAATTCTGTAAAGGTGTAAAGATAACTGAAAAAGAAAACAAACCAAAATAAAATTGCAGCCTGTAGTATCACAGCCCCAAACCAGACCCAGACTACAACCACTAATAATTTAATGTAAGGTAGGGAGCAACAAAGAGGTCTCCAGCAATCAGTAATTTAAGTTGAGTAGAGGGGAGGTGGAGAGAGTCACCCTGGAGGAGAGGGCACCAGCTTTAGCAAGCCAATCTGCAGGTTTGTTACCTTCTCTGAAGATGAATTGAAACCTGACTTTGAGTTGAGTTTTAAGTTCCTGAATCCTATGTAGCCAATAAGAATAATACTAATTGTTGGTAGTGCTGCAGTTATCAATCATGTGGAACATCTCTTGGGAGTCCCCCTCCACAATCAAGGAGGTCCAATGGAACTTCACAGCCAGCATCATAGCCCAAAACACTGTTAGTAATTCAGATTCTATAGCATCAGTGGCCACAATGGGGGCCTTGAAAAACAGCAAACACTCACCCTCCTTGTTCCTGAAGATGCCTCCCATTCCAGCATACCCATCTTTGTAACTACCATCAGTATTCACTTTGACATAGCTGTGATTGGGGGGGAGCCAAAATACCTTGGTAATATTAGGGGGCTAGTTTGTTAGGGAGGTGGCAATGGAGCAAATGTTAGGGAAGTCTTTGTGTTTAATGAGCTTATGCAAGTAAGAAATGCAGTGTCCAGCCACAATTTTCTCCTCAACAACTACATCCTCAAATATTGCCTTGTTTCTGGCCATCCAAATGAACCAAGCAGTGAGAAGAGGGAGAGCAGCAGTACCTAAATTGTTCCATTCAGTCCAGCAGGTATTGAGATTATTCCATTGTAAGTGTAAAGTGTTGAGGTTAGTCTGATGAAGTAGATCTGACCAGACCTGTTGGGAATAGCTGCAAGCAAAGAATAGGTGAGAAATAAACTCTTCCTCCTTATGGCATAACTTGCAGCAAGAAGGCCCTCTAATACCTTTTAACTTTATAATGTCAACAGTAGGTAGGAAATGATTGAAAATTCTCCAGCAGAAAAAAGCCATAGAAGGGGAGAGATATTTGCCCCAGAAAATATCTCCCCAAGGTACAATGTCCCATTAATAAAGTTTAGTGTAAATTTCCTTGGAGAAGCTTTGGTTCTTAAGTATTTTCCACATAGGAACATTAGGTCTGGATCTATTGAAAGGCACAGTAATGATCTTCTGGACAGAAGGGGCTTGCAGAATGGTTGGCAGCAGAGATAAAGACCAATTGTCACCCTCCCAACAATCAGCCACCAGAAGATTCAAGTTGATATTAGGGGTGCAAGGTTGTAACCATTCTTGGGGACACTAGTGATCAAGCCAAAAGTTAAGACTACCTTACCAATATGCCATATATAGAGCTGTTCAGCTAAATGCCTATTTTTGATCATTTCTCTCCAATGTTTGGAGTCCCCTAATTTTAGGATCACCAAGGAAGGGTGGGTATGTTTGCAGTATTTCACCATCAGAAATTTTGCCCAAAGGGAGTCTTGAGCTCTGAATTTAATCCATAGCTTGGAGTGGTTCACCTGAATCATATGGTTTAAAACTTTAAAACCCAGTCCACCTGCCCACACAGGTTTAGCAATTTTTTGACAAGAAGCCCAATGAATCTGCTTTCTTTTACCGGCCCAAAGAAAGTGGTTGAAAGCCCTTTCAAATTGCACTTGGGTGCTTTTTTTCATAGTAGTCATCTATATTAGATAAGTGGGGAGGGTTGTAAGAATGCTTTTAAGTAAGGTTAGCCTCCCCCCAGAAGATAAGTAGATGTGGGTCCAGTTGGAAAGGTAAGTTCTGATCTTGTTATGAATTTCATCAAAGTGATTCTATTTAGTTCTACCAATGTTGAGCTGGACCCCCAAATAGTGTGGTTTAGAACCCAGTGTTTAAAAGCTTGAGAAGCCTTCTTAGGAAATAATATTTGGCATTTGGCAGTGTTGAAGGTTAAACCAGGCTGTCTCTGAAATAGCTGAATGCACTGATAGATGTAACTCACTGCCCTCTTAGAAGCATTAGAGAAAATCATAACATCATCAGCATTGATGAGATGGGAAATGGGGATGTTGGATCTGTGATGGTACCTAACTTGCTGATGAGTATTGTGTAGATTATTAAGCATAGAAAATAAATAATCCATAACAAGTATAAAAAGAGTGGGGGTAAGGGGATCCCCCTGCTTGAGGCCCCTGGAAGCAGAAAAGGGTCCCCAACTGGAACCATTAATCAGAATAGAGTGAGAATTGTTCCTGAGCCATCTTTTAATTAAAATGGAAAAGCTGTTATTGAAACCTATGGCAGACAGCACCTCTAAGATGAAATCCCAGCTGATGGTTTCATAAGTCTTTCTAATATCAAATTTATAAATTAAATTACCCCCTCTACACTGCTTCTTCAGGTCCAGGAGCAATTCATTTATTAACAACACATTTTCAAAGATGGACCTACCCTTAATAAAGGCTGATTGATTCAGGTTAATGATTTTGTTCAGATGAGGTTGAAGCCTTGTGACAATCACCTTACTGATAATCTTACTGATAACAGAAGTAAGGCTAATTGGTCTGAATTGATCCCAATTAATCCGTTCATAATTCTTAGGGATGAGGACAATGTTGGAAGAGCTGAAGAAATGAGACATATCCTTACCTAAGAAGAAACTAATAACAGCAACAATAACATCAGTTTTAATGACATTCCAGGCTTTCTTATAGATGTCAGATGTAAAACCATCTGGACCAGCTAATTTAGTACTGTCAATACTACTGAGAGCTGCTAGATCTCTTCTTCTGATGGAGGTTCAGTAAGGGACAAAGAATTGGTATATTTATAGTGGTCTTGTAACCATGTGGGATTGATTTGTGCCCTTTCAACAAGGGGATGTGATACCAGATTTTGAAAATATCTAATTGCACTTCTGTCAATCTCCTGATTGTTCTTTAGCTAAGATCCATCCTCAGCCTTAATACTATGAATGGTGTTACAGCTTCTTCTTTACTTGATATAAGCATGAAAAAATTTAGTATTTTTGTCCCCTTCAGAAAAACACTTGAGTGAAGCCTTTTTTTTCAGGAACATATCTTGGATGTCAATGGAATTGGAAAGTTTGGTTTGAGCAGCTAAAAGATTGAGATCAGTGGCCTCCCCCCTCAAGGCCTGCTGTTCTAAAAATTCACCTCCTCTTCAGCTTCAGAGACTGCAGAAAAAACATTGCCAAACACCATCTAACCCCACTTTTTGAGATCTTTACAGGTTTTAAGCTGGAGAAGCCCCAATTTAATCCAGGGGTCAATATGAGTCACCCCTTGCCACAAGGACTGGATGAGAGAAAAAAAATTTTGGTGGGTAGACCAAAAATTTTGGTCTCTGAAGGGGGGTAAGAATTTTGTTTGAGGAGGAGCTAAAATAGAAGAAGAAGGGGTCTGTGGTCAGAACAAAGAAGGGGAAGGTGGGTGATAAAGGAATGTAGAAACTTGGAGTGCCAAGCCTCATTAACCAAGAATCTGTCCAACCTCTCCCAGATATTACTTCTTCTCCAGGTAAAAGGGGGACCCCTAAAACCAAGATTAAAAAGGCCTGCAGTATGAATGTTGTCACTGAAAAAGTTCATGGTGCTAAGGGTAGGGATCCTACCACCCAACTTTTCAGCAGAATTGGCAATACAATTGAAATCTCCCCTAACCATCCAAGGGAGATCCATGAAGTGGCTGATTTGCTGAAGTTGCTCCCAGAGATTGAGTCTATCTTGTTTTCTGCAGCCAGCATAAATGAAAGTGGCACAGACATTGTGGCCAGCAAATTGTAAAGAGAGGTGAACAAATTGATGATGGTCAATGAGAATGGACCAACTAATTTCAATTCTGCAGAGAATCCAAATCTTATTGCTGATGTTAGCATGGTAAGAATAACTTGGAAAGTATTTGAGAATGTTTATAGAGTTTATATGAACCATGGGTTCCAAAAGAACAATGCACCAAGGGGTGCTTTAGGAAATCACAATTTATTTGGTGTAGAAAACATAGCAGAATACTTGTATGTAGAAATGCATGGAGTAACCCAAATTTTACCCGATATCCACAAACTTCCCAAATCCACATTCCAAACCCAAACATAAACCAAACCAAAATCAAAACAAAATTAAACCAAAACAAAAACTCAAACCAAAACTCAAACCAAACAAAACCAAACACAAACCAAATTCAAAGCCCAAAAATCCCCAAACTAAAATCGAACTCGATCAAATCTTTCCTGGAAATGAAACCCACAAACTCTTCATAGCACTCCCATAAGTCCAAATCAAACTACCAATTGCCACCAATCCAAATCCAAACTACACCTAAACCCACCTACCTGAACACCTATGTTCATTAAGCATAAGGAGTAGTTAGGGTGAATTGTTAAGCAACATAATAAGTTTAAATGAGCCGAGACTTTTCATCGGGATGTGAGAGGGAAGCATGGACGTGCATCCTCCTTTGACTGTTTGGATACCTCTGAGGTCTATTAAACTTGATATGTACGCAACGAAACCATCCTCAATTAAATTAAAAAAAAGTTTATTGAGCACAACATAGAATTCACAGGCCATCATATGACTTGGTAGGCAACCGGAATATTACCCACTTAGACATCATAGGATTAAGTAGTTGCTGATTGTTAGACCTACTTCTTTGTTTTACGGCATGCTTTAATTTACGCAAAATTATAAACACATACATGCAATGCAATGCTAAAGTTTCAGACCCTCCGAGTACGCTTTGCTTTGGCCACGTTACCTTATTGCAATTTATTTACCTGCACTGTGTTTTACTTTTCTTGCATGATAAATAAGATTGTTGCATGAAAGCGAAACCTTTAGGATAACCACGGCGAAACCCAAAACTAAATTAAAAGTCATACAAGATAAAATTCACCACCACAATATTTCAAAATATAAGACGACTCAAAAATTTAATCACAAACGAACAACAAAAATTACAACTTTGACTAAATTAAAACATCTCGTTGGATGATCGGGAATACCTCGGATGATGTAACCCACGTGTTTTCTAACGGGATTTCCCACGATCTAAATGGCTTGTGGAACTCATTCGGTTGAGTTTAGCAAATTCATACGGACTAAGTGAATCCGGTAAATATGGAGACCTTGAATGGCGGGTGATGGGATCTTAATCGGTTATGTTTAATCAACATTAAGATTATTTTTAATTAAAACACTAAAATATTTGGTTTGATTTTAAATTAATCTTTCTCATCTCACATTTGCTGTTTCTAAAACTAAACCTCTAAACCAACAAGGACCCAGAGCAGCACGGTGGGCAGCCGATATAAATCGACAACAAAACTTGGGTCTACATCAGCAAAACCTTTCTTATAAATTAAATAACAAAGCCATAGGACTTCGAGGTGGTTTTGCCTAATGCAACATAAATCCTCAACTTTTCGTTGGTATTTGCATAGTTGTCTTATACGATTAAGCCCTAACCGGTCTTAGGATTACGAGGGTAGTTGTTTGATACGACATAAACCCTCACATCTTCGAAATTTGTTTGTATGATTGTGTTATACAAATATAAGTCTATTAATTAAAAGAGGCAAGATGAAACATTAAATAAACTCCCAAATCGAAGCCAAACAATAGGATAGTTTGGGAAGTTGCCCCGAGATTCTTCTTGGATCCTCGAACTTCTCTACTTCTCTTCCTTTGGATTCACGAAATAAGCGCTCCAATTTGATCCATTCCCAATTGAAATTTCTAAATCAATTGTTTGAAAACCTTAAACTTTGAGATTCTTGAGAGCAAAACAGGTGATCATTATCGAGAGTTTTCTTATGTATATTTGGACATTTAGGATGTAATTAACTATAGGGGCTTGCACTTATATGGAACTTTAAGAACCGGGTAATATAAACCGTTGCTTAATTCATTTATATTAAGCAGGGGAACACCATCGCTTATAAAATTGGTTCGCAGACCAAACGGATGTCACAAATCTTCTAGTTTAATTAATCGAGCCCCATCATCAAGCGAGTGTGTCTATTCTTTGGGATAGATACACGGTTTGTGGTGCGATGCTCGTTTATATAAACTATTTTGAAGTATGATTCGGTTTTATTTATATCTTAAAATTTCAAAACTTAAAAATTATATTAAAAAATAAGTACCACTTTCCAAATTATATATATATACTTTAAATTAAATTTTAAAACCTAAAAAAATATGCGAGCATTATGGTGCGGAAACTCCATCGGGGAATTGTGCGCGATTTTGGATCCAATGACAATTTCATCAACATGTGGATCCAATGACAATTTGAAGCTTAAAGCCCAATTTTGGCTCATGACTTAAACTTGGCCCAAACCAAACCAATTTAACTCCAATTAACCCAAAATCTTTTCCTAAACCTTCCCCAACATCCCCACAAACAAAACTCTAACTTGATTTATCCCAAATTTGACACCAAACTCCACCCAAAACAAAAATCCCCAATTTGGCCTAAATCCATCATGAACCCAAATGAGCCCAACCCCAAAATCAAAGCCCAACCAAAGTTGAAAACTTTTGTCACACCCCCATAAACATTCTCCAACATTAATTTTACATCAAACCCAACATTAGCCCAACCTTAACCCAAGTTAGCCCAATTTGGCCCATTTTGACCCCATTACCAAAAGACCCCAAATTAAACCCAATTCAACTCAAAATCACCCCAAACTTGTTCCAAATTACTCATGACACATCTCTAAATAAACCCAACATTTATTTGACAGAACCCCTCACCAATTTTCATCCATCAATTTATTTCAAAACCTAAAAGCCCACTTCTTTAAACCATTTAAAAGCCCATCCAAAATGATTTCAAAAAGCCCAAAATTGGCTCTAAAGCCCACATGACAAATTCTTCTCATCATACCTTTAATTGATATCATCCCTAAGTTCCAAATCAATCATCAAGAATAAATCCAAATCAAGCCTCATGCCAATTTTCCCTAAATTCATCAAAAATGCCAAAACCCATTTCTATGAAAATAAGCCAACATTTTCCCAAGCCATGAGCAAACCAAATGAAGCCATTCACAAATACTGAAGCCATGAGTTTTGACACCTCACCAAGCCATTAATGGCAAGAAGAGGGGCTCTTTCTTAAACCTTCATTAAGCATTTTTAACACTCATTCATGCTACACTCTAAACTAAGATTAGCCACATCACCTTGGAATTTCAGGAGCCTCACCACCTTCATGGTGACAGCGATTTCTTTCGGCCCAAAATCGAGGCCTTATTGGGTGCACCAAACCCAATCAGCAAGTTGACAAAATGAATATTGAAATGAGCTTCCCCCCACATGCCATTTAAATCAAACTCTTTACACATGGCCAATGCCCATTGCTTGCACCAAACTCAACCCCTGACCCCACTAAGTCAGATGGTGACGACCACAGCCGGACCACCACTGGGCCGTTGGAAAACACGGGCCGAGGCACCATTTGATTCAAAAATTCAAATTGAATTAGATGAGATGTCCCATGACCAATGGTCACTGCAGCTGTTCTTCCGTTGCCCTAAGTAGCTGATCCCAAGCCTTAACTCCCCCTGGAAGGCCCTCCAGCCATGTCTGTTAAACCTCACCACCTCTCGACCAAAGAAAGTGCTAAACCATACCTTGCCAGCTCACCTTCAAATTCCGCCACACTTCCCTCCATACATAAAGCACTTGATCCCACTGAAATGCAGCCCTAATTCCCCTCTAGCCGAGCTCAATTTCTCAGCTCAAAATCCACCAAAAAAATAGGACACTTAACCACGATGAGCCAATCCTCAAATTGATTGACCCTACACCTTCACCGAGACTAAGAGAAGAAGCTCCCGGCAAGAGCCCCCTCTCTAGGCCAGCCATTTCTTCTATCAGCCAAGCTTTGAAATCTGGCTTGGTGGAATTCTGGTCTAAATAATTCACCAGGTCCAGAGGCTTCAACCCTATGCTCCTCCGGCTCAACAAACGTGCCGAGCACATTCAATCGAGGCTTCACCTCCTCCGAACCCAGTATGGAGACTTCTCCTTAACCCAGAGCTTCCGGCGATTGTCCATTTCATTTGAGTTAATTTCAATGCACGTTAATTGTATAGATGTGTTCGCCTCTTCAGATAATTTTATATGAGCATAAGAACATGAGATTTGGTGGAGAGATGAGGGAGATCTTAGGGTTTTCGTGTGGATGGCTCTCGGGACACACAGTCGGAGACGATGACCGGAGACTGTCGGATCGCGCGTGTATCGGATGGACGATCAGATTGCGTCGGACGAACAAATGGGCCGAACCGCGGGACACGTCGCTGCGGCTCGAGGTGGCGGCGTCGAATAGGAAGCACGCGAGCGTGGGCTTTTGAGTAAGCTGCTTAGGGTTGACGCGACGCTGACTGGGTTAAGTAGATAAATAGGATTTTTTTTTCTATTTATTTAAATACATGAAACTTTAAAAATGCATATCTTTGCATAAAAAAATCACAAAAACAAAATAAAAATACCCTCTTGCTAGTGAATAGAGGAAAACAAAGTGGAAAAAGAATTAAGTTATTTTGATGAGAATGTTATTTTTAATTAATTATTTACTGATTTCAGTATTTTAATTCTCCATGTATTTATACAATTAACCATGGCATGAGGCCATAGGGCTTTTGTAGCCTGCTGTTCTTGGGAACATTTCCTAAATTTTTCAAGGTCGAGAGGCTATCTCTATGGCAAGTTTATGATTTTTTCAAGTTTAAGTGTCTGTTTTGGCTTTTTAATTTCAATAATTAGTATGTTGCTTAGAAAATTCTAAGAAAATTAGGGGAGGTATCTTATGACCGAGAGGACCCTAAGAAAAATATATTTTGAGTTAACTCGGTCGAATAACCCTAATTAGCCTAAACATTTAAGGCGAATTTTAATTAAATAGGGCTAACCATACATCAAAATCACTTGAAAATAATTCTCCTCTAATCTTTAGGGTCAGAGGAGTCTCACATAAAAATTTGAAATTAATTGAAAATGATTAACCCTACTAAATGAATTATTTAAGTGTCATGATCATTATTAAATTTGAAAAATTCATAAAACCCAAAATATATTTCAAAAATTCACTAGATTAGTTTTGGGACTTCTATGGTATCAGAAGAGTCTAAGAAAATCCAAATTTGAATTTTTTAAAAAATTTTCATTTTTCACCATATTTTTAATATTTTAATAATTAAAAAATAATAAAAATCACAAAAATATCAAAAATCATAAAAATATCATATTTTGCCTCATAATCACTTAGGAACAAACCAAATATTTTTCATAAGTCTCTAGGTTAAGAAATTGAATTTTAAAGGCTTAAAACAATTTTTTAATATTAAAAAATGGATTTTCAACATTTTCATTAAATTAATTCTAGTAAATCAAAGAAACATCGGAAAAATGTAAAATTTATTTCTCTGAACTCCTCGAGGTCGGGAGAGATTTATAAAATATATAATTCATTTTTCAACATCAATTTTGTTTTATAATTAATTAATACTTCAAAACTCAAAATAATCATAATAAATAAAATATAATTCAAAAATTCACCAAAATTGGTTCAAATGATCCTCTGGTCAGTAGGAACATCCCATAGTTTTCCTAAGGACAGAAACCTTACCTTGGTCATGTTGTTGAATTTTTATTGAAAACTTCCATATTTTTCATAAAAATAAATATATAAATTAAATTAAATTCAGAAAAATCACATTTTCTCCTCTAATGTCTTAATTGACATGTGAGTGAAGTGACATAAAAATTTTAAGTTGATTTGAGCTTAATTTAATGAGTTATATGAACATGCTTAAAAAAACATAAAGGTAATTAAAAGAATTTTAACCCTAATTAATATTTAGGTTTAATCAAGGGAGGGTAAAATATCTGATTTTTAAAATTTTCATTAGATGATTGAAACCTAGGGAATTAGGGGAAGAAACAATTAATTATCTTAAAAATATTTAAAGTAAATTTTAATTAATTAAACAATTTGAATTTTTGGAAGAATAAGTTAAAAAAATTTGGATTATTAAGAGTAGGGATATGATTTAAGAAGATATCAATTCATTAATTTAAAATCCCTAAATGAATCACTTTAATAATTATCAACTCTTAGTCAAACTCAAAAAGTGATGATAATTGAAATTAATAATTAAATAATTAAAGGGAATGTAAACCTTAATTAAATTAAAAGCTTAAAACATTAAGTGATTTGATAATCAAATCAAAATAAAATTAAAACATTAAAATTAATTTGAAATCACTTAAAAAACAAATCTAAAACAAATTTGAAACATTAAATAAATCAACCTTAATACTGATTCATAATTAAAAACATAAAAAATCGAACCAATTAAAATTGACCTAAAGTGTTACAATTAAGTCAAATTAAATTTAAATCATTAAAAGTTTAATTAAATTGAATAATCTAAACATATCTTTAAATTCATACAGGTTAAAACACTTAAGAAAATAAACTCGAATTTTAGAAACTAAATTAAATCATCCTAAATCATGATTCAACTTTAATCGGAGCGGTTAAATTCTTTAACAAACAGTTTTCCCCCTAAAGGCTTTCATTATTATAACTCTTAAATAAAGTATTAAGTGAAATGTCACTTCCTCATAGGATAATCAAACATCTAGTTCTGAGCAAGAGACAAAACTCAAGCTGAACATTGGATGATTAATTCACCGGTATAATAAAATTCATTTGGACTCGAAATAATCTCGAAGTATTTAAAGGATGTTTAGGACTCGTCTAAGCACTTTCTCTGATGAGATGTTTTAGAAGAACAATCGAACTTAATTGTTCTTTGATGAAGAAAATCATCCTTAAAAAAACACAAGAACCTAGACCTCATGGGGATTGACAAGCGATAGGACTTTGGTAGACATCAAGAAGCCTTCACATAGCTTTTACTGGCGTTTATTGAAAATATATAAATGCTCTAACATGTGTTTTAGTGCAGCTTTGAAATGACGAGAAGACCCTCAGGTACGCTTTTATTTTATTAAAATTTATTTGCTACCTATCTTTACTTTACTTTTCTTGCATGTTAAACAGAGTTTGACACCATGCATGAAAACTAAAAACCTTTAGGATAGCCATAGATGCGAAACCCAAAACTAAATTAAAAGTCACAACAGATAAAATTCACCGCCACAACATTTCAAAATATAAGACAACTCAAAATTTAATCAC
Organism: Papilionanthe hookeriana x Papilionanthe teres; assembly: GCA_022702705.1. Classification (NCBI taxonomy): domain Eukaryota; kingdom Viridiplantae; phylum Streptophyta; class Magnoliopsida; order Asparagales; family Orchidaceae; genus Papilionanthe; species Papilionanthe hookeriana x Papilionanthe teres. The sequence goes on along the minus strand of CM040432.1, from coordinate 11,693,028 downwards.
AAACAGAGCAACAAAACCACAGCACTAATAAATTAAAACATCTTATTGGATGATCGGGAATACCTCGGATGATGTAACCTATCGTGTTACTAACGGGATTTCCCACGATCTAAATGAATGTGGAATTCATTCAGTTTAGTTTAGCAAATTCATTTGGACTAAGTGAATCCAATAAAAATAACGGTGCCGGAATGATGGAACCGTGGGATCTTGGCGAGGTATTTGACAATCGACTTTAAGATTCCCTTTAATAAAACATTAAAAATACACCGAACCTTAAACTCTTCTAAACCAGAACACTCACGATTTTCACTTTCTAAATAAACCTCTTTGCAACAACAAGGAGTTTGGAGCATAGTGGGCAGCACGGCTATCGTCATCAGCAAAACTTGTGTCTACTTCAGCAAAACCTTTCTTAAATTAAATAACCGAAGCCATAAGATTTAAATTGATACGCACACAGTGCAGCATAAATCCTCGGCTTTTAGATTAGGCATTTGCATAATCATGTTATGCAAATTAATCTAACCGATTTTAGGACTCTGAGAGGGTAGTCGTTTGGTGTGACATAAACCCTCACATCTTTGAGGGCTATTTATATGATCATGTCATATAAACATAAGTCATAAGTAACCAAAATTGACGAGGTTGAAACATTAAATAAATTCTATAATTGAAGCGAGAATAATAGGATAGTTGGGATGTCATCGAGAAGTTCACTTCGGATATGTGACATCCCCTACTTCCTCCTCCATTGGATTCTAAAATAAACTTCATTCCAAATTTGATCCATTCCTATTGAAATTTTCAAAATCCAATTTATTTGAAACCTTAAACTTTGAAATTCTTGAGAGCAAAACCATTGATCATTATCGAGAGTTTTCTTAAGTGTCTTCGGACATTCAGGATGTAATTAACTATAGAAGCTTGTCCTTATAGGGAACTTTAGAATCAGGTAATATAATCCTGCTTAATTCATTTATATTAAGCATGAGACACTATCGGCTTATAAAATTGGTTCACGGACCAAACGAATATCACGAAATCTTTTAGTTATTTAATCGTGAGACCCTTAAGCATGAAAGCTACCGTGAATACTCTTGAGTAGTATCGATCGCGTGATGTTCTTGTAGCTAGCAGTTCACATTTCATGCTTAAGTTTCTCCTTTCAATGTAGTCGACAAAGTCTCGTGGGGCTTCGACGTTCTACCATGAGATCTCATGGTGACATGACATTGAGCAGAATCTCTTCGCAAAAATGCTTTCGTTTCGCTTTGAAAGTCTTTACTGATCCATTAGAAATTTCAGCATACCAATCGAAAATTTATTCCTAACGAGCTGGCGAAAAATTGGAAACGATAGCGCTTCACTTCCTCTGTTAGCAACGACTAGCTCTAAAGTGCGTTATGTTACGCGAGGAGGTTTCATGTTCGAGTCGAATGTTTTGAAGGTCGGTGGCACGAAGCCTTTGGGGTAAGGTACAACATCAAATTCCTCTAGGTGGGTCCTGCTGCCCCAGGCGATGCTCGCCTTTGGGCCGGGCCAAGGCCTCCCGAACTTGTTGTTCGATGATTTGTTTAAGATCCTTTTACGGTAGATTCGGGGTTGAATCCTTCTTCGGAAGCTCATTCTCATTGGCGGGCGACCTCATCTTTCATCGACGATGTGTATTATCTCAGGCTGATTGATTTCTGGATATGCTGTCGGACGTGCGAGATTGTCAATACTGATGTGGCCATGGTAGTCATAGCGGCGGTCATACGCACATTCTCTTTTCAATCGATCATTTCGTCTCTAGCGAACACGGCTCTTTGAAGCTCTTCTATTGCGTCCTCCTCACGAGGAGCTTCACGTGTAGACGCTGTGTCCTTGGTATCGACCATGTTGATTTCCACGAATTCATCATCCAAGTAATCGATGGGTGGAGATCCTCGTTATAGACCTCAAATCCTTGCTCCCTAGTTAACTTTGAAATCTCTTCACGAAAGTTTTACGAATTCTATCCTCCATCGACCCTTCTTCTGCCATTGAATCTGAAGCAACAGGAGTGGTGACGATAGGAGTGCTGGACTTATAATCCATTTGATGATTTGTAGAGTTCTCGAAGTGGACGAGTGTAGCGACTTTCGGTAAGCACACTCTCCTCTCGAGAATTGATGCCTCGAGACGAATGTCTTGGCGGGGGACATCGAACCAAGAGAGGAAGTGTGCTCCCTGGAAAGTGCAAACCACATATCTGAAGGAAAGTAATCCTCTCTTCTTCCTCAGGAGTTCCTTGGGTGGCATTCTTGGACCTAGCGAGACTTGACTAGTCTTCGTATTGCGGGTGTCGAATCGGTGGTAGTTGTCTCAACACACTTTCCCAAATGATGAGCGACACTGCCTTTTCCATTTCCAAAATTTTCTCTTTCACTTAAAGGATATTGCGCATTCCATCCTTTTAAGAAGCTTGGTGATAGAACATCCCTTCTAATTCGGCCAATCTCCGTGAAGAGTATAAGCTTCCGAGTGATGGGTGTGGGCTTCTTTCTCTCCTCATCACAATTGTGCGGTGCGCAGACGCAGCGAAAAATCTATGGAGACTTTCATTTCCGGTAGTACCGGCTAACGGGTGGAACCTACTACCTCGGAGGAGAGGAGGGTGACCCGGTAAACCGAGTTCCTCTGCTAAGGAATCTCTTGCGTCAACGGCATACTTACAACTTGTACACGGCGGCCTTGCCGAAACTCACGGTTGAGATTCCTCCTTTGCGATGAACCTGGAACTAGAACCCGATACGGGACGGTCTAACAAAGCAAGGAAGGCTTTGTCCAGGGTCCTCTCGTGCAGAATTTCCTTCCTTTTAGCGGACGGGGAAGTAGGTGCGCTGCGGAAAAGTCGGAAGCGGTAGGAGTGGCGGCCTCTCCTTGTCACGGAGCCAATTAGTTTGACGGGGACAACGGAGTCATCTTCACACCTTCTTAGCGAAGGGAAGTCTTCATGGGAGTTCGAGATCGAACTCGGCGGATGGTTCTTGCCCGGGGTGGCAACTTCCCGGGACCACGAACGGGGTTCTTCCAAGCATGACTTCGACTCACGGCGGCTCCAAGCCATTCAACGGTCTTCTTGATTAGGCCTCACGGGAAGAGGGTAGGTCGCGCGGGGAGAAGTCGACGAAGGGGTTAACATTTCGGCTTGTCGAAAGTAACATTCCAAAATTTAGGAAGACTGAGCCACCTTGTCATCTTAGTATGAACACTATGAAAAAGATCGTTACGTAGTATTTGGGTAAAATTTTGATTTCATTTAATATGTTATTATTTTCTCTTATCATATTTTGTTCTTCTTTTTCTTTATTTTCTTTTAGATTTTCATGTGTTCGTTTTAAATGATATTTAGAATGTTAAAGGTGGATTAACTTGCGAAGGCAAAAAATTAAATCAAGAGGCGAGAATAAAAGGTGAGCCAAAGGACCATAGGATCCTTTTCACAAGCTTGACCCACTTTTTTTATGTTTGCAAATTATGTTAATAGCAACGGCACCAAAAACTTGATCTCGCTTAATATATATTTAATTTTATGATGGAATGTATAATGTGGATTCTACGCAAGTATACGTATTGTATCAAGTAATACGAGGGCTCTAGTGGAGTCTGGTTATCGATCCCACGGGGAAGTTTTTTAAAAGATTTATATGACTAAATTTAAGAAATTTTACTAATATAGTATATGGAAATTTAGAATACGTAAATAAAGCAAACTAAAGTAAACTAATGCTTTAAATAAATTTGAATTAAAGATTTCAGAAAAAGTATCCTTCTCCTTGTTTTTAGAAAATTAAGTGAATGATGAATTTAAATAGATTTTGTATTGTGAAATAGGAGCATTCCTATTCTTTACCCTTTGGTCAGTGCGAAAGAACATTATTGATCTATGTTTGATTGCGAATACTATGACTGAAATTTGGGAGGATCTTGCCATTTTCACTTGAGCTCCCACGTTCCCCTCACCTGAGGGCTAACATCTACACTTCAGCTCTCAAATAATAGGACCAAATTGAATATTTTAGTCTGTCACACTAAAATGTCAGATTCTACGTCCAATAAATAATATTTCCTTATTTATTTTTCACCATCCTTCCAAAGGTTTTGACTTCCCTGAATATTGGATGTAATCTTTACTATAGTTGATAATTCAACATATTTTAACAAATCAAGGGCCAGATTGAAAAGTAAATTAAGTTTTAAGTAAAAATTTTCACAATTTATTTTAATATATTAGGCACCTACATTTAATTTCATCAAATTCACATAACTTCATAAATAAGAGAAAGACTAAGAAAACTACTCAGAATGCATGGAAATTAAACAAAGCATGGATTTCATTTAAAGTTAACAACAATAAACAAAGATACTTATCCCAGCCGAGACTCCTTGAAGTTCCTTTGACTTTTCCTTATAGTACATCACACTTGTAAACTCACTAATCACACTCTTAAACTCTTAAAATAGACACTAAGACTCTCTAAAATAGACACAAATTAACACTCAAGAGACACACAAATGACACACAACATACTAAAATTCGTCCTCTATTTATAGAGGTAAGAAAAGGTCAAAGAGGGTGCTTAAACACCTCTTGAAAAAGTGTCCGGTTCAACATATCCGACATTTTGAACGAGTCTCGCCGTCGACGAGAAACAACCTCGCCGTCGGCGAGAAATGACTTCCTCGCCGTCGGGGGCTTCTAGAAGGTTCCCAAACCACGCGATCTCACCATCGGCGGAGCTCGGGCTCGGCGTCGGCGGGTAATTGCAAATCCTTGAAAATTCTCCTCGTGATCTCACCCAGGTCGGCGAAGCTCGATCTCGCCGTCGGCGGCCCAGTTCATTTTGCATGAATTTCTTCTTTTTTATCAAATTCGCTCCATTTCATGTTTTTGCTTTTTAAATAAAACATAAATCTTCATTTCTGCAATAAAATAATGAAAATACCTTTCTTTAAAGTGCAATTTCATAAAAAATGAGTATGAATTTCTTAATATATTTTCATGTGATCAACAACGCACATTGCCAAGTGGAATTAATCCTACAACACACCTATTGGGGGTCTAACCCCACAAGATCAAAGAAAAAAAAATCCTAAGGATCTGAACCTCTCTATTTAGGAATGGCTAAACGGATGGTCACCGAAATCCATGAGAGTTGATCATACTTTCCCCGAAAGAAATAGTGCAATGTTCACGGAAGAATGGTAATTTGGCTCATGAGAGACATGAGTACATTACCGATATATGAATATAGTATTTCCTGATTTTTATGAAGAGAAACTCTATCCCCAGCGGAGTCGCTAGAAGGTTGTCGGCATATAAACAGTTTTGAATATATGTTTTTTAGTTAGGGTTGCCCATTAGAAGGCACTTGATCATTTGGAATCGAAGTCCATCCTTTGCTTCAGAGGATAAATTTAATTTAATTATAATTTAGTTTAGAAAAATATGGAGTCAAACTGATCTCATATTTTTCAAAGTTAGAATGAAAGAGCACTATGCCTCGAGCTTTGTATATATCCCGAAGGATGAACACAAAACTTGAGGATGAGGCCTCAAATGAACTAAGGAAAAGTATGACATTCGTTTGGTCTGCGAAACCTGTATGTTTGCTGACAATTTCCCCCATTTAATATAAGAGGATTAAATGGTGTTTATATTAATCTGAGGTCTTTTAGGTTTCCTACGAGGGCAAGCTCACATAATTAATTACATCTTAGACGACCGAAGTCACCTAATAAATATTTGATAAATATTACGAAATAATTATATTCATGACTTCCAAAGGTAAGGATTTCTTTCAATGAAATGTGATTATCAGAATTCAATAGATTGAATGGTTCAAATTTCGGAACATTTCATTTTTATCGAGTCCAAAAGAAAAAGAAGACCGGGGAAGAACCTGATTCGAAGAATCACGGTGTTTTCCCCGAAGCTATCTATTGTTTGGCTCAGTTTATGAGAAAAGATTTAGTTTATATTTCATCCTGCCAATTTTATTATTTAGGGCTTACATTCATTTGATGTCGATCATATGAATAGCACGGAAGATGTGAGGGTTTATGTCATATCGGGATGACCTTAGAAACACTAGCTTAGGGCTTATAATGCACAGGGTGCAAAGGCTAAAAGATCAGATGAGGGTTTACTTTTCACATGGAAAATACCTCGAAGTCACATAGCTTGTTGCTTATTTGAACTAAGGAACTGTTTTATTGTTTTGTTGTACTCAGGTTTTCTTTGAAGAAGATGGTCATCTTGCCCACAATGCTCCAAGCTCCTTTGTCGTTGCAGAGGTTCAGTTTTAGAAGGTGAAAATCAAAAGGTGAGAGAAGTGTTTTGGTTTAGAAAATTCTTAAAATCCAAGTGTTTTAGTGTTTTAATTAAAACAAATCTTAAAGTTGATTAAACAAAGCCGATTAAGATCCTTTGTTCGAAGTCATCCGCCTTTGTGTATTTCCATCGGATTCACTTAGTCCAAATGAATTTGCTAAACTCAACTGAATGAGTTCCACACTTTCATTTAGACCAAGTAAAGATCTCATTAGCAACACGTGGGTTACATCATCTGTGATATTTCCGATCATCCAACGAGACGTTTTAATTTAGTTGTAGTTGTAGTTTTGTTTGTGATTAAATTTTGAGTTGTTTTATCTTTTGAATGTTGTGGCGATGAATTCCATCTTGTGTTGATTTTAATTTAGTTTTGGGTTTTCAGTTTTGTGACAATCCTAAAGGTTTCAGTTTTCATGCAGGGTGACATTGTTGTTTAACATGCAAGAGAAGAAAAGTACAATACGAGTAAGTAAATTCTATTAAAATAAAAATGTACCTGGTGGGTTTTCAAGTTCCACTACCTGAAACTTTAGTATTGCACTGTATGTATGTGTTTATAATTTTGCAGAAATTAAAGCATGCCAGAAAACAGGAAGAAGTAGGACTAACAAACGGTAACTACTTAATCCTATGATGTCCATGTAAAGATTCGGGTTGTCACAGCAAGTCTGTTATTAGGTGTCTACATGTGAATTTATATGTTGTGATTGATGAACTTTGTTAATTTAGTGAGGATGGTTTCGTTAGCGGACATATTATGTTTAATAGTTCTCTGGGGTATCCAAAAGGTCAAGAGAGGATGCAGGTCCATGCTTCCCTCTCACGGCCTTTTGAAAGTCTCGGGCTCATTTAGACTTATTATGTTGCTTAACAACTCATCTTACTATACCCTTATGCTTAATGAGCACTGGTGTTCGGGGTAGGTTGGGGCAGATGGGTTTAGGTGTTGTTTGGATTTGGATTGAGTGGCAACTGGTAGTTTAATTTGGACTTATGGGAGTGTTGTGAGAAGTTTGTGATTTTATTTTTTGCACACTTTTTTTTGCGGAAGATTTGATTGAGTTTGTGTTTGGATTTGGTTTGTGTTTGGATTTGGTTTTTGGTTTTGGTTTGGGTTTAGTTTGATTTTGGTTTATTTTGGTTTTAGTTTTTAGTTGTTTAAAGCTAGGAACTTTGAGTTTGGAATGTGAATTGGGAAGATTGTATGGACATTGGGTAAAATTTTCGTTATTCCATGCATTCACTTAAGCATAAGGGTATTCTTATTATGTTTTCTACACCACGTTTTGATTTCCTAGGGGGTCTTTATAAAGGGAAAAATAAACCATGCCTCACGAGGCCTATCCTAGGTTTGATTGTTATCGTGTTGGTATTGTATTGTGATCGGGATTGTTGTTGTATGTTGTGATTGTTGTGTTGTGTGTAATTGTTATGTTATTTATATGTTTTTATTGTTATTTATTATTTTATTATTATTTATTTTGTTATGTGTTATCATTTTATGTTATTATTGTTATTTATTATTTATGTGTTTTGTTATTTTTATTATGTGTTATTTAAAATTATTATCTTTTATTTGTAACTAAAATTATTATTATATTTATTATTTATTTAATTTATTATCTTATTTAATTCATTGTGATTTATTTACTTTATTATCATTATTTATTTAACTAATTGTTATTAATTTAATTTAATTTTACTTTAATTTATAATTACTTAATATTTATTTATTTAAATTACTATTTTTGGTTTTCATTTAATTATTATGACTTAATTTAATTAATTTAATTCGGTTTAAATTATTATTTATTTACATTATTGCTTAATTTAATTTTATTTTATTTTATTTATTTAACTTATTTTAATTTAATTTAATTTATTATTTATTTACATTATTATTTAATTTTAATTTAGCTTATTTAATTAATTTAATTTAATTTAATTTGTTATTTATTTACATAATTATTTAATTTAATTTAATTTAATTTGCAATTTTTATTAATTTATTTTAATTTTTTTAATTTAATTTAAATTTTTATTGTTTAATTTAATATAGTTAATAATTCAATTTATTTTATTTTATTTATTTATTATTTATTTATATTATTTAAATTATTTTCAATTTATGTATATATATGTGTGTGTGTGTTATTTATTTCTATTATCCCTTATATTCTTATCATTTAATATATTTAAATTATAAGTTATTTTTATTTTAATTTATTATTGTTGTTATTTAAGATGTATTTAAGTTTATTATTTATATCATTTATTTATCATTTATATTATTATTTACTTAATTATAAAGATTTTCATTTTCTCTCTCCTTGATTATTCTTAAAGTTATTATCATTTATATTAGGTTATTATATATTAAAATTATTATTTACATATATATTTACATTTACATTATTTTAAAAAGAATGACATTTTATTTACTTATTTTTGTTATTTATTTATATTTACAATTATTATTTTAGTTACTATTATTATCATTTTTTCATATATTTTCATTATCTATTTAAGTTTATAGTTATTTATTTTATTCTTATCACATTATTTTTTGTGTTACATGTGTTATTATTCATATATCATTATTATTCATTTAGTTATTTATATTTTAGTAGTATTTATTTAAATTTAATATAGTGTAGTTATGTTATTTACATTTAGTGTAGTTCTTTTATTTATTAAAGTTATTAAATTTAGTATGGTTATATTATTTACATTTAGTATAGTTATTTTCGTATTTAAATTTAATATAGTTATTTTTAAATTTAGTATAGTTTATTTTAGTTAAAATTTTGTAAAGATATTATTTAATTTATTTAAATTTATAATTATATCACTTATGTTTTTACATTTTGTTATTTATTATTTTATTTACATAATTATAAACATTATTTATTTAGTGTATATAATTTATTTACAATGTATTTAACATTAATTTATATATTATTTAGTACATATAATTTATTTACATTTATATTATTAATTTATATATGTAATTTGTAAAAAATTATTTTAGTAGTATATTTGTTCATCATTATTTTCATTATATCATTTAAGAATTTTATTTCATTTCTTTCTTCTTATATTTATTTTATCATTTAGTTTATTTCTCTTTTCTCTTTTTATTTTATTTCCTTTATGTTATATTATTTTTTTTAATTTTTAAATTTATTTTTCAAGTTAGTTAAAAACTAGGTGGTAAATTTGTAAATATTTAAAACTAGTTAACCTAATTAGATCATTTGCATGAAAAAGAAATCCTAAGGCTAAACATGGAAGATTTAAAAACTAAATAGCTAAATAACCTTACATAAAAAAGGAATTCCCTACTTTAAGCATGGAAACATTTAAAAAGCATACATGAAGATTAAAAAAATAATAATAATAAATGACTTATATGTAAATTTAAAAATCTTTGTAAAGGAAGAAGTATTTTAAACAAAATTCATGTAGGTGTGGAATATTTAGGCTAAACATGAGATATAATCTAAAACATTTTGAAACAAAAATTTCCATAAAAAAAGAATAAATGAGAGGGGATGAAAATTACCTTAGCTTTGGAGGAGTTGATGGAAGAATTTGAAGAGGGGATGCCTTTGTTGAAACTCACGGCTAGGAGAGGTTGGGGTTGTTGTGATGAAGTGTGGCTAGCTTGGAAGAAGGAGGAGAAGGGGAAGGGAGGCTCACGGTAGGAGAGGAATTTAGGGGGTGGAATGAGGAAGTGAGTGAAGTGAGTAAGTGAGTGTGTAAGAGTTTAAAAATGAGATGGTGAGTGGTTTTTTTTTTTAATGGGGAGGTCACGGTTTTGTGGAGTGGGGGAGATAAGGAGGTGGTGAGGTGGAGATATGGTGAGGAGGAGGTGAGTTGGAGATATGGTGAAGGTAAGGGTAGGGGAGAAGTGAGGGAGAGGTGAGGGAGAGATGAGGGAGAGATATTTTTTTATTTTATTTATTTATTATTTTTATCATTTTTATTATATATATTTATATTTAATTTATAGATTCCATGAGGTTAATTTGGTTAATTTTGGTTTAATTTGGTTTGATTTGAATTATTAGTTAAATTAGGTTCATTTGGGTTTGGGTTAACCTTTTGATTGGAAGCTTGAATGAAGCCCAAGAGCCTTGATCAATATTGTCCATATGATTTTAATGAAGATCTTTCATGAAGACACAAAGTGGTTTTGAGCTCATTTGCAAGTTCAATTTTGTTATGGATAGGATTTTTGATTATTTTGGACCATATTGGATTTGGGTCAAGTTATCTTGTGTTTGAGTGGGAATGAGGGTCAGAGGTCTTCAAAAATAGTGTATATATGGTTGTCCCAATTGTTTATGAAGACATGAAAGGGTTTTGACAAAGTTTGGAGTGTCAATTTGGTAGATTTAGGACATGTGTTCAATTTGGATCAAAATTGGGGGTTTTGGTCCAAAATGGACTTGGGTAAGACTTGAGCTCGAATTGTGGACAATTAATGATTCAATTCAGTTTAAGGAGGTGCTATAAAAAGTTTGGGATTGAAATTTTGGAGGAATTGATTGACATTGCGTTTATTTAGGGGATTTTGGATTATTTAGACAAAATTGTGGATTTTAGTTTCAAGTGGAATTGGATTCAAATGTGGGTCACATTGGGCTTGAATTTAGTTTAGAATTATATTGGGGATGTCAAATTGAAGTTTGGAATTGAAATTGGGCTTGATTTTGGTCAATTGGGTTTGATTTGGGCACTTTTGGGCTACATAAGCCAAATTGGGGTTTTTTATTTAAATTGGGTTAAATTGACCAAATTGGCTTATGGTGTAGTTGAACAAAATGGAATTGGGAATGTTTAGGATTTTTGGAGTTTTTTTGATAATTTTTTGGAATTTTTGGATTTTTGGCAAAGAAATTTATTTTCGGTATTTGAGGGTATGGGGGGTATTTTGGAAAATTTTGAATTTTTGGTCATGGATGGTTAATTTGAGTGGTAAAGAATATCTGTGAATGATTTTTGAGGAATTTTGGTGAATTTGAAGAATTTGAGGTGGTGGAGGTGTATTTGGAGGTCCGGGGCCAAATTTTTGAAATTTTGGAATAATGAAGCTTGGTTTGAGATGAATGTCATGAGATGGTTTGAATTTAGTTATGGACCAAAGGTCACTCACATTTGGTCCTCTATGTATTGGTACTAGTCGAATCCCTGCTTTGTGTTAAGAGTTGAGAAGAACCATCTACATGATTTTCCGATAGTTTGGGGGAATGTGTGCATGTGAGTGGTAGTCAGACCTCCTCAGGGCAAATCCCCACAAGGTCTGACCACCTAGGAGACTTCCCCTAAGATTTCTTATGCTTGCCTTTGTCCTACCAAAAGGTGGAGGTTAGGCCTTAAGCATATGAAAACCTCTAGTGAAGCGAAAGAGTTTTGAATTTCTATGGGGGGGGGGGGTTTCCATGACTAGTCTTCTAGAAAGTCACCAGGTGAGTCCTATGGCTAGACCCTAGGCTATTCTAAAGAGAGATACTAGACCTCAACCAAAAGTGAGTTCAACGGCATGATGTAACATTTCCACGAAGAGATCTTTAAATCTTTCCCATGCTTCGTATAATGATTCCCACATGGCCCGACAAAAATATGTTATATCATTTTCTCAACTTAGCGATCTTAGATGATCAAAATATTTAGCAAGGAATTTTTGTGACATTTCACCCCAAGTTCTAAATGATCAGTGCTAACGAATGTAACCACATTTTAGCTTTATCCCTTAGTGAGAAAGGAAAAAGTCACAAGTGTTCAATAGCATCATCTGAACAACCATCATATTTAAAAGTACCATACAACTCTAGAAAATTAGCAGATGCAAATTAGGATCTTCAGTTGTTGCTCCGCCAAGGCGATTATTAGACACCATTTGGATAATAGTAGGTTTAAGCTCGAAAGAATTAGCGGCTACGGTAGGGTTTTGAATACTAGCACGAAGTTCATACACTGTAGGGTTAACATAATCTCTTAAAAAAGGTCTTAATTCTTGATGGATGCCAACATTTTGATCTTGATGATTTTCCATTTCTTGAATATTTTTTTCTTTTTCTGTATTTTTAATTTTTTTATTTTTCGATAGTTCTTTCTAATTCGGGAGAATCGTAAGGCACAAGGCCACAGATACGCATACAACAATAAAACAAAACAAAACACAACACACTAACAAAAAACAAAAAAAAAGTAAAAACTTTAAATTTCTTAATTCTCTTTAAAAAGCAATTTAATTAATTTTCCCCGGCAAACGGCGCCAAACTTGATCACGATAGATATAAGTGCAACGGTTGCCAAAAACTTGACTCCACTGGATATAAGTGCGTTGATGATTTAAGATATGAAAATTATGATTTTATAATATGGGATACTATGCAAGTATACATATCATTTATCAAGTAATATAGGACTTTCGATTAAGTCCCGAGATATCGAACTCATAGGGAAAAGTTGAAAATCTTTAAAAGAATTTAGAAAATTATCTTTTTTACTTTCTTTAATTTTTTGAAATAGTATGTCTGGATTTTGAAAAGTTTTAGAAAGGTTGATTTGTCTTTTAAAATTTTCTTAATAAAATTTTAAGAAATGAAAGTAAAGGTTTCAATAACTAATAACACTCGATGTAAAAATACTATTAACTAAAATATCTTTTTCTTTCCTTTTTCATGAAGTAGTAATAATTCTTAAAGTATTGTTGTCGAGAAGTATTTAATTTTTTTTTTGATAGATAGAAGCAAAAATGTGTTCTTTACCCTTACATGGTTCTATAAAGAACATAGGTTAATTTGAAATTTATATTATTTTGAACATGGTTAGGCGGGGAAAATACCGGTCTCTCACTCTTGGAGTTCCCTTGATTCCCACCACCTGGGGCTAACTTCTCACTTAACAAAACTCAAAACTTCAAACCAAATTAGGGGTTTTGTACATGTCCTCTAGGCTCTCTAATTTTACTCCCCTTCTATAAAAATATTTTCTAATATTACATTCATTTATATGGACTACAATTCTCACCAACAATTGCATGTGATTCCTACTAAATTTAATGAGATAATCGTATTGGATCTTACATAATCTCAAGAAATTTTACAATTTGTAGGTCAAATTAAGAAGTAAACAAAGTTCTCGAATCAATCTTCACAACTTCTTCCAATTTTTAAACTTCTTGATACTTTCCTTAACAATTCTCTTTAAATTAATTACTTCTCCATTTTAAGAAAGAAAAAGATAAAGTAAACTACTCAGAATGCATTGGGAAAATATAAAAACACATTGATTTGAAATTAAAAAGATAAGAAAAATAATAAACGAAGAAAGTATTGATAAACAAAATAATAGTGAACACTTATCTGAAAATCCTTTCCATACAAGACTAAGGAAGTTCCTAAAACTTTGACTCTTCGCTAAACTACTCCTTATAGCAAGTCTCCAAACTCCGATGACTCGGAATACAGACTTCAGACTTTAATAAAAACTAAACTAAAGAAAGAAAAGAAGTGGGAAGAACTCTTAACTCCAACCCTTTTCTCCTTTCTCACTCTTTACTCCTACTCTAAATAAAAACTTAAAAAGCGATGGAAGAATCTCTAAATTCCTCTCTTTGAAATACGAGTGAAGAGCCTCTTCAATTCTACACTTCTTCACTTAAGACTCCCTTTAAATAGTGAACCAAAAGGTGCCTTGGTGTCTCTTCAAAATGTGTCCAGATTCGATGTATCTACCAAGGAATGCACCCCTTCATTCAAATTTACTGCCCAAAGGAAAGTTATGGACGTTACAACCAAGAAGGACCATCCATTTCCCTTTTGAATTTTGCGCCAAATCTAATTAAAGTTCGATTTCTAAGCATGGCGGCTAGCTGGCCCCAAACGCTTAGCCGCAAGTGCCAAATTTTTTATTTTCGTTTTTTTGCTCAAAATTTGATCCAATTTTTGCTCCTTTCATCATGACCATCTATTTTCATCATGCACACGAAAAACACAATGCCTTTCATTCAAGTACAATATCATTAAAAATAGGTATAAAAATGTGCATAAAATACTATATATTTTAGGTGTATCGATCTATATGCACTATAAATTTAGTCTCAATTAAGTATGACCTAAATTTTTCAAGAGCATATACAATCATTAATAACTCTCTTTCGAGCTTCATTAAGAGTTTCTCCAGCATAGTATATAACTTTAAAAATTTTATCATACCTTTACTTTGAAACGGCTCAATGCACCAATCATGGCATCACATTAGTTCAAATGGTTTCTCCCAATCAGGTGAAACAATTATAGGGGTCGTGATTAATTTTTCTTTCAATAATTTAAAGGCATTTAAACATTCTTCATTTAAATCGAATTTCATATCTTCTTTTGAAAAATCTTTAATATAACTCTTGTAAAAAACCGGCATGTCCTAAAAAACTTCTCACCCCTCTCACGGTAGTTAATTGATAGTTTTGCAATAGATTTGAATCTTTGCGAGTCCTTTCATGCCATATTCAAAAATTTTATGCCCAAGCACAATTCCTCCTACAGCCATAAATTGACATTTCTACTCCTTTAATTTAGAATTAAATTTGTTCTTTCACATAACTCCAAAAACTTTTCAAAATTATTTAAGTAAGCGTCAAATGAAGTTCCAAAATATATGAACAAATCATCCATAAAAACATTCATTCCATTATCATATTAGTAAAAATTGACATCATATATCATTGAAATGTTACAGGTGTGTTACATAATCTGAGGGCAATCGACGAAAAGCAAATGTTCCATAAGGACTAGTAAATATAGTCTTTTCTTGATCACGAAAAGCTATTGGTATTTAATGATGGCCGGTATATCCATTTAAAAACAAAAATATATTTATGCCTAACAAGCCTATCCAACATTTGGTCTAAAAAGGTAAAGGAAAGTGATCTTTCTTAGTGGAGGCATTTAGTTTTCTATAATCGATACGAGATTCACTGCTTGTGACTTATACCGTAATTATTAATTTCTTTCATTCATCTCCATTGTCACTCATCCTTTCTTAGGTACACAATGAATCAGACTTACCCCTGCACTATCTGAAATAAGATATATAATTCCAGCATCCAACCATTTTAAAATTTTTCTCTTTACTTCCTTCATCGATGGATTTAATCTCCATTGTGATCGGCTTTAGATTTATGATGTTCATCAAATAGAATTCTATGCATACGGCTCGAGGATTGATTCCTTTAATATCAACTAAAGTCCAACAAAAAGCATTTTTATATATGTTTTCAATGTATCTATTAATTCTTGCTCTTGTAAATCATTTAAAACTGAGAATACGTTAACTGAAGGAGTGTAGATAATTCTCCTAAAAACATATAATTCAAATGGTTATGAAGTATTTTCATATCAAGATCATGAGGTCTTATGATAGATGGAATTAGACTTTTATTATCATTTTTCTATAATATCCAACATCTCAAATCTTTCCTGAACATAATCTAGTTCTTTATTATCTATCTCATCATATTTATCTTCCATTACATTTTCATCCTCACGATTCCAGATCTTCTTGTTCCTTTTTTCTTCAAATTTTTCCTTGAAATGCTCATCTTTTAAGTAGTCACAAATTTCCATTCAAAGCATTCATGATCTTTTCCTATTGCAGGGTATTTCATAGATTTTGATATATTAAATGTCACCTCTTAATCATTAACTCTCATAGTTAGTTCTTCCTTATTGAACATCTATCACGGCTCTTCCGGTTACGAATGGTCTTTCCAAAATCATAGGAATTTATTTATCTTCCACCATATCTAAATAATAAAATCCACATAGAAGATAAATTTATCAACCTTTACTAAAGTCTTCTACAAACTCCTTTAGAATGATAATAGAACGATCGAGTGGCGAAGAGTTACTAAAGTAGGGGAATTTCTCCTTATTCCCAACCTTTTAAAGTTGAAAGGGGCATGAGATTAATACTAGCTCCCAAATCATATAAGGCTCTTCTAAAAAAAATTTTCTCCAATAGTACAAGGGATAGTGAAGCTACCGTGATCTTTGAAGGTTTTTAGGGAAGCCTTTTTTTTTTGAATAATTGTGCTACACTTTTCAGGTGCAACAATCTCATTATCTGTAAACTTCCTTTTCTTATTTAGTATATCCTTCATAAACTTTACATAATTAGGCATTTGTTCTAAGTTTTCAAAGAAATAGATGTTTACTGTTAATTTTTTAAGGATTTCTAAGAATTATGAGAATTTTTTATCTCTCTTTTGTTGCTTTAAATACGAAATGGAGATGGTGGTCTTTCTAATATAATTTTCATTGTTTTAGAGGATATTCTAAATTTGGATATATATTATCATGTACATCTTCAGTTTCCACCTTCACTTTTTCAACTATTTTCTTTATGCACTCTTGATTCCAATTATTTCACTTCTTAATTTTATAGCCTTAATTTATTCTTTATTTTGATCTTTTGGGCTAATTTCAACATTACAAGGGAAAGTTTTCCTGAAGATCTATTACTAAGTTCAGTAGTAATATGTCTAATTGATTTTTAATATTTTTAATAGCAGCTCCCTGACTTTGTAATTGGTTACCTTAAGTTTGTAATTGGTTCCCTTAACTTTGTAATTAATTACCCATATTTAATGTCGATTCTTCCATAGACAACTTCTTTTCCTTATTGCGGGTTACTATTGAAACCTAAAGGATAAGAAGGTAAATTAATGTTTTTCTGGTTGTTCGAATTTTCTAATGGGTTCATAGAATTGTTTCCCCACTGCCGATTAACGGTAGTAGTGTTGTTCATTTAAGTTTGGATGGTTTTTCCCGACGGGATTATAATAATTAGCATAAGTATTGTTGGTCTATTATTTATAGCATTCAAAGTCTCATAGATGACCGAGAATCTGCACTATTTGTCCCAATGAATTTTCCTCTAACACCTGAGGCGTTTGAGAATAGTTCATTCCAAATTGATCTTATTTTCTTTAAAATAGAGGCAATTTAAGAAGCCAACATAGATATTGCATCGGAATTATGAATACTAGCTACTATTTTTGGATTTACCAGTTCACAAAGACATTGAAAACACACCAAGTCTTACTTAAAAACCAAGTATAAAAACAAAGATAAACACTTTTTATGAAAATCCTCTCACAAGACTACGGAAGTTTCTTTGAAACTTTTGCTTTCCACTAGATAAATCCTTAGAGGTTGGCACCAAACTCTAAGGATTGACTCTCCTAAATTCTAATACAAACTATGATAAAGTAAAGTGCAAAAGTAAAGAAAATTTGGCAAGAAGAAGACTCTCTTTCTTCCTCTTTTCCCTTAAACCACCCTTCAAGATTTCTCCAACTTCTCCCACCAAAATGTCTCTTCGAAAACTCTTCTCTTTTTCTGAGCTTAAGTCTTCATTTTAATAATTCTCCAAAAGGTGCTTTGGTGTCTCTTCAAATTATGTCTAGATTCAATGAATCTACCAAGAGATGCATCCATCCATTCAAATTTTAAATGAATTTTGGCGCTAATGGGAAGTTAATGAAGTTTAAACCAAAGGGTGCTATGAAAACCCATTCAAATTTGTGTCAAAATTAATTTAAATTAGTCATATATTTGTGGTGTCTATTATCAGCCATGCGGCGCTTAGGCGCCAAAGACTAATTTTGCAAATCCTTTGATATTTGCTCTAAATTTGATCTTTTTGCTACTTCCATCACAATTAGTCATTTTACACAGCCAAGAAAAACATAAAAATACCTTCTACTAAAGTGCAATATCATAAAAAATAGGTATAAAAATGTGCTTAAAAACACTATATATTTTAGCTGTATCAAAAGCTTTTAGGCATTCATTATCAAAATAAAAATCATCTTTTTCCAATAAACGACATAAAGGTTTAAAATTTTTGAAAAGTCATTAATATAATGCATAGAATCCGGCATGTCTGAGAAAACTTCTAATTCCCCTTACATTTTTTGGTCAAGGTAAATTAGAGATTATGAATTTTGCAGGATCTACCTCCATACCATTTCTCATATACAATGTCCAAAACATAATTCCTCTTACTACCATAAATTAGCATTTTCGCTGTTAGAACCAAATTAGTTTCTTCACAACGTTTTTAGAACTTTTGACTGATTTTTCTAAACATGATTCAAATGAAATTTCAAACACTGAAAAGTCATCCATAAAAACTTTGATCCCTTTTTCAATTAAATCACAAAAAACTGCCATCATACATCTTTGTAGCATAGGCATTACATAAACCAAAGGGCATTCTTCTAAAAACAAATGTACCATAAGGATGGTAAACATTGCTTTTTCTTAATCCTCGAAGCAATTTTTATTTGGTGGTAACCAATATATCCATTTAAAAACAAAAGTATTTATGCCCAGCTAGTCTATCCAATATCTGATCTAGAATGGGAAGTGGAAAATGGTATTTCCTTGTGGCAGGTTTAATTTTCTATATTCAATGCATATTCGCACCACAACAGCATGCTTTTTAGCATAATTTCAATATGTTCATTAATAATTAGAACAACTCCTCCTTTCTTAGGAACACGATTGAAAAGGACTAATGACTCGACCCGTAATTATGTAGTAATTAATCTTACAAAGATGGCCAAAAACTGACCCGATTTATAAATAGCGGTAGTGTACAAAATCTTAAATGATATAAAAATCGAAAATATTTTACACACTAGGGGTACTACACAAGTATACGTATCGTTTTAAGTAATAGAGAGTTTTCTTTAAAAACCCCAATATCGATCCACGAAAGTGAAGTAAGAGGTCTTTAGTCGAAATTCTAGTCTACTTTACTAATAGTCCTTAGTTTGGAATGTCGATTAAAATTGTGTTTTATCTAGCAACTACTCCTAAATGCAAGTGTTAAATATAATAGTAACTATAACTAAATGCAAATAATAATTCTAAAAATAACCCTTTTTGGATGAATTGGTTTGGAGAATTTTGAGATACTAAAAACTACTATTCTTATGTAATGAAATGGATAATGTATAGGAATGAGATGCATTAAATATTGCATGTGTCAAATAAGAGCAATCCTATTCTTTACCCTTTGGTCCGAGCATAAAGATTGACTAATCCTATGCTTGGTTGCGAATGCAACGGCCTAGGCTAGGAGAATACGGCTAGAGCTCCCATGTTCCCCTCACACGAGAGCTAACAATCTGCACTTCAGGACTCAAACGTAGGACCGAATTGAGGATTTTAGCATGTCATCCTAAAATCTCCAATTCTATGCGACTAATAATATTTCCTTTATTTATTTGCACTCAACTCCCACCCATGAACTTCACCATCCATGGAACTTGAATGTGGTTTCACTTTGTTGAGAATTACACCGCCCTTTCGAGTCAATGCAATTACAACAACGAATTTAACACTACAATGAGCTCTTTTTGTAATGTAAATGAAGTGCAAGTAAAAACCATCACATTTATAATTAAATTTACTTCTTTCATGCATCACAAAAATCCTAAAGATGATTTCTACTCATTACAAAAGAAAAGTAAAATGGAAACAATGACATAATTTTCTTATGCCTCTATTTCTAAGAAAGAAAGAGTAAGAGAGATGTGTCGCAAAGCATGAAGAAAATACAATAGAAACTTCATTTAACGAAGCAAATCCACTAGGTAATTGTTTACAAAATTATAAGATAATGAAGAACAATACTTAGCTTTTTCCCTTTGAAGAAAGACGAAGATCCTCTCCCGAAGTCTCCCGTCTGATCCATGCAATGCTAGTGCAATCCCTTACAAATTCTCTCAAAATCTCTCTCGATCTCTCACAAGGGGTAGAAATCTACATTTCTACTCTTAATATAAGAATCTTAAACATTCCTCTCTTTTTTCTCTACTTTCCTCTATTGTTTCTCTTTTCTTTTTTAAATTCACTAATTTAAAGATAATGGATGAATTTCTAAGAGTTACCTTAAGCACCCCTTCGAAAAAGCGTCCAAATACGTCGAATTTCGACCCAAAACCGCCAAAAGTCGGTCTAGAACCTTTGAGGCCACTGTCGGTGACCTTTTCGGTCATATTTCATCATCTCTTGCCAAAGTCCCACCATCGGTGAGATCGAGGCCACCGTCGGTGAGCAGACTACTGCACAAGCTCCACCGTTTGACCCGTGTAAGCTCAGTTTCGCCCCGTTTTAGTTGCGTTGTGTTCGTAGCAGAGATAGCCCTACAAAATAAACGTAAAAAACGACATTTCTTTAAAATGTAATCTTATTCAAAAATATTCAAGAAGTGTAAAAGAGATTAAGCATCGAAAGACTTATCAAAAGGTGTCAGGGCAAAAATTTCATTTCTTGCTCGTTTTTGCTCAAATTGCATCGTTTTGCTTCATTTTGCTCCAATCACAATTTCTTATACCTAAAACCAAAAAATTTTAAAAATACCTTCTTTTAAAGTGTAATATCATAAAAAATGAGTAAAATTATATTGGAAAAAATGTATATATATTTGGAAACTGTCAAAATCCCCAAACCAACATTACTTGTCCTCGAAGTAACCTTTACTACATATAAAAATATAACTCGAGGCAATGTAATTTTCACATGTAAGACACTAAAATTTTTCATTTAAAAGAATATATTGGTTAGACTTTTAGAAAAGAAATTCAGTAACTTGTGTTAACACTACAAGTATAAGAATATTCAGCAATCAAGTCTAAGGGTTCTAGTCTTCTATTTATTTCCAGATAAACCATAATTTAATACATTAAGAATGCCTTGAAAGATTATGTGAAAAAGGAGTTCATGCAAACTTCATCAGAATGTAGGCCAATACTTTAAATATAAATTCAGAAATGAAATCGAAGTTCTCCCTTTAGGGTGACTCAGTGAAGACGATTTTATTAGGCATCTCTTGAAGCTTCTCCTCATAAATATTTTCTTTCTTTTTTCTTTTCTTTTGGGATCATTTTCAATCCTTTTTTCTTACTCTTTTTTTTTAATGAGGGTTTACTATATCTGGAGAGCCTCTAATGATTTTAAACTTCACTCTCCTCTTTCTAAAGTTCAAACTTGAAACACATCACTTACTTTATAATTAGGTATGAGCTTTATTATTCATCATAAAGTCACAATCTCTTCTTTACACATAATACTTTAAGTCTCTTAACATTTCAAAAATACAGTTTTTATTTACTTTAAATAGTTAACTATATGCAAATTCTTTCATGCAGAATATCTTATCCTTATATAATTAACTTTTATTACTAAAAACATTCATCCAATCCTTCCATAATATTCAACTAAAATAAAAAGTTTTAGTTATCTCAAGCGAGGTTCAACAGCCAGAAGTTATGCTAATAATTTTTGAAAATATAACAATTGAGAATAAATAAGAGTTAACATTTTCTTCCCCCAAAACTTAAATTTCAAAAATATTTTGCAATTAATTCCATAAAATATAGCGGAAGAAAAAGTGAAGATTGAATCTACTGCTACAATATTCTATCAAATTCATATACATGCATAATCAGGATAGAATGACTATAGAAGAAAGTAAAACTAACCTAAAACATGTTGTAATAAAATTACACTAAAAGAAAGTATTTTAAAATAATTTTTATTTTTCTTCCTACCCCCAAACTTAATTTTTAACATATAAAGCATTCAGTACAGAAAATATAAGCAGGAAAGAAAACAGTTTAGAAATTCTATCTACCATAAATGTCTATCAAATCCATTTGCAAATATTCATTAGGACGAATAATATACGTAATGAGTAATCTAAACTAATGCCGAGAATGAAGTTTACTAAATAAAAATCTAACTAGCATAGCATGTATCAGCAAGTGAATATAAAAATGTTCTTCCAGTCTTATATAAAATTGTAACACAAAAATAAACACACATAAGATAAATGAGGTCAATTCATCCTTTAACTCATCGCATCTCAACGATTTACTTCCAAATTTCTAGCGAATCACTACTAATAAATTAGGTACTTTTAAATGATTTTATAAATTATATCCCAAGATAAGATTATCCCTGATATATTGGCTCCTAGGCACCAATCTCAGGCATCATCTAATCCCTATAACTAAGCACCACTATTTGTTATAAAGATAGTGTAGATCATCCACATGGTATTCATTAAATAGGTTCGCGACTCCTACCTAAATAAAATAAAGTTGCCGAAGGAAGTAACAAATTAAGATGGAACTATCAATGTTTGAAATTCATGATTTCTCTTGTAAAACTTAAGTCACAGGTGAGACCCAAGTTATAGTGGACTCGTTAATCCAACTACTACGAGAGATCGAAGTCTAGCCATAATAAGAAGTTAAAGATCTATCGCTCAAGACACACAAAAGATCAAATCAAACTACTAACAATCCAAGCATCTACCAATCAACAATCAAACTTATCAATCCATAATGACACATAAAGATCAAGTCTATCCACTCTAAATCGAACACCATACAACACTAACAATCATGATTCTCAAGCACACTAAACCCAAGCACACTGATAACTATGGGTTGCCTCCCATCAGTGTAGTTTTTACGTGGGCTCGATAAATGATTCCTCTGGATCAAATTTCCAATTAAGTAATTCTCGATCAAGCATGATCATTTCCAAATCCGGGGATTCTATAAAATCCTTAAATTTTAATTTTTCATTCAGCTCTTCCTTTTCAGATGAATTTATATCATTGTTCTCATATTTCTTTCTAGATCCAATATTCTTCTAATGATATTTTTGAAATTGCATATTAATATCATCCTTGAAATTCATAAGAAATGGATCTTTATAAGATACTTCAAGCTCTCTCAAATTTTGGATGCGATTCTCTTTAGATAATTTAGATTCAGGATCAAATTCTTCAATGTCATTCTTATGATTCAAGTTATCTTCCAATTCTTCTCCTTTATAACTATTAAATGATGGAGGATCTATCTTAGTTAAGGAAATAGGTTTTCTAATTCCTTATGAATTTCTTCCAATGGTCTTTCAATATCCTTATCCTCTTTTCTCAACTTAAAGTTCTTTTGAAATATATCCTCAAATTCTCTTTCAAGTCTTAGTTCAATAATTTTATCTTGTTCATCATTCAATTCAAGTTTTCTTGTGATTGAGTCGCATCTAAAGATATAAAGCTATTGTGTAGATGAATTCCCTAAATAGATAAGCTTTAAAATTGTATAGAATTACATCCATCACTTAAGCTCGTAAATTTTCAACGAGATGGAATTAAAAGTTTATTATTTTGGTAAGAGTCCATCGGTTACCTCTCCCGAACATACGTACAGTCTTCTTTAAATAACCTTTTTGAATCATCATGAAAGTCTATTTCAATCTCATTTGTTAACTTACTCTCGAAACTTTATGAGAAATTTTAGATTATCAATTTCATCTATAAAATAATCATCATCTTTTCTCCTCAGCCAAATATTTTATAGTATTTGTACCTCAAAATGACTTCATGTTGTTAATATTCATAGTCAACTCTACTTTGTATTATCATAACATTGACCAACAGGAAAGACTCCCAAAATAAATGAATTTTTTATCTTAACATATCAAACACAATAAAATCAATGGAAGGTAATTATCACTATTAAACATCTTCTGTAACTCTTTGGATAAATGATGGTGTCGATCAACAACAGAGGATGCAATCAGTGGAAAATATCATTATTCATTTAAGTGCAAATGAGCATCACATTAATGTTCACTCCTAAATCACATAAAACTTTTTCACATAATCTTTCTCCAATAGCACAAGGAATTGTAAAGTTACAAGGATCTTTAAGTTTCTAAGAAATTTTTTTTGAAGTATGGCATTTGCACTCCTCACTTAGTGCAATTGTCTCGTAATCCCCAAATTTCCTTTTTCTTATTTAATATATCCTTCATAAACTTTGCATAACTTGGCATCTATTCCAAAACTTCAGTGGAAAGGAATATTTTATCATTAACTTCTAAATACTTTCATGACTTTGAAAATTTTTTATCCAACTCGTATTTGTCTAAGTCTTAGAGGAAATGGAAGTGAGTGGTCTTTCCAAACTAATTTTAGTTGGAGATATTAATTTTCTAGATCCTTAAAAACATGTTCTTCAGGTCTTTTAGTTTCCTTTATTTCTCTCATAACATCCTTCTCTTTTTGTAAATACATTCACATATTTCTCTTCCGCTTTTTAATTGGACGGCTTCAACTTGTTCATTAGTGTTCTCTTTAGGGTTGATCTCAATGTTGCTAGGAAGTGTTCCTTGGGGTCTATTGCTAAGTGAATTAGCAATTTGCCCCAATTGATTCTCTATGTTTCTAATCGCAGCATTTTGACTTTCTGTTGGTTTCACAAGTTTGGAATAACACTTCTTCCATAGACATCTTCTTATCCTCAAATTGTTGATCATTGTTAGAATTTTGGTGGATATGAATGTCTATAGTTTGTGTTCCTGATTATTCCAACTTCCATTAAGATTTGCTTGATTATTTTCCATTTTTTGAACATAATCGGTAGTATGATTCCGGTTAAAATTAGGATGGTTCTTAATCGTTTTTACACGCCAAGTTGAGTACGGGTTGTTTATGGTATTTAAAGTCTCATATAATAAGTTAGAATCAATCATACGCCCAAATGAACTTTCCTCATTTACGGAGTAAATTGAGGTTGGTTCATTCAAATTATTCTAACTTCTTTGATATAACGGCAAATCGAAAGATACGAAAATTGTAATCGTATCTGTATCATAAACACTTGCTACATTCTTATGATTTGCAACATGAGGCCATTGAAATTCATTTGTAGCCATTTCTTCAATTAATGCATACGCTTCATCGAATGTTTTTGACATTAATGAACCCACCACCGGCATTAATTATAGACCTAAAGGATCCTACTAACCCATTATAAAAAGTTTGAATGATTAACCAATCGGGCAGAGCATAGTGTGGACACTTTCTTAGGAGTTCCTTAAATCTTTCCCAAGCTTCGTATATTGATTCTCCTTCATATTGACAAAATGAGATAATATCATTTCTAAGTTCTAGGTAGTCCTTGAGTGGAAAATACTTAGCTAGAAATTTCTGCGTTAACTCCTCCAAATTTTTAATAGAGCCAAGTCCTAACGAGTATAACCACATTTTAGCCTTATCCCTTAGTGAGAAAGGAAAAAGCCTTAGTCTAACAACATTGTCGACATGCAGATTTATAGCAAAGAAATGTAGCACGAAGTTATAGAAAATTTGATAAGTGTCGTCGGGATCCTCGAAGGAGTTCCCCCAAACTGATTGTTCTGCACCAATTGGATAATCTCGGGATTTATTTCAAACGAATCGGCTTCTACGATAGGATTTTGTATACTTGAGTGAGTTTCATACATTTGTAGGATTGGATTTAGGTAATCCTGTTAAGGAAATATGATGATTTTCTAAGTTATTATCATGAAAGTTTTCATCTCCATTTCTATTTTTTCGAAATTGTTTACAAAATTATAAGATAATAAAAAATAATACTTAGCTTTTTCCCTTTAAAAGAAAGACAAAGATCTCTCCCACAAAGTCTCTCATCGATCCATGCGATGCTAGTGCAATCCCTTACAAATTCTCTCGAGAATCTCCTCTCAAATCTCTCAAAAAAGTAGAAATCTACATTTTATACTCTTAATCTAAGAATCTAAACATTCCTCTCTTTTTTTATCTACTTTCCTCTATCGTTTTTCCTCTTTTTCTTTCTTAAATTCACTAATTTAAAGAGTGTGGATGAATTTCTAAGAGTTCCTTAAGCACCCCTTCGAAAAAGCGTCCAAATAAGTTGAATTTCGTCCTAAAACACAAAAGTCTGTCTAGAACCTTCCGGGGCGCTATCGGTGTGTTCGAGGCCGGCTTGTCGACGAGCTTTTGATCATATTTTTGTCGTCTCTAGAAAATACCACCGTCGGTGAGATCGGCCGCCCATTCGGCGCGGTTCTTTGCGCGGCTCCACCGTTTGGCTCCGTTTCCGCTCTGTTTCACCTCATTTCAGTTGTGTTGAGTTTGTAATAGATAGACCTACAAAATAAACATAAAAAAACATTTACTTAAAGTGTAATCTCATTCAAAAATATACGAAGAACTTTAAAATAGATTAAGCATCGAAAGACTTATCGAAGGTATCGGGGCAAATTTTCATTTCTTGCTCGTTTTTTATCCAAATCGCACCGTTTTGCGTCTTTTTGCTCAATCACAATTTCTTGTACCTAAAACCAAAAAAATATACAAAATACCTTCCTTTAAAGTGTAATATCATAAAAAATGAGTAAAATGATATTGGAAAAACGTATATATTTTAGACGTGTCAACTAACCCATGAACTATACGAAATAGGGTAGATAATTCCAGCATCTAACTACTTTAAAATTTCTTTCTTAATAACTTCTTTCATGATATGATTTAATCTCCTTTAAGGATTAACCAGAAGCGTTTGAAGTTATCTTAAGTAAGGATTGTTTATGCATACAAATTGAAGAAAACTGATTCCTTTAATAACGGTTATTGTCCAACCGAAGGCTTTCTTGTATTTTTTAAAATTTCAAGCAAACTCTCTTCTCCTTTTCCAGTCAATTGAGAGGAAATTATAAATGGAAAAGTTGAGTAATCACTTAAAAAGCATATTTTAAATGAGTAGGAAGTAGGTATAAATCATGTTCAGGATGTTTTTTAATTGATGGACTCAAAAGATTCATCTTTTCAGTCATGTCCAACAATTCAAAATTTTCATGAACATAATTTAAATCTTCCTCATGAAAATCTAAAAGATGTTGTAATTCCTCTTCTTGCTCATGTTTCATTTCTTCACTTTCATGTTTCTTTTCATAAGCTGATTTGAAATGGCATTCACTTAAATATCTGATAACATCCATCCTATAATATTCATCGTCTTTACCACTTGCAGGATATTTCATTGATTTTGAAATATTGAATGTAATAGTTTGGTAATTGACTCTCATCGTTAGTTCCTCTTTTTACACATCTATCATCGCTCTGCCTGTGGCTAGGAAAGATCTCCCTAAAATTTTGGGTATCTCTTTTTCTTCCTCCAAATCCAGCACAATATAATCAATAGGAAAGATAAACTGATCCACTTTCATCAAAACATCTTCTATAACTCCTTTAGGATATATGATCGAACGATCTACTAATTGCGGTGTTACGGTAGTAGAGATTTATTTCTCTTAATCCCAGTCTTTTTAATATTGATAATGGAATAAGGTTAATGCTTGCACCCAATTCACATAAAGCTTTTCTGTCTCCGATCGTACATGGAATTATGAAACTACCCAATACATCTTTAATCTTTTCGAGAGGCTTTTCGGGATTATTGCAGCACTCCTCACTAAGTGCAACAGTTTCATTATCTTCAAACTTCCTTTTTTCTATTTAGAATATCCTTCATAAAATTCATATAGCTTGGCATCTGTTCTAAGGCTTCAGCAAATAGAATATTGATTGTAAGCTTCTTAAAAAATTTCAAAGAATGTTGAAAATTACTTATCCAACTTGTTGTCTAAGTCTATGAGGAAATGGAGGTGGTGGCTTTTCCAAATCAATCTTAGGTGGAGAAATAGGTCTTTCCAAACCTTTGGAGCGTCCTCTTTTAGTTCTTCAATCTCTTCTTTCTCTACTACAATCTCTTTTTGAACTCTACCTTCTAACTCTCTTCCACTTCTCGGTTGAATAGTTTTTACTTGCTCTTTATTCTTGTCTCTTGGATTTACTTAAGTATTACTTGGAAGTGTTCCTTGGGATTTATTATTTAATGAATTAGCAATTTGTCTCAATTAATTCTCAATATTTCTGATTTTAGCTCCTTCTCTTTGTAATTAGTTTCCCATTGCTCAGCACTTCTTCAATAGACAACTTCTTCTCCTTAAATTGTGAAGTATTGTTAAAACCTAGAGGATAGGTTAGTCTATAAGTATTATTCCCTTCATTGTTCCAGTTCTCTAATGGGTTTACTTGGTTGCTCCCCCAATGTTGATTACTACCACCCTGATTACTGGTATTCCAGTTAAAGTTTGGATGGTTTTCTTCAGGTTATAATAATTGGAATATGGGTTATTATGCTTACTTATAGCATTCAAAGTTTCTGGTAAAGTTTGAGAATCAACCATTTGGCCTAATGAATTTTCTTTAATTGTGGCAATTGTATGAGAAAAATTCATCCCAAGTTGGTCTATCTTCTTAAAATTGCAATAACTTGATTTGCTAGCATCGCAAAAGCATCATTTTCATGAATATTAGCTACGTTTTTAGGATTTAACCTTTCAGAAGGCCATTAAAAATTATTAGTAACCATTTCATCAATTAAAGCATAAGCATCAGCAAACTATTTAGACATCAATGAACCACCAGTAGTGGCATCAACAATAAATTTAAGAGATCAACTAATCCATTGTAAATTACGAGATTATTAACCAATCTAATATCGAATGATGTGGACACTTTCTTAGGAGATCTTCAGATCGTTCCATGCTTCATATATGGATTCACCTTCAAACTGGAAAAAGTTGTAATATCATTTCTAAGCTTTGCGGTCTTTGATGGTGGAAATATTTAACAAGGGATTTTTTGTACTAAATCACCCAGTTACGATAGATCCAGGTGCTAATGATTTAACCATATCTTAGCCTTATCCCTTAGTGAGAAAGGAAAAAGTATAAGTCTAATAGCATCATCTAAAGCACTATCATATTTAAAAGTAGCACATAATTCTAGAAAAATTGGCAACATGTAAATTAGAATCATCGAGTTGGTACTCCCAAAGAAGCTGATTATTAGATGTCATTTGGATAATAGCAGGTTTAAGTTCAAATGAATTAGCAACTACCTCAGGGTGTTGAATACTACATGAAGTTCTCTACTGTAAGAGTTAGCATAATCTCTTAAAGGTCAAAATTCTTGATGGATGTTAACATTTTGATTTTCTTGATTCGCGTTTATTGAATGTTTTATCTTTTCGGTATTTTTTTTTATTTTCTAATAGTTCTCTCTAATTCAGAATCATAAGGCACAAGTCCTTCATAACCTGAACTACGCATACACAATAAAATAAAACAAAATAAAACAAACTAACAAAAACGGAAAAGTAAAACTTTTGATTTTTCTAAATTTTCTTTATATTAAATTTTAATTAATTTCTCCGGCAACGGTGACAAAAACATGATCCCCGAATATTCATGCTTACGCTTTTCACTTTATATTTATTTTCAATGATAATATCACTTTCTTTGCAATGGATGCCAGAAAGAGCAACTCGAAGCAAATAAGAAATATATTTTAATTTTTGAAATTATAGAATTCTACGAAAGTATACGTATCGTTTATCGAAGTAATATAGGACTTTTTACGATTAAACTTGAGATATTGAACCCACGGGAAATGTCTAAAATTTTAATGAGATAAGAAAAAAATAACTTTTCTTTTTAAATTGATTTTGTAAAGTATGTTTTAAGATAGAAAGTTTGAAAATTTTTTTTTGGTATTTTTTTAATGAAAAGTAAAGCAGGCAATTAAAATTATCAAATAAAAGATATGAAAGCAATAAGAATAAAATATCTTTTTTCCTCTTTGATGAATCGGTAATGATTATGGAATTTCATTGTGGAAGTATCTAAATGTGTTGTGCTAAGTAGGAGCAATTATATTCTTTACCCTTACTTGGTTCTATAAAGAGCATTTGTTAATTTGAATTTTTGAAATTTTATAGGTGGGTTAGGTAGGGAAGATACCGGCTCTCGTTAAGAGTTCCCTCTGTTCCTCCACGGGTAACATCTCATAACAAAGATTAAAACATCAAACGAAATTAGAGAACTGATAGCCTCTCACTCTAATGCCCTCTAAATTTTGCTCCCCATTAAAACTTATCACCATAATTATTTGCACTCAATTATATGGACTACAATTCTCACCCATACGAGTGCATGTGATTCTCTCCGCTTGTTGATTGAGACAATACCACATTGGACTGCACATTATCTCACAACAAATTTTAACATTTTAGTTGGTCAAATCAAGAAGTGAATGAAGCGCAAGGTAGTGGAATCATCACAACTTCTTCCAACACTAAACGCTTACCTTCACACAACTTCCTTCCATAATTTAATTACTTCATCATTTAAAAAGGAAAAATATTAAAAAAAAAACTATTCAAAACTCATGGACAAAACACAAACACACAACTTGATTTGAAAGTAAAAATCATTGTAAAAACACACCAAGTCTTACTTAAAAACCAAATGTAAAAACAAAGAGAAACACTTATCTAAAAATCCTCTCTGAGGCTACGAAAGTTCCTCTGAAACTTTTGCTTTCCACTAGATAACTCCTTAGAGGTTGGTGGTTAACTCTAAGGATTGACTCTCCAAAGTTCTAATATGGTGAGAAGAATGCTCTCTTTCTTCCTCTATCCCTTATACCACTTCAAGCTTTCTGTACCTAAAATGACCAAAATTTCTCTTCAAAACTCTTTTCTTTTTTGTGATCTTAAGTCTCCATTTTAATATTTCTTCAAAAGGTGCTTTAGAGTCTCTTCAAATTATGTTTATATTCAAATGATCTACTATGAGATACATTCATTCATTCAAATTGTAAATGAATTTTGGTGCTAATTGGAAGTTAAGAAAGTTTAAACGAGTGCTTCAAAACCCCTTAATTTGTGCGAAATTAATTTTAATTTGTCACTATAATTGTGGCGCCTATGAACCGGCTATCTCGCGCTTAGGCACCAGGATAATTTTGAACACCTTTCAATTTTTGCTCAGATTTGATCTTTTTTTTCTCTTTTCATCACAATCGATCATTTTCATCGTACGCAAGAAAAAACATAAAAATACATTCCATTAAGGTGCAATATCATCGAAAATATGTATAAAAATGTGCTTAAAACACTATACATTTTAGGTGGGCCGCCTATGGTTTTAATATTATGAACTTCTCTAAAATGCGTCGTCGGCGCCGGGAACATGTGCGGAAATTTCTGGTTTTCACCCTTTTTGCTCCATATTTATTCCTTTTTACTTTTCTTGCTCAATTTCCTAAAATCATCATACTTGTAGAAAAACATGAAAATACCTTCCTTTAAATTGCGATATTTACCAAATATGAGTACAAAAAAATATATAAATCAAATATATCATTGGTGCATCAACGAGTCTAAAGGCGGCATCGAATGGCGGAGCAACACGCGGGACCTTTGGAGGTTGCCCGGGTTGAGTTAGCGTAGCACTAAATAAGTATGATCTCTGGATTTTTTGGATTTAATTAATTCAACAACCTTAGAAAATTCATAACTTGGTGTAGAGAAATCACACAAATAAAATAAAAATACCATGTTGCTCGGTGAACATAGAAAAAACAATATTGAAAAGAGAATTAGTGTTATTTGACTTATATTTATTTTAAAATTAATAAAATACACTAAATCATCTTTAAGATATAACTTGTCATAAATATTTCAACATGGCATGAGATTTGGAGAGCTTTTTAGGCTCGATGTTAGGGATCTTCTTTATTTTTCCAAGGTCGGGGGTATCTCTAGAAGGAGATCCCAATTTTCAACCTAACCGCCTCGAGTTTGGTTTAAAAAATATAATAATTAAAATATAAATTAGGAAAAATATTAAAATGTCATTGGTAGGTTCGCTGTGGTCAGAGGACCCTAAGAAAAATATAAAATGGATTTAACCAACTAAAAATACCACTTTAAGTAATTAACTTACTAAAATGAAAGAAATTTTAAATAATTAAAATATAAATAAGAAAATCATAAAAATTATTCCACACTGTAAATAATGGTCAAGAGAACTCCCCATACAAATTTGAAATCAATTAGAATTAGTGTAATCACTAAAATGGACTTTTTAAGTAAAGTGACTTTTTGGTATTAAAAAATTCCCAATAATTAAAATCTAAGTCAAAAAATTATGAAATTGATTTTGGGAGTTCCTTCGACCAAAGGAATCTAAAAAAATAAAATTGAAATTAAACTAAGTACTTCATTTTAAGTTTATTTTAATATTTAAATAATTTAAAATTTTTTAAAAAATCATAAAAATATTTAAAATGTAAAAAAACGAAACAAAAATGTCACTTTTGGATTTCGATCACATTGGAGAAATTAAAATAACTTTCCTAATTTTTAAGTGAAAATATTAATTTTAAAAGGCTAAAAAATGAATTTTCCCAAAATTTGCATTAAAATAATTACAATAATTAAAATATAAATACAAAAAATATGAAATTTGTTTCTCTGGGTTCCCTTTGAACTCGAAGAAATTTAGAAAAAATATAAAATTTAATTTTCCACTTAATCATATTTTATATTTAATTAATGCTCAAAGTATTAAATAATTATAATAATTAAATTAAAACTCAAAAATCATAAAAATTGGCTTAAGTGGTCCTCTGACCTAGATGAACCTCAATTATTTTCTTAAGAGCAGATGATTTGTTTTGACTAAGTTAATGAATTAATATTGAAAATATCTATTTTTTCATTAAAATAAATATAAAAATTAAATAAAATTAGAAAAAACACATTTTCTCCTCTTAAGTTTTAATTAACTTATGAGTGGGGTAACATAAAAATTTTAAAATCATTTGAGTTAATTTTAATGAATTATGGAGTGATGTGGCTTGAAGGAAAAATTGTAATTTTAAATTTAAGACTTAATTAATATTTAGGTCTAATCAAAGGGTAAATCTATAGTTCATGATCTAATTAATCTTTTTTATGATTGAAACATGGGGGCCTAAATGATAGAAACTAATCTAACTTTTTTTATTACATTAAGGATAAAATTATAATTTTCTAAATTATAAAAATTTGGAAGTTAATTAATTAAAATGATTCTAAGGTAAGGGATTTGATTTTGAATGATC
The DNA here is from genome assembly GCA_022702705.1 of Papilionanthe hookeriana x Papilionanthe teres. Taxonomy (NCBI): domain Eukaryota; kingdom Viridiplantae; phylum Streptophyta; class Magnoliopsida; order Asparagales; family Orchidaceae; genus Papilionanthe; species Papilionanthe hookeriana x Papilionanthe teres. The sequence continues at coordinate 11,659,736 of CM040432.1, read as the reverse complement.
ATCATAATTTACAACTCCTCATCAATGATTTAATGATATTTTGATATTTGATAGATTAAATGACACAAGTTAACACCTCTAAAATTATAAATATAATCATAAGGTCTTAAAGGGCTTAGTAGTGAGCTAGGCTTGATCCAAATTTGTTTAATGAGGTTTAGGAAAGATAAAAATGATTAATTAAAAGCATTTTTAAAACACTACAAGCCCAAACTTAAAATTAATTGGCTAAATTTTTTAATCAAATTAATTTTTCCTCTAATGCCCTTGACCACATAATTAATAAGTAAAATATCGAATGATGCTTTCCCTTAAAGGGATAATAAAAACATCATGTTTCATTGAACATGAGGGTATAATGTGGATGAATTATTTAGCAACATAACAAGTTCAAGTGAACTCAAGACTATACAAGGGGTTATGAAACGTACGGGTGTTACCCGGACCTTTTCATTATCCTTAGATATCTTGGAGGGCAATTGAATATATTATGCTTGCCTCGGAAATCATCCTCATATATGAATAAATAGGGATCCACCAAGTTATGACATAGGACTCGATAGGCACACCTACGAGCTGTTTTTTCTTGCCTTTCTTTCATGCAATTTATTTCAATTCATGCAAAATTATATATATATATATATATATATATATATATATATATATATATATATATATATATATATATATATATATATATATCTTACGAAAGGCTAATCATTCGGCTAGAGTACGAGAAGATGACTAGAACTCTTTTACATAATTGCATTGCAAATTACTTTTATTTATTTACTAGTATTTATTTTCTCGCACTTTACTTTTCAACACTTTTCATTTTACGAGTGACACCATGCATATTAAACCAAAAACAAATCAACAACAATAACAAAATATAAAACAACTCGAAATTTAATCAAAAACAAAACAACAATTTTAACTAAATTAAACGTCTTTTTGAATGATTGGGAATCCTCGAATAAGAAAACCTACGAAATTTGCTAACAAGATTTTCTGAGGTCGGGATGAACTTATTAAATTCATTTAGTTGAGTTTGGTAAATTCATCGGGACTAAGTGAATCCGAAGAAAATAGTGGTGTTGGAATGCGGGAGCTTGTGGGATTCTAACGGTAATAAGCTTTAATCACTTCAATTTTCCCCAAATAAGACATTTAAATAATTATGACAACTAAACCAAAACTCTAAACTTGACAATTCTCTCGATCTCCTCAAATTGACACTTCTAAAATTAAACCTCTGGTAACGAGGATCTTGAAGCAAACACCGTGGGTAGCACGATGAGGTACGTGAAGAACTTCGAGAGAGAGTAAACGAAGGAGAGACAGGTCTACAACGGTAAATCTTTTCTTTAGTTTAAACAACAACAATAGGACTTCGAGGTAGTTCGTCTAGCATGACGAAAACCCTCACCATATTTCTTAGGCTTTTTGCACGCGTGTAATATAAGCCCCTAACTCGTCTTAGGATTCGAGGTTGTCGTTCAGTGTATGATGATCCACTAAAAATTTCATAGCTTTTTAATGTCCATTTCAGAGACTATTTTTGATGATATTGCACTTTAAAGAAATGTATTTTTCATGATTTCATGCAGGTACGATGATTTTAGGCCTTTGGAGCAAAAGGAAGAAAAGGGTACAAATTTGGAGCAATGGAGAAAAATGTATTTTATTGAACTAGCGGCGGAATGACTGCTTGTCACCCGGCACGGGACCGCGCCAAGTTCCAAGAGTTTTGACCGGAGAAGGTGAAAATAAGCGTCGGACGAGTGGCACATCCTGCACTTAGGACCATTACCTTTATCAATTTAAACTAGATTCAATGTATTTGGTTGGATTTTGAAGGGATACTTGAGAAGAAACTCTTGGAAAATCAGTTATAGCCAAATTCAAACTATTTGGAGCCAAGTTTAGAAAGGGAAGAGTCTTAATTGATAGTAGCCATAGAGTGAAAGGCAGTAATAGTCTTTTGATTATTGTAGTGTAGGAGTCAATCTTGGGTTTGTGTGTTCTCTTCTAAGGAGGCCAGGAGAGAGGAAAAGTAGAGATTTCTTCTTCCTTACTTATCTAAAGAAAGATTGTGTGTTGTTGAAGAAAGAAGAGGAGTTAAAGGAATTCCTTAGAGATTCACTTGGGAAAGAGTTTGAGATAAGTTGTCTTTTATTTACTATGTTTGTATAGCGTTGCATATATAAAGCCATCTTTTGTCATGTTTTCCTCAACGGAGTCTTGAGTAGATTTCTTTGTCTTCCATAAAACACCATGTGATGTGTTGATGTTGTGATGTGGAAATGATGTGCTGATTTATTATAGGAAATTTGTGATGACCTTTTCACTTCGTACTTCATTTACTTTTGATCATGGGAATTGAATTGTTAAAACTTGTTGGGAAACATATGTTCTGAAAGGGATCATGAGTTCCAAAAAAGTAGAGGATGCGTTGAATGTCCACGAATGAGTGATGTAGTTCGTGGGGTTGAGTGCAAATAAATGGAAAATATATTTTTGTAGGGCAGAATTGAAGATTTTTAGGTGACAGGCTAAAATCCCCAATTTGGTCCTAGGGTTTGAAGCCAGCAAGAGTTAGCCTTCGGGGAAGGGGGAGTGGGAGCTCTAGAGTGAGAGGCAGTATGTTCCCAGCCTAACCATGGATTTGGGGACTTAACTTAGGATTAGCCATTGATCTTTATGCGCTTGGACGAGTAAAGTATTACTAAATGCTTCTATTTGGCACACCACATTTTCATCAGCGATGCGATATAAATAATGGCATGTATTTTTGGAGAGAATCATTCTTTCTTGCAATTGAACTTTGTTATAAATTTAGTCTTATTTTTAGTTAACTTTGTTAGGAAGTTAGAATAAGTTTGGTAGAATCTGCAACTGTTAATTCATCTTTTATTATTAGTCATTTTACGGTGTCATGTGAGATTCATGAAGTGATTTTTGTACTACATTATCAATAAATTATCTCCTCGTTGGATCAATAACCAGGACTCCATTAGAGCCCTGGCAGTAGCAAAGTGATATAGCTACTTGCATTTAATTGTGTTACTCAATGGAAAATAAATCAATATTTATATAAATTTGGAGTTCATAAATTGTGGCAATTTGAAAAAAGTTGCACCATATGACATAAACTCTGTCTTCACGCTATATGAATGATGGGCGTCATACAGATATAATCTCCCTAAATAATAAAATTGGCAGGATGAAACATCAAATAAGATCTGTTCAAAATTAAAGCCCAATAGTAAGATAGTTTAGGAAATCCAAAAGGTTCTCCTCATAATTTGTAGCATTCTTAAACTTTCCTCTTTAGATTAGAGGAGAACAATCATTTCCATTTAAACCTTTATCATTTGAATTTCTATTGTCCAGCCTTGAAAAATCCTAAACTCCTTTGAATTCATAAAGAGCAATATGCTGCGATCATTATCAATAGTTTTCTTATATGACTTCGTTATACGAGGTCTAATTAACTATAAAGACTTGCTTTATAAGAAACTTTGAGAATAAGGTAATACTTAAACCTATTTAATTTTTCATATTATAGAACTTCTGGTCAATATAAAGGTTTCACAGAGACTAGAATGGATGTCATAAATCCTGGGCTTATTGGTGGGCCTCATTATTAAGTGATGTCCTGTACCGGGAGAACATGCATAGCTTGCAATATTAGTACTCGTTTATTTAATCTACTGAATTCATAAGATTGGTTTAATTTCATTTTTAAAATTAAAATGATACTTTCAAAATTATGTTATACATATTAAATTAAATTATGTTAAAGCCAGTGTTGAGATATCCATCTTTAAAAGACGATAAATGATTTCCAATTGGCTTGTTGACAACTCCTCATATAGTTTTTTAGTTTTAAGTATTATTAAAGAGTTTAGTGAGTAATGGCACACAAATCTCCTATATATTTATATGCTTGATTGAATATCATCGAGTCTCTGAACTTACCATTGGTTTCTTTCTGACATATTCCAGCTCTCTTTTTACTTAAAATGGTAAAAATAAAATATTTATTATTAAAGACTACTTGAAGATTACTAAAGTCCGATCTTATTTTTAGAAGCTTGACTAAAAATTTTATAAAATAACTCACCCACGGTCTCCCCCTCTAGAACCACACTAAAGACCACCAAAGACCACACCATTTTCATCCAAAAACAGTTACTTATAAGTTTGAAACGTGATCCCAAGAGTTTCCATAGGTGCCCCTTCAAAAAGTTGCCAAATCTCTTCAAATTTAAAGTCCACCGACATTAGGCGCCGACGACACCTGATAAGGTGTCGGCAATGCTCTATCGTCTAAATAATTACAGAGCTCTCGGGAAAATGGCGTCGGTTGCACGAGAAACCTATTTTCTTCCTTTTTGCTCCTTTTTGCTCTAAATTTCTTCCTTTTTGCTTCTTTTTGCTCCAATCACCTAAAATCATCATACCTACAATAAAACGTGAAAAATACCTTTCTTTAAAGTGCAATATCAAAAAAAAATGGGTAAAATTATATAGAAAAAACAGTATATATTTTTGGTGCATCAATTACCCCCCCTGCGAGATTTGTCAATATCATTTAATAATTCTTGAGCTAAAAGTACATTTCCTTCAATGTATCTATCCTTTACAAATGCAACCTGCTTAGGACAGGTCAAATGATTAAGATGGGGCTGCAGCCTCCCAATAAGAATTTTGCTGACCACATTAGTAAGACTGATTGGTCTAAATTGGTGCCACAGATCCTTGATAGGGAATTTAGGAATAAGGACTATAGTTGCTGCACAAAAGTAGTTTGGTAGGTCAATACCTTGGCAAAAAATTTGTATAGCCAGAATCACATCACCTTTGCTGATATGTGATGCACCAAAAATATATACTATTTTTGCTATATAATTTTACCCATTTTTTGTGATATTACACATTAAAGAAAGGTATTTTTCATGATTTTTTTTAGGTATGATGATTTTAGATGATTGGAGCAAAAAGAAGCAAAAAAGGAACGAATTCGGAGAGAAAAAGAGTAAAATAGGAGAAAACAGCTTCTGGCGCCGCCGGCGCCAACTTCCAGAGACTCGAGAATTAAATGGATGATAGAATGCCTCCGGTGCCCTGTGTCAGTGCAATTCAAAAATGAATAGTTTTGGAAACTTTTTGAAGGGATGCTTAAGGAAACTCTTGGGAATTTATTTCTAACATTTATGTAACTATTTTTGGATGAAATTTGAGAGGGTGAGAAGAGTGTAGAAGTAGAGAGAGTGTGAGCTTAGAGTTAGGGTTTAGAAGAGTGAGTGTAGAAGTGAAGATTTGAGGGGGATTTTTCTTTAAGGAGTGAAGGAGAAGGAGTAAAGTGAGAGATTGTGTCTTCCTTTCCCTTCTAAAGGGAGAGTTGAGTGTTGCAAAGAAGAGGGAAAAGGATTCAAAGAAACTTCAAGGGATTTGCTTGGGGAAGAGAAAGAGATAATTTGTATTTGTTATTGTGGTTTGTATGACTTTTATTTTATATATAAAATTCATGTTTTATTGTGTCTTCTCTATGAATTCTGAGTACTCTCCTTTGTCTTTCTTCTTTCATATAGATATTATGATGTGATGATGTGGATTTGAAGTAATTTTAATGTATTGAAAAAATTGTGATGGTTTTTCATTTCGAACTTAATTTACTTTTTGATCTGGCCAATTAAATTGTTAAAATCTATTGTTGTACATTAACTCCGAAAGGATCGAGTGTCCCACATCAATAATGAAGAATCCATTCAATGTCCATGAATGAATTGCGTAGTTTATGGGAATTGAGTGCAAATAAACAGGGAAATGTGTTTTGATGGGCTTCAAATTGGAGGTTTCAGGGTGACAGGCTGAGATCTCCAATTTGATCCTAACATTGGTAACTAAAGTTAAAGGTTAGCCTTCAGGTGAAGGGTGAGTGGAAGCTTCGTAGTGACAGCCGGTATCCTCCCAGCCTAACCTTAGATTTAGTGACTGAACTTAAAATATGTCAATGCTCTTTACTTTCTTGAAAGAGGGGGTACTCTTTTGAGGGTAAAGAAACATTTATGCTACAACTTAGCACAATACAATAAATAATCATTCTATATCATTCACACATCATTAATCATTGCAAGAGGAATGACACTTTTTATATATATCAAAACCTTTCAAATACAAAGCTTAGTGTGTGTGTGTTAGTTAATTATGTTTAAAGATATTAGAAGTAAATGTGGTTTGCTTAACTCTTACTGTTTTCTGCATCTTGTTAGTAGAAGTAAACTTAAACATTAATTGCAATTTGAGTATTGGATTTTAGCATTACGCTATCTATTGTAAGGAGCGTGCCTTCCCTCTGGGATCGATAACCAAAACTCCATTAGAGCCCTGTATTACTTGATATGATATGTATACATGCGTTGAAGTTTAGGCTTTACAAAATCATTATAAATATATAAATTTGGGTTCATAAGTTCTTGCATAATAAAAATTATGCATCTATATTCCAAGATTTTTTATAAACATTTGAAGTAAAACTATCTAGTCCAGCTATCCTCCCACTATCTATAGTAGAAAGGGCAATCCAGATTTCCTCTTATGTGGGGACTGTTGCAAGATTGAGTGATAGAGTATAAGCATGGTCAGAGGAGAAGATAGATAGATCTATGCTGACTCTTGGTGAAGTAGGGCTTTGCAATAACTTCTAATAATAGGTAATAACATTATCAGCAATTTCACTGGAGTCTCTAATCCATCTCCCATTATCATTCTTAATGGAATAGATGATATTACATTTGTGCCTATAATTGATACAAGCATGGTAGTATTTGGTATTTCTGTTCTCATCAATAAAACGGCTAATATAGGCTTGTTGTTTTAAGAAAGCTTCATGCCATGTCACAACAGTGAGAATATTATCATTAGCTTTTAGAAGAGATAGTTCATTAGCCTCCCCATTGACAACATCATTTTCTGAGGCCACCAAATCCTTTTTAGCTTGTTCAACCCTTTTGAGAACATTACCAAAAGTGCTCCAGTTCAAGTTAGTAAGTGCCTTACCAACTTTCTTTTTTAAAAGCCATATTTTAATAAAAGGATTGGGGTGATCAATGTCCTTCCAATGGGATGAGAAAGTATTTAGGAAGTCTTGAAGTCCAGACCACATATTAAGATATCTACAAGGAGTGTGTCCCTATGTTTTAAAACCAGTAATAGTGATGAGAAGTGGTATATGATCTGGCCAGCAAGACTTAGGTGGGTAACAGTGGAGTTTAGAAAATGCTAAAGCCAACAATCATTAACCAAGAATCTATCATGTATTTTCCAAAGTTTACCCCTTCTCGAAGTAAAAGAAGGTCTAATGAAGCCTAATCAAACAGTTAAGTAGCTTGGATATTATCATTGAAAGCAGTCATGGTGGATAAGAGTGGGGGTCTGCCTCCTTGTTTTTCTTTGGAAGAGGAAATACAATTAAAATCTCTCGCAAACAACCAGCTTTTGTCAATATGTTGGCTAATAAGAGAACTTCCCAAAGATCTAATCTGACACTTTTGGTACAACCTCATAGATAATAGTGACACATCCAGAATGACCAGTGTCGGCATATTTTTATGTTATGTGTTGTATTTTGAAAAGGCGTCGCCTACAGAAATTGTCGGCGAATTTTAGATTTTAAATTTAATTTAAATATATATATATAATTTGGAAAGTAGCATTTGATTTTGAAAATAATTTTTAAGTTTGAAAATTTCAAGATATGAAATCAAACCGATCTCACATCCCAAATAGTTTATATAAACGAGCACCGCATCATAAACCGTGTATCTATTCGAAGAATGGACACACTGCTTGATGATGGGGCTCGATTAAATAAACTAGAAGATTTGTGACATTCATTTAGTCTGCAAACCAATTTTATAAGCCGACGAGTTCCCCTGCTTAATATAAAGGAATTAAGCAGGGTTTATATTACCTGGGTTCTTAAAGTTCCCTATAAGGGCAAGCCCCTATAGTTAATTACATCTTAAATGACCGGAATCATTTAAGAAAACTCTCGATAATGATTAGTGGTTTTGCTCTCAAGCATTTCAAAGTTTAAGGTTTTCAAAGGATTGGATTTTAGGAAATTTCAATTGGGAATGGATCAAATTTGGAACAGTTATTTTTAGGAGTCCAAAGGAAGAGAAGTAGGAGAAGCTGAGGATCCAAGAAGAAATCTTGGCAACTTCCCAAACTACCCTATTGTTTAGTTTCAATTTGAGGATTTATTTAATGTTGCAATCCTGCCAATTTTAATTAATTAGGACTTATATTTGTATGACATGATCATACAAATAACCTGGAAGGTATGAGGGTTTATGTCGTACCGAACGACTACCTCGGAGTCCTAAGACCGGTTAGGGCTTAATTTACATGACATGATCATGCAAATTCCTAACGAAGAGTTGAGGATTTATGTTGCACTAGGAAAACTACCTCGAAGTCCTATGGCATTGTTATTTAATTCTAAGTAAGTTTTGCTGAAGTAGATTCGGGTTTTCTTGATGACGATGGCGAGTCGCCCACCATGCTCCCAGCTCCTTGTTGTTGCAGAGATTTAGTTTTAGAAGTCATAAATCAGGAGATGAGAGAAGTGTTTTGGTTTAGAGAAAATCTTAAAATCAAAGTGTTTTTAATATTTTAATTAAGACAGATCTTAAAGTTTGTTTAAACAGAACCGATTAAGATCCCACGGTTCCGTCATCCCGACACCGTTATTTTCATTGAATTCACTTAGTCCAGATGAATTTGCTAAACTCAACTGAATGAGTTCCACACTTTCATTTAGACCGTGGGAAATCCCGTTAGCAACACGTGGGTTACATCATCCGAGGTATTCCCGATCATTCAACGAGACGTTTTAATTTAGTTATAATTGTAGTTTTGTTGTTCTGTTTGTGATTAAATTTTGAGTTGTTTTATATTTTGGAATGTTATGGCGGTGAATTTTATCTTGCAATGACTTTTAATTTAGTTTTAGTTTCAGTTCAGGGACTATCCTAAAGCTTTTGGTTTTCATGCAACAGTCTTATTTAACATGCAAGAAAAGTAAAGTACAGTGCATGTAAGTAAATTGCAACAAAGTAAATTGCAATAAAATAAAAGCATACCTGGAGGGTCTTCCCGTCATCCCAATCTGCACTTAAAACACATGTTAAGGCATTTAAATATTTCAACAGATACCTAGGTAAAGCTAAGGGAAAGGTTTTGGTTGTCTACCAAATTCCTAATCCTATAACTAGTCATCTCCTATGACATCTAGGTTCATGGTTTGATTTAAGGATGATTTTCTTTATCAAAGAACAATTGAATTCAGTTGTACTTCTGAAACATCCCGTCATATTGAGGAAGTGCTTAGGACGAGTCCTAAACATCTTTTCAATATTTCTGGGATTGTTTTAAGTCCAAGTAAATTCAGTTGCACAGGTGAATTAATCATCCAGGAGTTTAGTTAAACTTTGTCTCTTGCTCAGTGAACTTAGGTATTTGATTACCTAATGAATAAAGTGACATCTCACTTAATACTCTATTCAAGAGTTATAATATTTATTGCCTTTAAGGGCAAGTTGGTTTATCGAGAATTTTAATCAAATTTGAGTTAATGATTTAAAGTGTTTCAATTTAATTATGAGGGTTTAATTAATAATTTTAAGTTTGGAATAATGTTCAAATTATTTTAGATTTAATTTAAATCTTTACATTTTCAATTATCTTGGTATTTCAAATTGATGTTCATGTTTTAAATTTACTTAGATGGAAAGAGGTGTTGAAATTATTGATATGCTTTGATTTAATTCTTAATGATTTCATTTAGGTTTGTTGTTAAATGATTTTAATTTAATTTAATTCAATTTGATTTTAATTTAATCTTAAATTTAATTTAGTTTAATTTAATTTAATTTTAATTTAATTTTAATTTTAATTTAATTTAATTTTAATTTTAATTTAATTTAATTTTAATTTAATTTAATTTAATTTAATTTAATTTAATTTAATTTTAATTTAATTTAATTTAATTTAAATTTAATTTAAATTTAATTTAAATTTTAGTTTTAATTTTAGTTTAATTTTAATTTTAATTTAATTTTAATTTTAATTGTTAATTTTAATTTAACTTTAATTTTAATTTAATTTTAATTTAATTTAATTTAATTTTAGTTTTAATTGTTAATTTGGATTATTATTTTAATTTTTAATTAAGAACTAAATATTGTTAAAGTGGTTTATTTAGGGATTTTTAAATTAAAGAATAAATATCCTCTTAATAATATCCCTATTTTAATAATCCAAATTTAAATATATTCTTTCCAAAATTTAAATCATTTAATTAATTAAAGTTTCATTTTGATATTTTCAAAGTTTTTAATGGGTTTCTACCCCTTAATTTCTCGAAGTTTCAATCATCCAAGAGAAAGTTAAAATCAAATATTTTACCCTCCATTTTGTTCAAACCTAAAGTTTTAATTAAGGGTTAAAATTTTTAATTACCTTTATGCCCTTTTAGGCTTATTTATTTCATAACTCACTAAATTGAGCTCAAAAGAATTTGAAATTTTTATGTCACCTCACTCACATGTCAATTAAGACATTAGAGGAGAAAATGTGATTTTTCTGAATTTAATTTATTTATATAATTATTTTTAGTAGAAAATAATGGTTTTCAAGGAAAATTCAACAACATGACCAAGGTAAAGTTTCTATCCTTAAGAAAATTATGGGATATTTCTAATGAATAGAGGAACAATTAGACCAATTTTTGTGATTTTTTGAATTATATTTTATTTATTATAATTATTTTGAATTTTAGAGTATTAATTAATTTTAAAATAAAATAAAAGTTGAAAAATAGATTTTATATTTTTTCGTAAATCTCTCTAACCTCAAGGAGTCCAAAGAAACAAGTTTTATAATTTTTTGATTTTTCTTTGATTTATTGAAATTATTTTAGTGAAAAAGGTTGAAAATTCATTTTTTTAATATTAAAAATTACATTAAGCCTTTAAAATTCAATATCTCATCCTAGGGACTTGGGAAAAGTTTTTGGTTTGTTGCTAAGTGATTAGGAGTCAAAATGTGACATTTTTATGATTTTTAATATTTTTGTGATTTTTATTATTTTTTAATTATTAAAATATTAAAATATTGTGAAAAATCAACTTTTTTAGAAAATTTCAATTTTAATTTTCCTGAACTCCCTCATATCAGAGAAGCTCCAAAATCATTTTTGTGAATTTTTTAAAAGTATTTTTGGAGTTATGAATTTTTAAAGTTCTATTTTGCTTATGAGGCTTAATCAATCAATTTGGTGGGGTTAATCAAGTCCAATTGATTTCAAAATTTTATGTAATGTTTCTCTGACCCTAAAGAGCAATGAAGAATTATTTTCAAGTCAATTTGATGTGTGGTTAATCCTAATTAATTCAAATTCAATTTTAGGGGTTTAGGCCAATTAAGATTATTATGAAAGAATTAACTCAAAATATATTTTTCATAGGGTCCTCTGGTCCTAAGAAACATCACCAAATTTTTCTAGAATTTATTTTACAACATGCTAATTATTGGAATTAAAATACCTAAAACAGTAACATGAACTTTAAAATTCAATAATTTTTCACAGAGATGGCCTCTGACCTTGAAAAATTCAGGGAATGTTCCCAAGATCAGAGGCTTCAAAAGCCCTATGGTCTCATGCCATGGTGAATTGTCTATGCAAATGAAGAATCAAAATACTGAAAATAGTAAATAAATTATTAAAAATAAAATACTCATCCAATTAACTTGATTTCTTTTCCACATTATTCTTCTCTGTTCACTGAGCAAGAGGGTATTTTTATTTTATTTTTGTAATTTTTCTATGCAATGATATGAATTTTCTAAGTTCTGGGTATTTAATTAATTCAGAGGGATGTATCTACTTATCCACGCGGCGCCGCGTCAACCTTGGCAGCTCCGAAGCCCCTACGTGTCGCGCTCCCATTCAACGCTGCCACTTGAGTCAGCAGCCACGCGTCCCCCTGTTCACGTACCATTGCGCCATCCGACTTGACCTCGACCATCTGCTCGATACACGCGCGATTCAACGGCTCCTGGTCATCGTCTACGACTGGTGTGCACCCGTGACCGTCCACATTAAAACCCTAAGATCTCACTCGATTCTCAATGGATTTTTGTGTTCTTATGCTCTATGGATTCGTCTTGAAGAGATGAACACATCCATATGGTTTATAGGCTATGAAATTAACCCAAACAAAATGGATAATTATTGGAAGCTCGGGGGGAAGAATGAGTTCATTCCTTTGCTCAGAGAAGTGAAGCTTCGATCTGAGAGTTGTGTCACCTTCGATTGAGTCCAGGCAAGCTCCAGATGAAGTCTCTGGCTTTGGTGATTTGTCTAAGTATGAAAGTGACCAAGGCCGATCACAAAGCTTGGAGGCTGGAAGCAATGGCTGGCCTGGTGAGGGGACTTTTGCTGGGGAAGTTCTCCTCTTGGTCTGCTGAAGGTGTAGGATCAATCAATTTAGGGATTGGCTCACTATGGTGAAGTGTATTTTTTTTTGGGTGGATTTTCAACTCAGAAATTGAGCTCACAGAGAGGGTTTTAGGGCTGGATTTCAGTGGGGATCAAGTTCTCTATGTCTGGAGAGGAGTCTGGAATGATTTGGAAGAGTTTTGGTAAGGTTTTTGTTCAACTCCTCCTTTGGCCGAGAGGTGGTGGTGTTTAAATAGAGGTGGCTGGAGGGCTTCCCAGGGGAAATTGGTGGCTGGGATCAGCTGCTCAGGGGAGGAGAAGAACAGCTATGGTGTCCATTTGGGTTGGGACAGCTCAGCCAGGGAGAATTGAAAAATTTGGCTCACATGGAGCTCTCGGCCATGGTGTTTTCCGGTGACCCAGGTGGCTGGCCGGCCAGGCATTGGTCACCATCTTGACCAGTGAGGTCAGGGCTGGGGTTTGGTGCAAGCAATTGGCTATTGCCATGTGTAAGGAGGTTTGATTAAAATGGCATGGGGTAAGGGTCATTTTGGCTTGATTTTGGTCAATTCATGTATTTGGGTATGGCTAAATGACTTTTAGGGAGTGTTTAAAGGCCTTCCTCCTTTTTCCACTTATGGGGTATTGACAATCCTAAGATTATCATGGCTCTTATGTGGCTTGTGCATGGCTCCAAGGCTTGCTCATGGCTTAGGAATGGCTTGGCTCACTTGCATGAGAAAGGGATTTTGGGATTTTTTAAATTTAGGGCTATTTTGGCCTGATGCTTGATTAGATTTATTTCATGATGGAATTGGAACTTAGGGAATGATTTTGATTAAATGGATGACAAATGAAAATGTCATATGGGCTTTAGAATTAATTTTGGGCTTTTGAAATTGTCTTGGGATGGGCTTTTAAATTGGTTTAAGGAAGTCGGCTTTTGGATTTTAAAATGGGCTGTTGGATGAAAATTTTGTGAAGGCATGTCAAATAAATGTTGTAATTGGTTTAGGCATGTGTCATGAGTGGTTTGGAACAAGTATGAAGTGATTTTGCATTGAATTGAGTTTAATGTGGGGTCTTTGGTAAAGGGGCCAAGGTGGGCCAAATTGGGCTAACTTGGGCTAAGCTTAGGCTAAATTTGGATTTGATGTAAAATTAATGTTGAGAAATGTTCATGGGAGTGTCACAAAGAGTTTTCAACTTTGGTTGGGCTTTAATTTTGGGATTTGGGCCCATTTGGGTTAGGTTTGGGCTTAGGTCAATTTAAGGGATTTTGGTTTTGGGTTAGGTTTGGGTGGAGTTTAGGTTCAAATTTTGGGCGAATCAAGTTAGTGTTTTGTTCATGGGGATGTTAGGAAGGCTTTAGAAAAGATTTGGGGCCAATTGGAGTTGAATTGGATTGGTTTGAGCTAGGTTTAGGTCATGGGCCAAAATTAGGCCTTAGGCTTCAAATTGAAATTGGGCTCAAATGTCAATCAAATTGGACTTGGATTTGGTCTAAATTGATGTTGAGGATATTGAACTGAAGTTTAGAGTTGAACTAGACCAGAATTGAGGTTAATTGGGGTGGTTTAGTTTGACATTGGGTTCACTTGGATTAAAAATGGGTCAAACTTGGGGTTTTGGTAAAAGTGGGGTAAATTGGCAAAAGTGGCCCATGGTATAGTTGAACAAAATGAAATTGGAAATATTTGGGATTTTCTGAAATTTTTTGGGAATTTTCTAAATTTTTGGATTTTTGGGGTAAAATGGTATTTTGGTAACTTGTGGAAATTTGGGGGTATTTTTGAAAACTTTGGTATATTTGGCTATGGATGGTCAATTTGAATGGGGGAAATGTTTAGGATTGATTTTGAGGAATTTTGGGTAATTTACGTGATTTTGCAAATTTTGGGTAGTTTCAAGGGCATTTGGTAGGTTTAGTGGGTGTAGGGCCCCGGTGGTCAAAAATTGAAATTTTGGAAAAATGAAGATTGATCAAATTTGAGTAAAATAGAATCACTTTGGTTGAGCCATGAAGCCATATCAAGCCCATAAGAGCCATGAGAGGACTCATTTGAGACATTCACTACGTTGTTCCTAACCCTCTTAGCCAGGTTCTTAGGTGTTAAGGACCATCCATATGAATTACCTACATGAGTCAGGAAGTCAAGTTGGGTGAGAGTGTGGTTTTAGGACTTGGAATATGTGTGAGAGTGTAGTGTATGTACAAGTCAACTCTCACCAGACCAGGCCACCCAGGGTATCCCTAAGGCCAAAAAATCCTATAGGGAACTCATCCTTTAAACCTCCACATTTGATTCCAACCCTCTAGGTGATTAGGGGTCTACAATCAAGCTTGTGGGGTTTGCAGGGAGTTAAGAGGTAGTTTGAATTTCTAAAGGGTGGGTTCCATTTCTAGTCCTCTAAGATTAGTCAAAGGAAAAGCATAAGGCTAGATCCTAAGTACTAAAGAGAGAAGAAAAAGACCTCACCAAAATTGAGGTCAACAAATGGACCCCCAATAGGTGTGGTGTGCTAATCAAGCACACCGCGCGTATTGGCGTTGACCGAAGAGATCAACAAAACCAACACAGATGTCCAAGTGACAAACTTAGGATGAAGTAGAAGAATTTCCACTGGGGAGTATCAGGTATATTTCCAAGACTGGAGATTCCTGAACTCTCGCTGGGGAATGGAAAAGGAGGTGAACTCCAAATCACAAGATCTGGGGAATTCGATTTAGATTTCATTTTACTTTTAAATTTCAAGTTTCAACGTGTGAGTTTGGATTTCGATTTGTAGTTTAATTTGAAATCGATTTAAGGAAATTTTAAATTTGAAATTTGGACTTGAAATGAGAATTGAAACCTAGGTTTCAACCTCGGGATTGCGAAGAGAACTGGAATTTAGGTACCAGCTTCGGAGTGAGAATCAAAGTTTAAGTATCGACGGAAAAAGGATGAGAATCAGAATTTAGGTACTGATCTTGAAAAGAGAGTCGGAATTTAGGTACGGACCTCACAAAAGAGAGAATCAGAATTTAGGTACTGATCTCGAGAGTGTGAGATTTGAAATTTAAGTATCAAACCTGAGAGAGAATCGAAATTTAGGTATCGATCTCGGATGAGAGTCGGAATTTAGGTACCGACCTCGAAGGAAGAGAGTGGAATTTAGGTACCAGTCTCGGAATTTAGAATTGAAATTTAGGTATCAATTCGAAAGAGAATCAAAATTTAAATATTGATCTCGAATGAGAATTAGAATTTAGGTACCGACCTCGAAGGAAGAGAACTGGAATTTAGGTACCAGTCTCGGAATTTAGAATTGAAATTTAGGTATCAATTCGAAAGAGAATCAGAATTTAGGTATCTATCTCGAATGAGAGTTGGAATTTAGGTACCGATCTCGAAGGAAGAGAACTGGAATTTAGGTACCAGTCTCGGAATTTTGAATTAAAATTTAGGTATCAATTCGAAAGAGAATCGAAATTTAAGTATCGATCTGGAAGGAAGAGAACTGGAATTTAGGTCCCAGTCTCGGAATTTAGAATTGAAATTTAGGTATCAATTCAAAAGAGAATTGAAATTTAGGTATCGATCTTGGAAAGAGAGTTGGAATTTAGCTACCGACCTCGAAGGAAGAGAACTAGAATTTAGGTACCAGTATCGGAAATTTAGAATTGAAATTTAGGTATCAATTCGAAAGAGAATCGAAATTTAGGTATCGATCTCGAATGAGAGTCAGAATTTAGGTACCGACCTTGAAGGAAGAGAACTGAAATTTTGGTACCAGTCTCGGAAATTTAGAATTGAAATTTAGGTATCAATTCGAAAGAGAGTCGGAATTTAGGTACCGACCTCGAATGAGAGTCGGAATTTAGGTACCAACCTCGAAGGAAGAGAACTGGAATTTAGGTACCGGTCTCGGAATTTAGAATTGAAATTTAGGTATCATTTCAAAAGAGAATCAAAATTTAAGTATTGATCTCGAATGAGAGTCGGAATTTAGGTACCGACCTCGAAGGAAGAGAACTAGAATTTTGGTACCAGTCTCGAATATTTAGAATTGAAATTTAGGTATCAATTCGAAAGAGAATCGAAATTTAAGTGTCGATCTCGAATGAGAGTCAGAATTTAGGTACCGACCTCGAAGGAAGAGAACTGGAATTTAGGTACCAGTCTGGGAATTTAGAATTGAAATTTAGGTATCAATTCGAAAGAGAATCAAATATAGGTATCGATCTCAAATGAGAGTCGGAATTTAGGTACCGACCTCGAAGGAAGAGAACTGGAATTTTGGTACCAGTCTCGGAAATTTAATGAGAAATGGAAACTGGTTCCAATCTCGAAGATTTATCTGTATGAAGAGGGACCCAATCCCATGCCATCAGAATCTAATCAAACAAAGTTCGTGGCTCCGTGTCTATAGAACTAGTAGATCCTCTAAAACACAGAGTAAAGAGAACTGAAAGGAACTGGTAAGTGTACCAAGCTAAAAAGACTTGACTTAGCAATAAGTCAACGAAAATATTCAAATTTCAAAAGGGTTTCAAATAAATTTTGATTGAGGAAAGAACTGAAAGGTTCGAATCAGAGGATTCAGATCGGAATTCAATTTGAGATTTAGATTCGTTTTGTTTGTCCTTTAAGGATCTCATTTTATTTTTGTTGTTTATTTAGTGTTCATGTGAATTTGAAGTTCATTTTAATATTCAGATTTTTTAAGAAAAATTCTCATTTATTTTCTTTTCTTTTCTGTTCTTCTTTCAAAGTTCATTTAACTCTAATGGCGTTTCCCAGTCAATTTGAAGGAAAAATATGACGTAGTCGTTTTCATTCCAATCTGCTGAAAGTACATCATACAACTTGATCTAGTCATGATGACATTTTCCTCAAAAATTTAATGTCTTATACAATCCATGTAAATCCAAAACGGACTGTGTAAACTTCTTGCTGATCATTCAACAGCGTCTGTCAAAAAATCCATGTCTGAATAGTAAGAAACATGGGCAATGACATCACCTTCCAAGCCACCCTTGGCAGGAATGCTGCATGGATGTGCATTGGAGGTGTGTTATTTCCCATGTAACTCACAGCTCGTAGGGCCGGAGACTTTCCAATTCCGGATCCGGTCGAAAGTGGTAAGGCATCTTTACGTCGTCCATTCTTCTAAAAGTAGCGAGATCCACTCCACGGGCACTCTCGGAATGCAATGCTTCGCAACGTCTGCTCCGTTTCCTTTTAACTCCAGGACGGAATCTACCGGTAGTGGTATCTCCACCGGCCCTAGGAACTCACTGGGGCCAGCAATCCAGAGGTCAGATCCGAACATGATGTTGCACTGGCTGAGGAATGACACTGTGCAGAAGGGTCTAACAAAGTCATGATGGTCTTTATGAGGAGGTATGCAGTCGCCTTCCTTGTAGATGTTGATAATGCAGTTGTTGGGTATGCAATCTGCAGGCAATACGCTCCATGTTATCATCCTTTTCACCATTCTCTTGATGACTCTTGGCATTGGATCCACCTCACTGCGACGGAGTATCCCTGGTGGATTTCCTTTCCTGTCTATGGCAAAATTGTAGCAACATCCGCATTGGATTGTAACTCTTCCCTTTCCTGGCATCCATCTTCGGGGTTCTGAGTATGTCTTTTCTCTTAGGCGACCAGCTCGACCCATTTTCTGCAATTCAAGGATGCAGTCTACAATTTGTTGTTGCTCATAATCTGAGAAAACATCTGTATGCAGCTCGAGGCCTTCCAAGATGTTGACCCTCTTGTTTCCAATTCTTTCAAAGTATTCAAAGGTTTTCTTCTCAACTAGTTGCATTTTCTCCAGCTCGTATTCCGGGATTATCTGAAGTCCTCGGTGTCTAGTAACATACTGCGGGATGTATGGCACAACCCCAACATGTTCTTCTGCATGTCTCAGCTCCTCGGGGATAGTCTCCGTAGGGACATCCTCCGGGGTTTCTTTTGCAACAAGACTCTTCAGATCCGGTACATATGCTCGGCGTCGAGGTACTGATTCTATTTCTGCTTTTCTTGGTATTTCTTTTATTTGTTCCAGCCTTCTTGGAACTGACTTTCTTCTTTTTGGTTCCTGACGAACCGGTCTCCTTGGAGCATTTGCACTAACAGCATCCACTGTTTGTTTATATTGATCTTCTGCTAACTTGGTCAACATTTTGCAAATGCGGCGATTCTTATTTCTTCGCTGGGTAGCCGTGAAAGTAGCTCTCCTTGCCCCTTGAATTTCTGTGGGTGTGGCGCTGACAAGCCTACCCTCTGCTGTGGCAACCACGAACCTAACTTGCTTATCTTCTCCGGTTGCATGCGCGGCGCTTTTCTTTTCTTGTTGCTGGATTGGTGGCTCGGGCCACCCATTTTCATCACTGTCTAGCTGTGAAGTTCTTCTCGATCAACTGGGATCCAATCATTTTCTTCGTATTGTAAGCCGGCTGGTGTGAATTCTGAGTCAATCTCTATCACTACTCCATCCCTCACCCTCTTTTCATCAAGTGCTAGACTCACGCCATTTCTAAAGTTTAGAACCAACTACCCGTTCGACATTTCCCTGCAAAAAAAAATAAGGAAAGGATTAGGGGTTGTACTAAGAACAAGAACAATAAGAAAAACACTTAAAAATTCTTATTCTCTTCTTTTAAATTTAAAGGAAGTAGGAAGAGGTGAGAAAATATCAGGAATGAATGGATTTAAAAGGAAGGATTGAAGTTTTATTATTACGATTTCCCATGTTTTCTTTTTAACATTTTTGTTGATGAGATTTTTTTATCATCCATTTTATTTTGTTTTGAGTTCAGACCCAATCACAAAGTGATTACTTCACCCGTGTTTCTAGGGATAAGATTCTACTTTAGAGGCCACCCTTCGAAACATCAGGTTGCGTAATACATCTTTAAATACCGTCCATTGATTGGAAGCATAGGTCACTCTCCATGGCAATTTACAAGCTGGTAGGAACCTCCTGAGTAGACTGTCTCGACCACGAACGGCCCTTCCCATGTTGGTTCAAATTTACCACCTATCTTGCGATGTGCAAAAATAGGTCTTCTAAGAACAAGAACTAAGTCACCGACTTTGAAAGTTCTTGGGCGGACCAGTTTATCATGGGCCTGGATCATCTTGGCTTGATATAGTTCCAAATTCTGCTGTGCGGAAAGCCTTTTCCCTTCCAAGCTTTCCAATTCTTCCAGTTGTAGTCTGGCATTTTCTTCTGTAGTGATCTTTTCGCAGCTCGCAATTCGGAGTGATGGAAGCCGAACTTCCGGGGCAAGACGGCCTCGGACCCGTACACTAAAGCGTAAGGCGTAGGTCGAGTAGGAGTCCTAAAAGTCATCCTGTAGGCCCATAAGGCTTCTAACAACTTCTCGTGCCAATTTCTCTTGTTGTCATCCAAAGTTTTCTTTAAAATTTGAATGAAAGTTTATTAAAAGCCTCGGCCAAGCCGTTTGCTCTTGGGTAGTAGATCGTTGAGTATCGCCAATTGATCCCGTGTCTTCTGAAAAAATTGTTGATCTTTGTACTTTTGAATGCAGACCCATTATCTGAAATGATTCTGCACGGTACCCCAAAACGGTAGATAACTTGGTTCTTGAAAAACTGTAGCACGTGGTGTGCCTTCACTTCTCTGAGTGGTATAGCTTCTGCCCATTTAGAAAAGTAGTCTGTAGCTGCAAGGATGAAGCGATGTCCTCTTGAAGAAGGCGGTTCTATCGGACCCACTATATCTGTGCCCCAACACTCAAATGGCCACGATGCGATTGTCGGATGTAGCACATTTGGGGGTTGGTGTAGAACCACTCCGTGCACTTGGCACTGGTGACAACTTTTGGCAACTTTCATACAGTCGGTCATCATTGAGGGCCAGTAGTAACCTAGTCTTTTAATCTTCATTTTCATTTTCGGACCTGAGTGATGAGTGCCACAAAGTCCTGAATGTACTTCTTTAGCGATTTCAAGAGCCTCGAACCCGCTTAGGCATCTTAGCCATATCTGATCAAAAGACCTTCTGTATAATGTATTGTTTATTAATGCGTAAGACAGAGTTCTTTTCTTGATTTGATGGGCTAACGACTTATCGTCAGGTAGGTTTCCTGTTTGCAAGTAGTCTATTAATGGCTGCCGCCAATCTTCTGTATTTTCTGTTATTGCCGCAACTGTTTCTTCTGCTCTTTCTGATTTGTGTATTGTATCCATGTCGAGCTGTGATAGGACCTGTTGTCCTTGAACTGACACTTTAACTGACTCATCCTGAAAGCAGGCAAATTCCTTTGTAAGGCGGGCTAGCGCTTCGGCGAGAGCATTTTCTTTTCTGGGAATCTTGTAGATTGTTACATTTGGAATTTTTTCCTACAATTTCATGGCGTACTGAAAGTACTGCTCGAGTCTTGGCTCTAAAATTCTGTACTGTCCGGCGACCTATTGAATGATCAACTGAGAATCTCCGTAGATGTTGATGTCCGTTATTCCCATCTGAATGGTTAATTCTAATCCTGTTATAAGGGCTTCGTATTCTACCTCATTGTTTGTACACGGTTCTGTTAAGTGGTAGGAGTATCTTAACATCCCCCGCTCCGGTGTTATAAAGATTAGTCTGATTCCTGCCTTACCGGGCACTATCGTTTGCAATTCTTTATCTTTCTGTGCTGAGGACGCACCGTCGAAGTATAGTTCCCAATGTCGATCATCAGGGTCTTCTAGGCTCATTATCTGCTCGTCAGGCAAATCGTCGTCGAGAGGCGAATCTGCCGGCAAAGGGTGTGCTGCGAGGAAGTCTGCTAGGACTTGTCCCTTTACGGCGCGAAGAGGAACGAAAGTTATGTCGAATTGCAATAGTATCATCGACCACCTGGCAAGTCTGCCAGAAAGCGTCGGTCGGGTCATCAAATATTGCAACGGATTAACTCTCGAAATAAGGTTGACCTTATGAGAAAGCGTGTAATGCCTGAGCTTCTGTGCGGCGAAGATCAGGGTCAAGCAGTGCTTCTCAATCGGGGTATACTTTACTTCCGTCTGAATTAGAAGACGGCTTAAGTAGTAGAGAGCATTTTCTTTTCCCTCGTCATTGACCTGGGCTAGCAGGGCTCCGAGAGAGTCGTCTAAAGCTGTGGTATAAAGTATCAATGGTCTACCTGAGACTGGGGCTGCTAAGATAGAAGGTGTCATTAAATATTGCTTAACATTCTTGAAAGCCCGCTGACATTTCTCATCCCAAATGAATTTGGCGTCCTTTTTAACTAATGTCGAGAAGGGCTGACACCTACCTGATAAGTTCGAGATAAAGCGTCGAAGATATGCCAACTTCCCTTGAAAGGATCGTAGTTGTTTCAAAGTTTTGGGAGGAGACATTTCTAAAATAGCTTTAATATTTTTCGGATCGATTTCAATCGCGCGATGTCGGACAACAAATCCTAAGAATTTCTCGGAGGTGACGCCGAAGGCGCATTTTAAGGGATTCATCTTAAGGTTGTATTGTCTTAGTCGCTCGAAAATAATTCTCAAATCATATAGGTGATCTTCTTTCAATTTACTTTTGATGACGACATCATCCACGTAGCACTCGACTTGGTTGTGAATAAGATCATCAAAAATCTTCGTCATCGCTCTTTGGTATGTTGCTCCTGCTTTCTTTAGTCCGAATGGCATTACTGTGTAGCAATACACTCCAATTTGCGTTTTGAAAGCTGTGAGCTTTTCATCTTCTGGTGCCATCTTTATCTGGTTGTATCCTGATGATCCATCCATGAATGAAAATATTTTATGTGTTGAAGTAATGTCGATCATCAGTTCTGGGATTGGTAGTGGAAATTCATCCTTTGGACATGCTTTATTCAAATCTCTGAAATCCACGCAGATTCTGATTTGACCATTCTTCTTTCTGACTGGTACCACGTTGGCTAACCAAGTAGGGTATTGTTCTTCACGGACAAATTTAGCATCTATTAGCTTCTTAACTTCGGCTATTACTTGTTGTTCAATTTCTAGACGCATTCTTCTGGGAGCTTGTCTGACTGGAACGGAAGTGGGATCTACTCCTAGCCTGTGAACTCTGACTTCTGGAGCTAATCTTGGCATTTCATCGTAACTCCAAGCAAAATAGTCCTTGAATTCCATTAGTAGCTTGATTATTTCCTCAGAGTTTTTTTTATTGAATAAGGAGCTAACAAAGGTAGGCCTAGGCTCTTCGCTAGTACCTAAGTTAACTTCCATTAACTCGTCTATTGTAGATTTGATTTCTTGTTCGAATTCTGGTGGAGCATCTCCGATTGGTAGATCTTTGAGATCTTCTAAAGCTTCCAAGCACTCTTTGTTAGGTTCACAAGTGACAACCAAGCAAAATCCTGTATCATCAACTGATCCTACTCTGCCGAATCCGAGACCATGTTTTGAATTGGGAGGCCGACCAGCATTATTCCATAATTTTTCAAAGTGTTGTGATCGGCCTTTTGTCCATTGTCGAGGTAATTCCATTAATTCGGAAGAGGTAACATCTTCAAATTGTACATCTTTTTCATTATTTGAAGAAGAAGCACCACGGTAAAACTTGATTGGCTTAATAGCACCACCACGCATTTCCTTGACCACCATACACTCGATCTTATTAGAATGGATTGGGATCAGGGTCATAGTATGTATATAATGGTTAATCTTCTCGTACATTAATTTATATTCTTCATTCCTTTCATCTTCGAGAGAGATCTTGAACTGGGGTTTCTTATGACTTATTGTCGCTGCTTCTTTCTCCATTTCTTATTATTCTTCAGAACTGTTTTTCCAATCAACATCGATGACCGGTTTCTTCTGTCCAACTGTTCCAACGTTTCTTCCAAGTCCTCGTCCTCGGCCTCAACCTCGGGTGCGAGTTCTGGAGAAATCTTCACCATCTCGCCGTAAGGGAGTGGTGAGTAACTGTTGCACTAGAACTTTTGGTTCTTCATCATCCCGAATTTCTTTTGCTTCATTTGGTATGGTATTTCTGGAAAAGATTGTTTTCTTCGGGGGCGCATAGTAGGCCGCATCTTCATGAATTCCAATCTCGTGTACGGAGAATGGTTGCAAGTCACCTTTGATACACTGTTCTCCTCTATCGTAATACTTTATGCACTGTTGCAGAGACGACGGTACCATCCGGTTTTCATGGATCCACGGTCGACCCAGTAGAGCGTTGAACTATGTCTCAGAATCAATTATGTGGAATTTTGCGATTGTCTTTGCTAAATCACCGGTCTTCATGAGTAGTGTTATCGATCCAAGAGCTCTTTCTCCTTTTTGATTGAAGCCTCTTAATAGCATCTTGTCTGCATCAAGCTCGCGAGCATCAATTTCTAAATATTCTAGCGTCCGAAGATTCATTATGTTGATTGATGCTCCCAGATCAACCAACACTCTGGAGAGCGTAAACTTTCCAATAGTGACTGAAATGTATAATGGTCGGTTGTGATCTGCTGTTCCCAGTAATAGATCATTGTCCGTGAAGGTAACACCTCGCTGTTCTCTTAACGAGCAAACCTCGTCGAAGGAATTACCGGCCATTTGAGTTAAACAGATCTCTGGATCAAGTAAAGGCTTGATCAGAGCCTCCCTCATCTCCTTTGACAGGATCAGAGCGTCGTATATGCTTAGTTTGGCTGGTAGCTTCCTAAGATGGGCTAGCACATTGTAGTCTACTTTATTACCATGTTCTTCGGTTTCTTCCCGAATGGGCAGTTCCTCTGCTGGGGTTGGCTCTTCCTGAGCAACCACTTGTTTTCCTTTATCCTTTGGACCCATCCTCGGGGGTAGAACTTTTCCACTTCTTAAATTTACTTCAGTTATTTCTTCTGAATTTGGTGTTGAATCTACCGGTGTATCCTCTTGAATTGGAACAACTGGCTCTTCTGAAGTTGCTTCGGTGTCTGATGGTTCTAATTCTATCGTGATTGGAGTCCCTCGGAATTCACAAATGGACTCGTTGCTTGTCGAGCTTTCGTAGCCTCCTTTGTAAACATCTTCTTCATCATGGTCGTCGAGGTTGTGTATGATTTGAGAATCATTATTTATATTGGAATCGAGATCCGGATTAAGCCGGTTGTCGCTAGTTACGTAATCGTTAGAAACAACCAAAATGTAGCCAACACCATAACCCTTATCATTATAAGATCCAGCCGGGGCGAGCAAATAATCATACAGAGTCAGGAGTTCGAGGGATTTCTCCCCTGAATCAAAAACAACCATCCTAGGATAAGCAGCCCCTAGTCTACCCTTTGGAGCCTCGGTCTTCTTTTCTTCCATGATCTTCTCTTCCTTCTAGGGCGGTTCTTCAATCGCAAGTGATAGTGCCGGCTCTACAGGTTTCAAACTCTGAGTCAAAGCGCGTACCGAAGTGGCCTGGATGTGATCCAAAATTTTCTTCGATGATCTTGTCTAGATAGTACTCCATCCATCATCAATCGTGTATGGGTCTATCGGAACAATGGGATCCGTTGAAATAATATTGACAGAACCTCCTTTCTGGTGTTCCTTCATGTATTCCTTTGGGATCGTTATGTTCCCTTTCCAGAGATTGTCATCAAGCCAACTCTTGAAAGTGATGCAATCCTCTATCTTGTGTCCGAGCATCTGGTGGTAAGGGCAATAGTTCGGATGATCTTCCTTATTGACTTCCTCCAGCTTCTTGGGCTCTGGCAGCTGAAAATCCAGTGTCTTCATTAAGCTGAGAAACATCTTCGCTACTGCTTCAGTTTTGAATGGATATTCTTTATTTAGAAGTTCTCTTAAGGTACGCGATGAACGAGGCGGTTGTTCATAATGTTGAGGCGACTGATAGCTCGGACGAGGTTGCTGATAGCCCTGCTGAGGTTGCTGATAGCCCTGCTGAGGTTGCTGATAAGTCCGCTGTGGTGGTTGATAACTAGGCTGTGGCCTCTCTGACTGTATCTGAACCGGCTGCTTGCCCTTATCTACTGCTGCGATGATTCCAGATTTCTTTTCGAATGTTTTCACGGGCTTCTGCTTATCGTTCTTGTCCACGAAACTTAATTGTTTTGCCTCTTCTTGCAAGCTCCCGGCCTTGCTAAGTAACTTCTCGAAAGTCTTGATTGTAAATCCTCTAAGGAGAAGTGCTTTCAGGCCATGGATACTTTTAAGTAGGATGCCGACTGCATGTTGTTCTTGCAGCTGTGGTTCACACTTCATGCTTAAGTTTCTCCATCGAAGTATGTAATCCACTAAAGTCTCGTTCGGCTTCTGTTGCTCCACCACTAAATTACCGATAATGATGTGGTGCTGAGCTCCGGCAAACTGCTTAACGAAGAGATTCTCTAGTTCTGAAAAGGTCTTAACTGAACCGTTTGTCAATTCTTCATACCAATCGAAGGCAATCCCTGACAAACTGCTGATGAACTGGCGGAAGAGTAGAGCTTCACTTCCACCGACATTGCAGCAACTAGCACGAAAATGTGTGACATGTTGCCGAGGGTTTCCTCTCCCATCAAAAGTCTTAAACAGAGGTGGTATGAAGCCTTTCGGGTATTAGACTGCATCAAACTCTTCGGGGTAAGGTCTACCCGTCTGAATAGATGCTCCACTCTTAGATTGCGCTAGGGCTTCTCGCACCTGCTCTTCTACCATGCTCTTAATGTCCTTTTCTGGAATCATGATTTGTGCAGGATCTTTCTTTGGTTGTTCGTCTCCGTTGACGGATGTGATTTCTTTTCCTCCATCTGCAATATGGATAATTTCTGGGGGTGTCTCTTTCTGAGGTTTTACCTGACTTTGGAGAGTGGCTAAGGCAGTAGCCATCTCCTCCATCCTCTTTGACATCTAGGAAATTGTGTCATCTCTTTCCCGAAGCTGTGCTCTCATTACCTCTGGTTCATCTCTTTCTGCAGCTGCTGGAGCACCTTGTGAAGCTGACGATGCTCGTGTTTCAACCATGTTGATCTCGGCATACTCCTCATCCATGAACTCTGATGAGTCAACTTCATCTCCTAGTTTTTATTCCCTTTCTTTTGCTAATCATCGGATGTCGGTCCTTAATTTGTCCATGGCATCCTCTAGTGGCCTTTTCCGCACGGTCTCGCAGTTGTCTCGTGACGGTTGTTGAACTTCCTTCCCGGGAGTCCCCTTTATTGCAGTAGCACTTTCTTCTGATTCAAGTCTCCTGACGAGACTTTTCTTCTCAGGACATTGTTTTGGTCTTAGCTCGCTAGTAGTAGGTCGCCATACCATCCTTCTTGCAGCCGGAAGCCTAGGACCGGATGATCTGTAGACTATATGCTGGAAAGTGGTATCCTCCCTAATTTGTAGACCCAATACAACAACCGGTAAACTGGCTTTTATCTTCTTCTTTGGTTTCTCCGTGACGACGAACGTGCTCTATTCGCGGTCCGAGGCGGGATTTAGGCGGCGCCCGTCCTATCCTTCTTAAGATTTCGACACGGGGCATCTTTCTTTCTTTGCCAATCTTTCTAGCACAGCTTGCAGTCGAGCCAATGGCGTAGTCTTATCCCTTTTCCTCTTGTAATTGTTGTAGTACGCAGGTCGGGGTAATGCAGCGGCGATCTTACGGATATCCTCTTCATCTGATGCGACAGAGAGAGGGTGAAACCTGCTCCCTTCCAAAAGAGGTATATACTCAGGCAGTTCTTCTCTTTCCTCAGTGATTTCTTCTAGAAAAGCAACTTCAACAGCTCTGGCTTTCTCGATCTTAGCGATCTTTCTGCTTCTATTTCTCCTTTGAGTCTGAGTTAGGGGTGCAAATCTTTAACTGGACCCAATCTCAAAAACAGATGGTATTGTAGCAAAATCTGTACCCTCTACGGTGAAAGGCTCATCACAGACTTGGATTTCCTTCCCCTTTAGTTTGGCGGAAGTCGGGATATGTGCAAAGATGACTAGACCGGTGGGCGTAGAGGCAACAGTCCTCCTACGAACAGTAGTACTCCTTTCAGCTGGAAATCTTTGCAGGGGAGGGAATTCTTGAGTCGATTTCAGGTTAAACTCAATCACGGGCTCTTCAGTTTCTGACACTTTGTCCATTAGTGTGAAGAGAGTGACATCAGCAAACTTGATATCTGTGTTGCCGAATCCTTGTCCGAAACGGATGATTCCATTGTCGGGCAGCTCATCCTTGTAAACGGCGAAGTCCATTCCGTTGGTGAAGGAGAAGATTAACTTTGGGGCAGTCATTTTCTGCAGGGCAGATTCCGAATGTTAGTCCCGAATTTTGCTTCCTTTTGTCGCAAAGTTTAGGACGACAAAGAAAGAGTCCGAACACATTTTCGTTTATCTTAGTGTATTTGTAATTTTTTTAAAAGAGATTGTTCATTAGGAGGTTGTTTATTAGAGGGTTCGTTCGTTAGAAACAAAACGATTAAAGGAAAAAGGGTTATAGAAAAGGTAAAGGGCCCGATTTAGAATTGGAAAGGAAGAGAAAGTCTTATGCAAGACTTCTCGACTCGAATGACCGCTCCTAAACTAACACCTATTGGGGGTCCACCCCACCTCAGAAAAGAGGTAAAAGGATCTAGGAACCTCTCCGTTTAGGGGTGTCTAAACAGTGGCTCCTAAATCCGAGAGGAGTTAGTTATACTCGTTCAAGACAGAAATGAACGGGGTATTCAAACAGAAGAATGGTAGTTTTGGTCCACTAGGGATATGGACTCACAACCGATTTATGAAAGCAAAACCATATAATCAAAAATGGAGAGAGGAACTAGTCCCCAGCGGAGTCGCCAGAAGTTGTCGGCATATTTTTAGGTTATGTGTTGTATTTTGAAAAGGGGTCGCCTACAGAAATTGTCAGGGAATTTTAGATTTTAAATTTAATTTAAATATATATATAATTTGAAAAGTAGCATTTGATTTTGAAAATAATTTTTAAGTTTGAAAATTTCAAGATATGAAATCAAACCGATCTCACATCCCAAATAGTTTATATAAACGAGCACCGCATCACAAACCGTGTATCTATCCGAAGAATGGACACACTGCTTGATGATGGGGCTCGATTAAATAAACTAGAAGATTTGTGACATCTGTTTGGTCTGCGAACCAATTTTAAAAGCCGACAAGTTCCCCTACTTAATATAAAGGAATTAAGCAGGGTTTATATTACCTGGGTTCTTAAAGTTCCCTATAAGGGCAAGCCCCTATAGTTAATTAAATCTTAAATGACGAGAATCATTTAGAAAAACTCTCGATAATGATTAGTGGTTTTGCTCTCAAGCATTTCAAAATTTAAGGTTTTCAAAGGATTGGATTTTAGGAAATTTCAATTGGGAATGGATCAAATTTAGAACAGTTATTTTTAGGAGTCCAAAGGAAGAAATCTTGGAAACTTCCCAAACAATCATATTGTTTTGCTTCAATTTGAGGATTTATTTAATGTTGCAATCGTGCCAATTTTAATTAATTAGGACTTATATTTGTATGACATGATCATACAAATAACCTGGAAGGTATGAGGGTTTATGTCGTACCGAACGACTACGTCGAAGTCCTAAGACCGGTTAGGGCTTAATTTACATGACATGATCATGCAAATGCCTAACGAAGAGTTGAGGATTTATGTTGCACTAGGAAAATTACCTCGAAGTCCTATGGCTTTGTTATTTAATTCTAAGAAAGTTTTGCTGAAGTAGATTCGGGTTTTGCTGATGACGATGGCCGAGCTGCCCACCATGCTCCGATCTCCTTGTTGTTGCAAAGGGTATAGTTTTAGAAGTCATAAATCAGGAGATGAGAGAAGTGTTTTGGTTTAGAGAAAATCTTAAAATCCAAGTGTTTTTAATATTTTAAGTAAGACAAATCTGAAAGTTTGTTTAAACAGAACCGATTAAGATCCCACGGTTCCATCATCAAGGCACCGTTATTTTCATCGAATTCACTTAGTCCAGATGAATTTGCTAAACTCAACTGAATGAGTTTCACACTTTCATTTAGACCGTGAGAAATCCCGTTAGCAACACGTGGGTTACATCATCCGAGGTATTCCCGATCATTCAACGAGACGTTTTAATTTATTTATAATTGTAGTTTTGTTGTTGTGTTTGTGATTAAATTTTGAGTTGTTTTATATTTTGAAATGTTGTGGCGGTGAATTTTATCTTGCAATGACTTTTAATTTAGTTTTAGTTTCAGTTCAAGGACTATCCTAAAGGTTTTAGTTTTCATGCAACAGTCTTATTTAACATGCAAGAAAAGTAAAGTACAGTGTATGTAAGTAAATTGCAACAAAGTAAATTACAATAAAATAAAAGCGTACCTGGAGGGTCTTCCCGTCATCCCAAGCTGCACTTAAAACACATGTTAAGGCATTTAAATATTTCAACGTATACCTAGGTAAAGCTAAGGGAAAGGTTTTGGTTGTCTACCAAATTCCTAATCCTATAACTAGTTATCTCCTATGACGTCTAGGTTCTTGGTTTGATTTAAGGATGATTTTCTTCATCAAAGAACAATTGAATTCAGTTGTTCTTCTGAAATATCCCGTCATATTGAGGAAGTGCTTAGGACGAGTCCTAAACATCTTTTCAATATTTCTTGGATTGTTTTAAGTCCAAGTAAATTCAGTTGCACAGGTGAATTAATCATCCAGGAGTTTAGTTAAACTTTGTCTCTTGCTCAATGAACTTAGGTATTTGATTAGCAGATGAATAAAGTGACGTCTCACTTAATACTCTATTTAAGAGTTATAATATTTAAAGCCTTTAAGAGCAAGTTGGTTTTTCGAGAATTTTAATCAAATTTGAGTTAATGATTTAAAGTGTTTCAATTTAATTATGAGAGTTTAATTAATAATTTTAAGTTTGGAATAGTGTTCAAATTATTTTAGATTTAATTTAAATCTTTACATTTTCAATTATCTTGGTATTTCAAATTGATGTTCATGTTTTAAATTTACTTAAATGGAAAGAGGTGTTGAAATTATTGATATGCTTTGAATTAATTCTTAATGATTTCATTTAGGTTTGTTGTTAAATGATTTTAATTTAATTTAATTCAATTTAATTTTAATTTAATCTTAAATTTAATTTAGTTTAATTTAATTTAATTTTAATTTAATTTAATTTTAATTTAATTTAATTTTAATTTAATTTAATTTTAATTTAACTTAATTTAATTTTAATTTAATTTAATTTTAATTTAATTTTATTTAAATTAATTTAATTTAATTTAAATTTTAGTTTTAATTTTACTTTAATTTTAATTTTAATTTTTAATTTTAATTGTTAATTTTAGTTTAACTTTAATTTTAATTTAATTTTAATTTAATTTAATTTAATTTTAGTTTTAATTATTAATTTGGATTATTGTTTTACTTTTTAATTAAGAACTAAATATTGTTAAAGTGATTTATTTTGGGATTTTTAAATTAAAGAAAAAATATCCTCGTAATAATATCCCTATTTTAATAATCCAAATTTAAATATATTTTTTCCAAAATTTAAATCATTTAATTAATTAAAGTTTCATTTTGATATTTTCAAAGTGTTTAATGGGTTTCTACCCCTTAATTTCCCTAAGTTTCAATCATCCAAGAGAAAGTTAAAATCAAATATTTTTCCCTCCATTTTGTTTAAACCTAAAGTTTTAATTAAGGGTTAAAATTTTTAATTACCTTTATGCCCTTTTAGGCTTATTTATTTCATAACTCACTAAATTGAGCTCAAATGAATTTGAAACTTTTATGTCACCTCACTCACATGTCAATTAAGACATTAGAGGAGAAAATGTGATTTTTCTGAATTTAATTTATTTATATAATTATTTTTAGTAGAAAATAAGGGTTTTCAAGGAAAATTCAACAGCATGACGAAGGTAAAGTTTCTATCCTTAAGAAAATTATGGTATATTCCTAATTACCAGAGGACCAATTAGACCAATTTTTGTGATTTTTTGAATTTTATTTTATTTATTATAATTATTTTGAGTTTTAGAGTATTAATTAATTTTAAAATAAAATAAAAGTTGAAAAATAGATTTTATATTTTTCATAAATCTCTCTAGCCTCAGGGAGTCTAGAGAAACAAATTTTATAATTTTTTTTATTTTTCTTTGATTTATTGGAATTATTTTAGTGAAAAAGATTGAAAATTCATTTTTTTAATATTAAAAATTACATTAAGCCTTTAAAATTCAATATCTCATCCTAGGGACTTGGGAAAAATATTTGGTTTGTTCCTAAGTGATTAGGAGTCAAAATGTGACATTTTTATGATTTTTAATATTTTTGTGATTTTTATTGTTTTTTAATTATTAAAATATTAAAATATTGTGAAAAATCAACTTTTTTAGAAAATTTCAATTTTAATTTTCCTGAACTCCCCTGATATTAGAGAAGCTCAAAAATCATTTTTGTGAATTTTGAAAAGTATTTTTGGAGTTATGAATTTTTAAAGTTTCATTTTGCTTATGAGGCTTAATCAATCCATTTGGTGGGGTTAATCAAGTCCAATTGATTTCAAAATTTTATGTAAGGTTCCTCTGACCCTAAAGAGCAATGGAAAATTATTTTCAAGTCAATTTGATATGTGGTTAACCCTAATTAATTCAAATTCAATTTTAGGGGTTTAGGCTAATTAAGGTTATTATGAATGAATTAACTCATATTATATTTTTCATAGGGTCCTCTAGTCCTAAGAAACATCACCAAATTTTCCTAGAACTTATTTTACAACATGCTAATTATTGGAATTAAAATACCTAAAAAAGTGACATGAACTTGAAAATTCAATAACTTTTCACGGAGATGGCCTCTGACCTTGAAAAATTCCGGGAATGTTCCCAAGATCAGACGCTTCAAAAGCCCTATGGTCACATGCCATGGTGAATTGTCTATGCAAATGAAGAATCAAAATACTGAAAACAGTAAATAAATTATTAAAAATAAAATACTCATCCAATTAACTTGATTTCTTTTACACATTATTCTCCTCCATTTACTGAGCAAGTGGGTATTTTTATTTTATTTTTGTGATTTTTCTATGCAATGATATGAATTTTCTAAGTTATGGGTATTTAATTAATTCAGAAAATAGGGATTTATCTACTTATCCACGCAGCGCCGCGTCAACCTTGGCAGCTCCGAAGCCCCTAAGTGTCGCGCTCCCATTCGACGCCACCACTTGAGTCAGCAGCCACGCATCCCGCAATTCACGTACCATTGCGCCGTCCGACTTGATCTCAACCGTCCGCTCGATACACGCGCGATCCAACGGCTCCTGGTCATCGTCTAAGACTGGTGTGCACCCGTGACCGTCCACACTAAAACCCTAAGATCTCACTCGATTCTCAATGGATTTTTGTGTTCTTATGCTCTATGGATTCGTCTTGAAGACACGAACACGTCCATATGGTTTATAGGCTATGAAATTAACCCAAACAAAATGGAGAATTGCTAGAAGCTCGGGGGGCAGAATGAGTTCATACCTTTGCTCAGAGAGGTGAAGCTTCGTGAAATCCCTCGTCGACGGACGGACGAAGATTTTTTTTTTTTTGGGTGTGTGTCGATATCGAGGAGTCGCCATCTAATATTAGCCAAATTTTATTCCTATAAATCCCATGAAAGATTTGAGGAATTTAGGGCTAATAGTAGAAAATGATGTTTATGATAATCTTTATAGAAGAATATCCTAGAATAATATATCCTAGAATTTTCATATAAAGAAAATCATGGAAAACCAGAGATTCTATTGTGGGTTCTTTTGGATCTCTTATAGAAGCAAGCTTCTATAGTTAATTACATCTTGAAGAATTTTTAATTGTTCAAGAAAACTTCTGATTAATGTCAATCATTTGTTTTCTAAAATTTTATTTTTAAGGAGAGATGTATCCACTATCACTCCTAAATGTCATGTCATATTTATTATTTTAAAGTTTTAATTTTGTTTTTCATGTCGTTAACTTAAAAGTTTTGTTGTTGTTTTCCATGTCGTTGTTTTGTTTTGTTTTGGCCATGTCATTGTTTTGTTTTTTTTTTTGTGACTATCCTAAAAGCTTTTGTTTTTATTCATGTCGTCCTGCAAAAAAGAGTTAGTACATCCTATAACATGCAAAGAAAATCTAAACAAAACTTTTTATCTTCACCCTGCAAAGAAAAGATTGTCAGAAAATGATGTCATGTTCATTGTTTTGATTTAACATATCCTGGATGTTGGTTTTATGTCAAATTATATTGATTTTAATTTTATCAAAATATCAGATTAATTATCGATATTTGTCAAATTTATATTTAAAATGTCAATTTTATGTCAGTTTTGTCGATTTATGTTTGAAATGTCAAATTTATGTCGGTTATGTCGATTTATGTTTGAAATGTCAATTTTATGTCTTGATTTTTGAATTTATGTCTGTTTGAATTTGAGTTAAAAGTTGGGTTAGATTAACTTGGGTTCATATCTGTCTGATCTCAAGTTAAAAAGTTGAAAGTTAGATTCAATATTGACTGAATTAACTTGGGTTCATGTTTGGTTGAACCTAAGTTAGATTCAATGTTGATTGAATCAAATTAATTTAAATTCTTGTATGTCTGAATTTAAATTAAAAGGTTTAAATTTAGATTCAATGTGAATTAACTTGGGTTCATGTCTGGTTGGACCTAAGTTAGATTCGATGTTAATGGAATCTAATTAACTTAAGTTCATGTCTGTCTGAATTTAAGTTAAAAGGTTTAGCTTAGAATAGACTTAATAAAGTTTTAAATCTTGTTTAAATAGGACCTAAAGGTTAATCAAGTCTAATAAATTAGACTTAATTAGAATTGTAGACCATCTAAGACCCTTTTAGATAAGGCTTAAGTTTTAAATAAGTCTATTTAGCTGTAGTTTATTGAGACATTAAGTCTAATAAATTTGACTTAGGTTTATGATTTGTTGTTTCAATTCCTTGATGATTTAATTAAGTCCAGGATGTTAGACTTAATTAAAATTTTAAGTTGGATTAAGGTTTGAATTTAGTTGGATTAAAAGTTTAATATAGTTTGGTCTTAAGTTAAGATTTGACTTAAGTTCGATATGGGTTGAACTTACATTGAGTTTAGGTTAGACTTAAGTTCATGTCGAGTTGAACCTAAGTTTAGTTTCGACTTAAGTCTAACATGGGTTAGACCTAAGTTGTGTTTGGATTAGTCTTAGATTCATGTCAGGTTGAATCTAAGTTTGGTTTGACTTAAGTCTGATGTAGGTTAGACTTAAGTTAAGTTTAGGTTTGGCTTGGGTTTATGTCGAATTGAACCTATGCTTGGTTTTACTCAAGTCTAGTGTAGGTTAGACTTAAGTTAGGTTTGAGTTTCACTTAGGTTTATGTTGAGTTAAACCTAGGTATGGTTGGACTTAAGTCTAGTATAGGTTTGACTTAAGTTGGGTTTGAGTTTGACTTAGGTTTACGTTGAGTTAAACCTAAGTTTGGTTTGACTTAAGTCTATTATAGGTTATACTTAAGTTAGGTTTGAATTTAACTTAGGTTTATGTTGAGTTGAACCTAAGTTTGGTTTAACTTAAGTCTAGTATAGGTTAGACTTAAGTCTAGTATAGGTTAGACTTAAGTTAGGTTTGAGTTTTACTTAGGTTTATGTTGAGTAAAACTAAGTTTGGTTTGACTTAAGTCTAGTATAGGTTAGACTTAAGTTGGATTTGAGTTTGACTTAGGTTTACGTTGAGTTGAGCCTAAGTTTGGTTTGACTTAAGTCTAATGTAGGTTAAACTTAAGTTAGGTTTAGGTTTGACTTGTTTAAGGTTAATTAAACCTAATTCAGATAAGGTTTAATTAATTAATTAGACTTATTATAGGTTAAGTCTAATTATTTAAATTTAATTAAACCCAATTTAGGTGAGGTTTAATTGATTTAATTAGACTTATTATGGGATAAGTCAAATTATTTAGGGTTAATTAAACCTAATTTATGTAAGGTTTAAATGATTTAATTAGACTTATTATGGGTTAAGTCTAATTATTTAGGGTTAATTAAACCTAATTTAAGCAAGGTTTAATTGATTTAATTAGACTTATTATGGGTTAAGTCTAATTATTTAGGGTTAATTAAACCTAATTTAAATAAGGTTTAATTGATTTAATTAGACTTATTATGGGTTAACTCTAATTATTTAGGGTTAATTAAACCTAATTTAAGTAAGGTTTAATTGATTTAATTAGACTTACTATGGGTTAAGTCTAATTATTTAGGGTTAATTAAACCTAATTTAAGTAAGGTTTAGTTGATTTAATTAGACTTACAATGGGTTATGTCTAATTATTTAGGGTTAATTAAACCAAATTTAAGTAAGGTTTAATTGATTTAATTAGACTTATTATGGGTTATGTCTAATTATTTAGGGTTAATTAAACCTAATTTAAGTAAGGTTTAATTGATTTAATTAGACTTATTATGGGTTAAGTCTAATTATTTAGGGTTAATTAAACCAAATTTAAGTAAGGTTTAATTGATTTAATAAGACTTATTATGTGTTAAGTCTAATTATTTAGGGTTAATTAAACCTAATCTAAGTAAGGTTTAATTGATTTAATTAGACTTATTATGGGTAAAGTCTAATTATTTAGGGTTAA
This sequence comes from Papilionanthe hookeriana x Papilionanthe teres, assembly GCA_022702705.1. NCBI lineage: Eukaryota > Viridiplantae > Streptophyta > Magnoliopsida > Asparagales > Orchidaceae > Papilionanthe > Papilionanthe hookeriana x Papilionanthe teres. The sequence continues at coordinate 11,623,664 of CM040432.1, read as the reverse complement.
TTAAATTGATTTAATTAGACTTATTATGGGTTAAGTCTAATTATTTAGGGTTAATTAAACTAATCTAAGTAAGGTTTAATTGATTTAATTAGACTTATTATGGGTTAAGTCTAATTATTTAGGGTTAATTAAACCTAATCTAAGTAAGGTTTAATTGATTTAATTAGACTTATTATGGGTTAAGTCTAATTATTTAGGGTTAATTAAACCTAATCTAAGTAAGGTTTAATTGATTTAATTAGACTTATTATGGGTTAAGTCTAATTATTTAGGGTTAATTAAACCTAATTTAAGTAAGGTTTAATTGATTTAATTAGACTTATTATGGGTTAAGTCTAATTATTTAGGTTAATTAAACCTAATTTAAGTAAGGTTTAATTGATATAATTAGACTTATTATGGGTTAAGTCTAATTATTTAGGGTTAATTAAACCTAATTTAAGTAAGGTTTAATTGATTTAATTAGGCTTATTATGGGTTAAGTCTAACTATTTAGGGTTAATTAAACCTAATCTAAGTAAGGTTTAATTGATTTAATTAGGCTTATTATGGGTTAAGTCTAACTATTTACGGTTAATTAAACCTAATCTAAGTAAGGTTTAATTGACTTAATTAGACTTATTATGGGTTAAGTCTAACTATTTAGGGTTAATTAAACCTAATCTATATAAGGTTTAATTGATTTAATTAGACTTATTATGGGTTAAGTCTAATTATTTAGGGTTAATTAAACCTAATCTAAATAAGGTTTAATTGATTTAATTAGACTTATTATGGGTTAAGTCTAATTATTTAGGGTTAATTAAACCTAATCTAAGTAAGGTTTAATTGATTTAATTGTACTTATTATGGGTTAAGTCTAATTATTTAGGGTTAATTAAACCTAATATATGTAAGGTTTAATTGATTTAATTAGACTTATTATGGGTTAAGTCTAATTATTTAGGGTTAATTAAACCTAATCTAAGTAAGGTTTAATTGATTTAATTAGACTTATTATGGGTTATGTCTAATTATTTAGGGTTAATTAAACCTAATCTAAGTAAGGTTTAATTGATTTAATTAGATTTATTATGGCTTAAGACTTATTAATTAGGGTTAATTAAACCTAGTTTAAGTAAGGTTTAATTGATTTAATTAGACTTATTATGGGTTAAGTCTAATTATTTAGGGTTAATTAAACCTAATTTAAGTAAGGTTCAATTGATTTAATTAGACTTATTATGGGTTAAGTCTAATTATTTAGGGTTAATTAAACCTAATTTAAGTAAGATTTAATTGATTTAATTAAGTAGGTTTAAATGATATTCTAAACTTAATTATGTTTAATTTTTATGATTTGGACTTAATTAATTGAATTTTGGGTTTAATAGGCTTAAATGATATTTTAAACCTAATTAAGTCTAATTTTGTCATTTTAGACTTAATTAATTAAATTTGGGGTTTAATAGGTTTAAATGATATTTTAAACCTAATTAAGTCTAATTTTGTCATTTTAGACTTAATTAATTAAATTTAGGATTAAAATAGGTTTAAATGATATTTTAGGCCTAATTAAGTCTAATTTTGTCATTTTAGACTTAATTAATTATATTTAAGATTAAAATAGGTTTGAATAATATTTTAGACCTAATTAAGTATAATTTTGTCATTTTAGACTTAATTAATAATATTTAGGATTAAAATAGGTTTAAATGTTATTTTAAACCTAATTAAGTCTAATTTTGTCATTTTAGACTTCATTAATTAATTTTAAGGTTTAATGGATTTAAATGATGTTTTAAACCTAATTAAGTCTAATTTTGTCATTTTAAGCTTAATTAAGGTTTTCCATTAGCCTATCATTGATTAGATTTATTTCAAACTTAGATATTTAAGGAAAATAAGCTAAGTTTATAAAAGGTTATTTTAGGTTTAAAATCATTTAATTAATAAAGGGTTTTAATCCTAAAATTCAAAAATGTTATTCAAAATTATTGTTATGACTTAGAAATTGCTTTCATAGGGTTATTGTCTGTTGCCCTAGTGTTTCTAGTCATTTCCATTTTTATTTTTCTTAATATTCAATTTTTATAATTATTATTTAAAATAATTACAAAAAGACTTGGAAATTAGAGAAAAGTACCCTAAACATGGTTTTTGTCCTTGGAAAAATTATGAAAGATCCCTAAGAGCATAAAGATAAATGCCTCAAAGTTTCACTTTTTTTTTATTTATAAATAATTTTTAATAATTAAAATACTCGAGAGAGTATTTAATTATTTAAAAATTAAATACTGAAAATAAAATTATGATTTTTATTTCATAATTTTCTCCTCTTCAAGAGCTTTCCAGAGGTATTTTTATTATATGTTTGTGACCTCTAGATAAAAGGATATTGATTTTTGAAGTTCTTAAGGTTAAAATGAATTTTTATCCGACCTCCCGCCGACGTGTGTCCTCGTACGCGTCGAATGGGCGGGAGGATCCGCTGCGGGGGGCCGAACATGCGACACCGGGGGCGCGATCAGCGCCGTCCAACCCGAAACACGGTATCAGACGGTTGAAATAATTCGAATAAAAATTCAAATTATTTCGAACCGTTAAACTTCAAATCTTAATATCTCACTCATCTCTTGATGAAATTGAGTGATTTTTTAACCTATGGAATCATCTAAACATGTAGAATATTTCCATACGGTGATGTAACATTTCTGGACTAGTATAACACATGATATTTCAAAAATATGAATTATTTTGTGAAAAATAATTCCATACCTTTGCTATAAGCAAATCAAGCTAGATCAGACCTTGTAGTTGCCTTCTAGGATCCCAATGGAAGATTATTGCTGCAGCAATTTGATCCAGAAGTCGGGCTCAAAGGAGAATTTTGAAGATGTAGCTGATTTGGGTTGTTTTTGAAATTTGATCAAATTGGCTCGATTGAGCTCAATCTGAGGCTTGGATTTGATCCTAATAGATTGCTAAGACCCTTAGGAAGAGTTTTTATGTTGAGAGCAAGTGGATTTGAGCAGCCTATAGGTCTCCCTAATTTTTTTCTTCTCTCCTTACAAGGCTCGATTTGGGCTCTATTTATAGCAAAGGGGAGGCCATGGCTTAGCTTAAATTGTTCTAGGGGAGTTGTTATCTCCCCTATTAGCCCATTGGAGGAGGAATTTGGCTGAGGAGATAAGTATAGTTGCTTCTCCCAAGTTTTCCATGTTGAGCTTATTGTTTTGGCTCTCCTCCATTGGATCATGTAAGAGGTTGCATGTGAGCTGTAATTTCCTCTTCTTATGAGCTTACACATCACCTTCTAGCCTTAGCAAATGGTGACACCTATGCTCTTCTCTCATGATTCCATTTAACCATGGTGAGGGATAGGTTTAGGTTTGGTTTTCTCTCCATTGGCTAGCATGGGAGGTGGGGGATGATTCATGGTTTAGGGTGAAGGAGGAAGAGACACCTCACTTTACCCATCATGATGGGTATTAACCCATGGTTAAATTAATTTAAGCTAAGGTTTATTATGTAGTATTACATCTCATGGTGAGTTTAATTTGATCTTAGCTTAATTAATTATGGGAGGGGAAAAAAATGTCTTTTTTTTCTCTTTTTAATTTAATTTCCATTTAAATTAATCATGTTTATTAAGAATTATTGGAAATTATTTTATTAATCAATTTATTAATTGAAAATAATTTCAATTTAATTAATTGATTAATTTTATTGTTTTTGTTGTTTTATGATTTTAATTTAATTTTCATTTTAATTAATTAAGTCATTTAATTAAAAGATTGAAAATTAAATCATTAATCATTTTAATTAACCAAAATAATTTTAAAATTAATTATTTGATTAATTTTATTGTTTTTATTTCATTTTTATCTGTTTTGATTAAAATAGATAAATGTCGACAAATTTTGACCTAGGTTGACTTAAGTCAGCCTGGGTTGATCAAATTAATTTTAAAATGTCCAATGTAATCTCTTTAACCTTGTCCTGGTTGATCTGATTACAATATTTGTAGTTTTGTCATTGTGGGGTTTTAAACATGTTATTGGATCAAAGGATTGACTTATAGGGTAAACAGGATTGCTCATTGGGCCTGGTTTAGTCAATTTGACCAAAGTTGACTTTTTAGGTCAAAAGATTAACCTATGGAGTCAACAGGGTTAGTCGTTGGGTCTGGTTTGACCCATTTGACCAGAGTTGACTTTTTAGGTCAAAAGGTTGACCTATGGGGTCAACAGGATTGATCAATAGGTCTGGTTTGACCAATTTGACCAAAGTTGACTTTTAGGTCAAAAGGTTGACCTATGGGGTCAACAGGGTTGGTCATTAGGTCTGGTTTGACCAATTTGACCAAAGTTGACTTTTTAGGTGAAAAGGTTGACCTATGGGGTCAACAGGGTTGGTCATTAGGTCTGGTTTAACCAATTTGACCAAAGTTGACTTTTTAGGTCAAAAGGTTGCCCTATAGGTTCAACAGGGTTGGTCATTAGGTCTGGTTTGACCAATTTGACCAAAGTTGACTTTTTAGGTCAAAAGGTTGACCTATGGGGTCAACAGGGTTGGTCATTGGGTCTGGTTTGACCAATTTGACTAAAGTTGACTTTTTAAGTCAAAAGGTTGGCCTATGGGGTCAACAGGGTTGGTCATTGGGTCTGGTTTGACCAATTTGACCAAAGTTGACTTTTTAGGTCAAAAGGTTGACCTATGGGGTCAACAGGGTTGGTCATTAGGTCTGGTTTGACCAATTTGACCGCAGTTGACTTTTTAGGTCAAAAGGTTGACCTATGGGGTCAACAGGGTTGGTCATTGGGTTTGGCTTGACCAATTTGACCAAAGTTGACTTTTTAGGTCAAAAGGTTGACCTATGGGGTCAACAGGGCTGGTCATTGGGTCTGGTTTGACCAAAGTTGACTTTTTAGGTCAAAAGGTTGACCTATGGGGTCAACAGGGTTGGTCATTAGGTCTGGTTTGACCAATTTGACCAAAGTTCACTTTTTAGGTCAAAAGGTTGACCTATGGGGTCAACAAGGTTGGTCATTGGGTCTGGTTTGACCAATTTTACCAAAGTTGACTTTTTAGGTCAAAAAGTTGACCTATGGGGTTAACAGGGTTGGTCATTAGGTCTGGTTTCACCAATTTGACTAGAGTTGACTTTTTAGGTTAAAAGGTTGACCTATGGGGTCAACAGGGTTGGTCATTGGGTCTGGTTCGACCAATTTGACCAAAGTTGACTTTTTAGATCAAAAAGTATTGACTCATTATAAATGAGGTCAACAAATGGGCCCCCAATATGTGTAGAATACTATATAAGTATTCTGCACATATTGATGTTGACCGAAATGGTCTAGGAAATGTTTTATAACAATATGGGAAAAGAGTGGGTATAATACCGCTCCTAATGGATGTCAGATGTTTTGTCTGTTAGTTCTAAGAAGGAATGTTTTTCTTGTGCTTAGAGAAGGGATTCACTGGGAGAGAAAACGGATGTCATATTAAAAAATGTCAATGTCGATATTTTGTTAAAGGAATGTCATGATTTCCGTGTCAGGAAAGGACTTATATCCCTTAACTGGATAGAGAAAATAGACGTAATTTTCTATTTTTCTCAAAACGTCAACGTCAAGATTTGGTTAGAGGAAAGCTATGATTTCCGTGTCAGGAAAGGACTTACATCCAATAAGTGGAGAGAGAAAATGAATGTCATTTCTATTTTCCTCAAAATGTCAAAGTCAAGATTTGGTTAGAGGAAAGCCATGATTTCCGTGTCAGGAATGGACTTACATCCAATAACCGGAGAGAGAAAATAGATGTCATTTTCTATTTTTCTCAAAACGTCAATGTCAAGATTTGGTTAGAGGAAAGCCATGATTTCCGTGTTAGGAAAGGACTTACATCCAATAACCAGAGAGAGAAAATAGATGTCATTTTCAATTTTCTCAAAATTTCAATGTCAAGATTTGGTTAGAGGAAAGCCATGATTTCCGTGTTAGGAAAGGACTTACATCCAATAACCAGAGAGAGAAAATATGTCATTTTCTATTTTCTCAAAATTTGAATGTCAAGACTTGGTTAGAGGAAAGCCATGATTTCCGTGTCTGGAAAGGACTTACATTCAATAACCGGAGAGAGAAAATAGATGTCATTTTCTATTTTCTCAAAATGTCAATGTCAAGATTTGGTTAGAGGAAAGCCATGATTTCCGTGTGAGGAAAGGACTTACATTCAATAACCAGAGAGAGAAAATAAATGTCATTTTCTATTTTCTGAAAATGTCAATGTCATGATTTGGTTAGAGGAAAGCCATGTTTTCCGTGTCAGGAAAGGACTTACATTCAATAACCGGAGAGAGAAAATAGATGTCATTTTCTATTTTCTCAAAATGTGAATATCAAGATTTGGTTAGAGGAAAGCCATGATTTCCGTGTGAGGAAAAGACTTACATCTAATAACCAGAGAGAGAAAATAGATGTCATTTTCTTTTTTCTCAAAATGTCAATGTCAAGATTTGGTTAAAGGAAAGTCATGTTTTCCGTGTCAGGAAAGGACTTACATCCAATAACCGGAGAGAGTGGCGAACTCACTAATATTTTTGGTGGAAATATCCGCTGGGGTTTTGACCTATATAGGTCGAAAGATAATTCTTATGTTTAGTTATCATAAGTTATTCATTTCATCATTAAAATTTATTTTATTATTTTTAGGACCTGTCGACATATCACAGACAAAGGAGGAACATTTTTTAACATTTCATTTTATTTCCATAAAAAGGTCACGAGTACATATTATCGCAAGCAAAAGCTAATTGTACATATATGTGTACATATCATATAGCGTGCTGCAACAAACTACTGATATTTTACATACCAACAGCTACCGATATATCACACATCGACAACTATAGATAAATCACATGTCAAAAGTTCTTATATGTCATAACATAGCTCTGGATATTAACAGACTGTCCATAAACGTCCTATACTCCAAAACATTATTTATCAAACATGTTTCAGGTGTTTAGACATTTATGGGGTTATGGTAATTCCAAAGGTTGTAGATTCTCCAGTTCTGGTATAGCTTTATATCCGACAGGTCGTTTGTCGGGCTTCATCCGTCGCAAGTTAATTAAGATGCGTGGCTTGTTGACACTGGGTATGCAGTATTTTACAAAATCTGCACCGTTCCCTTGAAATAGGAGAACTGATCCTCGAGTTAAAAGAATACGGCACGTACCTTCAAATTCTCCAGGTCCCAAGATTTGTATCTCCCTTCCAAACACAGCAGAACAGCGGTTCATTAATGACACGGTGCAAAACGGTCTCTCAAAATCATGGCTGTCAATGTGAGGAGGGATACAGTCTCCTTTATCTTATATATTGATAATGCAACTGTCAGGAATACAGTCTGTAGGTAAAATCCCTCAACTGACAAGTCATTTGATAACTTGGATTATCACAGTGGGTAAAGGATCGACTTGTTCGTGTCGCAAAATTCCAGGAAGATTTCCTTCTCTGTCTCTTGCATAATTGTAGCAGCATCCATATTGTAGGGTTTGTCTACCCTTGCCACGAATCCATTTATTAGGTTCAGAATAGGTTCTCCTTTGAAGGAGTCCAGCCCTACCCTGATTTTGGGCTTTTATAATATGATGAATGATAGCAGTTTGTTCAGCTTCATCAAATATTCTAGTAAACAGTTTAAGACCCTCCAGAGTATTTATTGTCCTTTTATTCATGTGTTTGTATTGTTTAAAAGTTCTCCACTCGATAGCGCGAATTCGTCGCACCTCTTCCTTTGAGTGACTTTTTTTATCAACCTTTTTATCTGACACCTTCAGACTCTGAGCAGGTGAAGTGATAACTGCTTTTCCATTTTCAATTTTTTTTTGCAGGGTCTAGATCTGTCGTTTCTGAGGCAGAGTTTATTTCTTCAAATGGAGTGTTAATAGTTTGTGATTTCGATTGACTAATATCCTCCATGTTTTGTTTTTCTTGTAATTGTTTTTTTTGTTTCAGTCGTTTATTATGATTTCATCTTTGTGATCTAGTAAGTCCTGTTGCCATATTTTTTGTACCCGATGTGGATGCTCCTTGTACTGAAGTAGTCATGAATTCTTCCTCATCTGAGCTATCACTGATTGTGAAGTCATATTCTTCGGGTTGTCGGAGTTTGAATTCTATCAAAGGTGTTTGTAGATTAACTTCACTATGATTTACCAGATAAAGCAATGATCCGTGATATATGGATTCAACTTGCTACAGGTCAAAGTTGAAATGAATTCTGGTTCCCTCGTTCATGTGTCGATGGTCCAATGCGAAGGTCATATTATTTTGAAACGAGAAAAATAGTCTGTCCTCGGACATTTTTCCTGAAAAATAATAAGACACAATGACATTTTAGCCTTTTAAACATTTGTTCAGCGAATGAAACAGATGTCATAATGAAAAATCAAAGATGATTTTAGAAAGTATAATTTATTGTCCCAGTTTATAAATAAGTTGTTATTTATTTTTATTTTTATGTTGCATAGTATTTCTTTAGGAAACGTCCATTGATTAGAGGCAGGATTCTTTCTCCTTGACAATCCACCAGTTGGTAGGATCCTCCTGAATATGTCTTTTCAATTACATATGGGTCCTCCCATATTGGTTCAAATTTACCACCTATCTTTCGATGAGCTAGTATAGGTCTTCGAAGAACTAAAACTAATTCACCGATTCGAAAGGCTCTGGGGAGAACTAATTTGTCGTGAGCTCGTATCATTTTTGCTTGATATAGTTCGAGATTTTGTTGGGCTTGTAGACGTTTGCCTTCCAAACTTTCAAGTTTTTCAAGTCGTAGTCTAGCATTTTCTTCTTCAGTTATTTTGTTTGCTATCGCAATTCTGAGAGAAGGAATTTGGACTTCAAGTGGTAAAATGGCTTCATAATCATATACCAAAGCAAATGGTGTAGACTAAGTTGGAGTTCGGTATGTAGTGCTATAAGCCCATAAAGCTCCTATTAGTCGTTCATGCCACTGTCTCGGGCTGTTATTCAACGTCTTTTTCAAGATTTGAACCAATGTTTTATTGAAAGCTTCGGCTAATCCATTGGCCTTAGGGTAATAAATTGTGGAGTACCTCCAATCAATTCCGTGTCTTTGGGTGAAATTATTCATTTTCGTGTTTTTGAAGGCTAATCCGTTGTCTGATATGACCCTTCGAGGAATCCCAAATCTATAGACGATATGTGTTTTAAAGAAATGAAGAACTTGTTCTGCCTTAACTTCTCTAAGTGGTATTGCTTCTGCCCACTTGGAAAAAAAGTCAGTAGCTGCCAGAATAAATTTATGACCCTTGGAAGATGGTGGATCTATAGGGCCCACTATGTCGGTACCCCAACATTCAAATGGCCATGACGCAAAAGTTGGGTGTAGGACATTTGGAGGTTGATGTAAAACTACCCCTTGTATTTGACATTGATGGCATTTCTTTGCAATTTCAAGGCAATCAGCCATCATTGTTGGCCAATAATAACCCATTCTTTTTATTTTCATTTTCATTTTGGTTCCAGATTGATGTGCACCACATAAACCTGAATGAACTTCCTTAACAATCTCTTGAGCTTCAACTTGGTTTAAACATCTTAACCACATCTTATTAAAAGACCGTTTGTAAAGAATATCATTTATTAGAGCATATGATAATGCTCTTTGTTTGGTTGGCAATAGAAGTGTTTTCAGGTAATTTTCCGGCTTGTAAATATTGGATGACTGGTTGTTGCCAATCATCATTTTTGTCATTTATTATCAATGTCATATTTTCACCGATTTTATGTAAATTATCCATATCAATTTGAGAAGGAACTTGTCGTCCTTTTATAGAGATCGGTATGTCATCTTCTTCTGGACAGGCAAATTCCTTTGCAAGTTTTGCCAAAGCGTCTGCTAGAGAATTGTCTCGTCTTGGAATTAAGAAGAATGTTACATCAGGAATTTGTTGAAGCAGTTTCAGAGTGTAACGAGAATACTGTTCGAGTCGAGGTTTCAAAGTCTTGTATTTACCAGCAATTTGATTGATAATCAGCTGGGAATCCCCGTAGATATCAATATTCTTAATTTCCATTAATATTGTCAATTCTAGACCGGTTATGAGCGCTTCATATTCGGCTTCATTATTCGTGCAAGGGTCAGTCAAATGATAGGAAAAAGGCATCATTGTTTTTTTGGGAGTATTGAAAATGAATCCTACTCTTGCTTTGCCTGGTATGATTATCTGTTTTTCTTTATTTTTCCATGCAGATGATGCTCCATCAAAATAGAGTTCCCATCATTGCACATTGGAACTTTTTATTTCTGATATTTGTTCATCAGGTAAATCCTCATTAAGAGGTGGTCCAGTTAGAATTGGATGTGCTGCTAAGAAATCTGCCAGGATTTGTCCTTTGATAGAACGTAACGGTACAAATGTTATATCAAATTGGAGTAAGATCATTGCCCATCTTGCTAATCTCCCAGAAAGTGTTGGTCGTGTTATTAAATATTGTAATGGGTTAACTCTTGAAATAAGAATTACCTTCTGAGAAAGCATATAATGCCTTAGTTTTTGAACTGCGAAGATCAAGGCTAAACAATGCTTCTCAATTATCGGGTATTTTATTTCCGTTGGAACTAAACAATGACTTAAATAGTATAATGCATTTTCTTTTCCCTCGTCATTTACCTGTGCTAGTAAAGCTCCAAGTGAATTGTCCAATGCTGCGGTGTAAAAGATTAGAGGTGTTTCTAATACAGGGGCTGCTAAGACAGGAGGGGTTGTCAGATATTATTTAATGTCTTCGAAGGCGCGCTGACATTTTTCATCCCACACAAATTTGGTATCCTTTCTAGTAAGGGCAGTAAGAGGTTGACATCTACCCGATAGATTGGAAATGAAACGTCGTATATACGCTAATTTTCCTTGGAAGGATCTCAATTGAGTCAAATTTTTGGGAGGAGGCATATTTAGGATAGCTTCAATTTTGAGTGGATCAATTTCTATCCCATGATGCCGAACTAAAAATCCTAAAATTTTTTCTGAAGTGACACCGAAGGCACACTTTAAAGGATTCATTTTAAGATTGTATTGTCGTAGTTGTTCAAAGACAATTCTCAAATCGTATATATGATCATCTTTTTGTTTACTGTTGACAACCAGATCGTCGACATAACACTCAACTTGATTATGTATTAGTTCATCAAAAATCCGTGCCATGGCTCTTTGATAGGTTGCACCGGCATTTTATAGCCCAAATGGCATAACCTTATAACAATATATCCCCATGGGTGTCCGGAAAGCTGTATTCACTTCATCCTCCGAAAACATCTTTATTTGGTTATATCCTGATGATCCATCCATAAAGGAGAATATTGCATGTTTTGATGCTATATCAACCATCAATTCAAGAATTGGCAAAGGAAATTTGTCTTTTGGACATGCTTTGTTCATGTCCCTAAAGTCTATACAGACCCGTATTTGTCCATTTTTCTTTTTAACTGGTACCACATTGGCTAACCATGTTGGATATTTTTCTTCTCGTATGAAGTCAGCTTCTATCAATTTCTTGACTTCTGCAATGATTTTTTGCTCTATTTCGACACGCATCCTTCTCGGAGCTTGTTTAACTGGGGTTGTAATTTGGTTAATCCCAAGTTTATGGACTGCGACTTCTTGAGACAAACCAGGCATCTTGTCGTAAGTCCAAGCAAAGCATTCTTTATATTCTATCAACAATTGAGTTATGTCCTTTGCTTCCTCATCATTAAGGAATGAACTAAAAAAAGTTGGTTTTGGATTTTCATCAGTTCCTAAATTTATTTCTTTTAGTTCATCGATTGTCGATTTAATTTCTTCTTCCAATTCTGGAGGAGCATCTTCAATTGGAAGATCAGGTAATGATTCAGAATCGTATTCTTCATTGATAGTTAGACAAAATTCTGTGTCATCTAATGGTCCTAGAGTTCCAAATCCAATTCCTTCTTTGGTGTTAGAATTTCGTTTATTATTACTCCACATTTGTTCGATGAAATGTGGTTGTTTTAAAGACCATTGTTTGAGCATTAAACTATTTTGAATAATTTTTTTGGCCCAAGGAGAATACAACTCAAAAGGAATTTTCATTGATTGTGGAAGATTTTCATCTTCTATTTTTACATCATTTTTAATACAAGAGGAAGTAGAGCCAAGTCTAAACTGAATTGGCTTTTTGTCATCATTATATACTTCTTTGACTATTAGATTCTCAATCTTAGCAGTGGAGATTGGAGTCAAAGTCATAGAATGTATATAATGATTGATTTTATCATACATAGATTCAAATTTTCTTTCTTTATTTTCTTCTTCCAAAGATATTTTGAATTGAGGTTCCTTCAAAACCATGGATGTTGTTTCTTCTTCAGAATCCAGGTGGATTTTGAACTTCAGTGGTTTCTTTATTGTGACAGTTGGATCTTCCTTCCCTCGTCCTCGTCCTCGTCCTCGTCCTCGACCTCGAGTTTGAGTTTGACGGGAATTAGTTCTTCTTATCTTTATTGAAGAAGAGTGATCCTTTTCATTTATTTTCTTTTCTTTATTCTTTTCTTCCACATCCACCATTGTTTGTTTGGAAGACATTGTTTTATTTATAGGAGCATAATATGCTGCATCTTTATGTATACCGATTTCATGGATTGAAAACGGCTGCAAACCTCCTACAATACGACATTCCTGTCCTTTTCGTAGGTATTTTATACATTGGTTTAATGAAGAAGGAACCATTTTGTATTCATGAAGCCATGGTCTGCCAAGTAAGGCATTAAAAGAGGTGTCTGAATCAATAATATGAAATTTTGATGTCGTTGCCAAGTCGGCTATTTTTAAGAGTAATGTTATTGATCCAAGGGCCCGTTCTCCTTGCTGATTAAATCCTCGTAACATCATCGTATCCCTTGATAGTTGAGAGGCATCAATGTCCAAATATGCAAGAGTTCTTAAATTCATAATGTTGATTGAAGCATCTGGGTCAATAAGAACTCTTGAAAGTATTGTATCATTTATGTTCACCGTAATATACAGTGGACGATTGTGTTCAGTTGTTCCAAGCAACAAGTCATTGTCAGAGAAGGTAATCTTCATTGATTCCTCTAATGGGTAAGCTTCAATTTGGGTAATACTAGCAAGTTGAGTTAAGCAAATATCTGGATCTGAAAGAGCCTTTATTAACGATTCTCTCATTTCTTTGGAAAGTATGAGAGCGTCATAGATGCTTAACTTCGCAGGTAATTTTCTCAAATAAGCTAGTACATTATAATCCACTTTGTTATGAAGATCATCCTTATTTCTTTCAGGGGTTTGGGGATATATTAGAGGAATGATCTTGTCTGGTGTGATTATTTGTCTTTCTTTTTCTTGTGGAATCTCCTAGGAGGAAAGACTTTTCCACTCCTTAAATTAATTTCAACTATTTCTTCAAGTTGATTATCCGACTCTTTTGTCTTCGAGTCTGAGGGTTCCAATTCTATGGAAATCGGAGTTCCTTGTAGTTGGAGTGTAGCAATGTCATTTTCATTTTCATCCTTGTCAGATTTTTCATTTGTATTTTCATTATTTCGGTTGTCTTTGGATTGATCATATACGATTTGAGTATCATCTATAGGGTTAGAATTCAGATGATTATTCTCAGAAACATCGCCCAAAATAGAGAAAATATAAGCAAAACTAGGATTGTTATTATTCATGATAGTAACAAGAAAGTCATACAAAGTTATTGGTTCAAGGATTTTTCGTCCTTCACCCGACATAACTATCCTAGTACAAGAGGAAAATAAACTAGAAGGTACAAAAGGAGTTACAGCCCCTATACTTGGAAGACCTTTGATCTTTTTCAGTTTCTTGATTTTCTTTTTCTTTTCTTTCTTGGGAGGTTTTGTGATTTGATATTTAGCAAAGACCTCTTCAAAAGTACTATCTTTATTTCCAGGATTGAGTTTCCCTATCGAAATCATATTGACTGATCCTTTTTCAGGTTCTTTCAAATATTCTTTCGGAATTATTATGTTTCCATCTTTAAAATTACGCTCCAACCAGTCTTTGAAGACAAAACAGTCTTCAATTTTCTGTCCAAGCATTCTGTGATACGGACAGTAATTAGGATTTCTTTCATATCAATTTCTGCTGGTCTTTTAGCTTCTGGTAGCTTAAATTCGGGCATTTTAAGCAGACTATGAAATATCATACTAACAGCTTCTGTTTTAAACGAATATTCTTTATTCATTCTTTCAGCCATTGTTTTCTTTTCTGTTGGTACTAGGATTGGTTGTTGAAGTTGTAATTGAGGTGATGTATGTGATGTCGAAGGATTCTGTCGTTGTTGTTTCTTTTGTTCTGGTTGAATCTGCATCAACTGTTTACCTTTTTATACAACATTTCCAGGTTTCTTTTCAAATGTTTTGATAGTTTTTGTCTTTTCAGTTTTCTCTGTTACACTCATCTGATTTGCTTCTTCTTGGAGATTAGCAGCTTTACTGAGTAGTTTTTCAAATGTCTTTATTGTGAATCCTTTGAGCATAAAAGCTATAGGGCCATGGATATTTTTATGCAATATTCCAACAGCATGTTGCTCTTGTAGTTGTGGTTCACATTTCATGCTGAGATTTCTCCAGCGTAAAATATAATCCACTAAACTTTCTCCTGGCTTTTGTTTTTCTACCACCAAATTACCAACAGTGGTGTGATGTTGTGCTCCAGAAAAACGTTGAATAAAGAGGCTTTCAAGTTCCACAAAAGTTCTGACAGATCCATTGGGAAGTTCTGCATACCAATCAAAGGCAACTCCTGTGAGACTGTTAACAAATTGTCGAAATAGGAGAGCATGACTTCCTTCAACATTACAGCAGCTAGCTCTAAAATGTGCAAGGTGTTGTCGGGGGTTACCCGTTCCATCAAACATCTTAAAGATAGGAGGAACAAAGCCTTTAGGGTATTGAACAGAATCAAATTCCTCTGGGTATGGTCTACCCTTTGGAGTTAATGCTCCAGCTTTCACTTGAGCCATTGTTTCTTTGATTTTTTGTTCCACAAGTTTTGTAATATCCTTTTCTGGAATTTCTTTGTGAGGGGAATTCTTTTTCTTTTGAGTGCTTTCCTCAATATCTATTGGTTCTTCTTTATCTTCTAGGATATTAATAGCTTCCGGTCTGATGATTTCAATGGCTGGAGATGGATTCGTTGGTGGATTTTGAAGAGTTGTTACCAATTCTTCCATTTTTTGTTCGAGATGACTAATTTGTTCATCTCGTTGTCGTATAGCTGCTCGTAATTCATTCGCTGCTTCTTCTTCAATTGGATCTCGTAAAGTAGATTGTGTTTCTACCATGTTAACACTAGCAACATTTTTATTGGAACTATCAGAAGTATATTTCTTCCTGTGTTGTTTTATATCATTTTTTAATTTCATCAATCTTTCCTCAAATGATGTTACAGAATGTTTTTTGCAAGTTTCTTCTTATGAACTATTCATAGGAGTATTGGTGGTATTTGAATTTCTTTCAGATGATTTTCGTCTCCATACATTATTTTTAAGTGGAGGACGAAAATTTTCAAGTGGTGTATCGTATCCTGTGTGAGGATAATTTGCTTTTTGTAGCATTTGGACCAAGTCCGACATTTTAGCAGTTGTATCTTCTGCTCCTGACATCAATTCATCATATCTAGCCTTGTCATTTCTGACTACCACATCTTTTATTATAGGGCCCAATCGAAATTTTACTAGCACTCGAACACAATGTTTATCCGGTAGAAATTGATAGTCATAATTTTCCATCGCTAAAATTCTCCTTTTCATGGTGTTGGACACTGCACAACCCATTTTGTTTAATAATTTAGATAATGAACATTTGTCTTTTCGTGCTAACCTTTTAAACACTGAATATATAGCACGAAACGGAGGAGAGCTTTTTGGTTGAAAGGAGTTATTAGTGTATTCAACAGGAATCGACATATATGGATTTTCTTCTAAAAAGGAGGGGTTTCCAAAATTGTTCTGTTGAAATTCTGGTGTTTCAAAATTATCATTTTCGTTCCACCTTTTCTTTCTTTTAAATGAAGGAGTTTTATAAATATTCTTTGAACAAGATCCAATTTCATACATAGATGATGGCGGAGCATCATCTTCCTTGTAAACTTGTTTTCCTTTCCTATCAGCTTGTCTCTTCATTTCTTCAAGGATATTAGGTTCTTCAGGTATATATTCAGGAAAATTTTCTGTAAAATTTAGAAAGTCTTCATAAGGTTGTAAGTCAAATTCTTAGAAAGATTGTGTATCAGTTTGATATGGATTATCTAATATGAATTCCGTTTCACCAAATAATCCAAATCATTTTTATAAAAGGGAGGATTTTCCTCTATTGGTGTGTCAAAGTCTTGAAAATAAGAAAAGATTGAATTCGGAGAATCCATTGCGATTTTTCTGAAATTTCAAGAAAAATGAATATTATTGACTTATTTATAAACTGGGAACTTATTATTATATTTTTCTTTTTAAAATTTAAAATGAAAACAAATGATAACAAAAGATGAGAAGAAAGATCGTCCCCAGCGGAGTCGCCACTTGAAATCCCTCGTCGACGGACAGACAGAGATTTCTTTTTTTGGGTGTGTGTCGATATCGAGGAGTCGCCATCTAATATTAGCCTAATTTTATTCCTATAAATCCCATGAAAGATTTGAGGAATTTAAGGCTAATAGTAGAAAAGGATGTTTATGATAATCTTTATAGAAGAATATCCTAGAATAATATATCCTAGAATTTTCATATAAAGAAAATCATGGAAGACCAGAGATTCTATTGTGGGTTCTTTTGGATCTCCTATAGAAGCAAGCTTCTATATTTAATTACATCTTGAACAATTTTTAATTGTTCAAGAAAACTTCTGATTAATGTCAATCATTTGTTTTCTAAAATTTTATTTTTAAGGAGAGATGTACCCACTATCACTCCTAAATGTCATGTCATATTTATTATTTTAAAGTTTTAATTTTGTTTTTCATGTCGTTAACTTAAAAGTTTTGTTGTTGTTTTCCATGTCGTTGTTTTGTTTTGTTTTGTTTTGGTGACTATCGTAAAAGGTTTTGTTTTTGTTTGTCCATGTCATTATTTTGTTTTGTTTTGGTGACTATCCTAAAAGTTTTTGTTTTTTGTTCACGTCGTCCTGCGAAACAGAGTTAGCACATCCTATAACATGCGAAGAAAATCTAAACGAAACTTTTTATCTTCACCCTGCAAAGAAAAGATTGTCAGAAAATGATGTCATGTTCATTGTTTTGATTTAACATATCCTGGATGTTGGTTTTATGTCAAATTATATTGATTTTAATTTTGTCGAAATATCAGATTAATTATCGACATTTGTAGAATTTATTTTTAAAATGTCAATTTTATGTCGGTTATGTCGATTTATGTTTGAAATGTCAAATTTATGTCGGTTATGTCGATTTATGCTTGAAATGTCAAATTTATGTTGGTTATGTCGATTTATGTTTGAAATGTTAAATTTATGTCGATTATGTCGATTTATGTTTGAAATGTCAAATTTATGTCTTGATTTTTGAATTTATGTCTGTTTGAATTTGAGTTAAAAGTCGAGTTAGATTAACTTGGGTTCGTATTCCGTTCGATCTCAAGTTAAAAAGTTGAAAGTTAGATTCAATATTGACTGAATTAACTTGGGTTCATGTTTGGTTAAACCTAAGTTAGATTCAATGTTGATTGAATCTAATTAAATTAAATTCATGTCTGTCTGAATTTAAATTAAAAGGTTTAAATTTAGATTCAATTTGAATTAACTTGGGTTCATGTCAGGTTGGACCTAAGTTAGATTCGATGTTAATTGAATCTAATTAACTTAAGTTCATGTATGTCTGAATTTAAGATAAAAGGTTTAGCTTAGAATAGACTTAATAAAGTTTTAAACCTTGTTTAAATAGGACCTATAGGTTAATGAAGTCTAATAAATAAGACTTAATTAGAATTGTAGACCATCTAAGTCCCTTTTAGATAAGGCTTAAGTTTTAATTAAGTCTATTTAGCTGTAGTTTATTGAGACATTAAGTCTAATAAATTAGACTTAGGTTTAGGATTTGTTGTTTCAATTCCTTGATGATTTAATTAAGTCCAGGAAGTTAGACTTAATTAAAATTTTAAGTTGGATTTAGGTTTGAATTTAGTTGGATTAAAAGTTTAATATAGTTTGGTCTTAAGTTAAGATTTGACTTAAGTTCGATATGGATTGAACTTACATTGAGTTTAGGTTAGACTTAAGTTCATGTCGAGTCGAACCTAAGTTTAGTTTCGACTTAAGTCTAACATGGGTTAGACTTAAGTTGTGTTTGGATTAGTCTTAGATTCATGTCAGGTTGAATCTAAGTTTGGTTTGACTTAAGTCTGATGTAGGTTAGACTTAAGTTAAGTTTAGGTTTGGCTTAGGTTTATGTTGAATTGATCCTAAGTTTCGTTTTACTCAAGTCTAGTGTAGGTTAGACTTAAGTTAGGTTTGAGTTTGACTTAGGTTTATGTTGAGTTAAACCTAAGTTTGGTTCGACTTAAGTCTAGTATAGGTTAGACTTAAGTCGGGTTCGAGCTCGACTTAGGTTTACGTCGAGTTAAACCTAATTTTGGCTCGACATAAGTCTATTATAGTGTCAGACTTAAGTTAGGCTCGAATTCGACTTAGATTTATGTCGAGTTGAACCTATGTTCGGTTCGACTTAAATCTAAGTATAGGTTAGACTTAAGTTAGGTTTCGAGCTCGACTTAGGTTTATGTCGAGTTAAACCTAAGTTTGGTTCGACTTAAGTCCAAGTATAGTGTTAGACTTAAGTTGGATTTGAGTTTGACTTAGGTTTACATTGAGTTGAGCCTAAGTTTGGTTTCACTTAAGTCTAACGTAGGTTAGACTTAAGTTAGGTTTAGGTTTGGCTTGTTTAAGGATAATTAAACATAATTCAGATAAGGTTTAATTAATTAATTAGACTTATTATAGGTTAAATCTAATTATTTAAAGTTAATTAAACCCAATTTAGGTGAGGTTTAATTGATTTAATTTGACATATTATGGGATAAGTCTAATTATTTAGGGTTAATTAAACCTAATTTAAGTAAGGTTTAAATGATTTAATTAAACTTGTTATTGGGTTAAGTCTAATTATTTAGGGTTAATTAAACCTAATTTAAATAAGGTTTAATTGATTTAATTAGACTTATTATGGGTTAAGTCTAATTATTTAGGGTTAATTAAAACTAATTTAAGTAAGGTTTAATTGATTTAATTAAACTTATTATGGGTTAAGTCTAATTATTTAGGGTTAAATAAACCTAATTTAAGTAAGGTTTAATTGATTTAATTAGACTTATTATGGGTTAAGTCTAATTATTTAGGGTTAATTAAACCTAATTTAAGTAAGGTTTAAATGATTTAATTAGACTTATTATGGGTTAAGTCTAATTATTTAGGGTTAATTAAACCTAATTTAAGTAAGGTTTAATTGATTTAATTAGACTTATTATGGCTTAAGTCTAATTATTTAGGGTTAATTAAACCTAATCTAAGTAAGGTTTAATTGATTTAATTAGACTTATTATGGGTTAAGTCTAATTATTTAGGGTTAATTAAACCTAATCTAAGTATGGTTTAATTGATTTAATTAGACTTATTATGGGTTAAGTCTAATTATTTAGGGTTAATTAAACCTAATCTAAGTAAGTTTTAATTGATTTAATTAGAGTTATTATTGGTTAAGTCTAATTATTTAGGGTTAATTAAACCTAATCTAAGTAAGGTTTAATTGATTTAATTAGACTTATTATGGGTAAAGTCTAATTATTTAGGGTTAATTAAACCTAACTTAAGTAAGGTTTAATTGATTTAATTAGACTTATTATGGGTTAAGTATAATTATCTAGGGTTAATTAAACCTAATCTAAGTAAGGTTTAATTGATTTAATTAGACTTATTATGGGTTAAGCCTAATTATTTAGGGTTAATTAAACCTAATCTAAGTAAGGTTTAATTGATTTAATTAGACTTATTATGGGTTAAGTCTAATTATTTAGGGTTAATTAAACCTAATTTAAGTAAGGTTTAATTGATTTAATTAGACTTATTATGGGTTAAGTCTAATTATTTAGGGTTAATTAAACCTAATTTAAGTAAGGTTTAATTGATTTAATTAAGTAGGTTTAAATTATATTCTAAACTTAATTATGTTTAATTTTTATTATTTGGACTTAATTAATTGAATTTTGGGTTTAATAGGCTTAAATGATATTTTAAACCTAATTAAGCCTAATTTTGTCATTTGAGACTTAATTAATTAAATTTGGGGTTTAATAGGTTTAATGATATTTTAAACCTAATTAAGTCTAATTTTGTCATTTTAGACTTAATTAATTAAATTTAGGATTAAAATAGGTTTAAATTATATTTTAAACCTAATTAAGTCTAATTTTGTCATTTTAGACTTAATTAATTATATTTAAGATTAAAATAGGTTTAAATGATATTTTAGACCTAATTAAGTCTAATTTTGTCATTTTAGACTTAATTAATTATATTTATGATTAAAATAGGTTTAAATGATATTTTAAACCTAATTAAGTCTAATTTTGTCATTTTAGACTTAATTAATTATATTTAGGATTAAAATAGGTTTAAATGATATTTTAAACCTAATTAAGTCTAATTTTGTCATTTTAGACTTAATTAATTAATTTTAAGGTTTAATGGATTTAAATGATGTTTTAAACCTAATTAAGTCTAATTTTGTCATTTTAAACTTAATTAAGGTTTTCCATTAGCCTATCATAGATTAGATTTATTTCAAACTTAGATATTTAAGGAAAATAAGCTAAGTTTATAAAAGGTTATTTTAGGATTAAAATCATTTAATTAATAAAGGGTTTTAATCCTAAAATTCAAAAATGTTATTCAAAATTATTGCTATGACTTAGAAATGGCTTTCTTAGGGTTATTGTCTGTTGCCCTAGTGTTTCTAGTCATTTCCATTTTTATTTTTCTTAATTTTCAATTTTTATAATTATTATTTAAAATAATTACAAAAAGACTTAAAAATTAGAGAAAAGTACCCTAGACATGTTTTTTGTCCTTGGAAAAATTATGAAAGATCCCTAAGAGCATAAAGATAAATGCCTCAAAGTTTCATATTTTTTTGATTTATAAATAATTTTTAATAATTAAAATACTCCAGAGAGTATTTAATTATTTAAAAATTAAATACTGAAAATAAAATTATGATTTTTATTTCATAATTTTCTCCTCTTCAAGAGCTTTCCAGAGGTATTTTTATTATATTTTTGTGACCTCTAGATAAAAAGATATTGATTTTTGAAGTTTTTAAGGTTAAAATGAATTTTTAACCAAAATTGCACCGCCAAACTCACCTCCCGGCGATGCGTGTCCTCGTACGCGTCGAACGGGCGGGAGGATCCGCTGCGGGGTGCCAAACACGCGACACCGCGGGGCGCGATCAACGCCATCCATCCCGAAACACGGGATCGGACGGTTGAAATAATTTGAATAAAAATTCGAATTATTTAGAACCGTTAAAGTTCAAACCTTAATATCTCACTCATTTCTTGATGAAATTGAGTGATTTTTGAACCTATGGAATCATCTAAACATGTAGAATATTTCCATACGGTAATGTAACGTTCCTGGACTAGTATAACACATGATATTTCAAAAATACGAATTATTTTGTAAAAAATAATTCCATACCTTTGCTATAAGCAAATCAAGCTAGATCAGACCTTGTAGTTGCCTTCTAGGATCCCAATGGAAGATTATTGCTGCAGCAATTTGATCCAGAAGTCGGGCTCAAAGGAGAATTTTGAAGATGTAGCTGACTTGGGCTGTTTTTGAAATTGGATCAAATTGGCTCGATTGAGCTCAATCTGAGGCTTGGATTTGATCATAATAGATTGCTAAGACACTTAGGAAGAGTTTTTATGTTGGGAGCAAGTGGATTTGAGCAGCCTATAGGTCTCCCTAATTTTTTTCTTCTCTCCTTACTAGGCTCGGTTTGGGCTCTATTTATAGCAAAGGGGAGGCCATGGCTTAGCTTAAATTGTTCTAGGGGAGTTGTTATCTCCCCTATTAGCCCATTGGAGGAGGAATTCGGCTGGGGAGATAAGTATAGTTGCTTCTCCCAAGTTTTCCATGATGAGCATAATGTTTTGGCTCACCTCCATTGGATCATGCAAGAGGTTGCATGTGAGCTGTAATTTCCTCTTCTTATGAGCTTACACATCACCTTCTAGCCTTAGCAAATGGTGGCACCTATGCTCTTCTCTCATGATTCCATTTAACCATGGTGAGGGGTAGGTTTAGGTTGGGTTTTCTCTCCATTGGCTAGCATGGGAGGTGGGGGATGAGTCATGGTTTAGGGTGAAGGAGGAAGAGACACCTCACTTTACCCATCATGATGGGTATTAACCCATGGTTAAATTAATTTAAGCTAAGGTTTATTATGTAGTAATACATCTCATGGTGAGTTTAATTTGATCTCAGCTTAATTAATTATGGGAGGAAAAAAATGTCTTTTTTTTTCTCTTTTTAATTTAATTTCCATTTAAATTAATCATGTTTATTATAAATTGTTGGAAATTATTTTATTAATCAATTTATTAATTGAAAATAATTTCAATTTAATTAATTGATTAATTTTATTATTTTTGTTGTTTTATGATTTTAATTTAATTTTCATTTTAATTAATTATGTCATTTAATTAGAAGATTGAAAATTAAATCATTAATCATTTTAATTAACCAAAATAATTTTGAAATTAATTATTTGATTAATTTTATTATTTTTATTTAATTTTTATCTATTATGATTAAAATAGATAAATGTCGACCAATTTTGACCTAGGTTGACACAAATCAGCCTAGGTTGATCAATTTAATTTTAAAATGTCCAATGTGATCTCTTTAACCTTGTCCTGGTTGATCTGATTACAGTATTTGTAGTTTTGTCATTGTGGGGTTTTAAACATGTTATTGGATCAAAGGATTGACTTATAGGGTCAACAGGATTGCTCATAGGGTCTGGTTTGGTCAATTTAACCAAAATTGACTTTTTCGGTCAAAAGGTTGACCTATGGGGTCAACAGGGTTGGTCATTGGGTCTGGTTTGACCAATTTGACCAGAGTTGACTTTTAGGTCAAAAGGTTGACCTCTGGGGTCAACAGGATTGATCAATAGGTCTGGTCTGACCAATTTGACCAAAGTTGACTTTTTAGGATAAAAGGTTGACCTATGGGGTCAACAGGGTTGGTCATTAGGTCTGGTTTGACCAATTTGATCAAAGTTGATTTTTAGGTCAAAAGGTTGACTTATGGGGTCAACGAGATCGGTCATTAGGTCTGGTTTGACCAATTTGACCAAAGTTGACTTTTTAGGTCAAAAGGTTGACCTATGGGGTCAACAGGGTTGGTCATTAGGTCTGGTTTGACCAATTTGACAAAAGTTGACTTTTTAGGTCAAAAGGTTGACCTATGGGGTCAACAGGGTTGGTCATTGGGTCTGGTTTGACCAATTTAACCGAAGTTGACTTTTTAGGTCAAAAGGTTGACCTATGGGGTCAACAGGGTTGGTCATTGGGTCTGGTTTGACCAATTTGACCAGAGTTGACTTTTTAGGTCAAAAGGTTGACCTATGGGGTCAATAGGGTTGGTCATTGGGCCTGGTTTGACCAATTTGACCATAGTTGACTTTTTAGGTCAAAAGGTTGACCTATGGGGTCAACAGGGTTAGTCATTGGGTCTGGTTTGACCAATTTGACAAAAGTTGACTTTTTAGGTCAAAAGGTTGACCTATGGGGTCAACAGGGTTGGTCATTGGGTCTGGTTTGACCAATTTGACCAGAGTTGACTTTTTAGGTCAAAAGGTTAACCTATGGTGTCAACAGGGTTGGTCATTGGGTCTGGTTTGACCAATTTGACCAAAGTTGACTTTTTAGGTCAAAAAGTATTAACTCATTATAAATGAGGTCAACAAAAGGGGCCCCAATATGTGTAGAATACTATATAAGTATTCTGCACATATTGGCGTTGACCGAAATGGTCTAGGAAATGTTTTATAACAATCTAGGAAAAGAGTGGGTATCATACCGCTCCTAATGGATTTCAGATGTTTTGTCTGTTAGTTCTAAGAAGGAATGTATTTCTTGTGCTTAGAGAAGGGATTCACTGGGAGAGAAAACGGATGTCATATTCAAAAATGTCAATGTCGATATTTTGTTAAAGGAATGCAATGATTTCCGTGTCAGGAAAGGACTTATATCCCTTAACTGGATAAAGAAAATAGACGTCATTTTCTATTTTTCTCAAAACGTTAATGTCAAGATTTGGTTAGAGGAAAGCAATGATTTCCGTGTCAGGAAAGGACTTACATCCAATAACTAGAGAGAGAAAATAGATGTCATTTTCTATTTTCCTCAAAATGTCAATGTCAAGATTTGGTTAGAGGAAAGCCATGATTTCCGTGTCAGGAAAGGACTTACATCCAATAACCGGAGAGAGAAAATAGATGTCATTTCTATTTTTCTCAAAACGTCAATGTGAATATTTGGTAGAGGAAAGCCATGATTTCCGTGTTAGGAAAGGACTTACATCTAATAACCCGAGAAAGAAAATAGATGCCATTTTCTATTTTCTCAAAATGTTAATGTCAAGCTTTGGTTAGAGGAAAGCCATGATTTCCGTGTTAGGAAAGGACTTACATCCAATAACCAGAGAGAGAAAATAGATGTCATTTTCTATTTTCTCAAAATGTCAATGTCAAGATTTGGTTAGAGGAAAGCCAGGATTTCCGTGTCAGGAAAGGACTTACAATCAATAACCGGAGAGAGAAAATAGATGTCGTTTTCTATTTTCTCAAAATGTCAATGTCAAGATTTGGTTAGAGGAAAGCCATGATTTCCGTGTAAGGAAAAGACTTACATCCAATAACCAGAGAGAGAAAATAGATGTCATTTTCTATTTTCTCAAAATGTCAATGTCAAGATTTGGTTAGAGGAAAGCCATGATTTCTGTGTCAGGAAAGGACTTACATTCAATAACCAGAGAGAGAAAATAGATGTCATTTTCTATTTTCTAAAAATGTCAATGTCAAGATATGGTTAGGGAAAGCCATGATTTCCGTGTTAAGAAAGGACTTACATCCAATAACCAGAGAGAGAAAATATATGTCATTTTTTATTTTCTCAAAATGTCAATGTCAAGATTGGTTAGAGGAAAGCCATGATTTCCGTGTCAGGAAAGGACTTACATCCAATAAACGGAGAGAGTGGCGAGCTCACTAATATTTTTGGTGGAAATATCCGCTGGGGTTTTGACCTATATAGGTCGAAAGATAATTCTTATGTTTTGTTATCATAAGTTATTCATTTCATCATTAAAATTTATTTTATTATTTTTAGGACCTGTCGACATATCACAGACAAAGTGGGAACATTTTTTAACATTTCATTTTATTTCCATAAAAAGGTCACCAGTACATATTATCGCAAGCAAAAGCTAACGGTACATATATGTGTACATATCATAGAGTGTGCTGCCACAAACTACTGGTATTTTACATACCAACAGCTACCGACATATCACACATCGACAACTATAGATATATCACATGTCAAAAGTTCATATATGTCATAACATAGCTCTGGATATTAACAGACTGTCCATAAACGTCCTACACTCCAAAACATTATTTATCAAACATGTTTCAGGTGTTTAGACATTTATGGGGTTATGGTAATTCCAAAGTCTGTAGATTCTCCAGTTCTAGTACAGCTTTATATCCGACAGGTCGTTTGTCGGGCTTCATCCGTCGCAAGGTAATTGAGATGCGTAGCTTGTTGACACTGGGTATGCAGTGTTTTACAAAATCTGCACCGTTCCTCGAAACGAGAGAACCGATCCTCGAGTTAAAAGAATACGACACGTACCTTCAAATTCTCCAGGTCCCAAGATTTGTATCTCCCTTCCAAACACGACAGAACGGCGGTTCATTAGTGACACGGTGCAAAACGGTCTCTCAAAATCATGGTCATCAATGCGAGGAGGGATACAGTCTCCTTTATCATATATATCGATAATGCAACCGTCAGGAATACGGTACCGTAGGTAAAATCCCCAAGTGACAAGTCGTTTGATAACTTGGATTATCACAGTGGGTAAAGGATCGACTTGTTCGTGTCGCAAAATTCCAGGAAGATTTCCTTCTCTGTCTCTTGCATAATTGTAGCAGCATCCATATTGTAGAGTTTGTCTACCCTTGCCACGAATCCATTTATTAGGTTCAGAATAGGTTCTCCTTTGAAGGAGTCCAGGCCTACCCTGATTTTGGGCTTTTATAATATGATAAATGATAGCAGTTTGTTCAGCTTCATCAAATATTCTGGTAAACAGTTTAGACCCTCCAGAATATTTATTGTCCTTTTATTCATGCGTTTGTATTGTTCAAAAGTTCTCCACTCGATAGCGCGAATTCGTCGCACCGCTTCCTTTGAGTGGCTTTTTTCATTAACCTTTTTATCTGACACCTTCAGACTCTGAGCAGGTGAAGCGATAACTGCTTTTCCATTTTCATTTTTCTTTGCGGGGTCTAGATCTGTCATTTTTGAGGCAGAGTTTATTTCTTCAAATGGAGTGTTAATAGTTCGTGATTTCGATTGACTAATATCCTCCATGTTTTGTTTTTCCTGTAATTGTTTTTGTTGTTTCAGTCGTTTATTATGATTTCATCTTTGTGATCTAGTAAGTCCTGTTTCCATATTTTTTGTACCCGATGTGGATGCTCCTTGTACTGAAGAAGTCATGAATTCTTCCTCATCTGAGCTATCACTGATTGTGAAGTCATATTCTTCGGGTTGTCGGAGTTTGAATTCTATCAAAGGTGTTTGTAGATTAACTTCTCTATGATTTACCAGATAAAGCAATGATCCGTGATATATGGATTCAACCTGCAACAGGTCAAAGTTGAAATGAATTCTGGTTCCCTCGTCCATGTGTCGACGGTCCAAGGCGAAGGTCATATTATTTTGAAAGGAGAAAAATAGTCTGTCCTCAGACATTTTTCCTGAAAAATAATAAGACACAATGACAATTTATCCTTTTAAACATTTGATCAGTGAATGAAACAGATGCCATAAAGAAAAATCAAAGATGATTTTAGAATGAATAATTTTATTGTCCCAGTTTTTAAATAAGTTGTTATTCATTTTTATTTTTATGTTGTATAGTATTTATTTAGGAAACGTCCATTGATTGGAGGCAGGATTCTTTCTCCTTGACAATCCACCAGTTGGTAGGATCCTCCTGAATATGTCTTTTCAATTACATATAGGCCCTCCCATATTGGTTCAAACTTACCACCTATCTTTCGATGAGCTAGTATAGGTCTTCGAAGAACTAAAACTAATTCACCGATTCGAAAGGTTCTGGGACGAACTAATTTGTCGTCAGCTCATATCATTTTTGCTTGATATAGTTCGAGATTTTGTTGGGCTTTTAGACGTTTTCCTTCCAAACTTTCAAGTTCTTCAAGTCGTAGTCTAGCATTTTCTTCTTCAGTTATTTTGTTTGCTATCGCAATTCTAAGAGAAGGAATTTGGACTTCAAGTGGTAAAATGGCTTCAGAACCATATACCAAAGCAAATGGTGTAGACTGTGTTGGAGTTCGGTATGTAGTTCTATAAGCCCATAAAGCTTCTATTAATCGTTCATGCCACTGTCTCGGGCTGTATTTCAAAGTCTTTTTCAAGATTTGAACCAATGTTTTATTGAAAGCTTCGGCTAATCCATTGGCCTTACGGTAATAAATTGTGGAGTACCTCCAATCACTTCCGTGTCTTTGGGTGAAATTATTCATTTTCGTGTTTTTGAAGGCTAATCCGTTGTTTGATATGACCCTTCGAGGAATCCCAAATCTATAGATGATATGTGTTTTAAAGAAATGAAGAACTTGTTCTGCCTTAACTTCTCTAAGTGTTATTGCTTCTGCCCACTTGGAAAAATAGTCAGTGGCTGCCAGAATAAATTTATGACCCTTGGAAGATGGTGGATCTACAGGGCCCACTATGTCGGTACCCCAACATTCAAATGGCCATGATGCAATAGTTGGGTGTAGGACATTTGGAGGTTGATGTAAAACTACCCCATGTATTTCACATTGATGGCATTTCATTGCAATTTCAAGGCAATCATCCATCATTGTTGGCCAATAATAACCCGTTCTTTTTATTTTCATTTTCATTTTCGGTCCAGATTGATGTGCACCACATAAACCTAAATGAACTTCCTTAACAATCTCTTGAGCTTCAACTTGGTTTAAACATCTTAACCACATCTGATCAAAAGACCGATTGTAAAGAATATCATTTATTAGAGCATATGATAATGCTCTTTGTTTGATTTGGTTGGCAATAGATGTGTTTTCAGGTAATTTTCCAGTTTGTAAATATTGGATGATTGGTTGTCGCTGTTGACCTCATTTTTGATGAGGTCTTCTCTTCTTCTCTTTAGTACTTAAGATCTAGCCTTAGGCTTTTCCTTTGACTGTCCTAGAGGATTAGAATTGGGACCCACCACTTAGAAATTCAAACCACTTCTTAACTCCCCGCAAACTCCACAAACTCGACTCGTAGACCCCTAATCACCTAGAGGGTTGAAATCAAGTGTGGAAGTTTAAAGGATGAGTTCCTATAGGACTCTTTGGCCTTAGGACCGCCCGGGTGGCCCGGTCTAGTGGAGGGGCCGACTTACACACACACTACACTCATACACTACACTTCCATACACCTCCTAAAACCACACCTATACCTAACTTGACCTCCCGACTCATGTAAGTGATTCACATGGATGGTCCTTAACCCCTAAGCCCTCGCTAAGAGGGTTTGGAACAACATAGATGAATGCCTCAAATGAGTCCCTTCATGGCTCATATGGGCTTGATGTGGCTTCATGGCTCAACCAAAATGATTTTATTCCACTTATATTCACCCAATCTTCAATTTTCCAAATTTTTAATTTTTGACCCCCGGGACCCTACACCCGCTTAACCTACCAAATGCCATTGAAACTACCCAAAATCTCCAAAATCACCTAAATTACCCAAAATTTCTCAAGACCAATCCTAAACATTTCCTCCCCACTCAAATTGATCATCCATAACCAAAAATACCAAAAATTCCAAAAATACCTCCCAATACCCTCCAAATACCCAAAATACCCCTCTTAGCCAAAAAATCCAAAAATTCAGAAAATTCCCAGAAAATTCCAGAAAATCCCAAATATTCCCAATTTCATTTTGTTCAACTACACCATGGGCCAATTTTGTCAATTTACCCCACTTTTATAAAAATCCCCACTTGACCCATTTTAACCCAAAGTAAACCCAATGTCAAACCAAACCTACCCAATTGACCTAAATTCTGGTCCAATTCAATTCTAAACTTCAATTCAACATCCCCAACACCAATCTAGACCAAATCCAAGCCCAATTTGATTGGCATTGGGATCCAATTTCACTTTTGGCCTTAAAGCCCAATTTGGACCCATGACCCAAACTTAGCCCAAACTCACCCAATTCAACTCCAATTAACCCCAAATCTTTTCTAAATCTTCCTTAACATTCCCACAAGCAAAACACTAACATGATTTGCCCAAAATTTAGACCCAAACCCCACTCAAATTCAACCCAAAGCAAAAAGGCCCAATTTCGACCTAAACCCAAACTTAACCCAAATGAGCCCAAATCCCAAAATCAAAACCTAACCAAAGCCAAAACCTCTTTGAAACACTCCCATAAACATTTCCCAACATTAATTTTACATCAATTTCAACCCTAGCCCAACATTGGCCCAAGTTAGCCCAATTCGACCTATATTGGCCCATTCACCAAAGGAGCCCAAATTCAACTCAATTCAAACCCAAATCACTCCCAATTTGCTCCAAGTCACTCATGACACATCTATGAGCTAAACCCAACAATTATTTGGCCCAAGCCTTTACCAAAATTTCATCCCAAAATCCATTTTAAAATTCAAAAGCCCACTTTCCTAAACCATTTTAAAAGCCCATCTAAAACCATTTCAATGAGCCCAAAATCTACCCTAAAGCCCACATGACATTTCCATTTGCCATCCACTTAATCAAAGCAATTCCCTAAGTTCTAATCACATCATCAAATAATTACAAATTAAGCCTCATGCCAAATCACCCCTAAAACACAAAAATTTCTCTTAAATCCATTTCCATGAAATTGACTCAACTTTTCCCAAGCCAAAGACAAGCCATGCAAGCCATAGACAAGCCACATGAAGCCATGGGGGGTTTGACTTGTCACCAAGCCATTAATGGCAAGTGGAGGGAGTCCTTTCCTAAGCCTTCCTTAAGCCATTTTAACCTCTTTAATGCAACACTATAACCCAAAATTAACTTAAACTATTTGGTTAGAGACCACACCATCCTCTCTGACGACCGAACCGATCCTCTCGACCCCAAAATCAGAGCCATAGGGAGGTGCACCCAACCCAAACCAATGGGTTGACCAAATTGAAGCCATAATGGCCTCTTCCCCATTCCATTCCAAGCCACCCCCTTTACACATGGCAAGGCCCAACCGACCGCACAAGCCTCCACCCCGACCCACCTCGAGCTTCGAGGGTGACCCGACCTCGGCCGGCCAGCCACCACAGCCGCCGGAAACCACCAGGCCGAGAGCTCACATGTGAGCCCAAACTTGGAATTCTCACCTGCTGAGCTGCCTCACTCCAAATGGCCACCATGGCTGTTCTTCACATGCCAAGAGCAACTGATCCCAGCCCTCAACTCCCCCTGGGAGAGCCTCCAGCCATGCCTATTTAAACCCCTCACCCTCTCGGCCAAAGGTGGTGCAAAACCTAACCTTAAGGAAACTCTGCCAAAATCACTCCAGATCACTCTCCACACATAGAGCACTTGATCCCCACCGAATTCCACTCCAATTCCTCCAATCGAGCTCAATTTCGAGCTCAAACTTTAGCCCAAAACCAGGACACTTCTTCACAGTGAGCCAATTCCCAAATCGATTGGTCTTACACCTTCACTAGACCAAGAGGAGAAGTTTCCCACCGAAAGCCCCATCTCCGAAGCCACCCAGCTTGCTCCAGCCTCCAAGCTTTGTGATCGGCCGTGGTCACTTTCATAGCTAGACAATTCACTGTGCCAAGGACTTCATCCGGAGCTTACTCGGACCCAATCGAAGGTGACACAACTCTCGCATCGAAGCTTCACTTCTCCGAGCAAAGCTATGGACTCCCTCTTCTTCCCGAGCTTCCGCAGATTCTCATTTTAATTTGAGTCAATTTAAATGCATGTTTACCAGTATGGATGTGTTCGTCTCTTCAAGACGAATCCATGGAGCATAAGAACACGAAAATCCGTCGAGAATCGAGCGAGAAATTGGGGTTAGAAGGTTGACGGTCATGGGTGCACACCGGCCGTAGACGATGACCGAGAGCCGTCGGATCGCGCGTGTATCGAGCGGACGGCTCGGATTGCGCCGGACCGGGAATGATACGCGAACCGCGGGTCCCGGGTCGGATGACTCGGATGGCGGCGCCCAATCGCGCACGCGACACGTACCCCTTCGGAGCCGCCGAGGCCGACGCGGCGCCGCGTGGATAAGTAGGAAATTAGGGATTTTTTTTGATTTATTTAAATACCGTAGCTTTAAAAATCCATATCTTTGTGTAGAAAAATCACAAAAATAAAATAAAAACACCCTCTCGCTCGAGTGAACGGAGGAGAATAATGTGGAAAAGAAATTAATTAGTTTTGTCCAAGTATTTTATTTTTAATTAATTATTTACTCCCTGCATTGTTTTAATTCTCCATGCATTCATACAATTCACCATGGCATGAGACCATAGGGCTTTTGAAGCCTTCGAACTCGGGAACATTCCCCGAATTTTCCAAGGTCAGAGGCCACCCCTGTGAAAAGTTATTGATTTTTCAAATGCATGTTGCTGTTTTGAGTATTTTAATTCCAAAAATTAGCATGTTGTGAAATAAATTCTAGGAAAATTTGGTGATGTTCCTTATGACCAGAGAACCCTAGGAAAAATAGGACTCGAGTTAATTCACTTAAGATGACCCTAATCGGCTTAAACATCCAAAATAGACCCCTAATTAATTAGAGCTAACCATACATCAAATTGACTTGAAATTAATTCTCCACTGACCTTTAGGACCGGAGGAACCCACCATAAAAATTTCAAGTCAATCGGACTTGGTTAGCCCTACTAAATGGGTCGATTAAGCCATTTAGTCATTTTAAACTTTAAAAATTCATAACTTTCAAAATACCTTTCAAAAATTCACCAAATTGGTTTTGGAGCCTCTCTGATATCAGGGGAATTTAAGAAAATTAAAATTTCAATTTTCTAAAAAAGTTGATTTTTCATCATTATTTTAATATTTTATAATTAAAAATAATAAAAATCACAAAAATAATAAAATTCACCAAAATGTCATATTTTGAAATATAATCACTTAGGAACAAACCCCATATTTTTTCTTAGGTCTATTTAATGAGATATTAAATTTTAAAGCCCTAGGGTAATTTTAAAATTTAAAAAAATGTATTTTCTAGCATTTTCACTAAAATAATTATAATAAATCAAAGAAAAATCAGAAAGTTGTAAAATTTGGTTCTCTGGAATCCTTGATATCAGAGAGAATTTTAAAAATTATGAAATTCATTTTTCAACTTATATTCTATTTTTAAATTAATTAATACTCCATAGCTTAAAATAATTCTAATAAATAAAATATAATTCAAAAAATCACAAAAATTGGTCCAAGTGGTCCTCTCGTCATTAGGAATGTGCCATAATTTTCTTAAGGACAGAAACTTTCCCTTGGTCATATTATTAAATTTTCCTTGGAAATCCTTATTTTCCACCAAAAATAATTATATAAATAAATTAAATATAGAAAAATCACATTTTCTCCTCTAATGTCTTTATTGACATATGAGTGAAGTAACATAAAAGTTTCAAGTTCATTTGAGCTCAATTTAGTGAGTTATGAAATTATTAGGCTTGAAGGGCAAAATGGTAATTAAAATCTTAACCCTTTACTTAAGACTTTAGGCTTAATGAAATTAATAGGCAAAATATTTGATTTTAACTTGATTTGGATGATTGAAATTTAGATAATTAAAGGGTAGAAACCTATTAAACAATTTAAAATAATTGAAATAAACCTTAATTAAATAATTAGTTAAATTTGGAAGAATAATAAAATCGAAATTATTAAAATAGGGATATTATTAGGAGGAGATTTATTCTTTAATTTAAAAATCCCTAAATTAATCATCCCAATAATATTTAATTCCTAATTAAAATGATAATCCAAGTTTAAGATTTAAAATGCTAAAAGACTTAATCATTAAATTAAATTAAAGTTAAATTATTTAAAACAAATTCCTTTAAAATTAAAAATTAAATTAAAAATTAAGAATTAAATTAAACTAAATTAAATTAAATTAAATTAAATTAAATTAAATTAAATTAAATTATATTATATTATATTATATTAAATTAAATTAAATTAAATTAAATCAAATTAAATTAAATTAAATTAAATTAAATTAAATTAAATTATATTAAATTAAATTAAATTAAATTAAATTAAATTAAATTAAATTAAATTAAATTAAATTGTATTATATTAAATTAAATTAAATTAAATTAAATTAAATTAAATTAAATTAAATTAAATTAAAACTAAATTAAATTAAATTAAATTAAATTAAATTAAATTAAACTAAATCATATTACATTAAATTAACTTAAGTTAAATTAATTTAAATTAAACCACATTAAAATAAATTAAGTTAAATTAAATTAAATTAAATTAAATATAAAGACATGAAGAATTCAAAAATAAATCTAAAATAACTTGAACACTATTCCAAACTTAAATCATTAATTTGAACTTAAATTTGAATCACAAATCATTAAATATCATTTTGCCCTTAGGAGCTTTTACTATTATAACTCCTAAATGGAGTATCAAGTGAAATGACACTTCACTCATAAGGATATTCAAACATCCTAATTCACCGAGCAAGAAATAAAACTTAACTCAAACACCCTGGATGATTAATTCACTCGAACAATAGAATTCATTTGGACTTAGTGACAATTCCCGAAATATCGAAAAGATGTTTAAGATTCGTCTTAAACACTTCCTCAATATGATGGAATGTCCTTAAGAACAAATCGAGCTTAGTTGTTCTTTGGTGAAGAAAATCATCCTTAAAACCAAAATCGAAGACCTAGACGTCATAGGAGATGACTAGCTATAGGATTAGGAACTTGGTAGAAAACCATAACCTTTCCCTTAGCTTTACCTAGGAACTTACTTTAAATGCTTAAATATTCTAACCGTGTTCTAAGTGCACTTGGGACGACGGGAAGACCCTCCAGGTACGCTTTTATTTTATTGCGATTTACTCTATTGCAACTTATTTAATCGCATCGCACTTACTTTTCTTGCGTGATAAACAACAGTTGCATGAAAACGTACACCTTTAGGACAGAAACCAAAACTGAAACCCATAAGTAAATTAAAGGACACTACAAGATAAAATTCACCGCCACAACATTCAAAATATAAAACAACTCAAAATTTAATCACAAACAGTAACAACAAAACTACAAATACAACTAAATTAAAACGTCTCATCGAATGATCTGGAATACCTCGGATGATGTAACCCACGTGTTGCTAACGGGATTTCCCACTGTCTAAATGAAAGTGCGGAACTCATTTAGTCGAGTTTAGCAAATTCATCCGGACTAAGTGAATTCGATGAAAATAATGGTGCCTGGATGACGGAACCGCGGGATCTTAATCGGTTCCGTTTAATCAACTTTAAAACCCGTTTTAATTAAAATATTAAAGACACATGGAAATGAAGACTTTCTCTAAAACCAAACACTTCTCTCATCTCCTTATTTATGACTTCTAAAACTAAACCTCTGCAACAACAAGGAGCTCCGGAGCATGGTGGGCAACGACGGCCATCGTCGTCAGCAAAACCGAAATCTACATCGCAAAACTTTCTTAGAATTAAATAACCAAGCCATAGGACTTCGAGGTAGTTTGCCTAGTGGCAACATAAATCCTCAACTCTTCGTTAGGCATTTGCATGATCATATCATGTAAATTAAGCCCTAACCTGGTCTTAGGATTTCCGAGGTAGTCGTCCGATACGATATAAACCCTCACATCTTCGAGGCTATTTCGTATGATTTTATCATACGAATATAAGTCCTAACTAATTAAAATTGCCAGGATCAAAATACTAAATAAACATTAGGACCTTCCTAAATTCAAGCCAAACAATAGGATAGTCGGGAAATTACCAAAGTTCGCTTTGATCCGTGATTTCTCCTACCCTTCTTCCTTTGGACTCCTAAAATAAAATGTTCCAAATTTGATCCATTCCCTATCGAAATTCTAAAATTCAATCCTCGAAAACTTAAACTTTGAAATTCTTGAGAGCGTAACTACCGATTATTATCGAGAGTTTTCTTAGGTGATTTCCATCACTTAAGATGTAATTAACTATAGGGGCTTGCCCTTATAGGGAACTTTAAGAACCTGGTAATATAAACCCCGCTTAATTCATTTATATTAAGCAGTGGAACTTGTCGGCTTATAAAATTGGTTCGCGGACCAAACGGATGTCACAAATCTCCTAGTTTATTTAATCGAGCTCCATCATCAAGCAAAGGTGTCTATTCTTCGGATGATACACGGTTCGTGGTGCGGTGCTCGTTTATATAAACTATTCGGGATGCGAGATCGGTTTGATTTCATATCTTAAAAATTTTAAACTTAAAATTACTTTCAAAATCAAATGTTATCTTTTAAACTATATATATATTTAAATTAAATTTAAAATATAAAAAAATTCGCCGATAATTTCTGTAGGCGACCCCTTTTCAAAACACCACAAACCTAAAAATAAGCCGCACAGTCGCCAATCATCATTTTCTTCATTTGTTGTCATTGTCATATTTTCACCGATTTTATGTAAATTATCCATATCAATTTGAGAAAGAACTTGTCGTCCTTTTAAAGAGATCGGTATGTCATCTTCTTATGGACAGGCAAATTCCTTAGCAAGTTTTGCCAAAGCGTCTGCTAGAGAATTGTCTCATCTTGGAATTAAGAAGAATGTTACATCAAGAATTTGTTGAAGCCGTTTCGGAGTGTAAGGAGAATACTGTTCGAGTCGAGGTTTCAAAGTCTTGTATTTACCAGCGATTTGATTGATAATCAACTGGGAATCCCCATAGATATCAATATTTTTAATTTCCATTAATATTGTCAATTCTAGACCGGTTATGAGCGCTTCATATTCGGCTTCATTATTCGTGCAAGGTTCAGTCAAATGATAGGAAAAAGGCATCATTGTTTTGTCGGGAGTATTGAAAATTAATCCTACTCCAGCTTTGCCTGGTATGATTGTTTGTTTGTCTTTGTCTTTCCATGCAGATGATGCTTCGTCAAAATAGAGTTCCCATCGTTGCACATTGGAACTTTTTATTTCTGATATTTGTTCATCAGGTAAATCGTCATTAAGAGGTGATCCAGTTGGAATTGGATGTGCTGCTAAGAAATCTGCCAGGATTTGTCCTTTGACAGAACGTAACAGTACAAATGTTATATCAAATTGGAGTAAGATCATTTCCCATCTTGCTAATCTCCCAGAAAGTGTTGGTCGTGTTATTAAATATTGTAATGGGTTAACTCTTGAAATAAGAATTACCTTATGAGAAAGCATATAATGCCTTAGTTTTTGAACTGCGAAGATCAAGGCTAAACAATGCTTCTCAATTGTCGGGTATTTTATTTCCGTTGGAACTAAACAACGACTTAAATAATATAATGCATTTTCTTTTCCCTCGTCATTTACCTGTGCTAGTAAAGCTCCAAGTGAATTGTCCAATGCTGCGGTGTAAAGGATTAGAGGTCTTCCTAATACAGGGGCTGCTAAGACAGCAGGGGTTGTCAGATATTGTTTAATGTCTTCGAAGGCGCGCTGACATTTTTCATCCCACACAAATTTGGTATCCTTTCTAGTAAGGGCAGTAAGAGGTTGACATCTACCCGATAGATTGGAAATGAAACATCGTATATACGCTAATTTTCCTTGGAAGGATCTCAATTGAGTCAAATTTTTGGGAGGAGGCATATTTAGGATAGCTTCAATTTTGAGTGGATCAATTTCAATCCCACGATGCCGAACTACAAATCCTAAAAATTTTCCTGAAGTGACACCGAATGCACACTTTAAAGGATTCATTTTAAGATTGTATTGTCGTAGTCGTTCAAAGACAATTCTCAAATCATATATATGATCATCTTTTTGTTTACTGTTGACAACCAGATCGTCGACATAACACTCAACTTAATTATGTATTAGTTCATCAAAAATCCATGTCATGGCTCTTTGATAGGTTGCGCCGGCATTTTTTAGCCCAAATGGCATAACCTTATAACAATATATCCCCATGGGTGTCCGGAAAGCTGTATTCGCTTCATCCTCCGAAAACATCTTTATTTAGTTATATCCTGATGATCCATCCATAAAGGAGAATATTGCATGTTTTGATGCTATATCAACCATTAATTCAGGAATTGGCAAAGGAAATTCGTCTTTTGGACATGCTTTGTTCAAGTCCCTAAAGTCTATACAGACCCTTATTTGTCCATTTTTCTTTTTAACTGGTACCACATTGGCTAACCATGTTGGATATTTTTCTTCTCGTATGAAGTCAGCTTCTATCAATTTCTTGACTTCGCAATGACTTTTTGCTCTATTTCGACACGCATCCTTCTCGAGCTTGTTTAACTCGGGGTTGTAATTTGGTTAATCTCAAGTATATGGATCGCGACTTCTGGAGACAAACCAGGCATCTTGTCGTAAGTCCAAGCAAAGCAGTCTTTATATTCTATCAACAATTGAGTTATGTCCTTTCCTTCCTCATCATTAAGGAATGAACTAATAAAAGATGGTTTTGGATTTTCATCAGTTCCTAAATTTATTTCTTTTAGTTCATCGATTATCGATTTAATTTCTTCTTCCAATTCTGGAGGAGCATCTTCAATTGGAAGATCAGGTAATGATTCAGAATCGTATTCTTCATTGATAGTCAGACAAAATTCTCTAATGGTCCTAGAGTTCCGAATCAAATTCCATCTTTGGAGTTAGAATTTCGTTTATTATTACTCCACATTTGTTCGATGAAATGTGGTTGTTTTAAAGACCATTGTTGGAGCATTAAACTATTTTGAATAAATTTTTGTGCCCAAGGAGAATACAACTCAAAAGGAATTTTCATTGATTGTGGAAGATTTTCATCTTCTATTTTTACATCATTTTCAAGCATAAGAGGAAGTAGAGCCAAGTCTAAACTTAATTGGCTTTTTGTCATCATTATATACTTCTTCGACAATTAGATTCTCAATCTTAGCAATGGAGATTGGAGTCAAAGTCATAGAATGTATATAATGATTGATTTTATCATACATAGATTCAAATTGTCTTTCTTTATCTTCTTCTTCCAAAGATATTTCGAATCGAGGTTCCTTCAAAACCATGGATGTTGTTTCTTCTTCGAATCCAGTGGATTTTGAACTTCAAGTGGTTTCTTTATCGTGACAGCTGGATCTTCCTTCCCTCGTCCTCGTCCTCGTCCTCGAACTCGAGTTTGAGTTTGACGGGAATTAGTTCTTCTTGTCTTTATTGAAGAAGAGTGATCCTTTTCATTTATTTTCTTTTCTTTATTCTTTTCTTCCACATCCACCATTGTTTGTTTGGAAGACATTGTTTTATTTATAGGAGCATAATATGATGCATCTTTATGTATACCGATTTCATGGATTGAAAACGGCTGTAAACCTCCTATAATACGATATTCCTGTACTTTTCGTAGGTATTTTATACATTGGTGTAATGAAGAAGGAACCATTTTGTATTCATGAAGCCATGGTCTGCCAAGTAAGGCATTAAAAGAGGTGTCTGAATCAATAATATGAAATTTTGCTGTCGCTGCCAAGTCGGCTATTTTTAAGAGTAATGTTATTGATCCAAGGGCCCGTTCTCCTTGCTGATTGAATCCTCGTAACATCATCGTATCCATTGATAGTCGAGAGGCATCAATGTCCAAATATGCAAGAGTTCTTAAATTCATAATGTTGATCGAAGCATCCGGGTCAATAAGAACTCTTGAAAGTATTGTTTCATTTATGTTCACCGTAATATACAGTGGACGATTGTGTTCAGTTGTTCCAAGCAACAAGTCATTGTCAGAGAAGGTAATCTTCATTGATTCCTCTAATGGGTAAGCTTCATTTTGGGTAATACTAGCAAGTTGAGTTAAACAAATATCTGGATCTGAAAGAGCCTTTATTAACGATTCTCTCATTTCTTTGGAAAGTATGAGAGCGTCATAAATGGTTAACTTCGCAGGTAATTTTCTCAAATGAGCTAGTACATTATAATCCACTTTGATATGAAGATCATCCTTATTTCTTTCAGGGGTTTTGGGATATATTGGAGGAATGATCTTGTCTGGTGTGATTATTTGTCTTTCTTTTTCTTGTGGAATTATCCTAGGAGGTAAGATTTTTCCACTCCTTAATATAATTTCAACTATTTCTTCAAGTTGATTATCCGACTCTTTTGTCTTCGAGTCTGAGGCTTCCAATTCTATGGATATCGGAGTTCCTCGTAGTTGGAGTGTAGCAATGTCATTTTCATTTTCATCCTTGTCAAATTTTTCATCTGTGTTTTCATTATTTTGGTTGTCTTTAGATTGATCATATACGATTTGAGTATCATCTATAGGGTTAGAATTCAGATGATTATTCTCAGAAACATTGCCCAAAATAGACAAAATATAAGCAAAACTAGGATTGTTATTATTCATGATAGTAACAAGAAGTCATACAAAGTTATTGGTTTGAGTATTTTTCGTCCTTCACCCGACATAACTATCCTAGTACAAGAGGAAAATGAACTAGAAGGTACAAAAGGAGTTACGAACTCCTATACTTGGAAGACCTTTCGATCTTTTCGCTTCTTGATTTTCTTTTTCTTTTCTTTCTTCGGAGGTTTTCTCGATTTGATATTTAGCAAAGACCTCTTCAAAAGTACTATCTTTATTTCCGAGATTGAGTTTCCTCTATCGAAATCATATTGATCGATCCTTTTTCAGGTTCTTTCAAATATTCTTTCGGAATTATTATGTTTCCATCTTTAAAATTACGCTCCAACCAGTCTTTGAAGATAAAACAGTCTTCAATTTTATGTCCAAGCATTCTGTGATAAGGAAAGTAATTAGGATTGTCTTTCATGTCAATTTCTACTGGCCTTTTAGCTTCTGGTAGCTTAAATTTGGGCATTTTAAGCAGACTACAAAATATCTTACTAACAGCTTCTGTTTTAAACCAATATTCTTTATTCATTCTTTCAGCCATTGTTTTCTTTTCTGTTGGTACCGGGATTGGTTGTTGAAGTTGTAATTGAGGTGATGTCTCGTGATGTCGAAGGATTCGTCGTTGTTGTTTCTTTTATTCCGTTGAATCCGCATCACTCGTTTACCTTTTTCTACAACATTTCCGAGTTTCTTTTCAAATGTTTTGATAGTTTTTGTCTTTTCGCTTTCTCTCGTTACACTCATGCTTTGCTTCTTCTGGAGATTAGCAGCTTTTACCGAGTAGTTTTTCAAATGTTTTTATTGTGAATTCTTTGAGCATAAAAGCTATAGGGCCATGGATATTTTTAAGCAATATTCCAATAGCATGTTGCACTTGTAGTTGTGGTTCACATTTCATGTTGAGATTTCTCCAGCGTAAAATATAATCCACTAAACTTTCTCTTGGCTTTTGTTTTTCTACCACCAAATCACCAACAGTGGTGTGATGTTTTGCTCCTGTAAAATGTTGAATAAAGAGGCTTTCAAGTTCCACAAATGTTCAGATAGATCCATTGGGAAGTTCTGCATACCAATCAAAGGCAACTCCTGTGAGACTGTTAACAAATTGTCGAAATAGGAGAGCATGACTTCCTCCAGCATTACAGCAGCTAGCTCTAAAATGTGCAAGGTGTTGTCGGGGGTTACCCGTTCCATCAAACATCTTAAAGACAAGAGGAACAAAGCCTTTAGAGTATTGAACAGAATCAAATTCCTCTGGGTATGGTCTACCCTTTGGAGTTAATGCTCCAGCTTTCACATGAGCCATTGTTTCTTTGATTTTTTGTTCCACAAGTTTTGTAATATCCTTTTCTGGAATTTCTTTGTGAGGGGAATTCTTTTTCTTTTGAGTGCTTTCCTCAATATCTATTGGTTCTTCTTTATCTTCCAGGATATGAATGGCTTCCGGTCTGATGATTTCAATGGCTGGAGATGGATTCGTTGGTGGATTTTGAAGAGTTGTCACCAATTCTTCCATTTTTTGTTCGAGACGACTAATTTGTTCATCTCGTTGTCGTATAGCTGCTCGTAATTCATTCGCTGCTTCTTCTTCAATTGGTTCTCGTGAAGTAGATCGTGTTTCTACCATGTTAACACTGGCAACATTTTCATTGGAACTATCAGAAGTATCTTTCTTCCTCTGTTCTGAATGTTGTTTTATATCATTTTTTAATTTCTTCAATTTTTCCTCAAATGATTTTACAGAATGTTTTTTGCAAGTTTCTTCTTGTGAACTATTCATAGGAGTATTGGTGGTATTTGAATTTCTTTCAGATGATTTTCGTCTCGATACATTATTTTTAAGTGGAGGACGAAAATTTTCAGGTGGTTTATCGTATCCTGTGTGAGGATAATTTGCTTTTTGTAGCATTTGGACCAAATCCGACATTTTAGCAGTTGTATCTTCTGCTCCTGACATCAATTCATCATATCTAGCTCTGTCATTTCTGACTACCACATCTTTTATTCTAGGGCCCAATCGAAATTTTACTAGCACTCGAACACAATGTTTATCCGGTGGAAATTGATAGTCAGTTTCTTGATAGTCAGAATTTTCCATCGCTAAAATTCTCCTTTTCATGGTGTTGGAGACTGCACAACCCATTTTGTTTATTAATTTAGATAGTGAACATTTGTCTTTTCGTGCTAACCTTTTAAACACTGAATATATAGCACGAAACGGAGGAGAGCTTTTAGGTTGAAAGGAGTTATCAGTGTATTCAACAGGAATCGAAATATATGGATTTTCTTCTAAAAAGGAGGGGTTTCCAAAAATGTTCTGTTGAAATTCAGGTGTTTCAAAATTATCATTTTCGTTCCACCTTTTCTTTCTTTTAAATGAAGGAGTTTTATAAATATTCTTTGAACAAGATCAAATTTCATACATAGATGATGGCGGAGCATTATCTTCCTTGTAAACTTGTTTTCCTTTCCTATCAGCTTGTCTCTTTATTTCTTCAAGGATATTA
The DNA here is from genome assembly GCA_022702705.1 of Papilionanthe hookeriana x Papilionanthe teres. Lineage (NCBI taxonomy): Eukaryota > Viridiplantae > Streptophyta > Magnoliopsida > Asparagales > Orchidaceae > Papilionanthe > Papilionanthe hookeriana x Papilionanthe teres. The sequence goes on along the minus strand of CM040432.1, from coordinate 11,581,084 downwards.
GGTTCTTCAGGTATATATTCAGGCAAATTTTCTGTAAAATTTAGAAAGTCTTCATAAGGTTGTAAGTCAAATTCTTGGAAAGATTGTGTATCAGTTTGATATGGATTATCTAATATGAATTCCGTTTCACCAAATAATCCATAATCATTTTGATAAAAGGGAGGATTTTCCTCTATTGGTATGTCAAAGTCTTGAAAATAAGAAAAGATTGAATTCGGAGAATCCATTGCGATTTTTCTAAAATTTCAAGAAAAATGAATATTATTGACTTATTTATAAACTGGGAACTTGTTATTATATTTTTCTTTTTAAAATTTGAAATGAAAACAAATGATAACAAAAGATGAGAAGAAAGATCGTCCCCAGTGGAGTTGCCACTTGAAATCCCTCGTCGACGGACGGACGGAGTTTTTTTTTTGGGTGTGTGCCGATATCGAGGAGTCGCCATCTAATATTAGCCTAATTTTATTCCTATAAATCCCATGAAAGATTTGAGGAATTTAGGGCTAATAGTAGAAAAGGATGTTTATGATAATCTTTATAGAAGAATATCCTAGAATATTATATCCTAGAATTTTCATATAAAGAAAATCATGGAAGACCAGAGATTCTATTGTGGGTTCTTTTGGATCTCCTATAGAAGCAAGCTTCTATAGTTAATTACATCTTGAACAATTTTTAATTGTTCAAGAAAACTTATGATTAATGTCAATCATTTGTTTTCTAAAATTTTATTTTTAAGGAGAGATGTACCCACTATCACTCCTAAATGTCATGTAATATTTATTATTTTAATGTTTTAATTTTGTTTTTCATGTCAGTAACTTAAAAGTTTTGTTGTTGTTTTCCATGTCGTTGTTTTTTTTTGTTTTGGTGACTATCCTAATAGTTTTTGTTTTTGTTTTTGTTTGTCCATGTCGTTATTTTGTTTTGTTTTGGTGACTATCCTAAAAGTTTTTGTTTTTGTTCATGTCGTCCTGCAAAACAGAGTTAGCACATCCTATAACATGCAAAGAAAATCTAAATGAAACTTTTTATCTTCACCCTGCAAAGAAAAGATTGTCAGAAAATGATGTCATGTTCATTGTTTTGATTTAACATATCCTGGATGTTGGTTTTATGTCAAATTATATTGATTTTAATTTTGTCGAAATATCAGATTAATTATCGATATTTGTCGAATTTATATTTAAAATGTCAATTTTATGTCGGTTATGTTGATTTATGTTTGAAATGTCAAATTTATGTCGGTTATGTCGATTTATGTTTGAAATGTCAACTTTATGTCTTGATTTTTGAATTTATGTCTGTTTGAATTTGAGTTAAAAGTTGAGTTAGATTAACTTGGGTTCATATCCGTTCGATCTCAAGTTAAAAAGTTGAAAGTTAGATTCAATATTGACTGAATTAACTTGGGTTCATGTTTGGTCAACCTAAGTTAGATTCAATGTTGATTGAATCTAATTAACTTAAATTCATGTCTGTCTGAATTTAAATTAAAAGGTTTAAATTTAGATTCAATTTGAATTAACTTGGGTTCATGTCAGGTTGGACCTAAGTTAGATTCGATGTTAATTGAATCTAATTAACTTAAGTTCATGTCTTTCTGAATTTAAGTTAAAAGGTTTAGCTTAGAATAGACTTAATATAGTTTTAAACCTTGTTTAAATATGACCTAAATGTTAATCAAGTCTAATAAATTAGACTTAATTAGAATTGTAGACCATCTAAGTCCCTTTTAGAAAAGGCTTAAGTTTTAATTAAGTCAATTTAGCTGTAGTTTATTGAGACATTAAGTCTAATAAATTAGACTTAGGTTTATGATTTGTTGTTTCAATTGCTTGATGATTTAAGTAAGTCTAGGATGTTAGATTTAATTAAAATTTTATGTTGGATTTAGGTTTGAATTTAGTTGGATTAAAAGTTTAATATAGTTTGGTCTTAAGTTAAGATTTGACTTAAGTTCGATATGGGTTGAACTTACATTGAGTTTATGTTAGACTTAAGTTCATGTCGAGCTGAACCTAAGTTTAGTTTGACTTAAGTCTAACATGGGTTAGACTTAAGTTGTGTTTGGATTAGTCTTAGATTCATGTCAAGTTGAATCAAAGTTTGGTTTGACTTAAGTCTGATGCTTGTTAGACTTATGTTAAGTTTAGGTTTGGCTTGGGTTTATGTTGAATAGAACCTAAGTTTGGTTTTACTCAAGTCTAGTGTAGGTTAGACTTAAGCTAGGTTTGAGTTTGACTTCGGTTTATGTTGAGTTAAACCTAAGTTTGGTTCGACTTAAGTCTAAAGTATAGGTTAGACTTAAGTCGGGTTTCGAGCTCGACTTTAGGTTTACGTCGAGTTAAACCTAAGTTTGGTTTGACTTAAGTCTATTATAGGTTAGTCTTAAGTTAGGTTTGAATTTGACTTAGGTTTATGTTGAGTCGAACCTAAGTTTGGTTCGACTTAAGCTCTAGTATAGCGTTAGATTTAAGCCAGGTTTGAGTTTGACTTTGGTTTTTGTTGAGTTAAACCTAAGTTTGGTTTGACTTAAGTCTAGTATAGGTTAGACTTAAGTTGGATTTGAGTTTGACTTAGGTTTACGTTGAGTTGAGCCTAAGTTTGGTTTCACTTAAGTCTAATGTAGGTTAGACTTAAGTTAGGTTTAGGTTTGGCTTGTTTAAGGTTAATTAAACCTAATTCAGATAAGGTTTAATTAATTAATTAGACTTATTATAGGTTAAGTCTAATTAAAGTTAATTAAACCCAATTTAGGTGAGGTTTAATTGATTTAATTTGACTTATTATGGGATAAGTCTAATTATTTAGGGTTAATTAAACCTAATTTAAGTAAGGTTTAAATGATTTAATTAAACTTATTATGTGTTAAGTCTAATTATTTAGGGTTAATTAAACCTAATTTAAATAAGGTTTAATTGATTTAATTAGACTTATTATGGGTTAAGTCTAATTATTTAGGGTTAATTAAACCTAATTTAAGTAAGGTTTAATTGATTTAATTAGAATTATTATGGGTTAAGTCTAATTATTTAGGGTTAATTAAACCTAATTTAAGTAAGGTTTAATTAATTTAATTATACTTATTATGGGTTAAGTCTAATTATTTAGGATTAATTAAACCTAATTTAAGTAAGGTTTAATTGATTTAATTAGACTTATTATGGGTTAAGTCTAATTATTTACGGTTAATTAAACCTAATTTAAGTAAGGTTTAATTGATTTAATTAGCCTTATTATGGATTAAGTCTAATTATTTAGGGTTAATTAAACCTAATTTAAGTAAGGTTTAATTGATTTAATTAAGTAGGTTTAAATGATATTCTAAACTTAATTAAGTTTAATTTTTATCATTTGGACTTAGTTAATTGAATTTTGGGTTTAATAGGCTCAAATGATATTTTAAACCTAATTAAGCCTAATTTTGTCATTTTAGACTTAATTAATTAAATTTGTGGTTTAATAGGTTTAAATGATATTTTAAACCTAATTAAGTCTAATTTTGTCATTTTAGACTTAATTATTTAAATTTAGGATTAAAATAGGTTTAAATGATATTTTAAACCTAATTAAGTCTAATTTTGTCATTTTAGACTTAATTAATTATATTTAAGATTAAAATAGGTTTAAATGATATTTTAGACCTAATTAAGTCTAATTTTGTCATTTTAGACTTAATTAATTATATTTTAGATTAAAATAGATTCAAATGATATTTTAAACCTAATTAAGTCTAATTTTGTCATTTTAGACTTAATAAATTAATTTTAAGGTTTAATGGATTTAAATGATGTTTTAAACCTAATTAACACTAATTTTGACATTTTAAACTTAATCAAGGTTTTCCATTAGCCTATCATAGATTAGATTTATTTCAAACTTAGATATTTAGGGAAAATAAGCTAAGTTTATAAAAGGTTATTTTAGGATTAAAATCATTTAATTAATAAAGGGTTTTAATCCTAAATTTCAAAAATGTTATTCAAAATTATTGCTATGACTTAGAAATGGCTTTCTTAGGGTTATTGTCTCGTTGTCCTAGTGTTTCTAGTCATTTCCATTTTTATTTTTCTTAATTTTCAATTTTTATAATTATTATTTAAAATAATTACAAAAAGACTTGAAAATTAGAGAAAAGTACCCTAAACATGTTTTATGTCCTTGGAAAAATTATGAAAGATCCCTAAGAGCATAAAGATAAATGCCTCAAAGTTTCATATTTTTTTTATTTATAAATAATTTTTTATAATTAAAATACTCCAGAGAGTATTTAATTATTTAAAAATTAAATACAGAAAATAAAATTATGATTTTTATTTCATAATTTTCTCCTCTTCAAGAGCTTTCCAGAGATATTTTTATTATATTTTTGTGACCTCTAGATAAAAAGATATTGATTTTTGTGACCTCTAGATAAAGACCAAAATTGCGCCGCCAAACCCACCTCCCGCCGACGCGTGTCCTCGTACGCGTCGAACGGGCGGGAGGATCCGCTGCGGGTGGCCGAACACGCGACACCGTGGGGCGCGATCAGCGTCGTCCATCCCGAAACAAGGGATCGGACGGTTGAAATAATTCGAATAAAAATTTGAATTATTTCGAACCGTTAAACTTCAAACCTTAATATCTCACTCATTTCTTGATGAGATTGAGTGATTTTTGAACCTATGAAATCATCTAAACATGTAGAATATATCCATACGGTGATGTAACATTTCTGGACTAGTATAACACATGATATTTCAAAAATACGAATTATTTTGTGAAAAATAATTCCATACCTTTGCTATAAGCGAATCAAGCTAGATCAGACCTTGTAGTTGTCTTCTAGAATCCCAATGGAAGATTATTGCTGCAGCAATTTGATCCAAAAGTCGGGCTCAAAGGAGAATTTTTAAGATGTAGCTGATTTGGGCTGTTTTTGAAATTTGATCAAATTGGCTTGATTGAGCTCAATCTGAGGCTTTGATTTGATCCTAATAGATTGCTAAGACCCTTAGGAAGAGTTTTTATGTTGGGAGCAAGTGGATTTGAGCAGCCTATAGGTCTCCCTAATTTTTTTCTTCTCTCCTTACTAGGCTCGGTTTGGGCTCTATTTATAGCAAAGGGGAGGCCATGGCTTAGCTTAAATTGTTCTAGGGGAGTTGTTATCTCCCCTATTAGCCCATTGGAGGAGGAATTTGGCTGAGGAGATAAGTATAGTTGCTTCTCCCAAGTTTTCCATGATGAGCTTAATGTTTTGGCTCTCCTCCATTGGATCATGCAAGAGGTTGCATGTGAGCTGTAATTTCCTCTTCTTATGAGCTTACACATCACCTTCTAGCCTTAGCAAATGGTGACACCTATGCTCTTCTCTCATGATTCCATTTAACCATGGTGAGGGGTAGGTTTAGGTTTGGTTTTCTCTCCATTGGCTAGCATGGGAGGTGGGGGATGAGTCATGGTTTAGGGTGAAGGAGGAAGAGACACCTCACTTTACCCATCATGATAAGTATTAACCCATGGTTAAATTAATTTAAGCTAAGGTTTATTATGTAGTAATACATCTCATGGTGAGTTTAATTTGATCTTAGCTTAATTAATTATGGGAGGGAAAAAAATGCCTTTTTTTTCTCTTCTTAATTTAATTTCCATTTAAATTAATCATGTTTATTAAAAATTTTTGGAAATTATTTTATTAATCAATTTATTAATTGAAAATAATTTCAATATAATTAATTGATTAATTTTATTATTTTTGTTGTTTTATGATTTTTATTTAATTTTCATTTAATTTAATTATGTCATTTAATTAAAAGATTGAAAATTAAATCATTAATCATTTTAATTAACCAAAATAATTTTGAAATAATTATTTGATTAATTTTATTGTTTTTATTTAATTTTTATCTATTTTGATTAAAATAGATAAATGTCGACCAATTTTAACCTAGGTTGACTCAAGTCAGCCTAGGTTGATCAATTTAATTTTAAAATGTCCAATGTGATCTCTTTAACCTTGTCCTGGTTGATCTGATTACAGTATTTTTAGTTTTTTCATTGTGGGGTTTTAAACATGTTATTTGATCAAATGATTGACTTATAGGGTCAACAAGATTGATCATTGGGTCTGGTGGTCAATTTGCCTAAAGTTGACTTTTTAGGTCAAGAGGTTGACCTATGGGGTCAACAGAGTTGGTCATTGGGTATGGTTTGACCAATTTAACCAGAGTTGACTTTTTAGGTCAAAAGGTTGACCTATGGGGTCAACAGGATTGATCATTAGGTCTGGTTTGACCAATTTGACCAAAGTTGACTTTTTAGGTCAAAAGGTTGACCTATAAAGTCAACAGGGTTGGTCATTTTGTCTGGTTTCACCAATTTGACCAAAGTTAACTTTTTAGGTCAAAAGGTTGACCTATGGGGTCAACAGGATTGATCATTAGGTCTGGTTTGATCAATTTGACCAAAGTTGACTTTTAGGTCAAAAGGTTGACCTATGGGGTCAACAGGGTTGGTCATTAGGTCTGGTTTGACCAATTTGACCAAAGTTGACTTTTTAGGTCAAAAGGTTGACCTATGGGGTGAACAGGGTTGGTCATTAGGTTTGGTTTGACCAATTTGACCAAAGTTGACTTTTTAGGTCAAAAGGTTGACCTATGGGGTCAACAAGGTTGGTCATTGGGTCTGGTTTGACCAATTTGACCAAAGTTGACTTTTTAGGTCAAAAGGTTGACCTATGGGGTCAACAGGGTGGGTCATTAGTGCGGTTTGACCAATTTGACCACAGTTGACTTTTTAGGTCAAAAGGTTGACCTATGGGGTCAACAGGGTGGTCATTGGGTCAGGTTTGACCAATTTGACCAGAGTTGACTTTTAGGTCAAAAGGTTGACCTATGGAGTCAACAGGGTTGGTCATTGGGTCTGGTTTGACCAATTTGACCAGAGTTGACTTTTTAGGTCAAAAGGTTGACCTATGGGGTCAACAGGGTTGGTCATTGAGTCCGGTTTGACCAATTTGACCAAAGTTGACTTTTTAGGTCAAAAGGTTGACTCTATGGGGTCAACAGGTTTGGTCATTAGGTCTGGTTTGACCAATTTGACCAGAGTTGACTTTTTAGGTCAAAAGGTTAACCTATGGGGTCAACAGGGTTGGTCATTGGATCTGGTTTGACCAATTTGACCAAAGTTGCCCTTTTAGGTCAAAATGTTTTGGCTCATAATAAATGAGGTCAGCACTTCGATCTGAGAGTTGTGTCGCCTTCGATCGAGTCCAGGCAAGCTCCAGATGAAGTCTCTGGCTCTGGGGAATTGTCTAAGTATGAAAGTGACCAAGGCTGATCACATAGCTTGGAGGCTGGATGCAATGGTTGGCCTGTTGAGGGGGCTTTTGCTGGGGAAGTTCTCCTCTTGGTCTGGTGAAGGTGTAGGATCAATCAATTTGGGGATTGACTCACTGTGGTGAAGTGTCCTGTTTTTTGGGTGGATTTTCAACTCAGAAATTGAGCTCACAGAGAGGGTTTTAGAGCTGGATTTCAGTGGGGATCAAGTTCTCTATGTCTTGAGAGGAGTTTGGAATGATTTTGGCAGAGTTTTGGTAAGGTTTTTGTTCAACTCCTCCTTTGGCCGAGAGGTAGTGGTGTTTAAATAGAGGTGGCTGAAGGGCTTCCCAGGGGCAATTGGAGGCTGGGATCAGCTGCTCAAGGGAGGAGAAGAACAACCATGGTTTCCATTGGGGTTGGGACGACTCGGCCGGGGAGAATTGAAAATTTTGGCTCACATGGAGCTCTCGGCCATGGTGTTTTCCCCGCGACCTGGGTGGCCGGCCGGCCAGGCATTGGTCACCATCTTGACCAGTGAGGTCAGGGTTGGGGTTTGGTGCAAGCAATTGGCTATTGCCATGTGTAAGGAGGTTTGATTAAAATGGCATGGGGTAAGGGTCATTTTGGCTTGATTTTGGTCAATTCATGTATTTGGGTTTGGTGCACCCACCAAGGGACTGGTTTGGGCTGAGGGAGGTCAGATGAAACAGCTGGTTTGGAGTGGAGAAGTCCCCATCCAAATATATTTGGATTAATTTTGGGTTAGGGTGGAACATGGGTATGGCTAAATGACTTTTAGGGAGTGTTTAAAGGCCTTCCTCCTTTTTCCACTTATGGGGTGTTGACAATCCTAAGATTCTCATGGCTCTCATGTGGCTTGTGCATGGCTCCAAGGCTTGCTCATGGCTTAGGAATGGCTTGGCTCACTTGCATGAGAAATGGATTTTGGGATTTTTGAAATTTAGGGGTATTTTGGCATGATGCTTGATTTAGATTTATTTGATGATGGAATTGGAACTTAGGGAATGATTTTGATTAAATGGATGATAAATGAAAATGTCATATGGGCTTTAGAATTAATTTTGGGCTTTTGAAATTGTCTTGGGATGAGCTTTTAAAGTGGTTTAAGGAAGTGGACCTTTGGATTTCAAAATGGGCTTTTGGATGAAAATTTTGTGAAGACATGTCAAATAAATGTTGCAATTGGTTTAGGCATGTGTCATGAGTGGTTTGGAACAAGTATGAAGTGATTTTGAATTGAATTGAGTTTAAAGTGGGGTCTTTTGGTAAAGGGGCCAAGGTGGGACAAATTGGGCTAACTTGGGCTAAGGTTGGGCTAAAGTTGGATTTGATGTAAAATTAATGTTGGGAAATGTTCATGGGAGTGTCACAAAGAGTTTTCAACTTTGGTTGGGCTTTAATTTTGGGATTTGGGCCCATTTGGGTTAGGTTTGAGCTTAGGTCAATTTAAGGGATTTTGGTTTTGGGTTAGGTTTGGGTGGAGTTTAGGTTCAAATTTTGGGCAAATCAAGTTAGTGTTTTTTTCATGGGGATTTCGGAAGGCTTTAGAAAAGATTTGGGGCCAATTGGAGTTGAATTGAATTGGTTTGAGCTAGGTTTAGGTCATGGGCCAAAATTGGGCCTTAGGCTTCAAATTGAAATTGGGCTCAAATGTCAATCAAATTGGACTTGGATTTGGTCTAAATTGATGTTGAGGATATTGAATTGAAGTTTAGAATTGAATTGGACCAGAATTGAGGTCAATTGGGGTGGTTTGGTTTGACATTGGTTCACTTGGGTTAAAAATGGGTCAAATTGGGGGTTTTCGTAAAAGTGGGGTAAATTGGCAAAATTGGCCCATGGTGTAGTTGATGAAAATGAAATTGGGAATATTTGGGATTTTCTGGAATTTTTTGGGAATTTTCTGAATTTTTGGATTTTTGCAGTGAAAAGGTATTTTGGTAACTTTTCGAAATTTGGGGGTATTTTTGAAAACTTTGGTATATTTGGCTATGGATGGTCAATTTAAGTGGGGGGAAATGTTTAGGATTGATTTTGAGGAATTTTGGGTAGCTTATGTGATTTTGTAAATTTTGGGTTGTTCCAAGGGCATTTGGTAGGTTTAGTGGGTGTAGGGCCCCAGGAGTCAAAAATTGAAATTTTGTAAAAATTAATATTGATCAAATTTGAGTAAAATGGAATCACTTTAGTTGAGCCATGAAGCCATATCAAGCCCATAAGAGCCATGAGAGGACTCATTTGAGGCATTCACTATGTCGTTCCTAACCCTCTTAGCCAGGGGCTTAGGGTTAAGGACCATCCATATGAATTACCTACATGAGTCAGGAAGTCAAGTTGGGTGAGAGTGTGGTTTTAGGACTTGGAATTTGTGTGAGAGTGTAGTGTATGTGCAAGTCAACCCTCACCAGACCAGGCCACCCAGGGTATCCCTAAGGCAAAAAAATCCTATAGGGAACTCATCCTTTAAACCTCCACATTTGATTTCAACCCTTTAGGTGATTAGGGGTCTACAATCAAGCTTGTGGGGTTTGCAGGGAGTTAAGAGGTAGTTTGAATTTCTAAAGGGTGGGTTCCATTTCTAGTCCTCTATGATTAGTCAAAGGAAAAGCCTAAGGCTAGATCCTAAGTACTAAAGAGAGAAGCAAAAGACCTCACCAAAATTGAGGTCAACAAATGGACCCCCAATAGGTGTGGTGTTCTAACCAAGCACACCGCGCGTATTGGCGTTGACCGAAGAGATCAACAAAACCAACACAGATGTCCAAGTGACAAACTTAGGACGAAGTAGAAGAATTTCCACTGGGGAGTATCAGGTATATTTCCAAGATTGGAGATTCCTGAACTCTCGCTGGGGAATGGAAAAGGAGGTGAACTCTAAATCACAAGATCTGGGGAATTTGATTTAGATTTCATTTTACATTTAAATTTCAAGTTTCAATGTGTGAGTTTGGATTTCGATTTGTAGTTTAATTTGAAATCGATTTAAGGAAATTTTGAATTTGAAATTTGGATTTGAAATGAGAATTGAAACCTGGGTTTCAAACTCGGGATTGCGAAGAGAACTGGAATTTAGGTACCAACCTCGGAGTGAGAATCAGAGTTTAAGTATCGATGGAAAAAGGATGAGAATCAGAATTTAGGTACTGATCCCAAAAAGAGAGTCGGAATTTAGGTACCGACCTCACAAAGGAGAGAATCAAAATTTAGGTACTGATCTCGAGAGTGTGAAATTTGAAATTTAAGTATCAAACCTGAGAGAGAATCGAAATTTAGGTATCGATCTCGGATGAGAGTCGGAATTTAGGTACCGGCCTCGAAGGAAGAGAATGGAATTTAGGTACCAGTCTTAGAATTTAGAATTGAAATTTAGGTATCAATTCGAAAGAGAATCAAAATTTAAGTATTGATCTCGAATGAGAGTCAGAATTTAGGTACCGACCTCGAAGGAAGAGAACTGGAATTTAGGTACCAGTCTCGGAATTTAGAATTGAAATTTAGGTATCAATTCAAAAGAGAATCAAAATTTAGGTATCGATCTCGAATGAGAGTCAGAATTTAGGTACCGACCTCGAAAGAAGAGAACTGGAATTTAGGTACCAGTCTCTGAATTTTGAATTGAAATTTAGGTATCAATTCGAAAGAGAATCGAAATTTAAGTATCGATCTCGAAGGAAGAGAACTGGAATTTAGGTACCAGTCTCAGAATTTAGAATTGAAATTTAGGTATCAATTCAAAAGAGAATCGAAATTTAGGTATCGATCTCGGAAAGAGAGTTGGAATTTAGGTACTGACCTAGAAAGAAGAGAACTAGAATTTAGGTACCAGTCTCGAAAATTTAGAATTGAAATTTAGGTATCAATTAGAAAGAGAATCGAAATTTAGGTATCGATCTCAAATGAGAGACGGAATTTAGGTACCGACCTCGAAGGAAGAGAACCAGAATTTAGGTACCAGTCTCGGAAATTTATAATTGAAATTTAGGTATCATTTCGAAAGAGAGTCAGAATTTAGGTACCGACCTCGAATGAGAGTCGGAATTTAGGTACCGACCTCGAAGGAAGAGAACTGGAATTTAGGTACCAGTCTCGGAATTTAGAATTGAAATTTAGGTATCAATTCAAAAGAGAATCAAAATTTAAGTATCAATCTCGAATGAGAGTCGGAATTTAGGTACCGACCTCGAAGGAAGAGAACTGGAATTTAGGTACCAGTATCGGAAATTTAGAATTGAAATTTAGGTATCAATTCGAAAGAGAATCGAAATTTAAGTATCGATCTCGAATGAGAGTCAGAATTTAGGTACCGACCTCGAAGGAAGAGAACTGGAATTTAGGTACTAGTCTCGGAATTTAGAATTGAAATTTAGGTATCAATTCGAAAGAGAATCAAATTTTAGGTATCGATCTCGAATGAGAGTCAGAATTTAGGTACCGACCTCGAAGGAAGAGAACTTGAATTTAGGTACCAGTCTCAGAAATTTAATGAGAAATGGAAATTGGTTCCAATCTCGAAGATTTATTTGTATGAAGAGGGACCCAATCCCATGCCATCAGAACCAAATCGAACAAAGTTCGTGGCTCCGTGTCTATAGAACTAGTCGATCCTCTAAAACACAGAGGAAAGAGAACAGAATGGAACTAGTAAGTGTACCAAGCTAAAAAGACTTGACTTAGCAATAAGTCAAGGAAAGTATTCAAATTTCAAAGGGGTTTCAAACAGATTTCGATTGAGGAAAGAACTGAATGGTTCGAATCAGAGGATTCAGATCGGAATTCAATTTGAGATTTAGATTCGTTTTGTTTGTCCTTTAACGATCCCATTTTATTTTTGTTGTTTATTTAGTGTTCATGTGAATTTGAAGTTCATTTTAATATTCAGATTTTTTAAGAAAAGTTATCATTTATTTTCTTTTCTTTTCTGTTCTTCGTTCAAAGTTCATTTAACTCTAATGGCGTTTCCCAGTCAATTTGTACAAAAAGAGGTGAAGCCAAAATATGACATAGTCGTTTTCATTCCAATCTGCTGAAAGTACATCATACAACTTGATCTAGTCATGATGATATTTTCCTCAGAAATTTAATGTCTTATACAATCCATGTAAATCCAAAACGGACTGTGTAAACTTCTTGCTGATCCATTCAACAGCGTCTGTCAAAAAATCCATGTCTGAATAGTAAGAAACATGGGCAATGACATCACCTTCCAAGCCACCCTTGGCAGGAATGCCGCATGGATGTGCATTGGAGGTGTGTTATTTCCCATGTAACTCACAGCTTGTAGGGCCGGAGACTCTCCAATTCTGGATCTGGCTGAAAGTGGTAAGGCATCTTTCTGTCGTCCATTCTTCTAAAAGTAACTGAGATCCGCTCCACATGCACTCCTGGAATGCAATGCTTCGCAACGTCTGCTCCGTTTCCTTTTAACACCAGGACGGAACCTACCGGTAGTGGTATCTCCACCGGCCCTCGGAACTCACCGGGGCCTACAATCCGGAGGTCAGATCCGAACATGATGTTGCACTAGCTGAGGAATGACACTGTGCAGAAGGGTCTAACAAAGTCATGATGGTCTATATGTGGAGGTATGCAGTCGTCTTCCTGTTGACCTCATTTTTGATGAGGTATTCTCTTCTTCTCTTTAGTACTTAGGATCTAGCCTTAGGCTTTTCCTTTGACTATCTTAGAGGACTAGAATTGGGATCCACCATCTAGAATTTCAAACCACTTCTTAACTCCCTGCAAACTCTACAAACTTGACTGTAGACCCCTAATCACCTAGAGGGTTGAAATCAAGTGTGGAAGTTTAAAGGATGAGTTCCTATAGGACTCTTTGGCCTTAGGACTGCCCTGGGTGGCCTAGTCTAGTGAAGGGGCTGACTTACACACACACTACACTCATACACTACACTTCCATACACCTCCTAAAACCACACCTATACCTAACTTGACCACCTGACTCATGTAAGTGATTCACATGGATGGTCCTTAACCCCTAAGCCCTCGGCTAAGGGGTTAGGAACAACATAGTGAATGCCTCAAATGAGTCCCTTCATGGCTCATATGGGCTTGATGTGGCTTCATGGCTCAACCAAAATGATTTTATTCCACTTATATTCACCCAATCTTCAATTTTCCAAATTTTTAATTTTTGACCCCCGGGACCCTACACCCGCTTAACCTACCAAATGCCCTTGAAACTACCCAAAATCTCCAAAATCACCTAAATTACCCAAAATTCCTCAAGACCAAACCCAAACATTTCCTCCCCACTCAAATTGATCATCCATAACCAAAAATACCAAAAATTCCAAAAATACCTCCCAATACCCTCCAAATACCCAAAATACCCCTCTTAGCCAAAAAATCCAAAAATTCAGAAAATTCCCAGAAAATTCCAGAAAATCCCAAATATTCCCAATTTCATTTTGTTCAACTACACCATGGGCCAAATTTGTCAATTTACCCCACTTTTATCAAAATACCCAATTTGACCCATTTTAACCCAAAGTAAACCCAATGTCAAACCTAACCTACCCAATTGACCTAAATTCTGGTCCAATTCAATTCTAAACTTCAATTAAACATCCCCAACACCAATCTAGACCAAATCCAAGCCCAATTTGATTGGCATTGGGATCCAATTTCACTTTTGGCCTTAAAGCCCAATTTGGACCCATGACCCAAACTTAGCCCAAACTCACCCAATTCAACTCCAATTAACCCCAAATCTTTTCTAAATCTTCCTTAACATTCCCACAAGCAAAACACTAACATGATTTGCCCAAAATTTAGACCCAAACCCCACTCAAATTCAACCCAAAGCTAAAAGGCCCAATTTTGACCTAAACCCAAACTTAACCCAAATGAGCCCAAATCCCAAAATCAAAACCTAACCAAAGCCAAAACCTCTTTGAAACACTCCCATGAACATTTCCCAACATTAATTTTACATCAATTTCAACGCTAGCCCAACATTGGCCCAAGTTAGCCCAATTTGACCTATATTGGCCCATTCACCAAAGGAGCCCAAATTCAACTCAATTCAAACCCAAATCACTCCCAATTTGCTCCAAGTCACTCATGACACATCTATGAGCTAAACCCAACAATTATTTGGCCCAAGCCTTTACCAAAATTTCTTCCCAAAATCCATTTTAAAAGTCAAAAGCCCACTTTCCTAAACCATTTTAAAAGCCCATCTAAAACCATTTCAATGAGCCCAAAATCTACCCTAAAGCCCACATGACATTTCCATTTGCCATCCACTTAATCAAAGCCATTCCCTAAGTTCTAATCACATCATCAAATAATTCCAAATTAAGCCTCATGCCAAATCACCCCTAAAACACCAAAATTTCTCTTAAATCCATTTCCATGAAATTGACTCAACTTTTCCCAAGCCAAAGACAAGCCATGCAAGCCATAGATAAGCCACATGAAGCCATGGGGGGTTTGACTTGTCACCAAGCCATTAATGGCAAGTGGAGGGAGTCCTTTCCTAAGCCTTCCTTAAGCCATTTTAACCTCTTTAATGCAACACTATAACCCAAAATTAACTTAAACTATTTGGATAGAGACCACACCATCCTCTCTTGGCCGACCCAATCGATCCTCTCAGCCCAAAATCAGGCCATGGGGAGGTGCACCCAACCCAAACCAATGGGTTGACCAAATTGAAGCCAAAATGGCCTCTTCCCCATTCTATTCCAAGCCACCCCTTTACACATGGCAAGGCCCACTGATCGCACAAGCCTCCAGCCCCGACCCACCTCGAGCTTCGAGGGTGACCTGACCCTGGCCGGCCAGCCACCACAGCCGCCGGAAACCACCAGGCCGAGAGCTCACATGTGAGCCCAAACTTGGAATTCTCACCTGCTGAGCTGCCTCACTCCAAATGGCCACCATGGCTGTTCTTCACATGCCAAGAGCAGCTGATCCCAGCCCTCAACTCCCCCTGGGAGAGCCTCCAGCCATGCCTATTTAAACCCCTCACCCTCTCGGCCAAAGGAGGTGCTCGAACCTAACCTTAAGGAAACTCCGCCAAAATCACTCCGCATCACTCTCCACACATAGAGCACTTGATCCCCACTCGAATTCCATCCCCAATTCCTCCAGCTCGAGCTCAATTTCGAGCTCAAACTTTAGCCCAAAAACCAGGACACTTCTTCACAAGTGAGCCAATCCCCAAATTGATTGGTCCTACACCTTCACCGGACCAAGAGGAAAAGTTTCCCATCGAAAGCCCCATCTCCGAGCCACCCGCGTTGCTCCAGCCTCCAAGCTTTGTGATCAGCTGTGGTCACTTTCATAGCTAGACAATTCACCAGGCCAAGGGACTTCATCTGGAGCTTACTTGGACCCAACCGAAGGTGACACAACTCTCAGATCGAAGCTTCACTTCTCTGAGCAAAGGTATGAACTCATTCTTCTTCCCGAGCTTATAGAGATTCTCCATTTAATTTGAATCAATTTCAATGCATGTTTACCGTATGGATGTGTTCGTCTCTTCAAGACGAATCCATAGAGCATAAGAACACGAAAATCCGTTGAGAATCGAGTGAGAAATTAGGGTTAGAAGGTCGACGGTCACGGGTTCACACCGGCCGTAGACGATGACCGGGAGCCGTTGGATCGCGCGTGTATCGAGCGGACGGTTCGGATTGCGCCGGACCGAGGAATGATACGTGAACCGCGGGTCCCGGGATGGCCGACTCGGATGGTGGCGCCCAATCACGCGCGCGACACGTACCCCTTCGGAGCCGCCGAGGTCGACGCGGCGCCGCGTGGATAAGTAGGAAATTAGGGATTTTTCGATTTATTTAAATACCGAACTTTAAAAATCCATATCTTTGTGTAGAAAAATCACAAAAATAAAATAAAAATACCCTCTTGCTCAGTGAACGAGAGGAGAATAATGTGGAAAAGAAATTAATTAATTTTGTCCAGTATTTTATTTTTAATTAATTATTTACTCCCTGCATTGTTTTAATTCTCCATGCATTCATACAATTCACCATGGCATGAGACCATAGGGCTTTTGAAGCCTCCGAACTCGGGAACATTCCCTGAATTTTCCAAGGTCAGAGGCCACCTCTGTGAAAAGTTATTGATTTTTCAAATGCATGTTTCTGTTTTGTGTATTTTAATTCCAAAAATTAGCATGTTATGAAATAAATTCTAGGAAAATTTGGTGATGTTCCTTATGACCAGAGAACCCTAGGAAAAATAGGACTTGAGTTAATTCACTTAAGATAACCCTAATTGGCTTAAACATCCAAAATAGACCCCTAATTAATTAGAGCTAACCATACATCAAATTGACTTGAAATCAATTCTCCACTGACCTTTAGGATCGAGGAACCCACCATAAAAATTTCAAGTCAATTGGACTTAGTTAGCTCTACTAAATGGGTCGATTAAGCCATTTAGTCATTTTAAACTTTAAAAATTCATAACTTTCAAAATACCTTTCAAAAATTCACCAAATTGGTTTTGGAGCCTCTCTGATATCAGGGGAATTTAAGAAAATTAAAATTTCAATTTTCTAAAAAAGTTGATTTTTCATCATTATTTTAATATTTTAATAATTAAAAATAATAAAAATCACAAAATAATAAAATTCACCAAAATGTCATATTTTGAAATATAATCACTTAGGAACAAACCCCATATTTTTCTTAGGTCTATTTAATGAGATATTAAATTTTAAAGCCCTAGGGTAATTTTAAAATTAAAAAAATGTATTTTCTAGCATTTTCACTAAAATAATTATAATAAATCAAACAAAAATCAGAAAATTGTAAAATTTGGTTCTCTAGAATCCTTGATATCAGAGAGAATTTTAAAAATTATGAAATTCATTTTTCAACTTATATTCTATTTTTAAATTAATTAATACTCCATAGCTTAAAATAATTCTAATAAATAAAATATAATTCAAAAAATCACAAAAATTGGTCCAAGTGGTCCTCTGGTCATTAGGAATGTCCCATAATTTTCTTAAGGACAGAAACTTTCCCTTGGTCATATTATTAAATTTTCCTTGAAAGTCCTTATTTTCCACCAAAAATAATTACATAAATAAATTAAATATATAAAAATCACATTTTCTCCTCTAATGTCTTTATTGACATATGAGTGAGGTCACATAAAAATTTCAAATTCATTTGAGCTCAATTTAGTGAGTTATGAAATTATTAGGCTTGAAGGGCAAAATGGTAATTAAAATCTTAACCCTTTAATTAAGACTTTAGGCTTAATGAAATTAATAGGTAAAATATTTGATTTTAACTTGATTTGGATGATTGAAATTTAGATAATTAAAGGGTAGAAACCTACTAAACAATTTAAAATAATTAAAATAAACCTTAATTAAATAATAAATTAAATTTGGAAGAATAATGAAATTGGAATTATTAAAATAGGGATATTATTAGGAGGAGATTTGTTCTTTAATTTAAAAATCCCTAAATTAATCATCCCAATAATATTTAATTCCTAATTAAAATGATAATCCAAGTTTAAGATTTAAAATGCTAAAAGACTTAATCATTAAATTAAATTAAAGTTAAATTATTTAAAACAAATCCCTTTAAAATTAAAAATTAAATTAAAAATTAAGAATTAAATTAAATTAAATTATATTAAATTAAATTAAATTAAATAAAATTAAAATTAAATTAAATTAAATTAAATTAAACTAAATTAAAAATTAAATTAAAATTAAAGTAAATTAAATTAAATTATATTATATTAAATTAAAATTAAATTAAATTAAATTAAATTAAATTAAATTAAATTAAAACTAAATTAAATTAAATTAAATTAAATTAAATTAAATTAAATTAAATTAAGCTAAATCATATTACATTAAATTAACTTAAGTTAAATTAAATTAAATTAAACCACATTAAATTAAATTAAGTTAAATTAAATTAAATTAAATTAAATATAAAGACATGAAGAATTCAAAAATAAATCTAAAATAACTTGAACACTATTCCAAACTTAAATCATTAATTTGAACTTGAATTTGAATCACAAATCATTAAATATCATTTTGCTCTTAGAGCTTTTACTTATTATAACTCCTAAATGGAGTATCAAGTGAAATGACACTTCACTCATAAGGATATTCAAACATCCTAATTCACCGAGCAAGAAATAAAACTTAACTCAAACACCCCGGATGATTAATTCACTTGAACAATAGAATTCATTTCGGACTTAGGACAATTCCCGAAATATCGAAAAGATGTTTAAGATTCGTCTTAAACACTTCCTCAATATGATGGAATGTCCTTAAGAACAAATTGAGCTTAGTCGTTCTTTGGTGAAGAAAATCATCCTTAAAACCAAAATCGAAGACCTAGACGTCATAGGAAATGACTAGCTATAGGATTAGGAACTCGGTAGAAAACCATAACCTTTCCCTTAGCTTTACCTAGGAACTTACTTTAAATGCTTAAATATTCTAACCGTGTTTTAAGTGCAGCTTGGGATGACGGGAAGACCCTCCAGTACGCTTTTATTTTATTGCGATTTACTCTATTGCAACTTATTTAATCGCATCGCACTTACTTTTCTTGCATGATAAACAACAGCTGCATGAAAACCTACACCTTTAGGACAGAAACCAAAACTGAAACCCATAACTAAATTAAAAGACACTACAAGATAAAATTCACCGCCACAACATTCAAAATATAAAACAACTCAAAATTTAATTACAAACAGAACAACAAAACTACAAATACAACTAAATTAAAACGTCTCATTGAATGATCGGGAATACCTCGGATGATGTAACCCACGTGTTGCTAACGGGATTTCCTACGGTCTAAATGAAAGTGTGGAACTCATTTAGTTCAGTTTAGCAAATTCATCTGGACTAAGTGAATTCGATAAAAATAACGGTGACGGGATGACGGAACCGTGGGATCTTAATCGGTCTCGTTTAATCAACTTTAAGACTCGTTTTAATTAAAATATTAAAGACACATGGAAATGAAGACTTTCTCTAAAACCAAACACTTCTCTCATCTCCCGATTTATGACTTCTAAAACTAAACCTCTGCAACAACAAGGAGCTCGGAGCATGGTGGGCAAGCACGGTCATCGTCGTCGCAGAAACCGAAATCTACATCGCAAAACTTTCTTAGAATTAAATAACCAAGCCATAGGACTTCGAGGTAGTTCGCCTAGGGCAACGTAAATCCTCAACTCTTCGTTAGGCATTTGCATGATCATATCATGTAAATTAAGCCCTAACCGGTCTTAGGATTTCCGAGGTAGTCGTCCGATACGATATAAACCCTCATATCTTCGAGGCTATTTGTATGATTTTATCATACGAATATAAGTCCTAACTAATTAAAATTGGCAGGATCAAAATACTAAATAAACATTAGGACCTTCCTAAATTCAAGCCAAACAATAGGATAGTTGGGAAATTACCAAAGTTCGCTTTGGATCTGTGATTTCTCCTACCCTTCTTCCTTTGGACTCCTAAAATAAAATGTTCCAAATTTGATCCATCCCCTATTGAAATTCCAAAATTCAATCCCTTGAAAACTTAAACTTTGAAATTCTTGAGAGCAGAACTACTCGATTATTATCGAGAGTTTTCTTAGGTGATTTCCGTCACTTAAGATGTAATTAACTATAGGGGCTTGCCCTTATAGGGAACTTTAAGAACCCGGGTAATATAAACCCCGTTTAATGTTTTCATATTAAACAGGGGAACTTGTCGGCTTATAAAATTGGTTCGCGGACCAAACGGATGTCACAAACCATTCTAGTTTATTTAATCGAGCCCCATCATCAAGCAAAGGTGTCTATTCTTCGGGATATATATACGGTTTGTGGTGCGGCGCTCGTTTATATAAACTATTCGGGATGTGAGATCGGCTTGATTTCATATCTTAAAATTTTCAAATTTAAAATTATTTTCAAAATCAAATACTACTTTTCAAATTATTTATTTAAATTAAATTAAAATTCGCCGACAATTTCTGTAGGCGACCCCTTTTTCAAAATAAAACACATAACCCAAACATATGCCGACACTTCCTTGTAGATGTTGATAATGCAGCTGTTTGGTATGCAATCTACAGGCAATACCCTCCATGTTATCATCCTTTTCACCATTCTCTTGATGAATCTTGGCAATGGATCCACCTCACTGCGACGGAGTATCCCTAGTGGATTTCCTTTCCTGTCTATGGCAAAATTGTAGCAACATCCGCATTGGATTGTAACTCTTCCTATTCCTGGCATCCATCTTCGGGGTTCTGAGTATGTCTTTTTTCTCAGGAGACCAGCTCGACCCATTTTCTGCAATTCAAGGATGCAGTTTACAATTTGTTGTTGCTCATAATCTGAGAAAACATCTGTATGCAGCTCGAGGCCTTCCAAGATGTTGATCCTCTTGTTTTCAATTCTTTCAAAGTATTCAAAGGTTTTTTTCTCAACTAGTTGCATTTTCTCCAGCTCGTATTCCGAGATTATCTGAAGTCCTTGGTGTCTAGTAACATACTGCGAGATGTATGGCTCAACCCCAGCATGTTCTTCTGCATGTCTCGGCTCCTCGGGGATAGTCTCCGTAGGGACATCCTCCGGGGATGCTTTCGTAATAAGACTCTTCGGATCCGGCACATATGCTCGGCATCGAGGTACCGACTCTATTTCTGTTTTTCTTGGTATTTCTTTTATTTGTTCCGACCTTCTTGGAACTGACTTTCTTCTTTTTGGTTCCTGACGAACCGGTCTCCTTGGAGCATTTGCACTAACAGTATCCACTGTCTGTTTATATTGATCTTCTGCTAACTTGGTCAACATTTTGCGAATGCGACGATTCTTATTTCTTCGCTGGGTAGCCGTGAGAGTAGCTCTCCTTACCCCTTGAATTTCTGCGGGTGTGGCGCTGACAAGCCTACCCTCTGCTTTGGCAACCATGGACTTAACTTTCTTATCTTCTCCGGTTGCATGCGCGGCGTTTGCTTTTCTTTGCTTGTTGCTGGATTGGTGGCTCGGGCCACCCATTTCCATCACTCGTCCGTGCTGTGAAGTTCTTCTCGATCAACTGGGATCCAATCATTTTCTTCGTATTGTAAGTCGGCTGGTGTGAAGTCTGAGTCAATCTCTATCACTGCTCCATCCCTCACCCTATTTTCATCAAGTGCTAGACTCACGCCATTTCTAAAGTTTAGAACCAACCGCACGTTCGACATTTCCCTGCGAAAAAAATAAGGAAAGGATCAGGGGCTGTACTAAGAACAAGAACAGTAAGAAAAACACTTAAAAATTCTTATTCACTTCTTTTAAATTTAAAGGAAGTAGGAAGAGGTGAGAAAAAATCAGGAATGAATGGATTTAAAAGGAAGGATTGACGTTTTATTATTACGATTTCCCATGTTTTGTTTTTAACATTTTTATTGATAAGATTTTTTTATCATCCATTTTATTTTGTTTTGAGTTCGGACCCAGTCATAAAGTGATTACTTCACCCGTGTTTCTAGGGATAATATTCTACTTTAGAGGCCACCCTTCGAAACATCAGGTTGCGTAATACTTCTTTAAATACCGTCCATTGATTGGAAGCATAGGTCACTCTCCACGACAATTTACAAGCTGGTAGGAACCTCCTGAGTAGACTGTCTCGACCACGAAGGGCCCTTCCCATGTTGGTTCAAATTTACTACCTATCTTGCGATGCACAAAAATAGGTCTTATAAGAACAAGTTCTAAGTCACCGACTTTGAAAGTTCTTGGGCGGACCAGTTTATCATGGGCTTGGATCATCTTGGCTTGATATAGTTCCAAATTCTGCTGTGCGGAAAGCCTTTTCCCTTCCAAGCTGTCCAATTCTTCCAGTCGTAGTCTGGCATTTTCTTCTGTAGTGATCTTTTCTGCAACTGCAATTCGGAGTGACGGAAGCTGAACTTCCAGGGGCAAGACGACCTCGGACCCGTACACTAAAGCATAAGGCGTAGACTGAGTAGGAGTCCTAAAAGTCGTCCTGTAGGCCCATAAGGCTTCTAATAACTTCTCGTGCCAATTTCTCTTGTTGTCATCCAAAGTTTTCTTTAAAATTTGAACGAGAGTTTTATTAAAAGCCTCGGCTAAGCCGATTGCTCTTGGGTAGTAGATCATTGAGTATCGCCAATCAATCCCGTGTCTTCTGACAAAATTGTTGATCTTTGTACTTTTGAATGCAGACCCATTATCTGAAATGATTATGCGCGGTAACCCAAAATGATAGACAACTTGGTTCTTAAAAAGCTGTACCACGTGGTGTGCCTTCGCTTCTCTGAGTGGTATAGCTTCTGCCTATTTAGAAAAGTAGTCTGTAGCTGCAAGGATGAAGCGATGTCCTCTTGAAGAAGGCGGTTCTATCAGACCCACTATATCTGCGCCCCAACACTCAAATGGCCACGATGCGATTGTCAGATGTAGCACATTTGGGGGTTGGTGTAGAACCACTCCGTGCACTTGGCACTGGTGACAACTTTTGGAAACTTTCATACAGTCGGTCATCATTGAGGGCCAGTAGTACCCTAATCTTTTAATCTACATTTTCATTTTCGGACCCGACTGATGAGCGCCACAAAGTCCTGAATGTACTTCTTTAACGATTTCACGAGCCTCGGACCCGCTCAGGCATCTTAGTCACATCTGATCAAAAGTCCTTATATATAATGTATTGTTTATTAATGCGTAAGACAGAGTTCTTTTCTTGATTTGATGGGCTAATGACTTATCGTTCGGTAGGTTTCCTGTTTGCAAGTAGTCTATTAATGGCTGCCGCCAATCTTCTGTATTTTTTGTTATTGCCTCAACTGTTTCTTCTGCTCTTTCTGATTTGTGTATTGTATTCATGTCGAGCTGTGATAGGACCTGTCGTCCTTGAACTGACACTTCAACTGACTCATCCTGCAAGCAGGCAAATTCCTTTGCAAGGCGGGCTAGCGCATCAGCGAGAGCATTTTCTTTTCTGGGAATCTTGTAGATTGTTACATTTGGAATTTGTTCCTACAATTTCATGGCGTACTGAAAGTACTGCTCGAGACTTGGCTTTAAAATTCTGTACTGTCTGGCGATCTTGGGAATGATCAACTGAGAATCTCCGTAGATGTTGATGTCCGTTATTCCCATTTGAATGGTTAATTCCAATCCGGTTATAAGGGCTTCGTATTCTGCCTCATTGTTTGTACACGGTTCTGTTAAGTGGTAGGAGTATCTCAACATACCTCGCTCCGGTGTTATAAAGATTAGTCCAATTCCTGCCTTACCAGGCACTATCATTTGCAATTCTTTGCCTTTCTGTGCTGAGGACTCACCGTCGAAGTATAGTTCCCAATGTCGATCATCAGGGTCTTCTAGGCTCAATATCTGTTCGTCAGGCAAATCATCGTCGAGAGGCGAATCTGCCGGCAAAGGGTGTGCTGCGAGGAAGTCTGCTAGGACTTGTCCCTTTACGGCGCGAAGATGAACGAAAATTATGTCGAATTACAATAGTATCATCGACCACCAGGCAAGTCTGCTAGAAAACGTTGGTCGGGTCATTAAGTATTGCAACGGATTAACTCTCAAAATAAGGTTGACCTTATGAGAAAGCATGTAATGCCTGAGCTTCTGTGCGGCGAAGATCAGGGCCAAGCAGTGCTTCTCAATCGGGGGATACTTTACTTCCGTCGGAATTAGACGACGGCTTAAGTAGTAGAGAGAATTTTCTTTTCCCTCGTCATTGACCTGGGCTAGCAGGGCTCCGAGAAAGTCATCTAAAGCTGTGGTATAAAGTATCAACGGTCTACCTGAGACTGGGGCTGCTAAGACAGGAGGTGTAATTAAATATTGCTTAACGTCCTTGAAAGCCTGCTGGCATTTCTCATCCCAAACGAATTTGGCGTCCTTTTTAACTAATGCCGAGAAGGGCTGACACCTACCTGACAAGTTTGAGATAAAGCGTCGAAGATATGCTAACTTCCCTTGAAAGGATCATAGTTGTTTCAAAGTTTTGGGAGGAGGCATTTCTAAAATAGCTTTAATCTTTTCCGGATCGATTTCAATCCCGCGATGTTGGAAAACAAATCCTAAGAATTTCCTGGAGGTGATGCCGAAGGCACATTTTAAGGGATTCATCTTAAGGTTGTATTGTCTTAGTCGCTCGAAAACAATTCTCAAATCATACAGGTGATGTTCTTTCAATTTACTATTGATGACGACATCATCCATGTAGCACTCGACTTGGTTGTCAATGAGATCATCAAAAATCTTCGTCATCGCTCTTTGGTATGTTGCTCCTGCGTCCTTTAGTCCAAATGGCATTACTGTGTAGCAATACACTCCAGTTAGCGCGTTTTGGATGCTGTGAGCTTTTCATCTTCTGGTGCCATCTTTATCTGGTTGTATCCTGATGATCCATCCATGAATGAAAATATTTCATGTGTTGAAGCAATGTCGATGATCTGTTCTGGGATTGGTAGTGGAAATTCATCCTTTGGACATGCTTTATTCCAATCTTTGAAATCCACGCAGATTCTGATTTGACCATTCTTCTTTCTGACTGGTACCACGTTGGCTAACCAAGTAGGGTATTGTTCTTCACGGAAAAATTTAGAGTCTATTAGCTTCTTAACTTCGGCTATTACTTGTTGTTCAATTTCTAGAAGCATTCTTCTGGGAGCTTGTCTGACTGGAACATAAGTGGGATCTACTCCTAGCCTGTGAACTGCGACTTCTGGAGCTAATCCTGACATTTCATCGTAACTCCAAGCAAAACAGTCCTTGAATTCCATTAGTAGCTTGATTATTTCCTCGGAGTCTTTTTTATTAAATAAGGAGCTAACAAAGGTAGGCCTAGGCTCTTCGCTATTACCTAAGTTAACTTCCATTAACTCGTCTATTGTAGATTTGATTTCTTCTTCGAATTCTGGTGGAGCATCTCCGATTGGTAGATCTTCGAGATCTTCTGAAGCTTCCAAGCACTCTTTATTAGGTTCGCAAGTGACAACCAAGCAAAATCCCGTATCATCAACTGATCCTACTGTGCCGAATCCGAGACCATGTTTTGAATTGGGAGGCCAACCGGCATTATTCCATAATTTTTCAAAGTGTTGTGATCGGCCTTTTGTACGTTGTCGAGGTAAGACACCACGTTGAATTAAATTTTGAACACAGGAAGAGTACCACTCAAAAGGTAATTCCATTAATTCGGAAGAGGTAACATCTTCAAATTGTACATCTTTTTCATTATTGGAAGAAGAAGCACCACGGTAAAACTTGATTGGCTTAATACCACCGCCACGCATTTCCTTGACCACCATACCCTCGATCTTATTAGAATGGAACGGGGTCAGGGTCATAGTATGGACATAATGGTTAATCTTCTCGTACATTGATTTGTATTCTTCATTCCTTTCATCTTCGAGAGATATCTTGAACTGGGCTTTCTTCTGACTTATTGTCGCTGCTTCTTTCTCAATTTCTTCTTCTTCTTTGGAACTGTTTTTCCAATCAACATCGATGACTGGTTTCTTCTGTTCAACAGTTCCAACGTTTCTTCCACGTCCTCGTCCTCGGCCTCGACCTCAGGTGCGAGTTCTGGAGAAATCTTCACTATCTCGCCGTAAGGGAGTGGTGAGTAACTGTTGGACTAGAACTTCAGATTCTTCACAGTCCCGAATTTCTTTTGCTTCATTTGGTATGGTATTTCTGGAAAAGATTGTTTTCATCGGGGGCGCATAGTAGGCCGCATCTTCATGAATTCTAATCTCGTGTCCTGAGAATGGTTGCAAGTCACCATTGATACACTGTTCTCCTCCATCGTAATACTTTATGCACTGGTGCAGAGACGACGGTACCATCCGGTTTTCATGGATCCACGGTCGACCCAGTAGAGCGTTGAATGATGTCTCAGAATCAATTATGTGGAATTTTGTGGTTGTCTTTGCTAAATCACCGATCTTCATGAGTAGTGTTATCGATCCAAGAGCTCTTTCTCCTTTGTGATTGAAGCCTCTTAATAGAATCTTGTCTACTTCAAGCTTACGAGCTTCAATTTCCAAATATGCTAGTGTCCGAAGGTTCATTATGTTGATTGATGCTCCCGGATCAACCAACACTCTGGAGAGTATAAACTTTGCAATAGTGACTGAAATGTATAACGGTCGGTTGTGATCTACTGTTCCCAGTAACAGATCATTGTCCGTGAAGGTAACACCTTGCTGTTCTCTTAACGAGCAAACCTCGTCGAAGGAATTACCGACCATTTGAGCTAAACAGATCTCTGGATCAAGTAAAGCCTTGATCAGAGCCTCCCTCATCTCCTTTGACAGGATCAGAGTGTCGTATATGCTTAGTTTGGCTGGTAGCTTCCCAAGATGGGCTAGCACATTGTAGTCTACTTTATTACCATGTTCCTCAGTTTCTTCCCGAATGGGCAGTTCC
Source organism: Papilionanthe hookeriana x Papilionanthe teres (assembly GCA_022702705.1). Lineage (NCBI taxonomy): Eukaryota > Viridiplantae > Streptophyta > Magnoliopsida > Asparagales > Orchidaceae > Papilionanthe > Papilionanthe hookeriana x Papilionanthe teres. Next base: position 11,554,307 of record CM040432.1, on the reverse strand, counting down.
TCTGGTGGGGTTGGCTCTTCTTGAGCAACCACCTGCTTTCCTTTATTCTTTGGACCCATTCTCGGGGGTAGAACTTTTCCACTTCTTAAATTTAATTCAGTTATTTCTTCTGAATTTGGTGTTGAATCTGCCTGTGTATCCTCTTGAATTGGAACAACTGGCTCTTCTGAAGTTGCTTCGGTGTCTGATGGTTCTAATTCTATCGTGATCGGAGTCCCTCGGAATTCACAAATGGACTCGTTGATTGTCGAGCTTTTGTAGCCTCCTTTGTGAGCATCTTCTTCATCGTGGTCGTCAAGGTTGTGTATGATTTGAGAATCGTTATTTATATTGGAATCGAGATCCGGATTAAGCCAGTTGTCGCTAGTTACGTAATCGTTAGAAACAGCCAAAACGTAGCCAACACCATAACCCTTATCATTATAAGATCTCGCCTGGGCGAGCAAATAATCATACAGAGTCAGGAGTTCGAGGGATTTCTCCCCCGAATCGAAAACAACCATCCTAGGATAAGCAGCCCCTAGTCTACTCTTCGGAGCCTCGGTCTTCTTTTCTTCCACGATCTTCTCTTCCTTCTGGGGTGGTTCTTCAATCGCAAGTGATAGTGCCGGCTCGACAGGTTTCAAACTCTGAGTCGAAGCGCGTACCAAAGCGGCCTAGATGTGATCCAAAATTTTATTCGATGATCTTGTCTAGAAGTACTCCATCCATCATCAGTCGTGCACGGGTCTATCGGAACAACGGGATCCGTTGAAATAACATTGACGGAACCTCCTTTCTGGGGTTCCTTCATGTATTCCTTTGGGATCGTTATGTTCCCTTTCCGGAGATTGTCATCAAGCCAACTCTTGAAAGTGATGCAATCCTCTATCTTGTGTTCGAGCATCTGGTGGTAAGGGCAATAGTTCGGATGATCTTTCTTATTGACTTCCTCCGGCTTCTTGGGCTCTGGCAGCTAAAAATCCGGTGTCTTCATTAAGCTGCGGAACATCTTCGCTACTGCTTCGGTTTTGAATGGATATTCTTTATTTAGAAGTTCTCTTAAGGTACGCGATAAACGAGGCGGTTGTTCATAATGTTGAGGCGACTGATAGCTCGGACGAGGTTGCTGATAGCCCTACTAAGGTTGCTGATAAGTCCGCTGTGGTGGTTGATAACTAGGTTGTGGCCGCTCTGACTGTATCTGAACCGGCTGCTTGCCCTTATCTACTGCTACGACGATTCCAGATTTCTTTTCGAATGTTTTCACGGTCTTCTGCTTATCGTTCTTGTCCACAAAACTTAATTGTTTTGCCTCTTCTTGCAAGCTCCCAGCCTTGCTAAGCAACTTCTCGAATGTCTTGATTGTAAATCTTTTAAGGAGAAGTGCTATCGGGCCATGGATACTTTTACGTAGGATGCCGACTGCATGTTGTTCTTGAAGCTGTGGTTCACACTTCATGCTTAAGTTTCTCCATCGAAGTATGTAATCCACTAAAGTCTCGTTCGGCTTCTATTGCTCCACCACTAGATCACCAATAGTGATGTGGTGTTGAGCTCCGGCAAACCGCTTAACGAAGAGATTCTCTAGTTCTAAAAAGGTCTTAACTAAACCGTTTGGCAATTCTATGTACCAGTCGAAGGCAATCCCTGACAAACTGCTGACGAACTGGCGGAAGAGTAGAGCATCACTTCCACCGGCATTGCAGCAACTAGCACGAAAATGTGTGACATGTTGCCGAGGGTTTCCTATTCCATCAAAAGTCTTAAACAGAGGTGGTACGAAGCCTTTCAGGTATTGGACTGCATTGAACTCTTCGTGGTAAGGTCTACCCGTCCGAAGAAATGCTCCACTCTTAGATTGCGCCGGGGCTTCTCGCACCTCGTTGTTCTACCATGCTCTTAATGTCCTTTTCTGGAATCATGCTTTGTGCAGGATCTTTCTTTGGTTGTTCATCTCCGTTAACGGATGTGATCTATTTTCTTCCATCTGCAATATGGATAATTTCTGGGGGTGTCTCTTTCTGAGGTTGTACCTGACTCTAGAGAGTGGCTAAGGCAGCAGCCATCTCCTCCATCCTCTTTGCCATCTGGGAAATTGTGTCATCTCTTTCCTGAAGCTGTGCTCTCATTACCTCCGGTTCATCTCTTTCTGCAGCTGTTGGAGCACCTTGTGAAGCTGACGATGCTCATGTTTCAACCATGTTGATCTCGGCATACTCCTCATCCATGAACTCTGATGAGTCAACTTCATCTCCTAGTTTTTCTTCCCTTTCTTTTGCTAATCGTCGGATGTCGGTCCTTAATTTGTCCATGGCATCCTCTAATGGCCTTTTCCATGCGGTCTCGCAGTTGTCTCGTGAAGGTTGTTGAACTTCCTTCCCGGGAGTCACCTTTATTGCAGTAGCACTTTTTCTCGATTCAAGTCTCCTCACGAGACTTTTCTTCTCGAACATTGTTTTGGTCTTAGCTCGCCGGTAGTAGGTCGCCATACCATCCTTCTTGCGGCCGAAGCCTGGGACCGGATGATCCGTCGGCTATATGCCTGGAAAGTGGTATCCTCCCTAATTTGTAGACCCGATACAACAACGGGTGAACCGGCTTTTATCTTCTTCTTTTGTTTCTCCGTGGCGACAACAGGCTCCATTCGCGGCCCGAGGCGGGATTTAGCTGGCGCCCGTCCTATCCTTCTTAAGATTTCTGACATAGGGCATCTTTCTTTCTTTGCCAATCTTTCTATCATAGCTTGCAGTCGAGAAAATGGCGTAGTATTATCCCTTTTCCTCTTGTAATTACTGTAGTACGCAGGTCGGGGTAATGCAGCGGCGATCCTACGGATATCCTCTTCATCTGATGCGGCAGAGAGAGGGTGAAACCTACTCCCTTCCAACGGAGGTATATACTCGAGCAGTTCTTCTCTTTCCTCAGGGATTTCTTCTAGAAAAGCAACTTCAGCAGCTCTGGCTTTCTCGATCTTGGCAATCTTTCTGCTTCTATTTCTCCTTTGAGCCTGAGTTAGGGGTGCAACTCTTGAACTGGACTCAATCTCAAAAACAGATGGTATTGTAGCAAAATCTGTACCCTCCACGGTGAAAGGCTCATCACAGAGTTGGATTTCCTTCCCCTTTAGTTTGGCGGAAGTCCGGGTAGGTGCAGAGATGACTAGACCGGTGGGAGTAGAGACAACAGTCCTCCTACGAATAGTAATACTCCTTTCAGCTGGAACCCTTTGCAGGGGAGGGATTCTTGAGTCGATTTAAGGTTGAACTCAATCACGGGCTCTTCGCTTCGACACTTTGTCCATTAGTGTGAAGAGAGTGACATCAGCAAACTTGATATCTGTGTTGCCGAATCCTTGTCCGAAATGGATGATTCCATTGTCGGGCAGCTCATGCTCGTAAATGGCGAAGTCCATTCCGTTGGTGAAGGAGAAGATTAACTTTGGGGCTGCAGGGCAGATTTCGAATGTTAGTCCAGAATTATGCTTCCTTTTGTCGCAAAGTTTAGGACGAAAAAGAAAGAGTCCGAACACATTTTCATTTATCTTAGTGTATTTGTGATTTTTTTAAAAGAGATTGTTCATTAGGAGGTTGTTTATTAGCGGGTTCGTTCATTAGAAACAAAACGATTAAAGGAAAAAGGGTTATAGAAAAGGAAAAGGGCCCAATTTAGAATTGGAAAGGAAGAGAAAGTCTTATGCAAGACTTCTCGACTCGAAGGACCGCTCCTAAACTAACACCTATTGGGGGTCCACCCCACCTCATAAAAGAGGTAAAAGGATCTCGGAACCTCTCCATTTAGAGGTGTCTAAATAGTGGCTCCTAAATCCGAGAGGAGTTGGTTATACTCGTTCAAGACAGAAATGAATGGGGTATTCCATTGAAAGAATGGTAGTTTTGGTCCACTAGGGATATGGACTCAGTATCGATTTATGAAAGCAAAACCATCTAATCAAAAATGGAGAGAGGAACTAGTACCCAGCGGAGTCGCCAGAAGTTGTCGGCATATTTTTAGGTTATGTGTTGTATTTTGAAAAGGGGTCATCTACAGAAATTGTCGGCAAATTTTAGATTCTAAATTTAATTTAAATATATATAATTTGGAAAGTAGCATTTGATTTTCAAAATAATTTTTAAGTTTGAAAATTTCAAGATATGAAATCAAACCGATCTCACATCCCAAATAGTTTATATAAACGAGCACCGCATCACAAACCGTGTATCTATCCGAAGAATGGACACACTGCTTGATGATGGGGCTCAATTAAATAAACTAGAAGATTTGTGACATCCGTTTGGTCTGCGAACCAATTTTATAAGCCGACAAGTTCCCCGCTTAATATAAAGGAATTAAGCAGGGTTTATATTACTCGGGTTCTTAAAGTTCCCTATAAGGGCAAGCCCCTATAGTTAATTACATCTTAAATGACAGGAATCATTTAAGAAAACTCTTGATAATGATTAGTGGTTTTGCTCTCAAGCATTTCAAAGTTTAAGGTTTTCAAAGGATTGGATTTTAGGAAATTTCCATTGGGAATGGATCAAATTTGGATCAGTTATTTTTAGGAGTCTAAAGGAAGAGAAGTAGGAGAAGCTGAGGATCTAAGAAGAAATCTTGGCAACTTCCCAAACTATCCTATTGTTTGGCTTCAATTTGAGGATTTATTTAATGTTGCAATCCGGCCAATTTTAATTAATTAGGACTTACATTTGTAAGACATGATCATACAAATAACCTGGAAGGTATGAGGGTTTATGTCATACCGAACGACTACCTCAGAGTCCTAAGACCGGTTAGGGCTTAATATACATGACATGATCATGCAAATGCCTAACAAAGAGTTGAGGATTTATGTTGCACTAGGAAAACTACCTCGAAGTCCTATGGCTTTGTTATTTAATTCTAAGAAAGTTTTGTTGAAGTAGATCCGGGTTTTGTCGATGACGATGGTCGAGCCGCCCACCATGCTCCGAGCTCCTTATTGTTGCAGAGGTTTAGTTTTAGAAGTCATAAATCAGGAGATGAGAGAAGTGTTTTGGTTTAGAGAAAATCTTAAAATCCAAGTATTTTTAATATTTTAATTAAGACAAATCTTAAAGTTTGTTTAAATAGAACCGATTAAGATCCCACGGTTCGCGTCATCCCGCACCGTTATTTTCATTGAATTCACTTAGTCCGGATGAATTTGCTAAACCGAACTGAATGAGTTCCACACTTTCATTTAGACCGTGGGAAATCCCGTTAGCAACACGTGGGTTACATCATCCGAGGTATTCCCAATCATTCAACGAGACGTTTTAATTTAGTTATAATTGTAGTTTTGTTGTTCTGTTTGTGATTAAATTTTGAGTTGTTTTATATTTGGAAATGTTGTGGCGGTGAATTTTATCTTGCAATGACTTTTAATTTAGTTTTGGTTTCAGTTCAGGGACTATCCTAAAGGTATTGGTTTTCATGCAACAGTCTTATTTAACATGCAAGAAAAGTAAAGTACAGTGCATGTAAGTAAATTGCAACAAAGTAAATTGCAATAAAATAAAAGCGTTCCTGAAGGGTCTTCCCGTCATCCCAAGCTGCACTTAAAACACATGTTAAGGCATTTAAATATTTCAATAGATACCTAGGTAAAGCTAAGGGAAAGATTTTCGTTGTCTACCAAATTCCTAATCCTATAATTAGTCATCTCCTATGATGGCTAGGTTCTTGGTTTGATTTAAGGATGATTTTCTTCATCAAAGAACAATTGAATTCAGTTGTTCTTCTGAAACATCCCATCATTTTGAGGAAGTGCTTAGGACGAGTCCTAAACATATTTTCTATATTTCTGGGATTGTTTTAAGTCCAAGTAAATTCAGTTACACAGGTGAATTAATCATCCAACGAGTTTAGTTAAACTTTGTCTCTTGCTCGGTGAACTTAGGTATTTGATTACGTGATGAATAAAGTGACATCTCACTTAATACTCTATTCAAGAGTTATAATATTAAAGCCTTTGAGGGCAAGTTGGTTTATCAAGAATTTTAATCAAATTTGAGTTAATGATTTAAAGTGTTTCAATTTAATTATGAGGGTTTAATTAATAATTTTAAGTTCGGAATAGTGTTCAAATTATTTTAGATTTAATTTAAATCTTTACATTTTCAATTATCTTGGTATTTCAAATTGATGTTCATGTTTTAAATTTACTTAGATGGAAAGAGGTGTTGAAATTATTCATATGCTTTGATTTAATTCTTAATGATTTCATTTAGGTTTATTGATAAATGATTTTAATTTAATTTAATTCAATTAGATTTTAATTTAATCTTAAATTTAATTTAGTTTAATTTTATTTAATTTTAATTTAATTTAATTTTTATTTAATTTAATTTTAATTTTAATTTAATTTAATTTTAGTTTAATTTAATTTAATTTAATTTAATTTAATTTTATTTAATTTAATTTTAATTTATTTTAAATTTTAGTTTTAATTCTAGTTTAATTTTAATTTTAATTTTTTATTTTAATTGTTAATTTTAGTTTAACTTTAATTTTAATTTAATTTTAGTTTTAATTGTTAATTTGGATTATTATTTTACTTTTTAATTAAGAACTAAATATTGTTAAAGTGATTTATTTAGGGATTTTTAAATTAAAGAATAAATTTCCTCTTAATAATATCCCTATTTTAATAATCCAAATTTAAATATATTCTTTCCAAAATTTAAATTGTTTAATTAATTAAAGTTTCATTTTGATATTTTCAAAGTGTTTAATGGGTTTCTACCCCTTAATTTCCCTAAGTTTCAATCATCCAAGAGAAAGTTAAAATCAAATATTTTACCCTCCATTTTGTTTAAACCTAAAGTTTTAATTAAGGGTTAAAATTTTTAATAACCTTTATGCCCTTTTAGGCTTATTTATTTCATAACTCACTAAATTGAGCTCAAATGAATTTGAAATTTTTATGTCACCTCATTCACATGTCAATTAAGATATTAGAGGAGAAAATGTGATTTTTCCGAATTTAATTTATTTATATAATTATTTTTAGTAGAAAATAAGAGTTTTTAAGGAAAATTTAACAACATGACCATGGTAAAGTTTCTATCCTTAAGAAAACTATGGGATATTCCTAATGACCAGAGGACCAATTAAACCAAGTTTTGTGATTTTTTGAATTATATTTTGTTTATTATAATTATTTTGAGTTTAGAGTATTAATTAATTTTAAAATAAAATAAAAGTTGAAAAATAGATTTTATATTTTTCATAAATCTCTCTGACCTCAAGGAGTCCAGAGAAACAAATTTTATAATTTTCTGATTTTTCTTTGATTTATTGGAATTATTTTAGTGAAAAAGATTGAAAATTCATTTTTTTAATATTAAAAATTACATTAAGCCTTTAAAATTCAATATTTTATCCTAGGGACTTGGGAAAAATATTTGGTTTAATCCTAAGTGATTAGAAGTCAAAATGTGACATTTTTATGATTTTAAATATTTTTGTGATTTTTATTATTTTTTAATTATTAAAGTATTAAAATATTGTGAAAAATCAACTTTTTTTGAAAATTTCAATTTTAATTTTCTTGAACTCCCCTGATATTAGAGAAGCTCCAAGATCATTTTTGTGAATTTTTGAAAAGTATTTTTGGAGTTATGAATTTTTAAAGTTTCATTTTGCTTATGAGGCTTAATCAATCCATTTGGTGGGGTTAATCAAGTCCAATTGATTTCAAAATTTTATGTAAGGTTCCTCTGACCCATAAGAGCAATGGAGAATTATTTTCAAGTCAATTTGATGTGTGGTTAACCCTAATTAACTCAAATTTAATTTTAGGGCTTTAGGCTAATTAAGGTTATTATGAATGAATTAACTCAAAATATATTTTTCATAGGGTCCTCTAGGCCTAAGAAATATCACCAAATTTTTCCAGAATTTATTTTACAACATGATAATTATTGGAGTTAAAATACCTAAAACAGTGACATGAACTTGAAAATTCGATAACTTTTCACAGAGATGGCCTCTGACCTTGAAAAATTTAGTGAATGTTCCCAAAATTAGAGGCTTCAAAAGTCCTATGGTCTCATGCCAGGGTGAATTGTCTATGCAAATGAAGAATCAAAACACTGAAAACAGTAAATAAATTATTAAAAATAAAATACTCATCCAATTAACTTGATTTCTTTTTCACATTATTCTCCTCTATTCACTGAGCAAGAGGGTATTTTTATTTTATTTTTGTAATTTTTCTATGCAAAGATATGAATTTTCTAAGTTCTGGTATTTAATTAATTCGGAAAATAGGGATTTATCTACTTATCCACGCGGTGCCGCGTCAACCTTGGCGACTCCGAAGCCCCTACGTGCCGCGCTCCCATTCGATGCCTCCACTTGAGTCAGCAGCCACGCGTCTCACGGTTCACGTACCATTGCGCCGTCCGACTTGATCTCGACCTTCCGCTCGTTACACGCGCGATCCAACGGCTCCTGGTCATCGTCTACGATTGGTGTGCACCTGTGACCGTCCATAATAAAACCCTAAGATCTCACTCGATTCTCAATGGATTTTTGTGCTCTTATGCTCTATGGATTCGTCTTGAAGAGACGAACACATCCATATGGTTTATAGGCTATGAAATTAACCCAAAAAAATGGAGAATTGCTGAAAGCTTGGGGGAAAGAATGAGTTCATACCTTTGCTCGGAGAAGTGAAGCTTCGATCCGAGAGTTGTGTTACCTTCGATTGAGTCCGTGCAAGCTCCGGATGAAGTCTCCGGCTCCGGGGAATTGTCTAAGTATGAAAGTGACCAAGGCCGATCACAAAGCTTGGAAGCCGGAAGCAATGGCCGGCCCGGTGAGGGGGCTTTGCTGGGGAACTTCTCCTCTTGGTCTGGTGAAGGTGTAGGATCAATCAATTTGGGGATTGGCTCACTGTGGTGAAGTGTCCTATTTTTTGGGTGGATTTTCAACTCAAAAATTGAGCTCACAGAGAGGGTTTTAGGGCTGGATTTCAGTGGGGATCAAGTTCTCTATGTCTGGAGAGGGGTCTGGAATGATTTTGGCAGAGTTTTGGTAAGGTTTTTGTTCAACTCATCCTTTGGCCGAGAGGTGGTGGTGTTTAAATAGAGGTGGCTGGAGGGCTTCCTGAGGGGCAATTGGAGGGCTGGGATCGACTTGCTCGGTGGAGGAGAAGAACAGCCATGGTGTCCATTTGGGTTGGGACGACTCGGCCGAGGAGAATTAAAAAATTTGGCACACATGGAGCTCTCGGCCATGGTGTTTTCCGGTGACCTGGTGGCCGGCCGGCCGGACATTGGTCACCATCTTGACCGATGAGGTCGGGTCTGGGGTTTGGTGCAAGCAATTGGCTATTGCCATGTGTAAGGAGGTTTGATTAAAATGGCATGGGGTAAGGGTCATTTTGGCTTGATTTTGGTCAATTCATGTATTTGGGTTTGGTGCACCCACCAAGAGACTGGTTTGGGCTGAGGGAGGTCGGATGAGTCAGCTCGGTTTGGAGTGGAGAAGTCCCCATCCAAATATATTTGGATTAATTTTTGGTTAGGGTGGAACATGGGTATGGCTAAATGACTTTTAGGGAGTGTTTCGAAGGCCTTCCTCCTTTTTCCACTTATGGGGTGTTGACAATCCTAAGATTTTCATGGCTCTCATGTGGCTTGTGCATGGCTCCAAGGCTTGCTCATGGCTTAGGAATGGCTTGGCTCACTTGCATAAGAAAGGGATTTTGGGATTTTTGAAATTTAGGGGTATTTTGGCATGATGCTTGATATAGATTTATTTGATGATGGAATTGGAACTTATGGAATGATTTTGATAGCTCGGACGAGGTTGCTTGATAGCCACTGCTAAGGTTGCTTGATAAGTCCGCCGTGGTGGTTGATAACTAGGTTGTGGCCGCTCTGACTGTATCTGAACCGGCTGCTTGCCCTTATCTACTGCTACGACGATTCCAGATTTCTTTTCGAATGTTTTCACGGTCTTCTGCTTATCGTTCTTGTCCACAAAACTTAATTGTTTTGCCTCTTCTTGCAAGCTCCCAGCCTTGCTAAGCAACTTCTCGAATGTCTTGATTGTAAATCTTTTAAGGAGAAGTGCTTATCGGGCCATGGATACTTTTACGTAGGATGCCGACTCGCATGTTGTTCTTGAAGGCCGTGGTTCACACTTCATGCTTAAGTTTCTCCATCGAAGTATGTAATCCACTAAAGTCTCGTTCGGCTTCTATTGCTCCACCACTAGATCACCAATAGTGATGTGGTGTTGAGCTCCGGCAAACCGCTTAACGAAGAGATTCTCTAGTTCTAAAAAGGTCTTAACTAAACCGTTTGGCAATTCTATGTACCAGTCGAAGGCAATCCCTGACAAACTGCTGACGAAGTGGCAGAAGAGTAGAGCATCACTTCCACCGGCATTGCAGCAACTAGCACGAAAATGTGTGACATGTTGCCGAGGGTTTCCTGTCCCATCAAAAGTCTTAAACAGAGGTGGTACGAAGCCTTTCGGGTATTGGATCGCATTGAACTCTTCGTGGTAAGGTCTACCCGTCCGAAGAAATGCTCCACTCTTAGATTGCGCCAGGGCTTCTCGCACCTGCTGTTCTACCATGCTCTTAATGTCCTTTTCTGGAATCATGCTTTGTGCAGGATCTTTCTTTGGTTGTTCATCTCCGTTAACGGATGTGATCTATTTTCTTCCATCTGCAATATGGATAATTTACGGGGTGTCTCTTTCTGAGGTTGTACCTGACTCTAGAGAGTGGCTAAGGCAGCAGCCATCTCCTCCATCCTCTTTGCCATCTGGGAAATTGTGTCATCTCTTTCCCGAAGCTGTGCTCTCATTACCTCCGGTTCATCTCTTTCTGCAGCTGTTGGAGCACCTTGTGAAGCTGACGATGCTCATGTTTCAACCATGTTGATCTCGGCATACTCCTCATCCATGAACTCTGATGAGTCAACTTCATCTCCTAGTTTTTCTTCCCTTTCTTTTGCTAATCGTCGGATGTCGGTCCTTAATTTGTCCATGGCATCCTCTAATGGCCTTTTCCATGCGGTCTCGCAGTTGTCTCGTGAAGGTTGTTGAACTTCCTTCCCGGGAGTCACCTTTATTGCAGTAGCACTTTTTTCTGATTCAAGTCTCCTCACGAGACTTTTCTTCTCAGAACATTGTTTTGGTCTTAGCTCGCCAGTAGTAGGTCGCCATACCATCCTTCTTGCGACCGGAAGCTTCAGGACCGGATGATCCGTCGGCTATATCGTCGGAAAGTGGTATCCTCCCTAATTTGTAGACCCGATACAACAACGGGTGAACCGGCTTTTATCTTCTTCTTTTGTTTCTCCGTGGCGAGCAACGGGCTCTATTCGCGGCCCGAGGCGGGATTTAGCTGGCGCCCGTCCTATCCTTCTTAAGATTTCTGACATAGGGCATCTTTCTTTCTTTGCCAATCTTTCTATCATAGCTTGCAGTCGAGAAAATGGCGTAGTATTATCCCTTTTCCTCTTGTAATTACTGTAGTACGCAGGTCGGGGTAATGCAGCGGCGATCCTACGGATATCCTCTTCATCTGATGCGGCAGAGAGAGGGTGAAACCTACTCCCTTCCAACAGAGGTATATACTCAGGCAGTTCTTCTCTTTCCTCAGGGATTTCTTCTAGAAAAGCAACTTCAGCAGCTCTGGCTTTCTCGATCTTGGCAATCTTTCTGCTTCTATTTCTCCTTTGAGCCTGAGTTAGGGGTGCAACTCTTGAACTGGACTCAATCTCAAAAACGAGATGGTATTGTAGCAAAATCTGTACCCTCCACGCGTGAAAGGCTCATCACGGAGTTGGATTTCCTTCCCCTTTAGTTTGGCGGAAGTCCGGGTAGGTGCGAGAGATGACTAGACCGGTGGGAGTAGAGACAACGAGTCCTCCTACGAATAGTAATACTCCTTTCAGCTGGAACCCTTTGCAGGGGAGGGATTCTTGAGTCGATTTAAGGTTGAACTCAATCACGGGCTCTTCAGTTTCTGACACTTTGTCCATTAGTGTGAAGAGAGTGACATCAGCAAACTTGATATCTGTGTTGCCGAATCCTTGTCCGAAATGGATGATTCCATTGTCGGGCAGCTCATGCTCGTAAATGGCGAAGTCCATTCCGTTGGTGAAGGAGAAGATTAACTTTGGGGGCTGCAGGGCAGATTTCGAATGTTAGTCCAGAATTATGCTTCCTTTTGTCGCAAAGTTTAGGACGAAAAAGAAAGAGTCCGAACACATTTTCATTTATCTTAGTGTATTTGTGATTTTTTTAAAAGAGATTGTTCATTAGGAGGTTGTTTATTAGCGGGTTCGTTCATTAGAAACAAAACGATTAAAGGAAAAAGGGTTATAGAAAAGGAAAAGGGCCCGATTTAGAATTGGAAAGGAAGAGAAAGTCTTATGCAAGACTTCTCGACTCGAAGGACCGCTCCTAAACTAACACCTATTGAGGGTCCACCCCACCTCAGAAAAGAGGTAAAAGGATCTCGGAACCTCTCCATTTAGGGGTGTCTAAATAGTGGCTCCTAAATCTGAGAGGAGTTCGTTATACTCGTTCAAGACGGAAATGAATGGGGTATTCCATTGAAAGAATGGTAGTTTTGGTCCACTAGGGATATGGACTCGGTATCGATTTATGAAAGCAAAACCATTTGATCAAAATGGAGAGAGGAACCAGTACCCAGTGGAGTCGCCAGAAGTTGTCGGCATATTTTTAGGATTGTGTGTTTTATTTTGAAAAGGGGTCTCCTACAGAAATTGTCGGCGAATTTTAGATTTAAATTTAATTTAAATATATATAATTTGGAATGTAGCATTTGATTTTAAAATAATTTTAAGTTTGAAAATTTTTAAGATATGAAATCAAACCGATCTCACATCCCAAATAGTTTATATAAACGAGCACCGCATCACAAACCGTGTATCTATCCGAAGAATGGACACCTTCGCTTGATGATGGGGCTCGATTAAATAAACTAGAAGATTTGTGACATCCGTTTGGTCTGCGAACCAATTTTATAAGCCGACAAGTTCCCCGCTTAATATAAAGGAATTAAGCGGGGTTTATATTACCAGGTTCTTAAAGTTCCCTATAAGGGCAAGCCCCTATAGTTAATTACATCTTAAATGACGGGAATCATTTAAGAAAACTCTTGATAATGATTAGTGGTTTTGCTCTCAAGCATTTCAAAGTTTAAGGTTTTCAAAGGATTGGATTTTAGGAAATTTCCATTGGGAATGGATCAAATTTGGATCAGTTATTTTTAGGAGTCTAAAGGAAGAGAAGTAGGAGAAGCTGAGGATCTAAGAAGAAATCTTGGCAACTTCCCAAACTATCCTATTGTTTGGCTTCAATTTGAGGATTTATTTAATGTTGCAATCCGCCAATTTTAATTAATTAGGACTTACATTTGTAAGACATGATCATACAAATAACTCTGGAAGGTATGAGGGTTTATGTCATACCGAACGACTACCTCGTAGTCCTAAGACCGGTTAGGGCTTAATATACATGACATGATCATGCAAATGCCTAACAAAGAGTTGAGGATTTATGTTGCACTAGGAAAACTACCTCGAAGTCCTATGGCTTTGTTATTTAATTCTAAGAAAGTTTTGTTGAAGTAGATCCGGGTTTTGCTGATGACGATGGTCGAGCTGCCCACCATGCTCCGAGCTCCTTATTGTTGCAGAGGTTTAGTTTTAGAAGTCATAAATCAGGAGATGAGAGAAGTGTTTTGGTTTAGAGAAAATCTTAAAATCCAAGTATTTTTAATATTTTAATTAAGACAAATCTTAAAGTTTGTTTAAATAGAACCGATTAAGATCCCACGGTTCCGTCATCCCGGCACCGTTATTTTCATTGAATTCACTTAGTCCAGATGAATTTGCTAAACTGAACTGAATGAGTTCCACACTTTCATTTAGACCGTGGGAAATCCCGTTAGCAACACGTGGGTTACATCATCCGAGGTATTCCCAATCATTCAACGAGACGTTTTAATTTAGTTATAATTGTAGTTTTGTTGTTCGTTTGTGATTAAATTTTGAGTTGTTTTATATTTTGAAATGTTGTGGTGAATTTTATCTTGTAATGACTTTTAATTTAGTTTTGGTTTCAGTTTAGGGACTATCCTAAAGGTATTGGTTTTCATGCAACAGTCTTTTTTAACATGCAAGAAAAGTAAGGTACAGTAAATGTAAGTAAATTGCAACAAAGTAAATTGCAATAAAATAAAAGCGTACTCGAAGGGTCTTCCCGTCATCCCAAGTCGCACTTAAAACACATGTTAAGGCATTTAAATATTTCAATAGATACCTAGGTAAAGCTAAGGGAAAGATTTTCGTTGTCTACCAAATTCCTAATCCTATAACTAGTCATCTCCTATGATGGCTAGGTTCTTGGTTTGATTTAAGGATGATTTTCTTCATCAAAGAACAATTGAATTCAGTTGTTCTTCGAAACATCCCATCATTTTGAGGAAGTGCTTAGGACGAGTCCTAAACATATTTTCTATATTTCAGGATTGTTTTAAGTCCAAGTAAATTCGATTACACAGGTGAATTAATCATCCAACAGTTTAGTTAAACTTTGTCTCTTGCTCAGTGAACTTAGGTATTTGATTACGTGATGAATAAAGTGACATCTCACTTAATACTCTATTCAAGAGTTATAATATTAAAGCCTTTGAGGGCAAGTTGGTTTATCAAGAATTTTAATCAAATTTGAGTTAATGATTTAAAGTGTTTCAATTTAATTATGAGGGTTTAATTAATAATTTTAAGTTCGGAATAGTGTTCAAATTATTTTAGATTTAATTTAAATCTTTACATTTTCAATTATCTTGGTATTTCAAATTGATGTTCATGTTTTAAATTTACTTAGATGGAAAGAGGTGTTGAAATTATTCATATGCTTTGATTTAATTCTTAATGATTTCATTTAGGTTTATTGATAAATGATTTTAATTTAATTTAATTCAATTAGATTTTAATTTAATCTTAAATTTAATTTAGTTTAATTTTATTTAATTTTAATTTAATTTAATTTTTATTTAATTTAATTTTAATTTTAATTTAATTTAATTTTAGTTTAATTTAATTTAATTTAATTTAATTTAATTTTATTTAATTTAATTTTAATTTATTTTAAATTTTAGTTTTAATTCTAGTTTAATTTTAATTTTAATTTTTTATTTTAATTGTTAATTTTAGTTTAACTTTAATTTTAATTTAATTTTAGTTTTAATTGTTAATTTGGATTATTATTTTACTTTTTAATTAAGAACTAAATATTGTTAAAGTGATTTATTTAGGGATTTTTAAATTAAAGAATAAATTTCCTCTTAATAATATCCCTATTTTAATAATCCAAATTTAAAATATATTCTTTCCAAAATTTAAATTGTTTAATTAATTAAAGTTTCATTTTGATATTTTCAAAGTGTTTAATGG
The DNA here is from genome assembly GCA_022702705.1 of Papilionanthe hookeriana x Papilionanthe teres. NCBI lineage: Eukaryota > Viridiplantae > Streptophyta > Magnoliopsida > Asparagales > Orchidaceae > Papilionanthe > Papilionanthe hookeriana x Papilionanthe teres. Next base: position 11,538,849 of record CM040432.1, on the reverse strand, counting down.
GTTTCTACCCCTTAATTTCCCTAAGTTTCAATCATCCAAGAGAAAGTTAAAATCAAATATTTTACCCTCCATTTTGTTTAAACCTAAAGTTTTAATTAAGGGTTAAAATTTTTAATAACCTTTATGCCCTTTTAGGCTTATTTATTTCATAACTCACTAAATTGAGCTCAAATGAATTTGAAATTTTTATGTCACCTCATTCACATGTCAATTAAGATATTAGAGGAGAAAATGTGATTTTTCCGAATTTAATTTATTTATATAATTATTTTTAGTAGAAAATAAGAGTTTTTAAGGAAAATTCAACAACATGACCATGGTAAAGTTTCTATCCTTAAGAAAACTATGGGATATTCCTAATGACCAGAGGACCAATTAAACCAAGTTTTGTGATTTTTTGAATTATATTTTGTTTATTATAATTATTTTGAGTTTAGAGTATTAATTAATTTTAAAATAAAATAAAAGTTGAAAAATAGATTTTATATTTTTCATAAATCTCTCTGACCTCAAGGAGTCCAGAGAAACAAATTTTATAATTTTCTGATTTTTCTTTGATTTATTGGAATTATTTTAGTGAAAAAGATTGAAAATTCATTTTTTTAATATTAAAAATTACATTAAGCCTTTAAAATTCAATATTTTATCCTAGGGACTTGGGAAAAATATTTAGTTTAATCCTAAGTGATTAGAAGTCAAAATGCGACATTTTTATGATTTTAAATATTTTTGTGATTTTTATTATTTTTTAATTATTAAAGTATTAAAATATTGTGAAAAATCAACTTTTTTGAAAATTCCAATTTTAATTTTCTTGAACTCCCCTGATATTAGAGAAGCTCCAAGATCATTTTTGTGAATTTTTGAAAAGTATTTTTGGAGTTATGAATTTTTAAAGTTTCATTTTGCTTATGAGGCTTAATCAATCCATTTGGTGGGGTTAATCAAGTCCAATTGATTTCAAAATTTTATGTAAGGTTCCTCTGACCCATAAGAGCAATGGAGAATTATTTTCAAGTCAATTTGATGAGTGGTTAACCCTAATTAACTCAAATTTAATTTTAGGGCTTTAGGCTAATTAAGGTTATTATGAATGAATTAACTCAAAATATATTTTTCATAGGGTCCTCTAGAGCCTAAGAAATATCACCAAATTTTTCCAGAATTTATTTTACAACATGATAATTATTGGAGTTAAAATACCTAAAACAGTGACATGAACTTGAAAATTCAATAACTTTTCACAGAGATGGCCTCTGACCTTGAAAAATTTAGTGAATGTTCCCAAAATTAGAGGCTTCAAAAGTCCTATGGTCTCATGCCGGGGTGAATTGTCTATGCAAATGAAGAATCAAAACACCGAAAACGAGTAAATAAATTATTAAAAATAAAATACTCATCCAATTAACTTGATTTCTTTTTCACATTATTCTCCTCTATTCACCGAGCAAGAGGGTATTTTTATTTTATTTTTGTAATTTTTCTATGCAAAGATATGAATTTTCTAAGTTACGGGTATTTAATTAATTCGGAAAATAGGGATTTATCTACTTATCCACGCGGTGCCGCGTCAACCTTGGCGAGCTCCGAAGCCCCTACGTGCCGCGCTCCCATTCGATGCCTCCACTTGAGTCGGCGGCCACGCGTCTCACGGTTCACGTACCATTGCGCCGTCCGACTTGATCTCGACCTTCCGCTCGTTACACGCGCGATCCAACGGCTCCCGGTCATCGTCCAGGATTGGTGTGCACTCGTGACCGTCCATAATAAAACCCTAAGATCTCACTCGATTCTCGATGGATTTTTGTGCTCTTATGCTCTATGGATTCGTCTTGAAGAGACGAACACATCCATATGGTTTATAGGCTATGAAATTAACCCAAAAAAAATGGAGAATTGCTGAAAGCTTGGGGGAAAGAATGAGTTCATACCTTTGCTCAGAGAAGTGAAGCTTCGATCTGAGAGTTGTGTTACCTTCGATTGAGTCCAGGCAAGCTCCAGATGAAGTCTCCGGCTGCGGGGAATTGTCCAAGTATGAAAGTGACCAAGGCCGATCACAAAGCTTGGAAGGCTGGAAGCAATGGCCGGCCCAGTGAGGGGGCTTTTGCTTGGGAACTTCTCCTCTTGGTCCGGTGAAGGTGTAGGATCAATCAATTTGGGGATTGGCTCACCGTGGTGAAGTGTCCTATTTTTGGGTGGATTTTCAACTCGAAAATTGAGCTCACGAGAGAGGGTTTTAGGGCTGGATTTCAGTGGGGATCAAGTTCTCTATTTCGGAGAGGAGTCCGGAATGATTTTGGCGAGTTTTGGTAAGGTTTTTGTTCAACTCATCCTTTGGTCGAGAGGTGGTGGTGTTTAAATAGAGGTGGTCGGAGGGCTTCCGGGGGCAATTGGAGGCTGGGATCAGCTGCTCAGGGGAGGAGAAGAACAGCCATGGTGTCCATTTGGGTTGGGACAGCTCAGCCAGGGAGAATTAAAAAATTTGGCACACATGGAGCTCTCGGCCATGGTGTTTTCCGGTGACCCAGGTGGCTGGCCGGCCAGACATTGGTCACCATCTTGACTCGAGTGAGGTCGGGGCTGGGGTTTGGTGCAAGCAATCGGCTATTGCCATGTGTAAGGAGGTTTGATTAAAATGGCATGGGGTAAGGGTCATTTTGGCTTGATTTTGGTCAATTCATGTATTTGGGTTTGGTGCACCCACCAAGAGACTGGTTTGGGTGAGGGAGGTCGGATGAGTCGACTGGTTTGGAGTGGAGAAGTCCCCATCCAAATATATTTGGATTAATTTTTGGTTAGGGTGGAACATGGGTATGGCTAAATGACTTTTAGGGAGTGTTTGAAGGCCTTCCTCCTTTTTCCACTTATGGGGTGTTGACAATCCTAAGATTTTCATGGCTCTCATGTGGCTTGTGCATGGCTCCAAGGCTTGCTCATGGCTTAGGAATGGCTTGGCTCACTTGCATAAGAAAGGGATTTTGGGATTTTTGAAATTTAGGGGTATTTTGGCATGATGCTTGATATAGATTTATTTGATGATGGAATTGGAACTTATGGAATGATTTTGATAGCTCGGACGAGGTTGCTTGATAGCCCTGCTAAGGTTGTCTGATAAGTCCGCTGTGGTGGTTGATAACTAGGTTGTGGCCGCTCCGATCGTATATCGAACCGTTGCTTGCCCTTATCTCTTCGCTACGACGATTCCGGATTTCTTTTCGAATGTTTTCACGGTCTTACGCTTATCGTTCTTGTCCACAAAACTTAATTGTTTTGCCTCTTCTTGCAAGCTCCCGGCCTTGCTAAGCAACTTCTCGAATGTCTTGATTGTAAATCTTTTAAGGAGAAGTCGTTATCGGGCCATGGATACTTTTACGTAGGATGCCGACTGCATGTTGTTCTTGAAGCTGTGGTTCACACTTCATGCTTAAGTTTCTCCATCGAAGTATGTAATCCACTAAAGTCTCGTTCGGCTTCTATTGCTCCACCACTAGATCACCAATAGTGATGTGGTGTTGAGCTCCGGCAAACCGCTTAACGAAGAGATTCTCTAGTTCTAAAAAGGTCTTAACTAAACCGTTTGGCAATTCTATGTACCGGTCGAAGGCAATCACGACAAGCTGGCGACGAAGTGGCAGAAGAGTAGAGCATCACTTCCACCGGCATTGCAGCAACTAGCACGAAAATGTGTGACATGTTGCCGAGGGTTTCCTGTCCCATCAAAAGTCTTAAACAGAGGTGGTACGAAGCCTTTCAGGTATTGGACTGCATTGAACTCTTCGTGGTAAGGTCTACCCGTCCGAAGAAATGCTCCACTCTTAGATTGCGCCAGGGCTTCTCGCACCTGCTGTTCTACCATGCTCTTAATGTCCTTTTACGGAATCATGCTTTGTGCGGGATCTTTCTTTGGTTGTTCATCTCCGTTAACGGATGTGATCTATTTTCTTCCATCCGCAATATGGATAATTTACGGGGGTGTCTCTTTACGAGGTTGTACCGACTCTAGAGAGTGGCTAAGGCGGCAGCCATCTCCTCCATCCTCTTTGCCATCCGGGAAATTGTGTCATCTCTTTCCCGAAGCCGTGCTCTCATTACCTCCGGTTCATCTCTTCTGCGGCACTGTTGGAGCACCTTGTGAAGCCGACGATGCTCATGTTTCAACCATGTTGATCTCGGCATACTCCTCATCCATGAACTGCGATGAGTCGACTTCATCTCCTAGTTTTTCTTCCCTTTCTTTTGCTAATCGTCGGATGTCGGTCCTTAATTTGTCCATGGCATCCTCTAATGGCCTTTTCCATGCGGTCTCGCGAGTTGTCTCGTGAAGGTTGTTGAACTTCCTTCCCGGGAGTCACCTTTATTGCAGTAGCACTTTTTTCTGATTCAAGTCTCCTCACGAGACTTTTCTTCTCAGAACATTGTTTTGGTCTTAGCTCGCCAGTAGTAGGTCGCCATACCATCCTTCTTGCAGCCAGAAGCCTAGGACCGGATGATCTGTCGGCTATATGCTGGAAAGTGGTATCCTCCCTAATTTGTAGACCCGATACAACAACGGGTGAACTGGCTTTTATCTTCTTCTTTTGTTTCTCTGTGGCAGCAACATGCTCTATTCGCGGCCCGAGGCGGGATTTAGCTGGCGCCCGTCCTATCCTTCTTAAGATTTCTGACATAGGGCATCTTTCTTTCTTTGCCAATCTTTCTATCATAGCTTGCAGTCGAGAAAATGGCGTAGTATTATCCCTTTTCCTCTTGTAATTACTCGTAGTACGCAGGTCGGGGTAATGCGGCGGCGATCCTACGGATATCCTCTTCATCCGATGCGGCGAGAGAGAGGTGAAACCTACTCCCTTCCAACGAGGTATATACTCGGGCGGTTCTTCTCTTTCCTCGGGGATTTCTTCTAGAAAAGCAACTTCGGCGGCTCGGCTTTCTCGATCTTGGCAATCTTTACGCTTCTATTTCTCCTTTGAGCCCGAGTTAGGGGTGCGACTCTTGAGCTGGACTCGATCTCAAAAACGGATGGTATTGTAGCAAAATCCGTACCCTCCACGGTGAAAGGCTCATCACAGAGTTGGATTTCCTTCCCCTTTAGTTTGGCGGAAGTCCGGGTAGGTGCAGAGATGACTAGACCGGTGGGAGTAGAGACAACAGTCCTCCTACGAATAGTAATACTCCTTTCAGCTGGAACCCTTTGCAGGGGAGGGATTCTTGAGTCGATTTAAGGTTGAACTCAATCACGGGCTCTTCAGTTTCTGACACTTTGTCCATTAGTGTGAAGAGAGTGACATCGGCAAACTTGATATCCGTGTTGCCGAATCCTTGTCCGAAATGGATGATTCCATTGTCGGGCGGCTCATGCTCGTAAATGGCGAAGTCCATTCCGTTGGTGAAGGAGAAGATTAACTTTGGGGTCTGCGAGGCGGATTTCGAATGTTAGTCCAGAATTATGCTTCCTTTTGTCGCAAAGTTTAGGACGAAAAAGAAAGAGTCCGAACACATTTTCATTTATCTTAGTGTATTTGTGATTTTTTTAAAAGAGATTGTTCATTAGGAGGTTGTTTATTAGCGGGTTCGTTCATTAGAAACAAAACGATTAAAGGAAAAAGGGTTATAGAAAAGGAAAAGGGCCCAATTTAGAATTGGAAAGGAAGAGAAAGTCTTATGCAAGACTTCTCGACTCGAAGGACCGCTCCTAAACTAACACCTATTGGGGGTCCACCCCACCTCATAAAAGAGGTAAAAGGATCTCGGAACCTCTCCATTTAGAGGTGTCTAAATAGTGGCTCCTAAATCCGAGAGGAGTTGGTTATACTCGTTCAAGACAGAAATGAATGGGGTATTCCATTGAAAGAATGGTAGTTTTGGTCCACTAGGGATATGGACTCGAGTATCGATTTATGAAAGCAAAACCATCTAATCAAAAATGGAGAGAGGAACTAGTACCCAGCGGAGTCGCCGAAGTTGTCGGCATATTTTTAGGTTATGTGTTGTATTTTGAAAAGGGGTCATCTACGAAATTGTCGGCAAATTTTAGATTCTAAATTTAATTTAAATATATATAATTTGGAAAGTAGCATTTGATTTTCAAAATAATTTTTAAGTTTGAAAATTTCAAGATATGAAATCAAACCGATCTCACATCCCAAATAGTTTATATAAACGAGCACCGCATCACAAACCGTGTATCTATCCGAAGAATGGACACACTGCTTGATGATGGGGCTCAATTAAATAAACTAGAAGATTTGTGACATCCGTTTGGTCTGCGAACCAATTTTATAAGCCGATAAGTTCCCTGCTTAATATAAAGGAATTAAGCGGGGTTTATATTACCCAGGTTCTTAAAGTTCCCTATAAGGGCAAGCCCCTATAGTTAATTACATCTTAAATGACAGGGAATCATTTAAGAAAACTCTTGATAATGATTAGTGGTTTTGCTCTCGAAGCATTTCAAAGTTTAAGGTTTTCAAAGGATTGGATTTTAGGAAATTTCCATTGGGAATGGATCAAATTTGGATCGGTTATTTTTAGGAGTCTAAAGGAAGAGAAGTAGGAGAAGGCCGAGGATCCAAGAAGAAATCTTGGCAACTTCCCAAACTATCCTATTGTTTGGCTTCAATTTGAGGATTTATTTAATGTTGCAATCCAGCCAATTTTAATTAATTAGGACTTACATTTGTATGACATGATCATATAAATAACTTGGAAGTTGTGAGGATTTATGTCGTACCGAACGACTACCTCAGAGTCCTAAGACCGGTTAGGGCTTAATATACATGACATGATCATGCAAATGCCTAACAAAGAGTTGAGGATTTATGTTGCACTAGGAAAACTACCTCGAAGTCCTATGGCTTTGTTATTTAATTCTAAGAAAGTTTTGTTGAAGTAGATCCGGGTTTTGCTGATGACGATGGTCGAGTCGCCCACCATGCTCCGAGCTCCTTATTGTTGCAGAGGTTTAGTTTTAGAAGTCATAAATCAGGAGATGAGAGAAGTGTTTTGGTTTAGAGAAAATCTTAAAATCCAAGTATTTTTAATATTTTAATTAAGACAAATCTTAAAGTTTGTTTAAATAGAACCGATTAAGATCCCACGGTTCCGTCATCCCGCACCGTTATTTTCATTGAATTCACTTAGTCCGGATGAATTTGCTAAACCGAACCGAATGAGTTCCACACTTTCATTTAGACCGTGGGAAATCCCGTTAGCAACACGTGGGTTACATCATCCGAGGTATTCCCGATCATTCAACGAGACGTTTTAATTTAGTTATAATTGTAGTTTTGTTGTTCGTTTGTGATTAAATTTTGAGTTGTTTTATATTTGGAAATGTTGTGGCGGTGAATTTTATCTTGCAATGACTTTTAATTTAGTTTTGGTTTCGGTTCGAGGACTATCCTAAAGGTATTGGTTTTCATGCAACGAGTCTTATTTAACATGCAAGAAAAGTAAAGTACAGTGCATGTAAGTAAATTGCAACAAAGTAAATTGCAATAAAATAAAAGCGTGCCTGAAGGGTCTTCCCGTCATCCCAAGCTGCACTTAAAACACATGTTAAGGCATTTAAATATTTCAATAGATACCTAGGTAAAGCTAAGGGAAAGATTTTCGTTGTCTACCAAATTCCTAATCCTATAACTAGTCATCTCCTATGATGGCTAGGTTCTTGGTTTGATTTAAGGATGATTTTCTTCATCGAAGAACAATTGAATTCGGTTGTTCTTCCGAAACATCCCATCATTTTGAGGAAGTGCTTAGGACGAGTCCTAAACATATTTTCTATATTTCGGGATTGTTTTAAGTCCAAGTAAATTCGATTACACGAGTGAATTAATCATCCAACAGTTTAGTTAAACTTTGTCTCTTGCTCGATGAACTTAGGTATTTGATTACGTGATGAATAAAGTGACATCTCACTTAATACTCTATTCAAGAGTTATAATATTAAAGCCTTTGAGGGCAAGTTGGTTTATCAAGAATTTTAATCAAATTTGAGTTAATGATTTAAAGTGTTTCAATTTAATTATGAGGGTTTAATTAATAATTTTAAGTTCGGAATAGTGTTCAAATTATTTTAGATTTAATTTAAATCTTTACATTTTCAATTATCTTGGTATTTCAAATTGATGTTCATGTTTTAAATTTACTTAGATGGAAAGAGGTGTTGAAATTATTCATATGCTTTGATTTAATTCTTAATGATTTCATTTAGGTTTATTGATAAATGATTTTAATTTAATTTAATTCAATTAGATTTTAATTTAATCTTAAATTTAATTTAGTTTAATTTTATTTAATTTTAATTTAATTTAATTTTTATTTAATTTAATTTTAATTTTAATTTAATTTAATTTTAGTTTAATTTAATTTAATTTAATTTTATTTAATTTTATTTAATTTAATTTTAATTTAATTTAAATTTTAGTTTTAATTTTAGTTTAATTTTAATTTTAATTTTTTATTTTAATTGTTAATTTTAGTTTAACTTTAATTTTAATTTAATTTTAGTTTTAATTGTTAATTTGGATTATTATTTTACTTTTTAATTAAGAACTAAATATTGTTAAAGTGATTTATTTAGGGATTTTTAAGTTAAAGAATAAATTTCCTCTTAATAATATCCCTATTTTAATAATCCAAATTTAAATATATTCTTTCCAAAATTTAAATTGTTTAATTAATTAAAGTTTCATTTTGATATTTTCAAAGTGTTTAATGGGTTTCTACCCCTTAATTTCCCTAAGTTTCAATCATCCAAGAGAAAGTTAAAATCAAATATTTTACCCTCCATTTTGTTTAAACCTAAAGTTTTAATTAAGGGTTAAAATTTTTAATAACCTTTATGCCCTTTTAGGCTTATTTATTTCATAACTCACTAAATTGAGCTCAAATGAATTTGAAATTTTTATGTCACCTCATTCACATGTCAATTAAGATATTAGAGGAGAAAATGTGATTTTTCCGAATTTAATTTATTTATATAATTATTTTTAGTAGAAAATAAGAGTTTTTAAGGAAAATTCAACAACATGACCATGGTAAAGTTTCTATCCTTAAGAAAACTATGGGATATTCCTAATGACCAGAGGACCAATTAAACCAAGTTTTGTGATTTTTTGAATTATATTTTGTTTATTATAATTATTTTGAGTTTAGAGTATTAATTAATTTTAAAATAAAATAAAAGTTGAAAAATAGATTTTATATTTTTCATAAATCTCTCTGACCTCAAGGAGTCCAGAGAAACAAATTTTATAATTTTCTGATTTTTCTTTGATTTATTGGAATTATTTTAGTGAAAAAGATTGAAAATTCCTTTTTTTAATATTAAAAATTACATTAAGCCTTTAAAATTCAATATTTTATCCTAGGGACTTGGGAAAAATATTTGGTTTAATCCTAAGTGATTAGAAGTCAAAATGCGACATTTTTATGATTTTAAATATTTTTGTGATTTTTATTATTTTTTAATTATTAAAGTATTAAAATATTGTGAAAAATCAACTTTTTTTGAAAATTCCAATTTTAATTTTCTTGAACTCCCCTGATATTAGAGAAGCTCCAAGATCATTTTTGTGAATTTTTGAAAAGTATTTTTGGAGTTATGAATTTTTAAAGTTTCATTTTGCTTATGAGGCTTAATCAATCCATTTGGTGGGGTTAATCAAGTCCAATTGATTTCAAAATTTTATGTAAGGTTCCTCCGACCCATAAGAGCAATGGAGAATTATTTTCAAGTCAATTTGATGTGTGGTTAACCCTAATTAACTCAAATTTAATTTTAGGGCTTTAGGCTAATTAAGGTTATTATGAATGAATTAACTCAAAATATATTTTTCATAGGGTCCTCTGAGCCTAAGAAATATCACCAAATTTTTCCAGAATTTATTTTACAACATGATAATTATTGGAGTTAAAATACCTAAAACAGTGACATGAACTTGAAAATTCAATAACTTTTCACAGAGATGGCCTCTGACCTTGAAAAATTTAGTGAATGTTCCCAAAATTAGAGGCTTCAAAAGTCCTATGGTCTCATGCCAGGGTGAATTGTCTATGCAAATGAAGAATCAAAACACTGAAAACAGTAAATAAATTATTAAAAATAAAATACTCATCCAATTAACTTGATTTCTTTTTCACATTATTCTCCTCTATTCACTGAGCAAGAGGGTATTTTTATTTTATTTTTGTAATTTTTCTATGCAAAGATATGAATTTTCTAAGTTCTGGGTATTTAATTAATTCAGAAAATAGGGATTTATCTACTTATCCACGCGGTGCCGCGTCAACCTTGGCAGCTCCGAAGCCCCTACGTGCCGCGCTCCCATTCGATGCCTCCACTTGAGTCAGCAGCCACGCGTCTCACGGTTCACGTACCATTGCGCCGTCCGACTTGATCTCGACCTTCCGCTCGTTACACGCGCGATCCAACGGCTCCCGGTCATCGTCTACGATTGGTGTGCACCTGTGACCGTCCATAATAAAACCCTAAGATCTCACTCGATTCTCAATGGATTTTTGTGCTCTTATGCTCTATGGATTCGTCTTGAAGAGACGAACACATCCATATGGTTTATAGGCTATGAAATTAACCCAAAAAAAATGGAGAATTGCTGAAAGCTTGGGGGAAAGAATGAGTTCATACCTTTGCTCAGAGAAGTGAAGCTTCGATCTGAGAGTTGTGTTACCTTCGATTGAGTCCAGGCAAGCTCCAGATGAAGTCTCTGGCTCTGGGGAATTGTCTAAGTATGAAAGTGACCAAGGCCGATCACAAAGCTTGGAAGCTGGAAGCAATGGCTGGCCTGGTGAGGGGGCTTTTGCTGGGGAACTTCTCCTCTTGGTCTGGTGAAGGTGTAGGATCAATCAATTTGGGGATTGGCTCACTGTGGTGAAGTGTCCTATTTTTTGGGTGGATTTTCAACTCAGAAATTGAGCTCACAGAGAGGGTTTTAGGGTCTGGATTTCAGTGGAGATTAAGTTCTCTATTTCTGGAGAGGGGTCTGGAATGATTTTGGCAGAGTTTTGGTAAGGTTTTTGTTCAACTCCTCCTTTGGCTGAGAGGTGGTGGTGTTTAAATAGAGGTGGCTGGAGGGCTTCCCAGGGGCAATTGGAGGCTGGGATCAGCTGCTCAGGGGAGGAGAAGAACAGCCATGGTGTCCATTTGGGTTGGGACGACTCGACCGGGGAGAATTGAAAATTTTGGCTCACATGGAGCTCTCAGCCATGGTGTTTTCTGGTGACCTAGGTGGCCGGCCGGCCAGGCATTGGTCACCATCTTGACCAGTGAGGTCATGGCTGGGGTTTGGTGCAAGCAATTGGCTATTGCCATGTGTAAGGAGGTTTGATTAAAATGGCATGGGGTAAGGGTCATTTTGGCTTGATTTTGGTCAATTCATGTATTTGGGTTTGGTGCACCCACCAAGAGACTGGTTTGGGCTGAGGGAGGTCAGATGAGTCAGCTGGTTTGGAGTGGAGAAGTCCCCATCCAAATATATTTGGATTAATTTTTGGTTAGGGTGGAACATGGGTATGGCTAAATGACTTTTAGGGAGTGTTTGAAGGCCTTCCTCCTTTTTCCACTTATGGGGTGTTGACAATCCTAAGATTTTCATGGCTCTCATGTGGCTTGTGCATGGCTCCAAGGCTTGCTCATGGCTTAGGAATGGCTTGGCTCACTTGCATAAGAAAGGGATTTTGGGATTTTTGAAATTTAGGGGTATTTTGGCATGATGCTTGATATAGATTTATTTGATGATGGAATTGGAACTTATGGAATGATTTTGATAGCTCGGACGAGGTTGCTGATAGCCCTGCTAAGGTTGCTGATAAGTCCGCTGTGGTGGTTGATAACTAGGTTGTGGCCGCTCTGACTGTATCTGAACCGGCTGCTTGCCCTTATCTACTGCTACGACGATTCCAGATTTCTTTTCGAATGTTTTCACGGTCTTCTGCTTATCGTTCTTGTCCACAAAACTTAATTGTTTTGCCTCTTCTTGCAAGCTCCCAGCCTTGCTAAGCAACTTCTCGAATGTCTTGATTGTAAATCTTTTAAGGAGAAGTGCTTATCGGGCCATGGATACTTTTACGTAGGATGCCGACCGCATGTTGTTCTTGAAGTCGTGGTTCACACTTCATGCTTAAGTTTCTCCATCGAAGTATGTAATCCACTAAAGTCTCGTTCGGCTTCTATTGCTCCACCACTAGATCACCAATAGTGATGTGGTGTTGAGCTCCGACAAACCGCTTAACGAAGAGATTCTCTAGTTCTAAAAAGGTCTTTACTAAACCGTTTGGCAATTCTGCGTACCGGTCGAAGGCAATCCACGACAAGCTGCCGACGAAGTGGCGGAAGAGTAGAGCATCACTTCCACCGGCATTGCAGCAACTAGCACGAAAATGTGTGACATGTTGCCGAGGGTTTCCTGTCCCATCAAAAGTCTTAAACAGAGGTGGTACGAAGCCTTTCAGGTATTGGACTGCATTGAACTCTTCGTGGTAAGGTCTACCCGTCCGAAGAAATGCTCCACTCTTAGATTGCGCCAGGGCTTCTCGCACCTGCTGTTCTACCATGCTCTTAATGTCCTTTTCTGGAATCATGCTTTGTGCAGGATCTTTCTTTGGTTGTTCATCTCCGTTAACGGATGTGATCTATTTTCTTCCATCTGCAATATGGATAATTTCTGGGGGTGTCTCTTTCTGAGGTTGTACTCGACTCTAGAGAGTGGCTAAGGCGAGCAGCCATCTCCTCCATCCTCTTTGCCATCCGGGAAATTGTGTCATCTCTTTCCCGAAGCCGTGCTCTCATTACCTCCGGTTCATCTCTTCTGCAGCTTGTTGGAGCACCTTGTGAAGCCGACGATGCTCATGTTTCAACCATGTTGATCTCGGCATACTCCTCATCCATGAACTCTGATGAGTCAACTTCATCTCCTAGTTTTTCTTCCCTTTCTTTTGCTAATCGTCGGATGTCGGTCCTTAATTTGTCCATGGCATCCTCTAATGGCCTTTTCCATGCGGTCTCGCAGCTTGTCTCGTGAAGGTTGTTGAACTTCCTTCCCGGGAGTCACCTTTATTGCAGTAGCACTTTTTTCTGATTCAAGTCTCCTCACGAGACTTTTCTTCTCAGAACATTGTTTTGGTCTTAGCTCGCCAGTAGTAGGTCGCCATACCATCCTTCTTGCGACCGAAGCCCAGGACCGGATGATCTGTCGGCTATATGCTGGAAAGTGGTATCCTCCCTAATTTGTAGACCCGATACAACAACGGGTGAACTGGCTTTTATCTTCTTCTTTTGTTTCTCTGTGGCAGCAACATGCTCTATTCGCGGCCCGAGGCGGGATTTAGCTGGCGCCCGTCCTATCCTTCTTAAGATTTCTGACATAGGGCATCTTTCTTTCTTTGCCAATCTTTCTATCACAGCTTGCGATCGAGAAAATGGCGTAGTATTATCCCTTTTCCTCTTGTAATTACTGTAGTACGCAGGTCGGGGTAATGCAGCGGCGATCCTACGGATATCCTCTTCATCTGATGCGGCAGAGAGAGGGTGAAACCTACTCCCTTCCAACAGAGGTATATACTCAGGCAGTTCTTCTCTTTCCTCGGGGATTTCTTCTAGAAAAGCAACTTCGGCAGCTACGGCTTTCTCGATCTTGGCAATCTTTCCGCTTCTATTTCTCCTTTGAGCCCGAGTTAGGGGTGCAACTCTTGAACCGGACTCAATCTCAAAAACGAGATGGTATTGTAGCAAAATCTGTACCCTCCACGGTGAAAGGCTCATCACGAGTTGGATTTCCTTCCCCTTTAGTTTGGCGGAAGTCCGGGTAGGTGCGAGAGATGACTAGACCAGGTGGGAGTAGAGACAACAGTCCTCCTACGAATAGTAATACTCCTTTCAGCTGGAACCCTTTGCAGGGGAGGGATTCTTGAGTCGATTTAAGGTTGAACTCAATCACGGGCTCTTCAGTTTCTGACACTTTGTCCATTAGTGTGAAGAGAGTGACATCGACGAAACTTGATATCCGTGTTGCCGAATCCTTGTCCGAAATGGATGATTCCATTGTCGGGCAGCTCATGCTCGTAAATGGCGAAGTCCATTCCGTTGGTGAAGGAGAAGATTAACTTTGGAGCTGCAGGGCGCATTTCGAATGTTAGTCGAATTATGCTTCCTTTTGTCGCAAAGTTTAGGATGAAAAAGAAAGAGTCCGAACACATTTTCATTTATCTTAGTGTATTTGTGATTTTTTTAAAAGAGATTGTTCATTAGGAGGTTGTTTATTAGCGGGTTCGTTCATTAGAAACAAAACGATTAAAGGAAAAAGGGTTATAGAAAAGGAAAAGGGCCCGATTTAGAATTGGAAAGGAAGAGAAAGTCTTATGCAAGACTTCTCGACTCGAAGGACCGCTCCTAAACTAACACCTATTGGGGTCCACCCCACCTCAGAAAAGAGGTAAAAGGATCTCGGAACCTCTCCATTTAGAGGTGTCTAAATAGTGGCTCCTAAATCCGAGAGGAGTTGGTTATACTCGTTCAAGACAGAAATGAATGGGGTATTCCATTGAAAGAATGGTAGTTTTGGTCCACTAGGGATATGGACTCAGTATCGATTTATGAAAGCAAAACCATCTAATCAAAAATGGAGAGAGGAACTAGTACCCAGCGGAGTCGCCAGAAGTTGTCGGCATATTTTTAGGTTATGTGTTGTATTTTGAAAAGGGGTCATCTACGTAAATTGTCGGCAAATTTTAGATTCTAAATTTAATTTAAATATATATAATTTGGAAAGTAGCATTTGATTTTCAAAATAATTTTTAAGTTTGAAAATTTCGAGATATGAAATCAAACCGATCTCACATCCCAAATAGTTTATATAAACGAGCACCGCATCACAAACCGTGTATCTATCCGAAGAATGGACACACTGCTTGATGATGGGGCTCAATTAAATAAACTAGAAGATTTGTGACATCCGTTTGGTCTGCGAACCAATTTTATAAGCCGACAAGTTCCCCTGCTTAATATAAAGGAATTAAGCAGGGTTTATATTACCTGGGTTCTTAAAGTTCCCTATAAGGGCAAGCCCCTATAGTTAATTACATCTTAAATGACGGGAATCATTTAAGAAAACTCTTGATAATGATTAGTGGTTTTGCTCTCAAGCATTTCAAAGTTTAAGGTTTTCAAAGGATTGGATTTTAGGAAATTTCCATTGGGAATGGATCAAATTTGGATCAGTTATTTTTAGGAGTCTAAAGGAAGAGAAGTAGGAGAAGTCGAGGATCTAAGAAGAAATCTTGGCAACTTCCCAAACTATCCTATTGTTTGGCTTCAATTTGAGGATTTATTTAATGTTGCAATCCGGCCAATTTTAATTAATTAGGACTTACATTTGTAAGACATGATCATACAAATAACCTGGAAGGTATGAGGGTTTATGTCATACCGAACGACTACCTCAGAGTCCTAAGACCGGTTAGGGCTTAATATACATGACATGATCATGCAAATGCCTAACAAAGAGTTGAGGATTTATGTTGCACTAGGAAAACTACCTCGAAGTCCTATGGCTTTGTTATTTAATTCTAAGAAAGTTTTGTTGAAGTAGATCCGGGTTTTGCTCGATGACGATGGTCGAGCTGCCCACCATGCTCCGAGCTCCTTATTGTTGCAGAGGTTTAGTTTTAGAAGTCATAAATCAGGAGATGAGAGAAGTGTTTTGGTTTAGAGAAAATCTTAAAATCCAAGTATTTTTAATATTTTAATTAAGACAAATCTTAAAGTTTGTTTAAATAGAACCGATTAAGATCCCACGGTTCCGTCATCCCGGCACCGTTATTTTCATTGAATTCACTTAGTCCAGATGAATTTGCTAAACTGAACTGAATGAGTTCCACACTTTCATTTAGACCGTGGAAATCCCGTTAGCAACACGTGGGTTACATCATCCGAGGTATTCCCAATCATTCAACGAGACGTTTTAATTTAGTTATAATTGTAGTTTTGTTGTTACGTTTCGTGATTAAATTTTGAGTTGTTTTATATTTGGAAATGTTGTGGCGGTGAATTTTATCTTGCAATGACTTTTAATTTAGTTTTGGTTTCGGTTCGGGGACTATCCTAAAGGTATTGGTTTTCATGCAACGAGTCTTATTTAACATGCAAGAAAAGTAAAGTACAGTGCATGTAAGTAAATTGCAACAAAGTAAATTGCAATAAAATAAAAGCGTGCCTGAAGGGTCTTCCCGTCATCCCAAGCTGCACTTAAAACACATGTTAAGGCATTTAAATATTTTAATAGATACCTAGGTAAAGCTAAGGGAAAGATTTTCGTTGTCTACCAAATTCCTAATCCTATAACTAGTCATCTCCTATGATGGCTAGGTTCTTGGTTTGATTTAAGGATGATTTTCTTCATCAAAGAACAATTGAATTCAGTTGTTCTTCTGAAACATCCCATCATTTTGAGGAAGTGCTTAGGACGAGTCCTAAACATATTTTCTATATTTCTGGGATTGTTTTAAGTCCAAGTAAATTCAGTTACACAGGTGAATTAATCATCCAACAGTTTAGTTAAACTTTGTCTCTTGCTCAGTGAACTTAGGTATTTGATTACGTGATGAATAAAGTGACATCTCACTTAATACTCTATTCAAGAGTTATAATATTAAAGCCTTTGAGGGCAAGTTGGTTTATCAAGAATTTTAATCAAATTTGAGTTAATGATTTAAAGTGTTTCAATTTAATTATGAGGGTTTAATTAATAATTTTAAGTTCGGAATAGTGTTCAAATTATTTTAGATTTAATTTAAATCTTTACATTTTCAATTATCTTGGTATTTCAAATTGATGTTCATGTTTTAAATTTACTTAGATGGAAAGAGGTGTTGAAATTATTCATATGCTTTGATTTAATTCTTAATGATTTCATTTAGGTTTATTGATAAATGATTTTAATTTAATTTAATTCAATTAGATTTTAATTTAATCTTAAATTTAATTTAGTTTAATTTTATTTAATTTTAATTTAATTTAATTTTTATTTAATTTAATTTTAATTTTAATTTAATTTAATTTTAGTTTAATTTAATTTAATTTAATTTAATTTAATTTAATTTAATTTAATTTTAATTTAATTTAAATTTTAGTTTTAATTTTAGTTTAATTTTAATTTTAATTTTTTATTTTAATTGTTAATTTTAGTTTAACTTTAATTTTAATTTAATTTTAGTTTTAATTGTTAATTTGGATTATTATTTTACTTTTTAATTAAGAACTAAATATTGTTAAAGTGATTTATTTAGGGATTTTTAAATTAAAGAATAAATTTCCTCTTAATAATATCCCTATTTTAATAATCCAAATTTAAATATATTCTTTCCAAAATTTAAATTGTTTAATTAATTAAAGTTTCATTTTGATATTTTCAAAGTGTTTAATGGGTTTCTACCCCTTAATTTCCCTAAGTTTCAATCATCCAAGAGAAAGTTAAAATCAAATATTTTACCCTCCATTTTGTTTAAACCTAAAGTTTTAATTAAGGGTTAAAATTTTTAATAACCTTTATGCCCTTTTAGGCTTATTTATTTCATAACTCACTAAATTGAGCTCAAATGAATTTGAAATTTTTATGTCACCTCATTCACATGTCAATTAAGATATTAGAGGAGAAAATGTGATTTTTCCGAATTTAATTTATTTATATAATTATTTTTAGTAGAAAATAAGAGTTTTTAAGGAAAATTCAACAACATGACCATGGTAAAGTTTCTATCCTTAAGAAAACTATGGGATATTCCTAATGACCAGAGGACCAATTAAACCAAGTTTTGTGATTTTTTGAATTATATTTTGTTTATTATAATTATTTTGAGTTTAGAGTATTAATTAATTTTAAAATAAAATAAAAGTTGAAAAATAGATTTTATATTTTTCATAAATCTCTCTGACCTCAAGGAGTCCAGAGAAACAAATTTTATAATTTTCTGATTTTTCTTTGATTTATTGGAATTATTTTAGTGAAAAAGATTGAAAATTCATTTTTTTTAATATTAAAAATTACATTAAGCCTTTAAAATTCAATATTTTATCCTAGGGACTTGGGAAAAATATTTGGTTTAATCCTAAGTGATTAGAAGTCAAAATGCGACATTTTTATGATTTTAAATATTTTTGTGATTTTTATTATTTTTTAATTATTAAAGTATTAAAATATTGTGAAAAATCAACTTTTTTTGAAAATTCCAATTTTAATTTTCTTGAACTCCCCTGATATTAGAGAAGCTCCAAGATCATTTTTGTGAATTTTTGAAAAGTATTTTTGGAGTTATGAATTTTTAAAGTTTCATTTTGCTTATGAGGCTTAATCAATCCATTTGGTGGGGTCAATCAAGTCCAATTGATTTCAAAATTTTATGTAAGGTTCCTCTGACCCATAAGAGCAATGGAGAATTATTTTCAAGTCAATTTGATGTGTGGTTAACCCTAATTAACTCAAATTTAATTTTAGGGCTTTAGGCTAATTAAGGTTATTATGAATGAATTAACTCAAAATATATTTTTCATAGGGTCCTCTAGGCCTAAGAAATATCACCAAATTTTTCCAGAATTTATTTTACAACATGATAATTATTGGAGTTAAAATACCTAAAACAGTGACATGAACTTGAAAATTCAATAACTTTTCACAGAGATGGCCTCTGACCTTGAAAAATTTAGTGAATGTTCCCAAAATTAGAGGCTTCAAAAGTCCTATGGTCTCATGCCAGGGTGAATTGTCTATGCAAATGAAGAATCAAAACACTGAAAACAGTAAATAAATTATTAAAAATAAAATACTCATCCAATTAACTTGATTTCTTTTTCACATTATTCTCCTCTATTCACTGAGCAAGAGGGTATTTTTATTTTATTTTTGTAATTTTTCTATGCAAAGATATGAATTTTCTAAGTTACGGGTATTTAATTAATTCAGAAAATAGGGATTTATCTACTTATCCACGCGGTGCCGCGTCAACCTTGGCAGCTCCGAAGCCCCTACGTGCCGCGCTCCCATTCGATGCCTCCACTTGAGTCAGCAGCCACGCGTCTCACGGTTCACGTACCATTGCGCCGTCCGACTTGATCTCGACCTTCCGCTCGTTACACGCGCGATCCAACGGCTCCTGGTCATCGTCTACGATTGGTGTGCACCTGTGACCGTCCATAATAAAACCCTAAGATCTCACTCGATTCTCAATGGATTTTTGTGCTCTTATGCTCTATGGATTCGTCTTGAAGAGACGAACACATCCATATGGTTTATAGGCTATGAAATTAACCCAAAAAAAATGGAGAATTGCTGAAAGCTTGGGGGAAAGAATGAGTTCATACCTTTGCTCAGAGAAGTGAAGCTTCGATCTGAGAGTTGTGTTACCTTCGATTGAGTCCAGGCAAGCTCCAGATGAAGTCTCTGGCTCTGGGGAATTGTCTAAGTATGAAAGTGACCAAGGCCGATCACAAAGCTTGAAGGCTGGAAGCAATGGCTGGCCTGGTGAGGGGGCTTTTGCTGGGGAACTTCTCCTCTTGGTCTGGTGAAGGTGTAGGATCAATCAATTTGGGGATTGGCTCACTGTGGTGAAGTGTCCTATTTTTTGGGTGGATTTTCAACTCAAAAATTGAGCTCACAGAGAGGGTTTTAGGGCTGGATTTCAGTGGGGATCAAGTTCTCTATGTCTGGAGAGGAGTCTGGAATGATTTTGGCAGAGTTTTGGTAAGGTTTTTGTTCAACTCCTCCTTTGGCTGAGAGGTGGTGGTGTTTAAATAGAGGTGGCTGGAGGGCTTCCCAGGGGCAATTGGAGGCTGGGATCAGCTTGCTCGGGAGGAGAAGAACAGCCATGGTGTCCATTTGGGTTGGGACAGCTCAGCCAGGGAGAATTAAAAAATTTGGCACACATGGAGCTCTCGGCCATGGTGTTTTCCGGTGACCCAGGTGGCTGGCCGGCCAGACATTGGTCACCATCTTGACCAGTGAGGTCAGGGCTGGGGTTTGGTGCAAGCAATTGGCTATTGCCATGTGTAAGGAGGTTTGATTAAAATGGCATGGGGTAAGGGTCATTTTGGCTTGATTTTGGTCAATTCATGTATTTGGGTTTGGTGCACCCACCAAGAGACTGGTTTGGGCTGAGGGAGGTCGGATGAGTCGACTTGGTTTGGAGTGGAGAAGTCCCCATCCAAATATATTTGGATTAATTTTTGGTTAGGGTGGAACATGGGTATGGCTAAATGACTTTTAGGGAGTGTTTGAAGGCCTTCCTCCTTTTTTCCACTTATGGGGTGTTGACAATCCTAAGATTTTCATGGCTCTCATGTGGCTTGTGCATGGCTCCAAGGCTTGCTCATGGCTTAGGAATGGCTTGGCTCACTTGCATAAGAAAGGGATTTTGGGATTTTTGAAATTTAGGGGTATTTTGGCATGATGCTTGATATAGATTTATTTGATGATGGAATTGGAACTTATGGAATTATTTTGATTAAATGGATGACAAATGAAAATGTCATATGGGCTTTAGAATTAATTTTGGGCTTTTGAAATTGTCTTGGGATGGGCTTTTAAAGTGGTTGAAGGAAGTAGGCTTTTGGATTTTAAAATGGGCTTTTAGATGAAAATTTTGTGAAGGACCATGTCAAATAAATGTTGCAATTGATTTAGGCATGTGTCATGAGTGGTTTGGAACAAGTATGAAGTGATTTTGAATTGAATTGGGTTTAATGTGGGGTCTTTTGATAAAGGGGCCAAGGTGGGTCAAATTGGGCTAACTTGGGCTAAGGTTGGGCTAAAGTTGGATTTGATGTAGAATTAATGTTGAGAAATGTTCATGGGAGTGTCACAATGAGTTTTCAACTTTGGTTGGGCTTTAATTTTGGGATTTGGGCCCATTTGGGTTAGGTTTGGGCTTAGGTCAATTTAAGGGATTTTGGTTTTGGGTTAGGTTTGGGTGGAGTTTAGGTTCAAATTTTGGGCAAATCAAATTAGTGTTTTGTTCATGGGGATGTTAGGAAGGCTTTAGAAAAGATTTGGGGCCAATGGGAGTTGAATTGGATTGGTTTGAGCTAGGTTTAGGTCACGGGCCAAAATTGGGCCTTAGGCTTCAAATTGAAATTGGGCTCAAATGTCAATCAAATTGGACTTAGATTTGGTCTAAATTGATGTTGAGGATATTGAATTGAATTTTAGAATTGAATTGGACCAGAATTGAGGTCAATTAGGGTGGTTTGGTTTGACATTGGGTTCACTTGGGTTAAAAATGGGTCAAATTGGGGGGTTTGGTAAAAGTGGGGTAAATTGGCAAAATTGGCCCATGGTGTAGTTGAACAAAATGAAATTGGTAATATTTGGGATTTTCTGGAATTTTTTTGGGAATTTTCTGAATTTTTAGATTTTTGCGGTAAAAGGATATTTTGGTAACTTTTGGAAATTTGGGGGTATTTTTGAAAACTTTGGAATATTTGGCTATGGATGGTGAATTTGAGTGGGGGGAAATGTTTAGGATTTATTTTGAGGATTTTTGGGTTGTTTAGGTGATTTTGCAAATTTTGGGTTGTTCCAAGGGCATTTGGTAGGTTTAGTGGGTGTAGGACCCCGGGGGTCAAAAATTGAAATTTTGGAAAAATGAAGATTGATCAAATTTGAGTAAAATGGAATCACTTTGGTTGAGCCATGAAGCCATATCAAGCCCATAAGAGCCATGAGAGGACTCATTTGAGGCATTCACTATGTTGTTCCTAACCCTCTTAGCCAGGGGCTTAGGGGTTAAGGACCATCCATATGAATTACCTACATGAGTTAGCAAGTCAAGTTGGGTGAGAGTGTGGTTTTAGAACTTGTAATATGTGTGAGAGTGTAGTGTATGTGCAAGTCAACCCTCACCAGACCAGGCCACCCAGGGTATCCCTAAGGCCAAAAAATCCTATAGGGAACTCATCCTTTAAACCTCCACATTTGATTTCAACCCTCTAGGTGATTAGGGGTCTACAATCAAGCTTGTGGGGTTTGCAGGGAGTTAAGAGGTAGTTTGAATTTCTAAAGGGTGGGTTCCATTTCTAGTCCTCTAAGATTAGTCAAAGGAAAAGCCTAAGGCTAGATCCTAAGTACTAAAGAGAGAAGCAAAAGACCTCACCAAAATTGAGGTCAACAACCAGGCAATGTAAATTAGAAATGAAGGAATTGGGGTTGACTAATTAAAATGGCACAAGAGAGCTCCTTTCTGTAGAAGAGCTAGATTTTGTTATTGGAATTATGAAACAAGGAAAAACCAGGATAGAAATTAAAATACTTTTGGGAGTTATGGTGGGCCAAAGGTTCCAAAATAGCCATGCACCATAATTTATGTTTTCTGTTTAATTGTTGCAGCCTTTTTAAGGAGTGGGGGTGGGCAATTCCTCTTATATTCCAACATAAGGTTTTAATCATGATGGGCAGACTCAGATCTCCCCTTGGTGAGTCTAGTATAAGACTTCCTTTTAGCATCAGCTACCACTAGGTAATTATCATCATGCGACTTCCCAGTGTGTTTCTTCTTTTTCCTGCTTCTTCGAGTCTGACATTCAGCTTCAAGTGTGTGTTTCATTTCCTAAACAATATTACGGGGGAACCAATGTACAATCCAACAACAGTGGTTTAGAAATATGCTATGTTTCATGCACAATATTTTCTGCCAGGTGATTAGGGGTTGGTTGAGGGGAACCAAAAAGTGGATTGCTGATAGTGGCTATAACAAGTTGTTGAGGTTCAGTGTCTTTGGATCTCGTAACATTTGTTGCCTCCCCAACATCAGTATTTGGATCAACAATAGGAGCCCTCTCAAACTCCACAATAGGATCTAGAAGAGTAGAAGGGTTAGAAGAGTCATGAGGCTAGTGGTGTGTGGATTGAGCATTAGGACCAAAACAAACTACTAGTACAGTTTCAAGAGGAGGAGGAGGAGGGCCTAGAATTAAAAAAGGCTGAGGGGATGGTAGATGAGGATCTAAGGTCAAAGCTACTTGAACATAAAAAATGGAGGATAAGAGGATGCAAGAGGCTGTAGTGTAGTTCTACTGGATCTCAATGAGGGATACAGCCTATAGCATCTCTCATCAGTGTGACCAAACATTTCTTAATGTGAGCAATAATAAGGTATCTACTTCATAAAAATAGGATGAAGATAGCCATTATTGGATGAACCCAGATCTCTTCCATAGAAGGAAGGGTAATGTACCTTTCAACCAAAACACGGGCAACTGAATGTCTGGTTTGATTGAAGGTAGAGATGTCAAGTATCAGTTGCTTGCCCAGTTATGCCAAATGGAGTAAAGAACTTTATGATGGAAGTAAGGAAGCTACAACTCATGGAGTTTAAGCTAAATAGGGATGATTGGAGATTCATTTCTGGGGTCAGAATATGTATCTATTTCAATAACTTCATCTGAATTCCATCTATGCTAACAACCTTCTTTGAGAAAATGCGCTCATAATCTTCTTCATTGGTTAGTTGGATCCTAACATGCCTCCCATAAAATAAGCCAACTTTTGAGCCACCTAAGAGCTTAAAATCATTAAAGATTCTCCTAATGGAGTCCATTTTTGCGTGATTGAGTTGAAACATGCCAATAAGATTGAGTTGAAATTTAGCATTGAGTCCATCTAATTCAGCCTCAGTGAAAATGAGAGTAGGTTTGCCCCCATTTTTGTACCTTTCTTGAACAAAGAAACATCCTCATCAGTAGCCATAACATCGTGGTAAGATTGAGGGAAAACAATTTTATCATCAAGGGAGCCCGAGGCAGAGGTGAAAAAAGTATGATTACATGAATCACTGATGATACTCCATGTTTAGAAATCCTGTGCTCCGTTCTAGCATCGTTTATTTTATTTCACCATCTCAAAAGCTTTTCTTCTCTGAATCGACTCTTTGCTTGGTGTTGTGTTAAGGTATTTGTTTATGTTTATATGGTTTCATGTGTTGACTTTTGACTAAGCTCTTTGGAAAATCGTTGGTTGTTATATCATGCACCTCGAGTCATACTTTTTACCCATCCCATTTGCTAGGTCACATCGCTTTTTTTTTTGTTTGTCCTAGAGGGAATTTTTTTTTTTGCTTGCCAGGAGAGGAATATTTTGTTTGCTCGCCTCTGAGGCGTGACTTTTCTTTTTTTGCTTTCCATAAAGTAGAGAATTTTAATTTCTCGCCTCAGAGAGGAGAACTTTTTTAGCTAATTTTGTAGGGGAGTCTTTTGTTTTCTCGCTCCAGAGTGGATTCTTTTTTTTTTTTGTTAAATCTAGTGTTAATCCTAGTGGAGATTTTTTTGTTTGCTCACTGTGGAGGGAGTGCATTGTTTGCTCGCCCCAGAAATGATTTTTAATACTAGTCTCGAAGGGGATATTTTTTATTTCGAATAGGAGGAAAGTCTTTAGTTGTTAATATCTTGTTGTTTTACTCAAGATCAAGTCCCTCAAGTGTAAATTAAATTTAAGACATCATTAGAGAATTTTGAGTCATAACATAGGATAAGTTGTGAATTAACACTCTTTATTTTTTTGGATGCAGTGTTAGCTGCTCAAAATTATTTGAGCAATGCGCACATATGATTGGTTAGATTTTTTCAAGCATTGGGAGACAACCATTTGTTTTTTAGTACTCGCCTCCTAGTCAAAGACTTTAGGAAGATGACAAGAATGGCATTTTCAGCACCAGATCTATTGTTGCATGAACTTCTTAACGCTGTCCTTTTCTCTGAGATGTATTTATCCTTGTTGGTGTCTCCTACCTTATTATTGATTGCATGCTCCTTGTGGTGAGAAAATTTTGAATGTGGGGAGACAACACATATCTCAGAGTTGAACTTCTATCTAAATGGACATACATGACATTCACCGAATAATATGCCTTCCTAAGGGATTGTATAAGAAAATTCTCTTTGACACGTGGGTCTACGGAACCAGAGTTTTTCTCTATCTTGCTAGGGGCAAATATAGTTTATTTTATTTCATGGGTCAAATTTTTCTTATAAGAGAGATCCTCATAGTTAATTATATCTCAAAAGTAGTGACTACTGAGAAAATTCTAGATTATTAATCTAGCATATATCATGCTAAATCATTGGTGAAGGCCTATACAAAGATAGGTGACTCAAATTTAGAAGGGTAAAGGATGAAATTGAGAAACAAGTGAGCTGAAACATAGATTAACTTGATGAACCTACATTAGGGTAGTAGGGTTTAGATTTAATAGTTTGAACTTGTAAATAAGTTCTTGAAATTGGTTTAGAATTAGAGTCTTTAAAATTAGGTTGAAATTGAATATGAATTGAAAGGAAAGTGAGGAAAGTGAATCCACTTTAAAGGTAAACCTAGGCTAAAGGGAAGTTAGGCTCGAGGGATTTCTAAATAGAAGTGAATGAGTAGACTAACCTAAACTTTAGGAATAATATACTGGTCAAGATGCTCATGACTTTCCATAACATTGGGTACATTAGTATCCTCAAATTATTAACTAGAGTTCTTTCTTATTGCTAATATAATGGCTAAAGTAAATCATTCTGCTACACATTGGTATGGGGTTCCTTTGTTGGTAACCATGAGTTACTTCATCCTAGAGCTCCCACATAATTCGAGGGGGTTGGTTTAATTTTTTTAAATTTCCTGGTCCTTAGAAACTATCAATTTCGTACCTAAAGCTAACTTAAGCTTCTATTTTAGACTATTCTAGGGTGTATATGGTCATACGTTTTGTTCTACATTGGTTATTCTCTATCCTAGGGTGTGCTTATCAAAATTAGATGGTTGTTTTTATGTTTTTTGGGCTTTGATAATTGATAAGTGATTCATTTTCTCCTAAGATTGTTAGTTAGGGTGACAAATCAATGCGTTTTAAGTGTCGTCTGTAATTATTCAATGTAGTATGGTTCTGGTCAAATTGTCAATCACAATATTTTTATTCTCGTCCCTATATTTTGCTTTCTCTCAAATTTTTTAGATTATGGTCATGATATGTAATCTGAACAAATAAAATTAGATATCTTAATTTAAAGTGTTTATATTTAAGATTTGTTTGTATTCTCATTTAAGATAATAAAAATATACTTTTCATCCAAAAGATGAATTTTTAGAAAAATATTTTTATCATTCAAAAATAAATGAGATACAAGGTCATCTTTTATTTGAATTTGTTTAAATTAAGATGATCCAAGGCTTATATATTCAAAAGTTTAAGGCTACAAAATCATACATTTCTGGGGAGAAACATATTCTTTCATGCAGTAACTTATTCTACCAAATATAAAAGTCTTCCATAGGCTATTTGGAAGAGGAGAAAAATATTGTTACGTCAACGAAAGAAATAAGACAACAAAGTTAACCGCCCAAAACCTATGTTAGACTATTTGGTCAACTGCGTCATTCAAATATTGTTGTTAGTTTTGTCGATTTCAGCTATTGTTTCATGTTCATCTTATTTTAGATATTCTAGATGCCAATAGTTTTCTAATTTTGATAGTCACCTTGACTCTAAAAAAGAAAAGACACAACAGAAAATTATACCAATGTTTACTACAACTCTTTATAAACTAAAGATAGCACATCCTAAGCTTATTATAACCCTACAAAACAAAGATAGAAAATAATAAAATGTAAGGAAAATTTCATATAAAATAAAGAAAAGAAATTTTATTCATCTTAATCATCTAATTGAGCAAAAAAAAAACTTCCATAACCAAATATTTCTAACAAGCAAATAAACAAGTGCAACACTAAGAACACAACAAAATACAATGATCTCACCTCAACCTAATCCTAAAACTTGGGTTAGTGTCCTATAGCAAGTCTATTCATAGTGAGTGTACCAAAGCAATAGGAGACAAACTACGCTTAAAGAATCTGATTAAATTTTTATTCAAATTTACCCAAAGAAAACTTTTATTTAGAAATTTTATGTTTTTTTTGGATTTCTAAGAATTATTATGATTTTTGTTTGAATTTATTTTATTATTCAAGTGAAATGCCTTATATATGCTTATGAGGCATATATATACTTTATACACTTATAAATGCTTATAAAATACTATAAACCATTTAAGAAGTAATTTTAGACCACATAAAACTATATATACAAAAATATAGAAATTTTGATCACTTTGAAATTTTTAATGATTTAAATTGATTTTACTTTCATAAATTTTAGAGCTTTATATATTTTAACTTATATGATTTCAAATTCACTACAAATTATTTTTTTTGAGGTTGTAATTGAATCATAGGCATTCTTTAAAAATATTGTAAATTTCTTTAATTTAATTGATTTGTTAGAATTATTAGAATTTTTAGGATATTTTGTTAAAAATTTATAATAAATCCAAATGACTTCTAAAATCCTTAAAATTTGTCAGAGATATTTAGAAATAAATTTTAAACAATTTCTAAACTTTTGATTTATTTTTAAGATCAGTTTCAATTTCTATAAATTATTGTTTTTATTAAAAAATAATTAAAAAATTTCAATATAATGTATTTTTGTATTTCTTGATTTATTTATATTTATCTGATTTATTGGTTAAAACTTTTTTTCAATTGAAGTTCTCTTGAAAAAGTTCTGAGGGTTTAGTTGTACAAGAGTATGTTTGTAAATTTCTGAAAAACTTTTGTTTTGACTTATACCACTTCATTACAAAGTGAAAGTGGCATTTACATTTTTCTTTTCTATTGATTAGTTAATCAAATCAATTGGTTGAGATTCCTTAGTTCAAAGATTCAATTTATTAAGTTTAATGGTGAAGAGGGTATAATTGTAATTTTTGAAACATTACAAATGTTTCCATCTTCACATTTAAACAATGAGTTTTACTGTTTTGCTGCTAGTTTAGTGAGTTCAAATTAGGTTTTGATGGTTTTAAGTTTATAAAGTTCATTTTGGGGAATTAATAGAAACAATCGTAGATTTATTGACTCTTTGGAAATGCTTCAACACTCAGGTGGATTATGCAGGTGCATGACCAAATTTATATCAGATTTTTTTGAGTCCAGATTATCTATCCCATAGAGAACACAGGGTGACAAAATTTAAGATAAGGTTCTGTCCTACTTAATTTATCCATTATTTGGAATTTAAAGATATTTAACTTGTGTTAACAATTCCTACTGCAATGCAAATAAGTTTAAAATTTCCCCTAAATAAATTCTAATTATCCTACTTGAATTGATGATAACTAGGCATTAAAGTGACCTTTACTTACAGTGATAATAGTTGAGTGTACAAAATGAGAAAAATGCAAATTGAAGTGTGGCTAGTTATAAATGAAAGCATTTATCTTCTTTACCCTCTCTTGGGTCTTTAAGCCCTGCTTTGATCCCAAAAATAGTTATCTCTCTATTTATTTGCATCTCCTTATGTAGCACTTCTGCTTCATACCGTATAGTTCAACATGATTTTCCTAGTTGTTCATGCCACAGCTCTCCCAAGTCATTTTGGATTTACAACAAATTTTAACAAATCATTTGGCCATAATGATAGGTAAATAAAAAGTAGAAGGAAAATCAGTACATTAACAGGTTAAAAAGAATTTAAAATAATTTTTAAATTCCTGCACATCCTACCACATTCCCACAAGAAATTGGTAGAGAAGATTACTCAGAAAACATAGATAAAACCACAAGGATTCATTGAAATAGATAAAATTTAAAGACCAACAGAAACGTTCAATACTTAAACACAACAACACTAATCTCTCTCCATCAAAACATCCTTGAAAATGCTCCACACAAGCCATTGCTACTCCCCTGTAGATTCTCCTCACATTAAAACTCAAATCATCACTAATTCTCTACTCTAGACTTGCTCTCTCCTGCCTAGAGCAAGCCTTCTACTCTACATATATATCTCTCACGATCAGTGGAACTTCCTATCCTTCTCCCTCCAGAAAATATCTTCACAGATCTCCATGTTTTACTTAAATATCCCTTAATATCCTCATTCAAATTGCTTCCTGTTTGCCCAAATTATGCTTTAAAAAGGTGGATCAAACAGTAACAACTGCACAGAATTCATTTCCAGCACTTATAAGCCCAAATTTTCTGGTGCAACGGCCTTTGCATTCACATCTGAGGCCTTGGCGCCCACTGGCTGGTGCCTATATACTGACTTCTTAGGTCACAAATATTGTGACTGGAACCTAAGCTCCCAACTTTCCTGACTCTATTGCCCCAGCCCACTATTTTAAATTTTTGCTCCATTTCTCCTCCTTTTCACTCCAAATATTTTCCTATTCATTCCACTCTTAATAGATATAATACCTACAAGAAAAACATAAAATACCTTTCTTAAAGTGCATTGTCATCCAAAAAGATGTGCACAACATAAAGGAATTCATACAATCTTTTTCCACATCAAAATCCTCAAACTTAGAGGTTACTTATCCTCAACTTGCACTAAAATATTAATATCAAAATAGTTTAATATGAGGTTGTGGGTTTCATTAAATATCAATAACTTTAGCTTAGAATATTCATAGAGTATCTATAGGTTAATTATAGTAAATAAGCCTAATTCCAGGGTATAAGAAACTTTTCATTCAACCAAGAAAATATGAATTTTTAGTTAATTCAAAAGGCGTTTAGTAATTGTTAGTATGGTACCTTAGATTAAAGGAAAATAGAATTAAGTTCTCTATTTAAAAAGGGTTGCTAGTAAATCATAAATAAAAGGAATCATAAATAAAAGGAAGTTTAGGAAATTAATATAGCTTCAACTTCAAAAAAGGTTTAGTGAAACCAATTTTTAACAAGGCTCACACGCCTTAAAATGTGCTTCTTTTTATGTACATTTTATAAACATTTTTAAAGATATTGCACTTTAATGGAAAGTATTTTGTGTGGTTTTTATTACAAGTATAAGAGATGGTCATTTAATAGGAAAAGTAGCAAAAATGAAGCAAAATGGGGCCAAATGGAGCAAAGAAGCACAAAGTGAACTAGCATCTAGGCATTAGGTAGTTAATTGTGGCTTCTAGAAGGTTGGCGTCTAGGCACCAAGATCAGTTTTCTCCAAAATGCATTGAATTTGGAAAAATTTTGAAGAGACACCTGAATTGCTCATGGCTATTTCGTGAGTTATTTTAACAGGAGTCTTTAGTTGCCAAAACATTGAGGACTTTTGGACTCTCTTGAAGGTTTTTAGTGTGTATGTGTGAGTTGCAGAGTTTTGAGTAAAAGACTTTTTAGTCTGCGTTTTGGTGAGTTTATTGGAGAAAATAGTTCATTAAACTTTAGAGGATTTACTTGAGTAAGAGTTTGAGAAAAGTATTTTGAATTATTGTTTCAGTTTTGTTTAACTATGTAAACATTAATAAAAATATAAATCATATTTTGTTTTGTCATCTTCTTACTCTGCTTCATTGTTGGTGCATGGCACTGTCAAGTGGTAGGAGAATCTTAGCTTCGCCTGATCTGATGTAACCAAGATCAGACCAATTCCTTCTTTGCCTGGTATCATTGTTTGTAATCCTTTGTCTCTTCTGGCTGCTGAAGCTCCATTGAAGTACTTCTCCCAATGTCTGACACTTAGTTGTTCCACTTGCATTATCTGGTCATCTAATAGTTCATCATTTAGGGGGACCGAGCTGGCAGCGGGTACGTTGTGAGAAAGTTTGTTAGAATATGCCCTTTGATAGAGCAAAGGGGAACGAAGGTTATATCAAATTGCAAAAAAATTATCGACCACTTGCAAAATGCCCGGAAAGTGTTAGTTGAGTCATCAAATATTGCAACACATTAACTTTCAAAATCAGGCCAATCTTATGAGACATGTAATGTTTAAGCTTTTGAGCGGCGAAAATTAAAGCTAAACAATATTTCTCAATGGGAGGATACTTTACCTCTGCCAGTATTAGGCATCGACTCAAGTAGTAGAGTACGTTTTCCTTACCCTCATCATTAACTTGAACAAGTAAGGCTCCAAGGGAATCGTCTACGGCTGCGGTATAAAGTATGAATGGTCTACCCGTGATAGGGGCTGCTAAAACATGAAGTGTCGTCAGGTTCCACTTAATATCTTTGAAAGCTCATATGAATGACTCTCCCCAAACGAATTAGGAATCCTTTTGAAGTAAATTCAAAAAGGGTTGACACCTTCCTAACAAATTGGATATAAAGCATTTTAAATACGTTGATTTCCCTTGAAAAGAACATAATTGTTTCAAGGCTTTGGGAGGAGCCATTTCTAAGATAGCTTTAATCTTCTCTGGGTCAATTTTGATGCCGCGATGACAGACAAAAAATCCTAGAAATTCTCGGAGGTAACGCCGAAGCCTCACTTTACGGTATTCATCTCGATATTATTTTATTATAATTTGTTCAAATATGATCCTCAAATCATACAAATGGTTATCCTTTACTTTGCTCTCGATGACCAACTCATCCACGTAGCACTCAACTTGCTTGTAGATGAGGTCATTGAAGATCTTGGTCATTGCTCTTTGGTATGTAGCTCTGTTGTTCTTCAGTCCATATGAAATTATGGTGTATTAGTAAATCCCGATCGGAGTTCTGAATGTTGTAAGTGTTGCGTCTTCTAGAACCATCTTGATTTGATTGTAACCTAAAAATCCATCCATAAATGAGAAGATCTTGTGTACCGATGCAATTTACACCATCAATTTTGGTATCAGCAAAAGAAACACATCCATTGGGTGTGCCTTGTTTAAGTCTCTGAAATTGACACACACTTGAATATGTACATTCTTCTTCTTTACTGGCACGATGTTAGCCAATCACATGGGATATTGCTCTTCCCGCAAAAAGTTTTTATCTATGAATTACTTCACCTCAGATGTGACTTGTTGTTCTATATCAAAGCACATTCTTCTGGGAGCATGCTTCACTGGTGTTATACTTTGATATACTCTTTGTCAATGAACTGCAACCTCTGGAGATAATCCTAGAATTTCGTCGTAACTCCAGGTGAACCAATCTCTGAATTCTGACAAAAACATGATCAAATCTGTAGATTTTGCTTCACTGATTAAGGGACTTATAAAAGTTGGTCGAGGCTGCTCCTCAGTCCCATGGTTGATTTCCTTTAATTCAACTACTGTTGATTTGATTTCTTCTTTGAATTTAAGTGGAGCATCATTGATCAGTTGATCTTCAAATTCATCATGAATGTCGAGGCAATCTCCATTTGTTTGGCTTGTAACAACCATGCAAAATACTAAGTCATCGACCGGTCCTATCGTTCCAAACCTGAGAACCTCTTTTGAATTATGTATCTTTCCTTTTACATTCCATAATCTTTCAAATAATTGTAACTTATCTTTTGACATTTGCTTTGGCACATATCCTTGTTGAATTAGTTTTTACACATATGGGAAAAAGTAACCAAAAAGGTAATTCCATTAAATCATTAGAGTTGTTTTCTTCGAGAATTATACATGGTTCAGAAGTAGATGAAGAAGCCCGATAAAACTTGATCGACTTAAATCCACCATTATGGACATCCTTGACCTTCATACTCTCGATCTATTGAGGATGGAACGGAGTTAGGGTCATGGCTTGAACATAATAATTAATTCAATCGTACATAGATTCATATTCATTATTTTCTATGTCTTCCAAAGAGACCTCAAACTGAGGCTTCTTCTGACTTATCATCATTGCTTCTTTTCTGAATTCATCCTCATTGAAGCTTCCTTCTGCAATCGATGCTGATCATTGGCTTTGTCGATTCAACAATCTAGTGAGTTCTTACTTGCACGCGTCCCTGACCTCGACCTCAGGTGCATGGGCTAAGAGAACCTCCACCAACTCGTTGTAAAGGAGTGATGGGAGATCGTTAAAGCGGAGGTGGACGCCCGCATTCTCGTGATCCTCTTGAATCTTCCAGCTTCTACGTGAATGCCCACTTCATGTATCGAGAAAGGTTGTAAATCTCCCTCGATGTAATTTTTATGTCCATATTTGTAGTACTTGATACATTGATGTAGTGACGACGGGACCGTATTGTACCCATGAAGCCATGGTCGACCAAGCAGGGTATTGAGTGAAGTATCTGCATCAATGACATGGAATTTTGCGGTTGTTACTAGATCTCCAACTTACATTTGCGAGGTTACGGATCCTGTGGCTATTTCTCCCTTCTGGATGAATCCTCTTAACATCATCTTATCCGTAGTGAGCTCTCGCATGCCGATATCCAAGTCGGCTGACATCCGTAGACTCACTATGTTAGGCGACGCTCTAAGATCTACTAACACTCTAGAAAGTATGAATCTGCCGATAATGATAGAAATGTAAAGCGGACCATTGTGATCGACATTACAGAGTAGCAAGTCTTCATCAGTGAAGGTTACGCTAGGCTGTCTCGTCAAAGTATAAATTCTATCTGAGGATGTGCCAGCCAACTGTGCTGAGAAAATGTCTGAATTAAGTAGAGCCTTGACTAGATTTTCTCTCATCTCCATTGACAGGATTAGAGCGTCGTAAATGCTTATTTTTGCTGGCAACTTCCTAAGATGAGGTAGTACATTGTGATCCACTTTATTTGAATTTATAATTTCATTTCAAATCTATACTCTTCCGTTGCTGGAGGCAGTTCTTCTTGAGTAATTATCTACTTTCCTTTCTCCACTGGAGCTGTCCTTGGAGGTAGAATTTTTCCACTTCTTAAATGTACTTCTATTATTTCTTCCTCCTCTAGACCCAGAGGTTCTCCTGTCGTTGTAGCTGATTTTTCTGGTAGTGTTTCCGTATCTAAAAATTTCCAGTTGATTGTAATTGTTGTTCCTTTGCACTCGAGGACTGGCTCATCGCTTCTCGTACTATCGTAACCAGTGTTCTCGATATCTTCTCTATCTTTGTCAAATTTTTCAAAACGAAATAGTATGATTTGATATCATTTTGGGAATCAAAATGGGGGTTAGATAGGTTGTGATTTGTTACGTCATCACTAGAGACAGTAAGAACGTAGCCAAAATATCACTCTTATAATTATATGACTCTGGAGGGGAGGAAAGGAAATTTTACAGAGTTAACGATTCGAGGGATTTCTCCCCCAAATCTGATACAACTAATCTAACGAGGGTAGCACCTATCCTAGCCTTCACGCTATCAATCTCGTCTCGTCTGAGGCATCCTTCTTCTTGCTCTCTTGCTGCGGTGATCTCTCTGGTGTAATTTCCATCTTTGGCTTTGGAGGTAGCAGACTCCATGCGACGGCTTGCTCTGAGGCGGTCTAAAATGGATCCAGTATTTTCTTAGAAGACTTGGCCTAGACCGTGCTCCATTTATCTCTATTGGCATATGGATCTATCAGGTAGAAGGGCTTGGCTGAAACCATATTTACAGAACCTCTTTCAGGTTCCTTTAAATATTCTTTCTGGATTGTTATATTTCCTTATTTATAGTTCTTTTCAAGCCAATTCCTAAAGCTGAAACATCGTTCTATAGTGTGTCCGAGCAACCTGTGGAATGGATAGAAGTCGGGATGGTCCTTCTTGTTAATCTCTTCCAGCTTCTTCAGCTGAGGCAATCTAAACTCGGGCTTCTTCATCAAGTTTCTGAACATATTAGCTACGACATTGTTGACCTCATTTTTGATGAGGTCTCCTCTTCTTCTCTTTAGTACTTAGGATCTAGCCTTAGGCTTTTGCTTTGACTAATCTTAGAGGACTAGAAGTGGAACCCACCCTTTAGAAATTTCAAACCACTTCTTAACTCCCCGCAAACTCCACAAACTTGATCGTAGACCCCTAATCACCTAGAGGGTTGAAATCAAATGTGGAAGTTTAAAGGATGAGTTCCTATAGGACTCTTTGGCCTTAGGATCGCCTCAGGTGGCTCGGTCCGGTGAGGGCTGATTTACACATACACTACATTTATACACTACACTTTCACAGTACCTCCTAAAACCACACCCATACCCAACTTGATCTCCTGACTCATGAAGGTGATTCACATGGATGGTCCTTAACCCCTCAGCCCTTGGCTAAGAGGGTTAGGAACAACATAGTGGATGCCTCAAATGAGTCCCTTCATGGCTCATGTGGGCTTGATATGGCTTCATGGCTCAACCAAAATGATTTCATTCCACTAACATTCACCTAATCTTCAATTTTGCAAATTTTCAATTTTTGACCCCCGGGACCCTACACCCGCTTAGCCTACCCAAAACCCTTGAAACCACCCAAAATTTGCAAAATCACCTAAATTACCCAAAATTTCTCAAAACCAATCCCAAACATCCCCACATTACTCAAATTGATCATTCATAGCCAAAAATACCAAAAATTCCAAAATACCTCTCAATACCCTCCAAATACCCAAAATGCCCCTCTTAGCCAAAAAATCCAAAAATTCAGAAAATTCCCAGAAAATTCCAAAAAATCCCAAATATTCCTAATTGCATTTTGTTCAACTACACCATGGGCCAATTTTGTTAATTTACCCCACTTTTATCAAAATCCCCAATTTGGCCCATTTTTAACCCTAAGTGAACCCAATGTCAAACCAAACCTACCAAATTGACCCATGTTCTGGTCCAATTCAATTCTAAACTTCTCAACATTCCCAACACCAATCTAGGCCAAATCCAAGTCCAATTTGATTGACATTTGGATCCAATTTCACTTTTGGCCTTAAAGCCCAATTTGGACCCATGACCCAAACCTAACCCAAACTAACCCAATTCAACTCCAATTAACCCCAAATCTTTTCTAAACCTTCCTTAACATTCCCACAAACAAAACACTAACATGATTTGCCCAAAATTTAGATCCAAACCCCACTCAAATTCAACCCAAAGCTAAAAGGCCCAATTTTGACCTAAACCCAAACCTAACCCAAATAAGCCCAAACCCCAAAATCAAAACCCAACCAAAGCCAAAACCTCTTTGAAACACTCCCATAAACATTTCTAAACATTTATTTTACATCAATTTCAACCCTAGCCCAACATTGGCCCAAGTTAGCCCAATTTGACCTATATTGGCCCATTCACCAAGGAAGCCCAAATTCAACCCAACTCAAACCCAAATCACTCCCAACTTGCTTCAAATCACTCATGACACATCCATGAACTGAACCCAAAATTTGTTTGGCCCAATCCTTCACAAAATTCCCATCCGTAAATTTATTTTCAAACCAAAAGCCCACTTTCTTAAACCATCCTAAAAGCCCAAAACTTCATGCTAAAGCCCATATGACAAATTCTTCTCATCATACACTTAATTAAAATCATCCCTAAGTTCAAATCAATCATCAAATGGTTCCAAATCAAGCCATGTGCCAAATCCCATCAAATCACTCCTAAATTACCAAAATTCCTGAAAACCTCTTTCATGAAAGTTGACTTAGCTTTTTCCAAGCCAAAGGTGAGCCATGAAGTCATGCATGAGCCACATGTGAGCCATGAAAGCCTTGGACACTTCACCATACCCAAAATGGCAAGAAGAGGGGACCCTTTAATGATTCTCTTAAGAGTGATTAACCACTCCCATGTTTCCCCTAACTCTTGCTTAAGCTTAATTGTACTTGGATTGTGACTTGACCTCACTAATCAAGCCGATCCAAGTGACTTTCCCTTCAGCCCAAATTGGCCTTGGAGGGTGAACCTAACCCAAAACCAAGGGTTGACCCATTTAGACCCCAAAACTAGCCCTTTCCCATTCCACTTTGATTCAAACCCTTTACACATGTCCATGGCCAATTAACTGCACAAACCTCCAGCCCTGACCCACCTGGACCTGAGGGTGACCCATGCCTGCCGGCCAGCCGCCTGGGTCGCCGGAAAACACCATGGCCGAGACCTTGAGAGGAGGCAAACTTTGGAATTCCACCTTGTTGAGTTGCCCCATGCCCAATGGCCACCATGGCTGTTCTTCCCTTGACCTAAGCAGCTGATCCCAAGCCCTAACTCCCCCTGGGAGGCCCTCCACCCTCTCCTATTTAAACATCACCTCCTCTCGGCCATGGGTGTGCTAAACCAGACCTTACTGAAACTCTGCCAAAATTTCTCCAGATCATTCTCCATACTTAGAGCAGTTGATCCCCAGTGCCAATTTGCCCTAATCCCCACCAACGAGCCCAATTTCTCGACCAAAATTCCACCCAAAACCAGGACACTTCTCCATAGTGGATCAATCCTCAAATTGATTGGTCCTACACCTTCACCAGACCAAGGGAAGAAGTCCACCAGCAAAAGCCCCCTCTCCAGGCTACCCATCTGTTCCAGACTCCAAGCTTTGTGATCGAGCTTGGTCGAAATCATACGTAGGCACTTCACCAGACCAGGAGACCTCATCTGGGGCTTGCTGGGATCCAATCGAAGGTGACACAACCCTCAGATTGAAGCCACACTTCTCTGAGCAAAGGTATGAGCTAACTCTTTATCCCGAGCTTCTGGATATTCTTCATTTCAAATGCCTTAATTTCAATGCATGATCACCATATAGATGTATTCGTCTCTTCAAGACGAATCCATAGAGCATATGAACACGAAAATCCGTTGAGAAATGAGTGAGTTCTTAGGGTTTTAGTGTGGACGGCTCTCGGGTGAGGACGCTTGGGGATGATGAACGGATGCCGTTCATTCCATACACGCGCGGACGGACGGTCAGGATCGCGCCGGATGAGGAGACGGAGCGATACAGCGGGCCCCTGGAGCGCTGAGTCGGATGGCGGCGTCGTATCAGAAAGCGCCACGCGGCGCTTTGGAGATGCTAAGGTTGACGCGGCGCCGATTCGGATAAATAGAAAAATAGGGATTTTCTTATTTATTTAATCCCCTAAACTTCAAAAATGCATAACTTTGTGTAGAAAAATCAGAAAAATAAAATAAAAATACCCTTTTGCTCAGTGAACAGAGGAGAATAATGTGGAAAAGAAATCATTTAATTTCATCAAGTATTTTATTTTTAATGATTTATTTACCCTCTGCATTGTTTTAATTCTCCATGCATATAGGAAATTCACCATGGCATGAGGCCATAGGGCTTTTGAAGCCTCTGAATTTGGGAACATTCCCTGAATTTTCTAAAGTCAGAGGCCATCCCTATGAGAAGTTATTGATTTTTCAAATTCATGTTACTGTTTTGAGTATTTTAAATCTAATAATTATCATGTTGTGAAATAAATTCTAAGAAAATTTGGTGATGTTTCTTATGATTAGAGGACCCTAAGAAAAATAGGTTTTGAATTAATTCACTTGGAATAACCCTAATTGGCTTAAACACCCAAAATAGGTCCTTAATTAATTATAGCTAATCATACACCAAATTGACTTGAAATCAATTCTCCACTGACCTTTAGGATCAGAGGAACCCACCATAAAAATTTGAAGTCAATTGGACTTGGTTAGCCCTACTAAATGGGTTGATTAAGGCATTTAGCCAATTTAAAGTTTAAAAATTCATAACTTTCAAAATGCTTTTAAAAAATTCACCAAATTGGTTTTGGAGCCTCTCTGATATTAGGGGAATTTAAGAAAATTAAAATTTCAATTTTCTAAAAAAGTTAATTTTTTGCATTATTTTAATATTTTAATAAATAAAAAAATAATAAAAATCAAAAAAATAATAAAATTCACTAAAATGTCACATTTTGAATTCTAATCACTTAGGAACAAACTCCATATTTTTCTTAAGTCTCTATGATGAGATATTAAATTTTAAAGCCCTAAGGTAATTTTAAAATTTAAAAAAATGTATATTTCTAGTATTCCCATTAAAATAATTCTAATAAATCAAAGAAAAATCAGAAAATTGTAAAAATTGATTCTCTGATTTCCTTGATATCAGAGAGATTTTTGAAAAATATAAAATTCATTTTTCAACCTTTATTTTATTTTTAAATTAATTATTACTCCAAAACTCAAAATAATTATAATAAAAAGATTATAATTCAAAAAATCACCAAAATTGGTCCAAGTGGTCCTCTGGTCATTAGGAATGTTCCATAATTTTCTTAAGGACAGATACTTTCCCTTGGTCATATTATTAAATTTTCCTTGGAAATCCCTATTTTCCCCCAAAAATAATTACATAAATAAATTAAATACAGAAAAAATCACATTTTCTCCTCTCATGTCTTTATTGACATATGAGTGAAGTCACATAAAAATTTCAAGTTCATTTAAGCTCAATTTAGTGAGTTATGAAATTATTAAGCTTGATGGGCAAAATGGTAATTAAAATTTTAATCTTTAATTAAAACTTTAGGCTTAATAAAATTAAAGAGTAAAATATTTGATCCTAATCTGATTTGGATGATTGAAATTTAAATAATTAAAGGGTAGAAACCTATTAAACAATTTAAAAATAACTGAAATGTACTTTAATTAAATAATTGATTAAATTTGGAAGAATAATAAAATTGGAATTATTAAACTAGGGATATTATTAGGAAGAGATTTGTTCTTTAATTTAAGAATCCCTA
Organism: Papilionanthe hookeriana x Papilionanthe teres; assembly: GCA_022702705.1. Lineage (NCBI taxonomy): Eukaryota > Viridiplantae > Streptophyta > Magnoliopsida > Asparagales > Orchidaceae > Papilionanthe > Papilionanthe hookeriana x Papilionanthe teres. The sequence goes on along the minus strand of CM040432.1, from coordinate 11,499,418 downwards.
AATTAATCATCTCAATAATATTTAATTCCTAATTAAAATGATAATTCAAATTTAAGATTTAAAATGCTAAATGACTTAATCATTAAATTGAATTAAAGTTAAATTATTTAAATCAAACCCTTTTAAAATAAAATATTAAATTAAAATTAAAAATAAAATTAAATTTAAATTAAATTAAATTAAATTAAATTAAATTAAATTAAATTAAATTAAATTGAATTAAATCAAATTAAATTAAAATCAAATTAAATTAAATTAAATTAAATCATATCAAATTAAATTGAATTAAATTAAATTAAATAATAGAATCAAGTTAAAATTAAAATCAAATTAAATTAAACTAAAATTAAAACTAAACCAAATTAAATTAAATTAAAGTTAAATTGAAATAAAAATAACATCACCTAAGACATAAAGAAATTCAAAAAATAAATCTAAAACAACTTGAACACTATTCCAAACTTAATCTCATTAATTGAAATTAAGTTAAATCATAAATCATTTGAACATCAATTTACCCTCGAAAGCTTTTGTTGTCACAACTCCTAAATGGAGTGTTAAGTGAAGTGTTACCTGACTTATAGGATATTCAAATGTCCTAGTTCACTGAGCAAGGTAACAAAACTTGAACTCCCGGACGATTAATTCATTTGAATAATTAAATTCTCTTAGACTTAAAATAATCCTAGAAATATGGAAAAGATGTTTAAGACTCGTCTTAAGAACTTCCTCGATATGATAGGATATTTATAAGAACAATTGAACTTAATTGTTCTTTGATGAAGAAAATCGTCCTCAAACCAAAATACAAGAACCTGGACGTCATAGGAGATGACTAGCTATAGGATTAGGAACTTGGTAGAAAACCATAACCCTTCCCTTAGCTTTACCTAGGAACTTTTTTTAAATGCTTAAATATTCTAATTGTGTTTTAAGTGCAGCTTGGGATGACGGGAAGACCCTCCAGGTACGCTTTTATTTTATTGTAATTTACCTTATTGCAATTTATTTAATCGCATCGCACTTAGTTTTTCTTGCATGAGAAACAACTGTTGCATGAAAACCCACACCTTTAGGATAGCCCCTAAAACTGAAACCAAAACTAAATTAAAAGTCATTACAAGATAAAATTCACTGCCACAACATTTCAAAATATAAAACAACTCAAAATTTAATCACAAACAGAACAACAAAACTACAACTACAACTAAATTAAAACGTCTTGTTGGATGATCGGGAATACCTCGGATGATGTAACCTACGTGTTGCTAACGGGATTTCCCACGGTCTAAATGAAAGTGTGGAACTCATTCAGTTGAGTTTAGCAAATTCATCTGGACTAAGTGAATCCGATAAAAATAACGATGCCGGAAGGATGGAACCGTGGGATCTTAACCGGTATTGTTATAATCAACTTTAAGATTTGTTCAATTAAAATATTAAAAAAAAAACACCTGGATTTTAAGATTTTCTCTAAACCAAAATACTTCTCTCATCTCCTGATTTATGATTTCTAAAACTAAACCTCTGCAACAACAAGGAGCTCGGAGCATGGTGGGCAGCACGGCCATCGTCATCAGCAAAACTTGAGTCTACTTCAGCAAAACTTTCCTTAGAATTAAATAACCAAGCCATAGGACTTCGAGGTAGTTTGCCTAGTGCAACATAAATCCTCAACCTTCTGTTAGGCATTTGCATAATCATGTTATGCAAATTAAGCCCTAACTGGTTTTAGGATTCTGAGGAAGTTGTTGGTACGACATAAACCCTCACATCTTCGAGGCTATTTGTATGATTATGTCATACTAATATAAGTCCTAATTAATTAAAATTGGCAGTATTACAGCATTAAATAAACTCTCAAATTGAAGCCAAACAATAGGATAGTTTGGGAAGTTGCCAAGATTCTTCTTGGATCCTCAGCTTCTCCTACTTTTCTTCCATTGGACTCCTGAAATTAACTGTTCCAAATTTGATCCATTCCCTATTGAAATTCCAAAATTCAATCCTTTGAAAACTTAAACTTTGAAATTCTTGAGAGCGTAACTACTGATTATTATCGAGAGTTTTCTTAGGTGATTCCCGTCACTTAAGATGTAATTAACTATAGGGGCTTGCCCTTATAGGGAATTTTAAGAACCCAGGTAATATAAACCCTGTTTAATGTTTTCATATTAAGCAGGGGAACTTGTCGACTTATAAAATTGGTTCGCAGACCAAACGGATATCACAAATCTCATAGTTTATTTAATCGAGCCCCATCATCAAGCAGTGTGTCTATTCTTTGGGAAAGATACACGATTTGTGGTGCGGTGCTCGTTTATATAAACTATTTGGGATGTGAGATCGGTTTGATTTCATATCTTAAAACTTTCAAACTTAAAATTACTTTCAAAATCAAATGTTATCTTTTAAACTATATATTTAAATTAAATTTAAAATTATAAAAAAATTCGCCGACAGACATCATCTTTGAAGGAATAGTTCCTGCATAATCATTTTGAAATCGTTAGACCCTATCATCCATTTGTCCTATACGACCTTTATTACTGACTAGCCTGATTATTCTGCTATGGTTGGGGTTGACCATACTGCTGAGACTAATTGTACTATGAGGATAACTATACTGGGGGGATCGATCGTGTTCTTTGCGGTATCGCTTAGCCTCGAATCCTCATCGGCTGCTTCTCTTTACCAATCGTTTCCACTATGCCAAATCTCTTCTCATATGCTCTATATGCTTAACTTCCTCTTATGAACTGCTTGCTTTGCTAAGTAGCTTCTCAAAGGACTTAATAGTAAGACCCTTAAGCATGTAATTCACTGGACCTTGGATACTCTTTACTAGTATCTCAATCACGTGTTATTCCTTTAGCTGAGGCTCACACTTCATGCTTAAGTTCCTCCATCTCAGAATGTAGTCGACCAGAGTCTCTTTGAGTTTCTGCTGTTCCACTACGAGATTTCCTATAGTAGCGTGGTGTTGTATTTTGGCGAATCATTTTAGGAACATGTACTCCAATTTTTCCAAGGTCTTCACTGATCCGTTGGGTATTTCTGCATACCAGTCGAAGGATATCTCTGACAAGCTGCTGACGAACTGTCAGAACAATAGAGCTTCACTTCCTCCTGTGTTGCAACAAATGGCTCTAAAATTTGCTATATGCTGACGGTGGTTACCGTTACCATCGAACGTCTTGAAAGTCGGGGGCACAAAGCCTGTGTGGTAAGGTACGACATTGAATTACTCTGGGTATGGTCTACCCTTTGAAACTTATGCCCCAACTTTGGACTAAGCCAAGGCCTCCCGAACTTGTTGTTCGACCATTTTTTAATATCTTTCTCTAGTAGACTCGGAGTTGAATCCTTCTTTGGTGGTTCTTCTTCATTGGTAGAAGCGACCTCTCTTCTTTTATCCATGATATGTAAAATTTCAAGCTGGTTAACATCTGGAGATGCCACTGGTCGTAAGTGCAACTGTCCATGTAGCATGGCCATGGAGATCATGTCAAGTGGCCATCTCCTTCATCTTCTTTTCCATATGACTAATCTGTTCCTATCTTCTCAAAATGGCTACTTGAATCTTATCTGCAATGTTTTCCTCACTAGGAGCGTCATGCGCAGACAACGTGGACCTAGTCTTGACGATATTAATTTCATAAATTCTTCCTCCATATAATATGATAGGTAGTAATCTTCATTATTGACATCTAGTCCTTGTTCTCTTGCTAATTCTAAAATCTCAGCTTCGAGCTTTTGAACTTTATCATGAAACACTTTCTCTTTAATCAACTTCAGATCTATAGGCTTCCCTTGACTATCACTTCTCTCTGCAACTGACCCAGAAGCAACAAAGGTAGTGGCAACGAGAATATCAGACTCTTGATCCATCTTATGATCCACGGACTTCTCGGAGCATACTGGTGCAACGAACTTTGGTACCCACAATATCCTCTTAAAATTCAGCGCCTTGAGATGGTGTGTCTCGGCGAGGACATTGAAGTGGTGAGGAGAAGTGTGCTCTCTAGGGTGCAGACCATGTACAGAGGCAAACAATCATCTCATACTCTTCTTGTTCTAGAATTCCTTATAATCATCGATAAACGATACTCTTGGACCCACATGAGACTTGACCGATCTGTGCACTGTGGGTGGCGGAGTGGCAGTAGTAGCTTCTGTAGTGTTGGTAGCGGTACCGACACGTCTCCCTAAATGAATTCTGGCAGGAACACGAACTGACAGTGCTTCAAACAATCTTTGTACTAGATGGTCAGATCTCTTTTCTTAGAATCTCATTCTTCATTTTGGGGATACCGTGCATCCCATTCTCTTGAGGAGCTTGGCAACGGAACATCCCTCTTTCTCGGGTAACTTCTAGAACACACTGCGGACTTGGGTGACGGGTGTTGGCCTCTCCCTCACCTCGTCATAACCATGTGGTGACGGCAGAGTAGCAGCAATCTTATGGAGGCTTTCATTTTTGGTCGTATTAACCAACGAGTAAAACTGATTCCCTCAAAGTAGCAGAATGGTCTCCAGTAAACTGAGTTCCTCCTTGTGAGGAATCTCATCAATCACTTGCAAACTTGTAGCTTTTGTCCTCGTGACTTTGAGAATCTTACGACTGCAGTTCCTCCTCTGAGACTTATTCGATGTGGGAACTCTAGAGCTAGAACCAATCTAAAAAACTGATGGCGCGGCAAGAAAAGCATCATCGAAATCTTCTTCATACAAAAATTCCTTCCTTTTGGAAGATGAGAAGGTAGGTGTGGTGACGGCAAAACCAGTAACAACAGGGGTAATGACTCTCTTGGGCACGAAGGTGACTGACTTGATAGGGGCGGGAGCAACATTCACTTTCTTAGCATAAGGGAAGTCATAATGGGGGTTCCGTCGAACTCGATAAACCATTCTTGAATTTTAGGAGAAGCAACTTTCACGACGACGAACAGTGATTTTCCAAGCTCGACTTCAAACTCACTAAAGAAGGACCTGAACTGGATCATTGGAGCAGTAAGACGGGCCTCTCGGGAGGCGGGCATGTTGTAGGAGAAGGTAAGTGTAGGGGTCAACTTCATGACTTTCGAAAGGAAAGTTATGAAGGTTAGTGGAGGTCAAAACCTTGTAGTCATAATGCAAACACTACGAAAAATGTCGTTCTCTGAACTGGACACAATTTCATATTATTTGTTTTGAATTTTAGTATTTTATTTTGTCTTTGATTTTCATATATTTATTAAAAGGAGTTATATGATTTAAGAAGGAATGGTTCAATTTGCTGATAGCAAGATCGAACCTGGGAAGCATAAAGCGAAAGTGTGATGTGGGAACCCATATGAGATGCTGCTCACGACACACACTACTTTAGCAAAACTTGTTCACCAACACACATATTGGGGTCTGACCCCACAAAATCAAGAAGAAACCTAAAGACCCTGATCCCCTTTGTTTATGGATGATTAAACAGACGGTCCTGGAATCGAGGAGACTTAAACATATTTTCCCAAGAAAGAAATGGCTAAAGTATGTCAGCAGAAGAATGATAATCAAATTCATGAAAAACATCAACGCATTACCGATGTATGAATATAACTTTTCCTGATCTTTATGAAGAGTGGAACTTGTCTTCAACTGAGTCACCTAGAAATTATTGTCTGTTTAAAGATTCAGAATGATCGGTCGCCGGAATGAGTATCCCGCGCTCGGTTTAAAATTTTTAATTTATAATATATATAATTTAAAAAAATATCATTTTTATTTTTAAATATGAAATCAAACCGATCTCATATATGCAATAGTTTAAATAATTGAACAATACACCACAAGCCATGTATCTATCCCGAAGAATGAATATATTGCTTGGCGGTGTGGCTCGATCAAACAAAGTAAAGGATCCATGACATTCGTTTAGTCTGAAAACCTTTTATGTGGATGGACAACTTCCCCTAACTAGTTTCAAGCAACAAGATAGGGTTTATATTAATATGAGGTCTTTAAGTTTCCTATAAGGGCAAGCCCCTATAGTTAATTACATTTTAGATAACCGAGGTCACCTAATAAAACTCTTGATTTTGATCAGGAAACATTATTTTCATGATTTCTAAAGGGTATGGTTCTTCGAAGTATTGTTGTGATTGAAAATCCAATAGGTGAGTGGCTCAATTTTGGAACTGTTATGATAGGAATCCAAAGGAAGAGAAGATATTGGGAAAACACAGCTCCAAGAAGAATCTTGGTGATTTCCAAAAACTATCCTATTGTTTGGCTCCAATTTAAGATAATTATTTAGTGTTTCATTCTACTAATTATTTAGGACTTACATTCACTTGATACCGATCGTGTGAATAGCCTGGAAGATTGGAGGATTTATGTCATACTCGATGACAAGAGACTCAAGACAAGTTAGGGCTTATATTGCACGAGGTGCAAAGGTCCAAAGAGATAAAGTGAGGGTTCATGTTACACTAGTCGAACTACCTCGATGTCCTATAGTTTGTTATTTATTTCTAAGGAATTTTACATTTAAGATTGTCATGTAGCCCACTGTGTACGCTCCAAGCTCTTCGTTCTAGCAGATTAAGTTTGAGAAAAGTTAAGTTGAGGACATGTGAGAAGTATCGTGTTTTAGAAATGTTTAAAATGATATGTCTTAATGTCTTATTAAGGGGAATATTTAAGTTGATTATAGTGACACCGGTTAGGATCCAACAGTTACCTCATTCCGGACCACTATTTTGTTTGGATTAACTTAGTCCAGATGAATTTACCAAATTCAACAAAATGAATTCAATACTTTCATTCAGATCATAGGAAATCTCGTTAGCAGCCGTAGGTTGACTCATCCGAGAGATTCCTATTGACCTCATTTTTATAACAGGTCAACCTTTTGGCCTAAAAAGTCAACCTTGGTCAAAATGGTCAATCCTGACCCAATGACCAACCCTGTTGACCCAATAGGTCAACCTTTTGACCTAAAAAGTCAACCTTGGTCAAAATGGTCAATCCTGACTCAATGACCAACCCTTTTGACACAATAGGTCAACCTTTTGACCTAAAAGTCAACCTTGGTCAAAATGGTCAATCCTGACCCAATGACCAACCCTGTTGACCCAATAGGTCAACCTTTTGACCTAAAAAGTCAACTTTGGTCAAAATGGTCAATCTTAACCCAATGACCAACCCTGTTGACCCAATAGGTTAACATTTTGACCTAAAAAGTCAACCATGGTCAAAATGGTCAATCCTGACGCAATGACCAACCCTGTTGACCCCGTAGGTCAACCTTCTAACCTAAAAATTCAACCTTGCCCAAAATGGTCAATCTTGACCCAATGACCAACCCTGTTGACCCCATAGGTCAACCTTTTGACCTAAAAAGTCAACCTTGGTCAAAATGGTTAATCCTGACCCAATGACCAACCCTGTTGACCCAATAAGTCAACCTTTTGACCTAAGAAGTCAACTATGGTTAAAATTGTCAATCCTGACCTAATGGCCAACCCTTTTGACCCCATAAGTCAGCCATTTGACCTAAAAATACAAACTTGGTCAAAATGGTCAATCCTGACCCAATGACCAACCCTGTTGACCCCATAGGTCAACCTTTTGACATAAAAAGTCAACCTTGGTCAAAATGGTCAATCCTGACCCAATGACCAACCCTGTTAACCCCACAGATCAACATTTTGACCTAAAAAGTCAACTTTGGTCAAAATGGTTAATCCTGACCCAATGACCAACCCTGTTGACCCCAAAGGTCAATATTTTGACCTAAAAAGTGAACCTTGGTCAAAATTCTCAATCCTGACCCAATGACTAACCCTGTTGACCCAATAGGTCAACCTTTTGACCTAAGAAGTCAACTATGGTTAAAATGTTCAATCCTGACCCAATGGTCAACCCTGTTAACCTCATTGGTCAACCTTTTGACCTAAAAAGTCAACCTTGGTTAAAATGGTCAATCCTGACCCAATGACCAACCCTATTGACCCCATAGGTCAGCCTTTTAACCTAAAAAGTCAACATTTGGTCAAAATGGTCAATCCTGACCCAATGAGCAACCCTGTTGTCCCAATAGGTCAGCCTTTTGACCTAAAAAGTCAACTTTTGTCAAAATGGTTAATCCTGACCCAATGACCAACCCTTTTTGACTCAATAGGTCAACCTTTTGACCTAAAAAGTTAACTTTGGTCAAAATGATCAATCCTGACCTAATGACCAACCCTGTTGACCCAATATGTCAACCTTTTGACCTAAAAAGTCAACTTTGGTCAAAATGGTCAATTTTTTACCAAATGACCAAATATTGACCCAATGACATGCTTAAGACCCCAAATTGATAAAATTAATCAATAATTAATTTCAAAATTATTTTGATTAATTAAATGAAATTGACTAATAATTTAATTTTTAATATTTTAATTAATTAAATGACATAATTAATTAAAATGAAAATTAAATTAAAAGTTATAAAATGACAAAATGCACCAAAATGAAATGAAAATGACAAAATTAATCAATTAATTGATTTAAAAATTATTTTGATTAATTAATTGGCTAATGATTTAATTTTTAAAATATTTTAATTAATGACATAATTAATTGAAATGAAAAATTAAAATCAAAAGCCATAAAATGATTAAATGCACAAATTAATTAAAAATAATGGAATTAATCAAATAATTAATTCCAAAATTATATTTAATTAATTAATTGACCAATAATTTAATTTTCATATTTTAATTAATGACATAATTAATTGAAATGAAAATTAAATTGAAAAGTCATGAAAAGAGACAAAATTTAATTTTAATAACATTAATATTTATTAAATAATTAATTTGGAATTATTTCCAATTAATAATTGATGAATAAAATAATTTCCAACATTTAATTAATGACATAATTAATTATAAATTGAAATTAAATCAAGAGGGGTATTAAATGGAATTTTTAAACATGTGACATTTTTGTTTTCTAAAAATTCCTAAACTCCATTATGACATCATTCATGACCTCACATGGGTTAGACACAACTCATATGACCCATTAAAGAGAAAAAAACCCATGGATGGCTCATATTTAACCATGGTAAATGGGCATAATGACATGAAAGTGAGGTGGCAAAACCATGGTGATTTAAAGTATGACTCACCCCCTTTGCAAAGTGAGGTGTCTTACCATGGTGAGATGAGTTTAGCCACCTCCCTAGCCACCCAAAGATGAGAAGACAAGGCTTTAACCAATCTTCACACCATGGTTAGCTTATCTCATAACATTTTATAAAAATGTTAAGAGGGGGAGCTAATGTGTCACCACCCCATGAAATGATAAATGAGGTGTTGCAATGAGAAGGTATCAACCATTTGAGTCACCATTAACCTCTCCCTTAGCCAATGGAATGGAAACAAAGAGATCAAAATCTTATCATGACAATTTGGATCCATAATTGCCATGAAATGTGCACTTGCTTAAGTGAAAACATTCTCATGGGAAATGAAGAGGTGATGGTTGGATTACGTGGGGGAGGCTGTACTCCACAGCTTTGACCAAACCATGATCAAATCCTAAGCTAACCAAGGTTGAAACATAGCCATTCATGGCTATCAAAGGACCCTTTGGCAAAAATTTTGAAGAAGACAGAAAAAATCAATAGAAACCTAAGTGCTGCCCAAATCCCTTAACTCCCAACACAAAAAGTCTTGCCAAGGACCTCAGCAACCTATTTCAACCAAGATCAAGCCATAGGACCAGCCCAATCAAGCCAATTTGGCCAAAATCAAAATCAGCCCAAACTAGCCACTTTGCCAAAATTGCTCACCAAGGCTAGCTACAAAACTAAATTGAAGTGACAAAGATCTTCTTTGGGAGTCCTAGAAGCTGACCATCAAGGTTGATCAAGCTCAAGATTGCTGTGGCCAAGGTATGGGTATATTTTGTCAAAAATAATGCATATAATCGAAAAATCATGGGTTAAACTAGCCCAGAAATGTATCATCACCGCATAAATATAATCTATACGTCCAGATGATTCCATAGGTTCAAACATCACTCAATTTCATTGAGAAATGAGTGAGATAATGAGCTTTGAAGTTGGAAGGTTCAAAATATTTTTGAATTTATGGGGATTAATCTTCACTGTCCATTCCCGTGTTTTCGAATAGACGTCGCTGATCGCCTGCCCTCGTGTTCCCTGTTTGGATCCGAACAACGGATCTTCCCGCCTTCGACACATCCAAGGACACGCGGCACACCGTCGAATTTCCGGGCAAGGTTCATACATATTTACCTTAAAAAAATAAAAAATTCATATCTTTTTATCCAAAGCTCATAAAAATAAAATAAAAATACCTCTGGAAAGCTGTTGAAGAGAAGAAAATTATGAGACCAAAATCATAATTTCATTCTCAGTATTTAATTTTTAAATAATTAAATACTCTATGATGAATCCAAACTCAAATGAACTCAAAACAAACATTAATTAGGTTTAAAGACAACTTAAGCGTAATCAAAATCCTTAAACCTTAGGGTTTAATACAAAATCAAAACTTTAATTAAGTTTAAGGACATATTAAACTTAATTAACCCATTAAACCTTAACTAAATTAGGTTTAATATAAAATTCGAACTTTAATTAAGTTTAAGGACATATTAAACATAATTAACCCATTAAACCTTAAGTAAATTAGGTTTAATATAAAATCAAGACTTTAATTAAGTTTAAAGACATATTAAACTTAATTAACCCATCAAACCTTAACTAAATTAGGTTTAAAACAAAGTCAAAGCTTTAATTAAGTTTAAGGACATATTAAAATTAATTAACCCATTAAACCTTAACTGAATTAGGTTTAATACAAAAATCAAGACTTTAATTAAGTTTAAAGACATATTAAACTTAATTAACCCATTAAATCTTAACTAATATATGTTTAATACAAAATCAAAACTTTAATTAAGTTTAAGGACATATAAACTTAACTAACCCATTAAACCTTAACTGAATTAGGTTTAATATAAAATCAAGACTTTAATTAAGTTTAAAGACATATTAAACTTAATTAACCCATTAAACCTTAACAAAATTAGGTTTAATACAAAGTCAAAACTGTAATTAAGTTTAAGGACATATTAAACTTAATTAACCCATTAGACCTTAACTAAATTAGGTTTAATACAAAATATCGATATTTTAATTAAGTTTAAAGATATATTAAACTTAATTAACCCATTAAACCTTAATTAAATTAGGTTTAATACAAAACAAAATTTAACTAAGTTTAAAGACATGTTAAACTCAATTAAAATCTTGAACATCAGGTTTAAGATAAACCTAAACCCTAATTAGGTCTAACCCATTAGACCTAATTAAACCATTAAGTCTTAACTAAATTAGACTTAATCAAACCTAAACCCTAATTAGGTTTAACCCATTAGACCTAATTAAACCATTAAGTTTGAACTAAATTAGACTTAATAAAACCTAAATCCCAATTAGGTCTAACCCATTAGACCTGATTAAACCATTAAGTCCTAACTAAATTAGAGTTAATTAAACCTAAACCTTGATTAGGTTTAATTCATCCTAAAATCAAATAAAAATCCAATTTAAATCATAATTAAGTCTACCACACTAGACTTAATTAATCTATTAAACCTTAACCAATTAAGGTTTAGTCAAACTCAAACCTGAAACAACCCTAAACTTAGGTTCAACCCAACTTCAACCCAAGTTCAACCTTTAACTTAGGTTCAACCCAACTTGAACCCAAGTTCAACCTTAAACTTAGGTTAAACCCAACTGTTGACCTCATTTTTGATGAGGTCTTTTCTCTTCTCTCTCCTTAGTACTTAGGATCTAGCCTTAGGCTTTCCCTTTGAGTATCTTAGAGGACTAGAAATGGAACCCACCACTTAGAAATTTAAACACCTCTTAACTCCCTGCAAACCCCATAAGTTTGATTGTAAACCCTCAAGTCACTTGGAGGGTTAAGATCAAATGTGGAGGTTTAAAGGATGAGTTCCCTATAGGACTCTTTGGTCTTAGGACTACCCTAGGTGGCCTGGTCTGGTGAGGGTTGACCTGCACACATTACACTTTCACACACATTCCAAATCCTAAAACCATTCATACATAGCTTGACTTTCTGACTCATGTAGGTAATTCATATGGATGGACCTTAACCCCTAGGCCCTTGGCTAAGAGGGTTAGGAACAACATAGTGAATGCCTCAAATGAGCCCTCTCAAGGCTCTTATGGGCTTGATATGGCTTCATGGCTCAACCAAAGTGATTCCATTCTACTCAAATTTGATCAATCTTCATTTTTTCAAAATTTTAATTTTTGACTCCCGGAGCCCTACACCCACTAAACTTACCAAATGCCCTTGAAACTACCGAAATTTTGCAAAATTACCTAAATTACCCAAAATTCCTCAAAATCAATCCTAAACATTTCCCCCCACTCAAATTGATCATCCATAGCCAAATATACTAAAATTTCAAAAAATACCCCCCAATACCCTCCAAATACCCAAAATGCCCTTCTTAGGCAAAAATTCCATAAATTCCGAAAATTCCCAAAAAATTCCAAAAAATCCCAAATATTCCAAATTTCATTTTATTAAACTACACCATAAGCTAATTTTGTCAATTTAACTCACTTTTACCAAAACCCCCAATTTGATCCATTTTAAACCTAAAGTGAGCCGAATGTCAAACCAAACCACTCCAATTAACCTCAATTTTGGTCCAATTCAATTCTAAACTTCAATTTAATATCCTTAATATCAATATAGACCAAATCCAAGCCCAAATTGATTAACATTTGGATCCAATTTCAATTTGAAGCCTAAATCCCCTAAATTGGCCTAAACCCAAACCTAACCCAAATAGGCCCAAATCCCAAAATCAAAGCCCAACCAAAGTTGAAAACTCTTTATAACACTCTCCTAAACATTTCTCAACATTAATTTTACATCAAATCCAACCTTAAACCAACATTAACCTAAGATAGCCCCAGTTAGCCCAATTTGACCCATTTTGGGCCCCATTACCAATGAGGCCCAAATTAAACCTATTTCGATTCCAAATGACACCAAACATTCTCCAAATCACTCATGCCACACTCCTAAACTAAACCCAACATTTTTTTAGCCTAATCATTCACAAAATCTCCATCCACCAATTTGTTTTCAAACTTAAAAGCCCACTTCCATAAAGCCTTTAAAAGCCCACTTTCCATCAAATTCGAAAGCCCAAAATCCATCCCCAAGCCCACATGAAACCTTTTCTTCATCATTCCTTCGATAATCCTATTTGACCAAAGTCTTAAACCATCAAGAAATCAACCCATTTGTAGCATTATGGCAAATCCCATCAAAGGAATCCAGAGTTTTCAAAATTCCAAATAACCCTTTTCCATGCAAGTGAGCCAACCTTTTCCCAAGCCATGAGCAAGCCAAATGAAGCCATGGAGCCATGCATAAGCCATATGCAAGACATGGGGAGCCCTTTCCACCTCACCATGCCACTTATGGCAAGAAGAGGGGAGCCTTTCCTAAGCCTTCACTAAACCTTTTTAACCCCATCAATGATACACTTTAACCAAAATTGGCCACCTCACCTTGGATGGGGACTTCACCACACATGTGAGGCTGACCCAAATGATCTCACATCAGCCAAAATCAAGCCTTGGTGAGTGAACCAAGCCAAAACCATGAATTGACCCAAATTGGACCAAAAATGCTCCTTACACCCATGCCATTTAAATCCTTGACTTTACACATGGCAATCCCAAATTGATTGCATCAAAATCAAACTCTGACCTCCCTCCACCTAAACACATATTTTGAACCCACTAATCAACCCCCATGGCCACCCAAAGCTCCACCATAACCTTCCTTATTTAAACCCCACCTCCATGGCCAAGAGGAGGAGATGCAAAGATTACCTTGGGGAAACTCTGCCAAATTGTTCCCAAAGCTTCTCCAAGCACTCCTAAGCTCAATCCAACCATTTCTAATTGAGGCCTCACCACTTGGACAAAGGTATCAAATTTTTTCTCCTCCAACCAAGCTTATTTTAAATTTCTGTAAATATTCACATGCTTTAAGTATATCATCACCATATAGATGTGTGCTACTCGATTAGACGATCATTTTAAAAAAAAATTCACTCAATTTCGTTGAGAAACTAGTGAGATATCAAGGTTTGAATGTAGACGGTTTTGGGTGAATAGAACTAGGAGAGAGGAGCAGTAGCCGTCCGATCACATGTGTATAGCACGGACGGCCGAGATGCAGTCGGACGGGAGCTTCATCCATAAGCAGAAATGCACCAGCCAATCACGGAGCGACATGTGGTCCCCCATGATAGCGATAGTTTGAGAGGGAAATTGGATTTTTGATTTATTTTTGGACATAAACTTCAAAAAATCATAACTTTTCATAGAAAAATCACAAAAATAAAATAAAAAAACCCACTTGCTCAGTGAATAGAGGAGAACAATGTGGAAAAATATTTGGGCTAATTTGATGAGTATTTTATTTTTAATTAATTATTTACTATTTTGAGTATTTTGATTCTCCATCTGCATTCACAATTCACCATGGAATGAGACCATAGGACCTCTGATCTTGGGAACATTCCCTAAGTTTTTCAAGGTCAGAGACTATCTCTATGGCAAGTTATGTATTTTTCAAGTTTAGGTCACTATTTTGGTATTTTAATTCCATTAATTAGCATATTGCTCAATAAATTCTAGAAAAATTTGGGGAAGTTTCTTAGGCCAGAAGACCCTAGGATAATTATGGTTAGGCTTAATTCATTAAGAATAACCCTAATTAGCCTAAATACTCAAAATTGAATTTTAATTAATTAGGGGTAACCACAAATCAAAATAACTTGAAATCAATTCTTCATTGATCTTTAGGATACAGAGAACGTTGCATAAAAATTTGAAGTGAATTGGAAATGATTAGCCCCACTAATTGAATTAATTAAGCCACATGATCAAAATTAAACTTTAAAAATTCATAACTCCAAAAATACATTTCAAAAACACCAAATTGGTTTTGTGGGCTCTCCGATATCAGAGGAGTCTATAAATATTAAAATTGGAATTTTCTAAAATTTTTCATTTTCAATGATATTTTTGATATTTAAATAATTAAAAAATAATAAAAAATCACAAAAATAATAAAAATCATAAAAATGTCATATTTCACTTCCTAATCACTTAGGAACAAACCAAATATTTTTCCCAAGTCTCAAAGTAAAGATATTGAATTTTAAAGGCTTAAAACAATTTTTAATATTAAAAAATGTATTTTCCAACCTTTTCACTAAATTAATTCCAATAAATCAAAGAAAAATCAGAAAATTGTAAACTTTGTTTCTTTGAACTCCTTGAGGTCAAAGAGATTTAACAATAATATAAAATCCATTTTTCAACTTCAATTTTATTTTATAATTTATTAACACTCCAAAATTGAAAATAATTATAATAAATAAAATATAATTTAAAAAATCACCAAATTTGGTCCAAGTGGTCCCCTTGTCATTAGGAACATCCTATAATTTTATTAAGGACAGAAACCTTACTTTGGTCATGTTGTTGAATTTTCCTTGAAATCCCTTACTTTTCACTGAAAATAATTATATAAATAAATTAAATTCAGAAAAATCACATTTTCTTCTCTAATGTCTTAATTGACATGTGAGTGAGGTGACATAAAAATTTCAAGTTCATTTGAACTCAATTTAGTGAGTTATGAAATAAATAAGCCTAAAAGGGCATAAAGGTAATTAAAGAATTTAAACCCCTTTATTAAAATTTTAGGTTTAATTAAAATGGAGGGTAAAATATTTGATTTTATCTTTCTTGGATGATTGAAACATTGGGAAATTAAAAGGGTAGGAACCCATTAATCACTTTTAATAAACCAAAAATGAAACTTTAATTATTTAGATAATTTAATTTTTGGAAGATTAATGAAAATTTGAATTATTAAAAATAGGTATATAACTTGAGAGGATATTAATCCTTTAATTAAAAAAATCCATAAATAAATCACTTCAACAATATTTAACTTTTAGTTAAGATTAAAATGATAATCTAAACTAAGTAAATTAAAAAAAAAAATAAATAACCCTTAAATTAAAGAAAAAAAAGTTCAAAATATTAAATAGTTTAATAATTAAATTAAATTAAGTAAAAATTAAATTAAAATTAAAATTAAATTAAAATAACATTTTAATAATTAAGTTAAGCTAATTTAAAAAAAATATTTAAGTTGAATTAAATTAAATTAAATTAAATTTAAATTAAATTAACTTAACATCATTCAATAATAAACGTAAAACAAATTTAAAATATTAAGATCACTTAAAGTATAAAGATTTAAACCAAAAAACAATTTGAACACTATTCCAATCTTAAAATTATTAATTAAAACCTCATAATTAAACTAAATCACTTTAAACCATTAACTCAAACTTTAAATTAAGAATGATTAAAATTCTCAACAAACCAACTTGCCCCTAAATGCTATAATTATTATAACTCTTAAATGGAGTATTAGGTGAGATGTCACTTCATTCATCAGGTAATCAAATGCCCAAGTTCACTGAGCAAGAGACAAAGCTTAACTAAATTCTTAGATGATCAATTCACCAGTGCAATTAAACTCATTTGGACTCAAAGTAATTCCAAAAATATTGAAAAGATGTTAAGGACTCTTCCTAAATACTTCCTCAATATGATGGGATGTTTTAGAAGAACAATTGAATTTAATTGTTCTTTGATGAAGAAAATCATCCATAAACAAAATACAAGAACCTAGACGTCATAGACTAGTTATAGGATTATGATCTTGGTAGACAACTAGAACCTTCCCTTAGCTTTACCTAGGTACTTGTTGAAATATTTAAATGCCTTAACATGTGTTTTAAGTGAAGCTTGGGATGACGGGAAGTCCCTCCAGGTACGCTTTTATTTTATTGCAATTTACATTATTGCAATTTACTTACATGCACTGCACTTTACTTTTTCTTGCATGTTAAATAAGATTGTTTCATGAAAACAGAAACCTTTAGGGTAGTCACAAAACTGAAACCCAAAACTAAATTAAAAGTCACCACAAGATAAAATTCACCGCGACAACATTCCAAAATATAAAACAACTCAAAATTTAATCACAAATAGAACGACAAAACTACAATTGCAACTAAATTAAAACGTCTCATTGAATGATCAGGAATACCTCGGACGATGCAACCCACGTGTTGCTAACGGGATTTCCCACAATCCAAATGATAGTGTGGAACTCATTCAGTTGAGTTTAGCAAATTCATCTAGACTAAGTGAATTCGATGAAAATAACGGTGCCGGGATAACGGAACCGTAGGATCTTAATCGGTTCTGTTTAAACAACTTTAAGATTTGTTTTAATTAAAATATTAAAAATATTTGGACTTTAAGATTTCTAAACCAAAACACTTCTCTCATCTCCTGATTTTGACCTTCTAAAACTAAACCTCTGCAACAACAAGGAACTCAGAGCACAGTGGGCAGCACGGCCATCTACTTCAGCAAAACTCGGATCTACACCAGCTAAACCTTTCTTAGAATTAAATAACCAAGCCATAGGACTTCGAGGTAGTTTGCCTAGTGCAACATAAATCCTCAACTCTTCATTAGGCATTTGCATGATCATGTCATGTAAATTAAGCCCTAACCGGTCTTAAGACTCTGAGGTATTCGTTTGGTACAACATAAACCCTCACATCTTCAAGGCTATTTGTGTGATTATATCATATAAATATAAGTCCTAATTAATTAAAATTGGCAGGATTACAACATTAAATAAACTCCCAAATTGAAGCCAAACAATAGGATTGTTTGGGAAGTTGCCAAGATTCTTCTTGGATCCTCAGCTTCTCCTACTTCTTTTCCTTTGGACTCCTAATATTAACTGTTCTAAATTTGATCCATTCCCTATTGAAATCTCCAAAATTCAATCCTTTGAAAACCTTAAACTTTGATATTCTTGAGAGCAAAACCACAAATCATTATCGAGAGTATTCTTAAGTGATTTCCGTCATTTAAAATGTAATTAACTATAGGGGCTTACCCTTATTGGGAACTTTAAGAACCCAGGTAATATAAACCCTGTTTAATTCCTTTATATTAAGCAGGGGAACTTGTCGGCTTATAAAATTGGGTTGCAGACCAATTGGATGTCACAAATCTTCTAGTTTATTTAATTGAGCCCCATCGTGAAGCAGTGTGTTTGTCCTTTGAGATAGATACAGGGTTTGTGATGTAGTGCTCGTTTATATAAACTATTTGGGATGTAAGATCGGTTTGATTTCATATCTTAAAATTTTCAAAATCAAATGCTTCTTTATAAATTATATATATATATATATATATATATATTTAAATTAAATTTAAAATTTAATATTCACTGACAATTTCTGTAGGCGACCCCTTTTCAAAATACAACACTCAACCTAAAAATATGCCGACAGCTTCTGGCGACTCCGCTGTGGACTAGTTTCTCTCTCCATTTTGATCAGTTGGTTTTGCTTTCATAAATCGGTAGTGTATCCATGACCCTAGGGGAGCAAACAACCATTCTTTCCGTTGGCATACCACGTTCATTTCTATCTTGAACGGGTTTAGCCAACTTCTCTCGGATTTAGGAGCCCCTGTTTGGACACCCCTAAACAAAGAGGTTCTGAAATCCTTTTACCTCTTTTCTGAGGTGGGGTGGACACCCAATAGGTGTTAGCTTAGGAGCGGTCCCTTGGGTTGAGATGTTTTGCGAGACTTTCTCTTCCTTTCCAATTCTGAATCGGGTCATTTACCTTTTCTATACCTTTAATCATTTTGTTCCTAACAAACAAATCCTCTAATAAACAACCTTCTAATAAACGAATTCTCTTAAAAATTACAAATAAATTAAGATAAACGGGAATGTGTTTGGACTCTTTCTTTCTCGTCCTAAGTTTTGTGATGAAAGGAAGCATAATTCGGGACTAATACTCAGAATCTACCCTGCAGAAAATGACTGCCCCAAAGTTAATCTTCTCCTTCACCAATGGAATGGACTTCGCCGTCTTTAAGGATGAGCTGCTCGACAATGGAATCATCCGTTTTGGACAAGGATTCGACAATACAGATATTAAGTTCGCTGACGTCACCCTCTTCACACTAATGGACAAAGTGCCAGAAACTGAGGAACCCGTAATTGAGTTCAACCTGAAGTCGACTCAAGAATTCCCTCTCCTGCAAAACATTCCAGCTGAAAGAAGTTCTGCTATTCTTAAGAGGTTCCGTCAATGTTATCTCGACGGATCCTATTGTTCCGATAAACCTATATACGACCGATGATGGATGGAGCACCGTCTGGACAAAGTCTTCAAAGAAAATTTTGGATCACATCCAGAACGCTTCGGTGCATGCTTCAACTCAAAGTTTGAAACCTGCCGAGCCGGCACTATCGCTTGCAATCGAAGAACTGCCTCAGAAGGAAGAGAAGATCGTGGAAGAAAAGAAGACCGAGGCTCCAAAGGGTAGACTAGGGGCTCATATCCTAGGATGTTTTTTCTGATTTGGGGGAGAAATCCCTCTAACCTCTGACTCTGTATGATTATTTGCTCGCCCTGGCGGGATCTTATAATGATAAGAGTTTTGGTGTTGGCTACATTCTGACTATTTTTAATGATTACGTAACTAACGAAAATCAAGCAAATCCGGATCTCGATTCCGATATAAATAACGATTCTTAAATCATACTAAACCTCAATGACCACGACGAAGGAGAAGACTTTCACAAGGATGGCTACGAAAGTTCAACAAGCAATGAGTCTATTTGTGAATTTCATGGAGCTCCGACTGCAATAGAATTAGAGTCATCAGATTTCGAAGCAACTCTAGAAGAGCCAGTCGTTCCGATTCAAGAGGAGACACCGGCAGATTCAATGCCAGATTCAGAAGATATAACTGAAGTCAATTTAAGAAGCAGAAAATTTCTACCCCCGAGAATGGGTCCAAAGGATAAAGGAAAGTAGGTGGTTGCTCAGGAAGAGCCAACCCCAACAGAGGAACTGCCCATTCGGGAAGAAACCGAGGAACATGGTAATAAAGTGGATTATAACGTGCTAGCCCATCTTAGGAAGCTACCAGCAAAACTAAGCATATATGACGCTCTATTCTTTCAAAGGAGATGAGGGAAGCTCTGATCAAGGCTCTACTTGATCCAAAGATTTGTTTAGCTCAAATGGCCAGTAATTCCTTCGATGAGGTTTGCTCGTTAAAAGAACAGCGAGGTGTTAACTTCACGGACAATGATTTACTACACGGAACGGCTGATCACAATCGACCATTGTACATTTCAGTCACTATCGGAAAGTTTACGCTCTCCAGAGTGTTGGTTGATCCAGGAGCATCAATCAACATAATGAGCCTTCAAACGTTAGCATATTTGGAAATTGATGCTCGCAACCTCGAAGCGGACAAGATATTATTAAGAGGGTTCAATCAGAAAGGAGAAAGAGCTCTCAGATCGATAACATTACTGATGAAGACTGGTGATTTAGTAAAGAGAACCGCAAAATTCCACATAATTGATTCTGAGAAATCATTCAACGCTCTACTGGGTCGGCCATGGATTCATAAAAACTGGACGGTACGGTCGTCTCTGCACCAGTTCATAAAGTATTATGATGGAGAGGAACAGTATATCAAAGGTGACTTGCAACCATTCTCCGTACACGAGATCGGAATTCATGAAGATGAAGCCTACTACGCGCCTCCGAAGAAAACAATCTTTTCCAGAAATGCCTTTCCAAATGAAGCAAAAGAAGTGCAAGACGATAAAGAGCATGAAATTCTAATCTAACAGTTACTCACCACTCCCTTACGACGAGATGGTGAAGGTTTCTCCAGAACTCGCACCCGAGGTCGAGGCCGGGGACGAGGTCGTGGAAGAGACGTTGGAACAGTTGGACAGAAGAAACCAGTCATCAACGTTGATTGGGACCAGTTCTGAAGAAGAGGAAATCAAGAAAGAGGCAGCAACAGTAAATCAAAAGAAAACCTAGTCCAAGATCTCTCTCGAAGATGAAAGGAATGAAGAAAACAAATCAATGTACGAGAAGATTAACCATTATGTCCATACTATGACCCTGACCTCGATTCATTCTAATAAGATCGAGGGTATGGTGGTCAAGGAAGTGCATGATGGTGGTGCTAAGCCAATTAAGTTTTACCGTGGTGCTTCTTCTTCCAAAACTGAAAATGATGTACAATTTGAAGATGTTGCTTCATCTGAACTAATAGAACTGCCTTTTGAGTGGTACTCTCCCTGTGTTAAAAATTTAATTCAACGTGGAGTCTTACCTCGATGATGGACAAAAGGTCAATCACAACATTGTGAAAAATTATGGAATAATGCCAGTCGACCTCCCAATTCAAAACATGGTCTCGGATTCGGCACGGCAGGGTCTGTTGACGATACGAGATTTTGCTTGGTTGTCACTTGCGAGCCTAATGAAGACTGCTTGGAAGCCTCAGAAGATCTTGAAGATCTGCAAATTGGAGATGCTCCGCCAGAATTTGAAGAAGAAATTAGATCTACAATAGACGAGTTAATGGAAGTTAACTTAGGTACTAGCGAAGAGCCTAGGCCGACCTTTGTTAGCTCCTTACTCAATAAAGAAGACTCTGAAAACATAATTAAGCTATTGATGGAATTCAAGGACTGTTTTGCTTGGAGTTATGATGAAATGCCAGGATTAGCTCCAGAAGTCGCAGTTCACAAATTATGAGTTGATCCCACTGTTGTTCCAGTTAGATAAGCTCCAAGAAGAATGCGTCTAGAGATTGAACGACAAGTTATAGCTGAAGTTAAGAAGCTGATAGACTCTAAATTTGTCAATGAAGAACAATATCCAACTTGGTTAGCCAATGTGGTACTAGTCAGAAAGAAGAATGGACAGATCTGAATCTGCGTGGATTTCAGAGATTTAAACAAAGCATGTCCAAAGGACGAATTCCCTCTACCAATTCCAGAATTGATGATCGACATTGCTTCAACACATGAAATCTTTTCTTTCATGGATGGATGTTCGGGATACAACCAGATAAAGATGGCACCAAAAGATGAAAAGCTTACAGCCTTCAGAACGTCGATCGGGGTGTACTGCTACACGGTGATGCCGTTTGGATTAAAGAACGCATGAGCAACTTATCAAAGAGCAATGAAGAGGATTTTTCATGATCTCATTCACAACCAAGTCGAGTGCTACGTAGATGATGTGGTCATCAAAAGCAAACTAAAAGAAGATCACTTGTATGATTTGAGAATTGTTTTTGAACGATTAAGACAATACAACCTTAAGATGAATCCCTTGAAATGCGCCTTCGGCGTCACCTCTGGGAAATTTTTAGGATTTGTTGTTCGACATCATGGAATTGAAATCGATACGGAAAAGATTAAAGCTATCTTAGAAATGCCGCCTCCCAAAACCTTGAAACAACTATGATCCTTTCAAGGAAAGTTGGCATATCTTCGACGCTTTATCTTGAATTTGTCAGAAAGGTGTCACCCTTTTTCTATTTTGGTTAAGAAGGATGTCGAGTTTACTTGGGACTCCAAATGTCAACATGCCTTCGATGACATCAAACAATATTTAATGACACCTCCTGCCTTAGCAGCCCCAGTCTCGGGTAGACCGTTGATAATTTATACTACAGCTTTAGACGACTCTCTCGAAGCCCTGCTTGCCTAGGTCAATGATGAGAGAAAAGAAAATGCTCTCTACTACTTAAGCAGTCGTCTAATTCCGACGGAAGTAAAGTATCCTTCTATTGAAAAGCACTGTTTGGCCCTGATCTTCGCCGCACAAAAGCTCAGGCACTACATGCTTTCCCATAAGGTCAACCTTATTTCAAAGTTTAATCCATTGCAATATTTGATGACCCGACCGACACTTTCCGGCAGACTTGCTAGGTGGTCAATGATACTATTGCAATTCGATATAACTTTCGTTCCTCTTCGTGCCGTAAAGGGGCAAGTCCTAGCAGACTTCCTCGCAGCGCATCCTTTACCAGCAGAATTGCCTCTCAACGACGACTTGCCAGACGAGCACATAATGAGCCTAGATGACCCTGATGATCAGCGTTGGGAACTGTACTTCGATGGAGCATCCTCAGCACAGAAAGATAAAGAATCGCAAACGATAGTGCCCGGTAAGGCATGAATCAGACTAATCTTTATAACGCCGAAGTGGGGAATGTTAAGGTACTCCTACCACTTAACAGAACCGTGTATAAACAACGAGGAAGAATACGAAGCCCTCATAACCGGATTGGAATTAACCATTCTGATGGGGATAACAGACATTGACATCTACGGAGATTCTCAGTTAATCATTCAACATGTCACCAGAGAATACAAAATTCTAAAGCCAAGACTCGAACAATACTTACAGTATGCCATGAAACAGTTGGAGCAAATTCCAAATGTAACGATCTACAAGATTCCCAGAAGAGAAAATGCTCTCGCAGATGCGTTAGCTCGACTGACAAAGGAATTTGCCTGCTTGCAGGATGAGTCAGTTGAAGTGTCAGTCCAGGGACGTCAAGTTCTCTCACAGCTCGACATGGATACAATACACAAATCAGCAGAAAAGCGAAGAAACAATTGCGACGATGACGTGAAAATACGGAAGACCGCGGCAGCCGACCGATGGACTACTTGCAAACAGGAAGCCTACAAGATGATAAGTCGATAGCCCATCAAATCAAGAAAAGAACTCTGTCTTACGCATTAATAAACAACACATTATACAGAAGGTCTTTTGATCAGATGTGGCTAAGATGCCTGAGCGGGTCCGAGGCTCGTGCAATCGTTAAAGAAGTACACTCTGGACTTTGTGGGGCTCGTCAGTCGGGTCCGAAAATGAAAATGAAGATTAAAAGACTAGGGTACTACTGGCCCTCAATGATGACCGATTGCGTGAAGATTTTCAAAAGTTGTCACCAGTGCCAAGTGCATGGAGTGGTTCTACATCAACCTCCCAATGTGCTACATCCGACAATCGCGTCGGATATTCTGGGTCCGATAGAGCCGCCTTCTTCAAGAGGACATTGCTTCATTCTTGCAGATACAGATTACTTTTCTAAGTGGGCAGAAGCAGTACCGCTCAGAGAAGTGAAAGCACATCACATGCTACAATTCTTCAAGAATCAGGTCGTCTACCGTTTCGGAGTACCGCGCAGAATCATTTCAGATAATGGGTCCGCGTTTAAGAGTACAAAGATCAATAATTTTGTCAGAAGACACAAGATTTATTGGCGCTATTCAACAATCTACTACCCAAGAACGAACAGCTTGGCCGAGGCTTTTAATAAAACTCTCGTCCAAATCCTAAAGAAAACTTTGGACGACAACAAGAGAAATTAGCACGAGAAGTTGTTAGAAGCCTTATGGGCCTACAGGACGATTTTCAGAACTCCTATCCAGTCTATGCCTTACGCCTTAGTGTACGGGTCCGAGGCCGTTCTACCCTTAGAGGTTCAGCTTTCGCCTCTTAGAATTGCAGTTGCAAACAAAATCACTACAGAAGAAAATGCCAAACTACGACTAGAAGAAGTGGAAAGCCTGGAAGGGAAAAGACTTTCAGCACAGCATAATTTGGAACTGTATCAGGCCAAGATGATCCAGGCCCATGATAAATTGGTCCGTCCAAGGACATTCAAAGTCGGTGACTTGGTTTTAGTTCTCAGAAGACCTATTCTTGCACATTGCAAGATAGGTGGTAAATTTGAACCAACATGGGAAGGGCCATTCGTGGTCGAGACAGTCTAGTCAGGAGGTTCCTACCAGCTTGTAAATTGCCGTGGAGAACGACATATGCTTCCAATTAATGGACGATATCTCAAGAAGTATTACGCAACCTGATGTTTGAAAGGATGAATCCTCATTCCTAGAAGCATGGGCACAGTAATTACTTATGACTGGGTCTGAACCCAAAAATATAAAAAAAAATGGATGATAAAGAAAATCATTAAAAAAAATGTTAAAAAAAAACATGTGAAATCCTGATAGTAAAGTTTTTATCCTTCCTTTCAAATCGAGTCTCACTCTTGATCTCTCTTGATCTTTTCCTACTCCTATTTAAATTTAAAATAAACGAATAAAGGCTCTTCATTAATAAACATATTTTTCTACTATTCTTGTTCTTAGTACAGCCCCTGATCCTTTCCTTGTTTTTTCGTAGGGAAATGTCGAACGGGCGGTTGGTTCTGATTAAATGAACTTCGAACAAAGAACAAAGGGAAAATGAAAATACACGAGAACTCTTTTAAAAATCTAAATGTCAAAATAAATTCTAAACTGATACGAACTCTAATTATTTTTGAAATTAAATCACCAAAACATACGAAATGAATTTAAATCTCAATCTGAATCCTTCGATCTAAATCCTTCGATCTGAATCCTTCAATCAGAATCATTCGATCTGAATCCTTCGATTACTCTTCAAAACGAAATCTGTTTGAAAATCTTCTAAAATTCAAGTCTTTTTCCCGACTTGTCACCAGGTCGAGTCTTTTCAACTTGGTACACTTACCAGTTCTTTTTAAATCTTTTCTCTGTGTGTTAGAGGATCAACTAGTTCTATTGACACAGAGCCACGAACTTTGTTCGATTTGGTTCCGATGGCATGGGATTGGGTCCCTCTTCATACAGATAAATCTTCTAGATTGGAACTAGTTTCCATTTCTCATAAAATCTTCGAGATTGGAACCATTTCTCATTAAATCTTTGAGATTGAAACCAGATACCAATTCTCATTAATTCTTCGAGATTGGAACCAGTTTCCATTTCTCATTAAATCTTCGAGATTGAAATCAGTTTCCATTTCTCATTAAATCTTCAAGATTGGAACCAGTTTCCATTTCTCATTAAATCTTCGAGATTGGAACCAGTTTCCATTTCTCATTAAATCTTCGAGATTGGAACCAGTTTCCATTTCTCATTAAATCTTCGAGATTAGAACCAGTTTCCATTTCTCATTAAATCCTCGAGATTGGAACCAGTTTCCATTTCTCATTAAATCCTCGAGATTGGAACCAGTTTCCATTTCCCATTAAATCCTCGAGAATTGGAACCAGTTTCCATTTCTCATTAAACCTTCGAGACTGGAACCATATTCCAGTTCTCTTTAAACCTTCGAGGCTGGATTCTGATTCCAGTTCTCTTTAAACTTTCGAGATCAGTACCTAAATTCAGATTCTCATCCTGTTCAATCGGTATTTAAACTCTGATTCTCACTCTGAGGCTGGTACCTAAATTCCAGTTCACTTCGCAGTCCCGAGGTTTTAACCTAGGTTTCAATTCTCATTTCAAATCCGGATTTCCTTGAATTGATTTTAAATTAAACCTCAATCAAAATCAGAACAAATCGAAATCTAAACTCACAAATAAAAAAAAAAAGTCGGAATAGAAAATGAAATGAAATCTAATTCAAAGTTCCCCAGATCTTATGATCTGGAATTCACCTCCTTCTCTTTTCCCCAGCGAGAGTTCAGGGATCTTCAGTCTTGGAGATATACTCGATACTCCCCAGCATAAATTTGTTTCTACTCTGTTCTAAGTGTGTCACTTAGACGTCTGTGTTGGTTTTGTTGATCTCTTTGGTCATCAACAATACGCACGGTGTGCTTGGTTAGCACACCACACCTATTGGGGGTCCATTTGTTGACCTCATTTTTGATGAGGTCTTTTCTCTTCTCTCTCTTTAGTACTTAGGATCTAGCCTTAAGATTTCCCTTTGACTATTTTAGAGGACTAGAAATGGAACCCACCACTTAGAAATTTAAACACCTATTAACTCCCTACAAATGCCATAAGTTTGATTGTAAACCCCCAAGTCACTTGGAGGGTTAAGATCAAATGTGGATGTTTAAAGGATGAGTTCTCTATAGGACTCTTTGGCCTTAGGACTACCCTGGGTGGCTTGGTCTGGTGAGGGTTGACCTGCACACATTACACTTTCACACACATTCCAAATCCTAAAACCATTCATACCTAGCTTGACTTTCTGACTCATCTAGGTAATTCATATGGTTGGACCTTAACCCCTAGGCCCTTGACTAAGAGGTTTAGGAACAACATAGTGAATGTCTCAAATGAGTCCTCTCATGGCTCTTATGGGCTTGATATGGCTTCATGGCTCAACCAAAGTGATTCCATTCTACTCAAATTTGATCAATCTTCATTTTTCCAAAATTTTAATTTTTGACCCCCGAGGCCCTACACCCACTAAACCTACCAAATGCCCTTGAAACTACCCAAAATTTGCAAAATTACATAAGTTTCCCAAAATTCCTTAAAATCAATCCTAAACATTTCCCCCCACTCAAATTGATCATCCATAGCCAAATATACCAAAATTTCCAAAAATACCCCCCAATACCCTCCAAATACCCAAAATGCCATTCTTAGCCAAAAATTCCATAAATTTCGAAAATTCCCAAAAAAATCCAGAAAATCGCAAATATTCCCAATTTCATTTTGTTGAACTACACCATAAGCCAATTTTGTCAAATTAACCCACTTTTACTAAAACCCCCAATTTGATCCATTTTAAACCTAAAGTGAGCCCAATGTCAAACCAAACCACCCCAATTAACCTCAATTTTGGCCCAATTCAATTCTAAACTTCAATTCCATAACCCTAATATCAATGTATACCTAATCCAAGCCTAACGTGATTAACATTTGGATCCAATTTCAATTTGAAGCCTAAATCCTCTAAATTGGCCTAAACCCAAACCTAACCCAAATAGGCCCAAATCCCATAATCAAAGCCCAACCAAAGTTGAATACTCTTTATAACACTCCCCTAAACATTTCTCAATACTAATTTTACATCAAAGGCAACCTTAAACCAACATTAACCTAAGATAGCCCAAGTTAGCCCAATTTGACCCATTTTGGGCCCCATTACCAAAGAGGCCCAAATTAAACCAATTTCAATTCCAAATGACACCAAACCTTCTCCAAATCACTCATGCCACACTCCTAAACTAAACCAAACATTTGTTTAGCCTAATCTTTCACAAAATCTCCATCCACCAATTTGCTTTCAAACTTAAAAGCCCACTTCCATAAAGCCTTTAAAAGCCCACTTTCCATCAAATTCAAAAGCCCAAAATCCATCCCCAAGCCCAAATGAAACCTTTTTTTCATCATTACTTTGATAATCCTATTTAACCAAAGTCTTAAACCATCAAGAAATCAACCCATTTGTAGCATCATGACAAATTCCATCAAAGGAATCCAAAGTTTTCAAAATTCCAAATAATCCTTTTCCATGCAAGTGAGCCAACCTTTTCACAAGCCATGAGCAAGCCAAATGAAGCCATGGAGCCATGCTAAGCCATATGCAAGCCATGGGGAGCCCTTTCCACCTCACCATGCCATTTATGGCAAGAAGAGGGGAGCCTTTCCTAAGCCTTCACTAAACCTTTTTTAACCCCATCAATGATACACTTTAACCAAAATTGGCCACCTCACCTTGGATGGGGACTTCACCAAACATGTGAGGCTGACCCAAATGATCTCACATCAACCCAAATCAAGCCTTGGTGAGTGAACCAAGCCAAAACCATGAATGGACCCAAATTGGACCAAAAATTCTCCTTACACCCATACCATTTAAATCCTTGACTTTACACATGGCAATCCCAAATTGATTGCACCAAAATCAAACTCTGACCTCCCCTCCACCTAAACACATCATTTGAACCCACTAATCAACCCCCATGGCCACCCAAAGCTCCACCATAACCTTCCTTATTAAAACCCCACCTCCATGGCCAAGAGGAGGAGATGCGAAAAATACCTTGGGGAAGCTCTGCCAAATTGTTCCCAAAGCTTCTCCAAGCACTCCTAAGCTCAATCCAACCATTTCTAATTGAGGCATCACCTCTTGGACAAAGGTATCAATTTTTTTCTCCTCCAACCGAGCTTATTTTAAATTTCTGTAAATATTCACATGCTTTAAGTATATCATCACCATATAGATGTGTGCTACTCGATCAGACGATCATTTTAAAAAAAATTTCACTCAATTTCGTTGAGAAACTAGTGAGATATCAAGGTTTGAAGGTAGACGGTTTTGGGTGAATAGAACTAGGAGAGAGGAGCAGTAGCCGTCCGATCACATGTGTATCTCACGGATGGCCGAGATGCAGTAGGACAGGAGCTTCATCCATAAGAAGAAATGCGCCGGCCAATCACGGAGCGACACGTGGTCCCCCTTGATAGCGATAGTTTGAGAGGGAAATTGGATTTTTGATTTATTTTTGGACATAAACTTCAAAAAATCATAACTTTTCATAGAAAATTACAAAAATAAAATAAAAATACCCTCTTGCTCAGTGAACAGAGGAGAACAACGTGGAAAAAGATTTGGGTTAATTTGATGGCTATTTTATTTTTAATTAATTATTTACTGTTTTGAGTATTTTGATTCTCCATTTACATTCATAATTCACCATGGCATGAGACCATAGGGCTTTTGAAGCCTCTAATCTTGGAAACATTCCTTAAATTTTTCAAGGTCAGAGGCTATCTCTATGGCAAGTTATGTATTTTTCAAGTTTATGTCACTATTTTGGTATTTTAATTCTAATAATTAGCATATTGCTGAATAAATTCAAGAAAAATTTGGAGAAGTTTCTTAGGCCTAGAAGACCCTAGGATAATTATTGTTAGGCTTAATTCATTAAGAATAACCCTAGTTAGCCTAAATACTCAAAATTGAATTTTAATTAATTAGGGTTAACCACACATCAAAATAACTTGAAATCAATTCTCCATTGATCTTTAGGATACATAGAACCTTGCATAAAAATTTGAAGTCAATTGGAAATGATTAGCCCCACTAAATGAATTAATTAAGCCATACAATCAAAATTAAAATTTAAAAATTCATAACTCCAAAAATACATTTCAAAAATTCACCAAATTGGTTTTGTGGGCTCTCTGATATCAGAGGAGTCTATAAAAATTAAAATTGTAATTTTCTAAAATATTTTATTTTTAATGATATTTTTTATATTTAAATAATTAAAAAATAATAAAAAATCACAAAAATAATAAAAATCATAAAAATGTCATATTTCACCTCCTAATCACTTAGGAACAAACCAAATATTTTCCAACTCTAAAAGTGAAGATATTGATTTTTAAAGGCTTAAAACAATTTTTAATATTAAAAAATGTATTTTCCAACCTTTTCATTAAATTAGTTCCAATAAATCAAAGAAAAATAAAAAAATTGTAAAGTTTATTTCTCTGAACTCCTTGAGGTCAGAGAGATTTAACAAAAATATAAAATTCAATTTTCAACTTTAATTTTATTTTATAATTAATTAACACTCCAAAATTCAAAATAATTATAATAAATAAAATATAATTTAAAAAATCACCAAAATTGGTCCAAGTAGTCTTCTAGTCATTAGGAACATCCCATAATTTTCTTAAGGACTGAAACCTTACTTTGGTCATGTTGTTGAATTTTCCTTGACATCCCTTACTTTTCACTAAAATTAATTATATAAATAAATTAAATTCAGAAAAATCACATTTTCTCCTCTAATGTCTTAATTGACATGTGAGTGAGGTGACTGAAAAATTTCAAGTTCATTTGAACTCAATTTAGTGAGTTATGAAATAAATAAGCCTAAAAGGGCATAAAGGTAATTAAAGAATTTAAACCCCTTTATTAAAATTTTAGGTTTAATTAAAATAGAGGGTAAAATATTTGATTTTATCTTTCTTGGATGATTGAAACTTTGGGAAATTAAAAGGGTAGGAACCCATTAATCACTTTTAATAAACCAAAAATGAAACTTTAATTATTTAAACAATTTAAATTTCTGGAAGATTAATGAAAATTTGAATTATTAAAAATAGGGATATAACTTGAGAGGATATTAATCCTTTAATAAAAAAATCCCTAAATAAATCACTTCAACAATATTTAACTTTTAATTAAGATTAAAATGATAATCCAAACTAAGTAAATTAAAAATTAAAAAAAATAAATAACCCTTAAATTAAAGAAAAAAAAGTTCAAAACATTAAATAGTTTAATAATTAAAATAAATTAAATTAAATTAAATTAAGTAAAAATTAAATTAAAATTAAAATTAAATTAAATTAAAATTTTAGCAATTAAGTTAAGCTAAATTAAAAAATTAATTAAGTTGAATTAAATTAAATTAAATCAAATTTAAATTAAATGAAGTTAACATCACTCAATAATAAAAGTAAAACAAATTTAAAATATTAAGATCACTTAAAGTATAAAGATTTAAACCAAAAAATAATTTGAACATCATTCCAAACTTAAAATTATTAATTAAAACCTCATAATAAAACTAAATCACTTTAAACCATTAACTCAAACTTTAAATTAAGATTGATTAAAATTCTCAACAAACCAACTTGCCCCTAAAGGCTTTAATTATTATAACTCTTAAGTGAAGTATTAAGTGAGATGTCACTTCATACATCAGGTAATCAAATGCCCAAGTTCACTAAGCAAGAGAGAAAGCTTAACTAAATTCTTGGATGATCAATTCACCAGTGCAATTAAACTCATTTGGACTCAAAGTAATTACAGAAATATTGAAAAGATGTTTAGGACTCTTCCTAAACACTTCCTCAATATTATGGGATGTTTTAGAAGAACAATTGAATTTAATTGTTCTTTGATGAAGAAAATCATCCATAAACAAAATACAAGAACCTAGACGTCATAGAAAATGACTAGTTATAGGATTGTGATCTTGGTAGACAACCAGAACCTTCCCTTAGCTTTACCTAGGTACTTGTTGAAATATTTAAATGCCTTAACATGTGTTTTAAGTGCAGCTTGGGATGACGGGAAGACCCTCCAGGTACGCTTTTATTTTATTGCAATTTACTTTATTGCAAATTACTTACATGCACTGTACTTTACTTTTTCTTGCATGTTAAACAAGATTGTTGCATGAAAACTGAAACTTTTAAGATAGTCACAAAACTGAAACCCAAAACTAAATTAAAAGTCACCACAAGATAAAATTCACTACCACAACATTCCAAAATATAAAACAACTCAAAATTTAATCGCAAATAGAACGACAAAACTACAATTGCAACTAAATTAAAATGCCTCATTGAATGATCGGGAATACCTCGGATGATGCAACCCACGTGGTTCTAACGAGATTTCCCACGATCTAAATGATAGTGTGGAACTCATTCAGTTGAGTTTAGAAAATTCATCTGGACTAAGTGAATTCGATGAAAATAACGGTGACGGGATGACGGAACCGTGGGATCTTAATCGGTTCTGTTTAAACAACTTTAAGATTTGTTTTAATTAAAATATTAAAAATATTTGGACTTTAAGATTTCTAAACCAAAACACTTCTCTCATCTCTTGATTTTGACCTTCTAAAACTAAACCTCTGCAACAACAAGGAGCTCGGAGCACAGTGGGCAGCACAGCCATCTACTTCAGCAAAACTCGGATCTACACCAGCTAAACCTTTCTTAGAATTAAATAACCAAGCCATAGGACTTCGAGGTAGTTTGCCTAGTGCAACATAAATCCTCAACTCTTCGTTAGGCATTTGCATGATCATGTCATGTAAATTAAGCCCTAACCGGTCTTAAGACTCCGAGGTAGTCGTTTGGTATGACATAAACCCTCACATCTTCAAGGCTATTTGTGTGATTATATCATATAAATATAATTCCTAATTAATTAAAATTGGCAGGATTACAACATTAAATAAACTCTCAAATTGAAGCCAAACAATAGGATAGTTTGGGAAGTTGCCAAGATTCTTCTTGGATCCTCAGCTTCTACTTCTCTTCCTTTGGACTCCTAAAATTAACTGTTCCAAATTTGATCCATTCCCTATTGAAACCTCCAAAATTCAATCCTTTAAAAACCTTAAACTTTAAAATTCTTGAGAGAAAAACCACTGATCATTATCGAGAGTATTCATAAATGATTTCTGTTACTTAAGATGTAATTAACTATAGGGGCTTGCCCTTATAGGGAACTTTAAGAACCCAGGTAATATAAACCCTGTTTAATTCCTTTATATTAAGCAGGTGAACTTGTCCGTTTATAAAATTGGTTTGCAGACCAAATGGATGTCACAAATCTTCTAGTTTATTTAATCGAGCCCCATCGTCAAGCAGTGTGTTTGTCCTTTGAGATAGACACACGGTTTGTGATGTAGTGCTCGTTTATATAAACTATTTGGGATGTAAGATCGGTTTGATTTCATATCTTAAAATTTTCAAAATCAAATGCTACTTTCTAAATTATATATATATATATATATATATATATATATATATATATATATATATATATATATATATATATATTAAATTAAATTTAAAATTTAAAATTCGCTGACAATTTCTGTAGGCGACCCCATTTCAAAATACAACACTCAACCTAAAAAATATGCCGACACCAACTTGAACTCAAGTTCAACCATTAGCTTAGGTTCAACCAAACATGAACCTAAGTTCAACCTTTAACTTAGGTTTAACCCAACGTGAACCTAAGTTCAACCCTTAAGTCCAGGTTCAACCTAACTTGAACCTAACTTAACTCAAACTTAAACCTTAACTTGAGTTCAACCCATATTGAACTTAAGTCAACCTTAATTCTGGGTTCAACCTAACTTGAATCTAACTTAACTCAAACTTAAACCTTAACGTGAGTTCAACCCATATTGAACTTAAGTCAACCTTAAGTCTAGGTTCAACCTAACTTGAACCTAACTTAACTCAAACTTAAACCTTAACTTGAGTTCAACCCATATTGAACTTAATTTAACCTTAAGTTTAGGTTCAACCTAACTTGAACCTAACTTAACTTAAACATAAATCTAACTTGAGTTCAACCCATATTGAACTTAAGTTAACCTTAAGTATAGGTTCAACCTAAATTGAACCTAACTTAAATCAAACTTAAATCTAACCTGAGTCCAATCCATATTGAACTTAAGTCAACCTTAAGTCTAGGTTCAACCTAACTTGAACCTAACTTAACTCAAACCCAAATCCAACTTAAATCCTAATTAAATCTACCAAATTAGACTTAATTAAACCATTAAACCTTAACTAACGAAGGTTTAATCCAACCTAAAATCCTAATTAAGTCTACCACATTAGACTTAATTAAACCTTTAAACCTTAACTTACTAAGGTTTAATCAAACTTAAACTCTAATTAAGTCTATCACATTAGACTTAATTAAATCATTAAA
The DNA here is from genome assembly GCA_022702705.1 of Papilionanthe hookeriana x Papilionanthe teres. Taxonomy (NCBI): domain Eukaryota; kingdom Viridiplantae; phylum Streptophyta; class Magnoliopsida; order Asparagales; family Orchidaceae; genus Papilionanthe; species Papilionanthe hookeriana x Papilionanthe teres. The sequence continues at coordinate 11,465,044 of CM040432.1, read as the reverse complement.
CCTTAACTAACAAAGGTTTCATCAAACTTAAATCCTAATTAAGTCTACCACATTAGACTTAATTAAACCATTAAACCTTAACTTACTAAGGTTTTATCAAACTTAAACTCTAATTAAGTATCACATTAGACTTAAATGAATCATTAAACCTTAACTAACTAAGGTTTAATCAAACTTAAACTCTACTTAAGTCTACTACATTAAACTTAATTAAATCATTAAACCTTAACTAACTAAGCTTTAATTCAACCTAAACCATAATTAAGTCTACCACATTAGACTTAATTAAATCATTAAACCTTAACTAACTAAGATTTAATTCAACCTAAATCATAATCAAGTCTACCACATTAGACTTAATTAAATCATTAAACCTTAACTAACTAAGGTTTAATTCAACCTAAACCATAATGAAGTCTACCACATTAGACTTAATTCAATCATTAAACCTTAACTAACTAAGGTTTAATTCAACCTAAACCATAATTAAGTCTACCACATTAGACTTAATTAAACCATTAAACCTTAACCAACTAAGGTTTAATCAAACTTAAACTCTAATTAAGTCTACCACATTAGACTTAATTAATCCATTAAACCTTAATCAACTTAGGTTTAATCAATTCTAAACCAAGCATAAATCCTAATTAAGTCTAACACACTGGACTTAATTAGTTGAGGTTTAACTAAATTAAGCCTTATTTATTAGACATAATTAATGTTCGAACCTTAATAAATCTCTTTTAAATTAAATTAGACTTAATTAAAACTTAAACCTTACCTTAAAAGGAATTAGATGGTCGATAATTTTAAATAAGTCTAATCTACTTTGACTTAATTAACATCTAAGTACTATTTAAACACGGTTTAAAAGTTAATTAGGACTATCCAAATTAAACCTAAATTTTAACTTAAGTTCAAACAGACATGAACTCAAGTTAATTAGATACAATATATATTGAATCTAACTTATGTCCAAACAGACATAAACTCAAGTTAATTCGATTTATATTGAATCTAACTTTAAATTTTAACTTAAGTTCAAACAGACATGAACTCAAGTTAAAATAATCTACATTGAATCTAACTAAAGTTCAAACATACATGAACTTAAGATAATCCAGTTTTCCAAATGAACTTGAACTCAAAACTTAGGTTTAAACTTAATTTGAATTCAAGTCAAATCTTAAGTTTGACCCACATCAAACTTAATCCGAGATCTCACATAAATCAAACATAAATCGACATAAACGACATAAATTTGACATTTCAAACAAAAATTGACATAACCGACATAAATCTGACATTCCAAACGAAACTCAACGAATTCGACATTTTAAATGAAACTATTCGACATAAATTCGACATTTGTCAACATTCCAAACATAATTAAACATAAACCAAAATTAATCGACATTTCAAACCAAATTCAACAAACACCGACATTAAATGACATTAATTCACATTTTAAACTCAAATCGACATAATCAACATAAAATTGACATTTCAAACTAAAATCATCATAACCGATATTAATTCGACATTTCAAACGAAAATCGACATAATCAACATAAAATTAACATTTCAAACTCAAATCAACATAACCGATATTAATTTGACATTTCAAATGAAAATCGACATAATCAACATAAATTTGACATTTCAAACACAAATCAACATAACTGATATAAATTTTAAACTCAATTTGACATAATCGACAAAAAATTGACATTTCAATTAACAAAAATCAACATAATAGATATAAATTTGACATTTCAAATATAAATCGACATAAAAATCCAAAATCAAATCCAAATCAACATAAATCGACATAAATCGACATTCAAGACATACTAAATCAATATTTCGAATCAAACTTGGACATCCTACAAATTCTTAGATAATGAATATTGTTATGACATTATTTCTGACAATGTTTCCTTTGCTGGATGAAGACATGAAGTTTCGTATAGATTTCATTTGCATGTTATAGGGTATGCTAACTCTGTTTTGCAGGACGACATTCTGGAAATGAGACGAACAACAATTACAACAAAACAACGACATTGACAAAACAAAACAAAACACAACAATGACAAAATGAAAATCGACATGACAAAATGACATTTAGGATTGATAGTGGGCACATCTTTCCTTAAAGACAAAAATTTCTAGAAAACAAGTGATCAACATTAATCAGAAGTTTTCTTAGACAATTATAAATTGCCTAAGATGTAATTAACTATAGAAGCTTCCTTCTATAGGAGAATTAAAGAACCCATCATATCTAAAATTCTCTGGTTAATACTTCATGATCTTCCTTATATAGAAACTCTAGGATATTACATTCTAGAATCTTCTTTTATAAGGATTATCATAAACATCCTTCTTTTTCTCTGTTTTGTATTAGCCCTAAAATTTCTTAATTCCTTTATAGGATTTACAGAAATAAGATTAGGGCAATATTAAAATAGAGTGGCGACTCCTTGACATTGATACTACACGGGAATGGATAGCGATGCAAGTCGACAACACCGAAAAGATTTAGATCGCCATCAGAGAGTGGCAACTCCGCTGGGGACATTTTTTCTTCTCATCTTTCGTTATCATTTGTTTTCATTTGAAATTTCATTCTTTGACAAATAAAAACTTCAAAATTTTAAAATAAATTCTAAGTTTATAAATAAGTTAATGATATTCTTTTTTCTTGAAATTTCAGAAATGTTGCAATGGATTCTTCGAATTCAATCTTTTCTTATTTTCAAGACTTCGATATACCAATAGAGGAAGATCTTTCCTTTTATCAGAATGATTATGGATTGTTTAATGAAATAGAATTTGCATTTGATAATCCATATCAAACTGATATATACTCTTTTGAAGAATTTGATCTCCCCTCTTATGAAGACTTTCTGAATTTTACAGAAGACCTACCTGAGTATACATCTAAAAAGCCTTATACTCTTGAAGAAATGAAAGAAAAATTGACACGAAAGGAAAACAAATCTACAAGGAGGATGATGTTCCACCACCATCCACATATGAAGTTGGATCTTGTTCCAAAAATATTCATAAAAACAAGTATCGTCCGCTTAAAAGAAAGAAAGGTGGAATGAGAATGATAATTTTGAAACACATGAATTTGAGCAAAGTGTTTTTGGAAACCCTTTCTTTTTAGAAAAAATCAGTATATTCCAATTTCTGTTGAATATACTGATAATTTTCTTCAACCTAAGAGTTCTCCCTCAATTCATGTCATACATTTTGTGTTTACAAGATTAGCACGAAAAGATAAATGTTCAATTTCCTGATTGTTGGACAAAATGGGATGTGCAATCTCTAAAACAATGAAAAGGAAAATTCTAGCAATAGAAAACTCTATTTATGAAGAAACAAGTTATCAATCTCCAATAGAAGATCAATGTACTCGAGTGCCAGTAAAATTTCGACTTGGCCCAAGAGTAAAAGATGTAACAATTACAAATGACAAAGCCAAATATGACAAACTGATGTTCGAAGTGGAAGATACATCAACTAAAATGACAGATTTGGTCCATATGTTACAAAATGCAGATTATCCATATGATGATACACCGCCTAGAGGATCTCGTCCCATACTGGAAAATAATGTATGGAAACGAAGATCGTCTGAAAGAAATTCAGATGCTATGAGCACTCCCGCAGACAGTTCACAAGAAGGAACTCATAAAGAAAACCTTGCAAAATCATTTCAAGAAAGACTTAAAAGTTAAAAAATGATATCAAATAATTCTCCTTGCAAGGAAAGAAAGACACTTCTGATAGTTTGAATGAAAATGTTGCTAGCATTAATGTGGTAGAAACATGGTATACTTATTTAGCACGAGAGTTAAATGAAGAAGATACAAAAAGTGAATTATGAGAAATCATACGACAACGAGACAAACAAATCGGTCATCTTGAGCAAAAAATGGAAGAGTTGGTAGCAACTTTGTAAAATCCACCAACAAATCCATCACCAACAACTGAAATCGTTAGGCCAGAGGCTATCCACATTTTAGAAGACAAAGGAGAGCCAATAGAAGTTTAAGAAAGCACTCAAAAGAAAAAGGATTCCCCTCGTAGTGGAATTCCAAAAAAAGATATCATACAACTCGTGGAACAAAAGATAAAAGAAACAATGGCTCAGGTAAAGGCTGGATCATTAATTCCAAATGGTAGACCATACCCAGAGGAATTTGATTTTGTCCAATACCCTAAAGGCTTCGTTCCTCCTGTCTTTAAAATTTTTTATGGAATTGGTAATCCCCGAAAACATTTAGAACATTTCAGAGAAAGTTGCTTGAATGCGGGGGAATGTGACACTCTTTTATTTCGACAGTTTGTTAACAGTCTCACGGGAGTTGCCTTTGACTAGTATGTGGAACTTCCTAATGGGTCTGTTAAACCTTTTGTACAGCTTGAAAGTCTCTTCATTCAACGATTTTCCGGAGCTCAATATCACACTACAGTTGATGATATGGTAGTGGAAAAACAGAAAACAGGAGAAAGCTTAGTGGATTACATTTTGCGCTAGAGAAATCTCAGCATGAAGTGTGAACCACAACTTCAAGAACAACACGCTCTTGAAATTCTGCTTAAAAATATCCATGGTCCTATAGCATTTATGCTTAAAGGATTTACAATAAAAATTTTTGAAAATTTTCTCAGTAAAGCTACCAATCTTCAAGAAGAAGCTAAGCAGATAGTGTAACAGAAAAGACTGAAAAGACAAAGACTGTCAAGGCATTTGAAAAGAGACCGAGAAATGTTGTGGAAAAAGGTAAAAAAGTGATGCAGGTTTAACCTGAACCAAAGAAGCAACGACAGAATCCATCAACATCACAGACATCACCTCAATTACAACTTCAACAACCAATCCCAGTACCGATAGGTAAAAGAACAATGGCCAAAAGAATTGAAAAAGAATATTCATTTAAAACGGAGGCCGTCGGCAAAATATTCCATAGCTTGCTTAAAATTCCAGAATTTAAGCTACCAGAAGCTAGAAGGCCAGTAGAAGTAGACATGAAGGACAATCTCAATTATTGTCCTTATCATAGAATGCTCAGACACAAGATTGAAGAATGTTTTTTCTTCAAAGACTGGTTAGAGCGCAATTTTAAAGAAGAAAATATAGTAATCCTGAAAGAATTTTGAAAGAACCTGACAAAGGTTCAATCAATATGATTTCAACAAAAAAATTTAATTCCAAAAGCAAGAACAAAGATACTGTTCGAGGTAAATTTTCTGAGGTGTTCCTTACCGAATATCAGGTTACAAAGCCTCCTAAGAAAACCGAAAAGGTTTAGGGGTCTTCTAGATATAGGGACTACAGTTCCTTTTGTATCTTCTAGTTCTTTTGTTTCCTCATCTTCTACTACGGATGAAGTACGAAAAATCCTTGAACCGATGATTTTGTATGACTTCCTTTTTTCTCCTACTGTGAATAATAATAACTCCAGTTCTTCTTACATTCTGTCTATTTTGGGTGATGCTTCTGAAAATGATCATTCAAATCCTAATTCTGAAGACAATACTCAAATCATATATGATATTGACCAATCTAAACACAACCAAAATGGTGAACATATTGATGAAAATTCTGACAATGAAAAAAATGAAAATGACACTGCTACACTCCAATTACAAGGAACCCCAATTTCCATAGAATTGGAATCTTCAGACTCAGAGACAAAAGAGTTGGATGAGGAGATAATTGAAATCAATTTGAGGAGTGGAAAGGTTCTACCTCCTAGAATAGCTCCACAAGAAAAGGAAAAACAAATAGTCAGATCAGAAGAGATCATTCCTCCAATTGATAAGGATGATCTTCATAACAAAGTGGACTATAACGTACTAGCTCATTTGAGGAAATTACTAGCAAAATTGAGCATCTATGACGCTCTTATGCTTTCCAAAGAAATGAGAGAGTCTTTGATAAAAGCCCTTCTAGATTCAGATATTTGTCTAGCTCAACTTGCTAGTATTACTCAAGATGAAGTTTGTCCATTCGAAGAATCAATGAAGATTACCTTCTCTGACAATGACTTGTTGTTCGGAAAAACTGAACACAATCGTCCACTGTATATTATAGTAAACATAAATGACACAACATTTTCAAGGGTTCTTATTGACCCCGGTGCCTAAATTAACATTATGAATTTGAGAACTCTTGCATATCTGGATATTGACGCATCCCAATTATCAAGAGATACGATGATGTTACAAGGATTTAATCAACAAGGAGAACAAGCTCTGGGATCAATAACATTTCTCTTAAAGATAGCCGACTTGACGACGATGGCAAAATTCCATATCATTGATTCAGATACCTCTTTTAATGCCTTACTTGGCAGACCATGGCTCCATGAACACAAAATGGTTCCTTCTTCATTGCATCAATGCATAAAATATCTATGAAAAGGAAAAGAATGTCGTATTGTAGGAGATTTGCAAGCGTTTTCGATCCATGAAATCGGTATACATGAAGATGCAGCATATTACACTCCTATAAAGAAAACAATATTTTCCAAAGAGATAATGGTGGATATGAAAGAAAAAGACAAAGAAAAGAAAATAAATGAAAAAGATCATTTTTCTTCAACAAAGACAAAAGGAGTTAATTCCCGTCAGACTCATACTCGAGGCCGAGGTTGAGGACGAGGACAATGGAAAGAAGATCCGATTGTTACAATGAAGAAACCGTTGAAATTCAAAATTCACCTGGACTTTGAAGAAGAAACGACATTGATGGTTTTAAAGGAAGCTCAATTCCAAATAACTCTAGAAGAAGAAGACAAAGAAAAACAATTTGAATCTATGTATAACAAAATTAATCATTATATACATTCTACGACCCTAACTCCAATCTCTACTGCTAAGATTGAGAATTTAGTAGTCAAAGATGTATGTAGTGATGACAAAAAGCCAATTAAGGTTAGACTTGGCTCTACTTCTTCTAGTACTGAAACTGATGTAAAAATAGAAGATGAAAATATTCCGAAATCAATGAAAATTCCTTTTGAGTTGTACTCTCCTTGGGCACAAAAATTTATTCAAAATAGTTTAATGCTCAAACAATGGTCTTTGAAACAACCACATTTTATTGAACAAATGTGGAATAATAACAAATGTAATACTAACTCCAAAGAAGGTGTGGGATTAGGTACTATGGAACCATTAGATGATAGGGAATATTGCTTGTTCGTCAATGAAGAACACAATTCCGAAATGATATCTGATCCTCCAATCGAAGATGCTCCTCCATAATTGGAAGAAGAAATTAAATCAACAATCGATGAATTAAAATAAATTAATTTAAGAACTAATGAAAATCCAAAACCAACTTTCATTAGTTTATTCCTTAATGATGAGGAAGCAAAAGACATAATTCAATTGTTGACAGAATACAAAGACTGCTTTGCTTGGACTTATGACGAGATGCCTGGTTTATCTCTAGAAGTTGCAGTCCATAAACTTAGGATAAATCAAATCAGAATCCCTGTTAAACAAGCTCTAAGAAAAATGCGTGTTGAAATAGAGCAACAAGTCATTGCAGAAGTTAAAGAAATGATAGAAGCCGACTTCATACGAGAAAAAAATTATCCGACATGGTTAGCCAATGTGGTGCTAGTTAAAAAGAAAAATGGCCAGATAAGGGTCTGCATAGACTTCAGAGACTTGAATAAAGCATGTCCAAAAGATGAATTCCCTTTACCAATTCCTGAATTAATGGTTGATATAGCATCGAAACGTGCAATATTTTCCTTTATGGATGGATCATCAGGATATAATCAAATAAAAATGTTTTTGGAGGATGAAACAAATACAGCCTTCCGGACACCCATAGAAGTATATTGCTACAATGTTATGCCATTTGGACTAAAGAATGCTGGTGCAACCTATCAGAGAGCCATGACACGGATCTTCAATGAATTAATACACAATCAAGTCGAATTTTATGTGGATGATCTGGTTGTCAACAGAAAACAAAAAGATGATCATATATATGATTTGAGAATTGTCTTTGAAAGACTACGATAATACAATCTCAAAATGAATCCCTTAAAATGCGCTTTCGGTGTCACTTCATGAAAATTTTTAGGATTTGTAGCTCAAGATCGTGGAATAGAAATTGATCCTCTCAAAATTGAAGCCATCCTAAATATGCCTCCTCCTAAAAATCTATCTCAATTGAGATCATTCCAAGGAAAGTTAGCGTATATAAGATGTTTTCTTTCCAATCTGTCGGGTAGGTGTCAGCCTCTTACTACCCTAATCAAAAAAGATACCAAATTTGTGTGGGATGAAAAATGCCAACATGCCTTTGAAAATATCAAACAATACCTGACAACCCCTCCTGTTTTAGCAGCTCCTATAGTAGGAAGACCTCTAATCCTTTACACCGCAGCACTGGACAATTCCCTTGGAGCATTATTGGCACAAGTAAATGACGAGGGAAAAGAAAATGCATTATACTATTTAAGCCGTTGTTTGGTTCCTACAGAAATAAAATACCCAAAAATTGAGAAACATTTCTTAGCCTTGATTTTTGCAGCTCAAAAACTAAGGCACTATATGCTTTCTCATAAAGTAACTCTTATTTCAAGAGTTAATCCACTACAATATTTAGTGACACAACCGACACTTTTTGAGAGATTAGCAAGATGGGCAATGATCTTACTCCAATTCGACATAACATTTGTACCATTGCGTGCTATCAAAGAACAAATCTTGGCAGATTTCTTAGCAGCGCACCCAATTCCAACTGGATCACCTCTTAATGATGATTCACCTGATGAAAAAATATCATAAATAAAAGATTCCAATGTACAACGATGGGAACTCTACTTTGATGAAGCATCATCTACAAGAAAAGATAAAGACAAACAAACAATTATACCAGGTAAAGCTGGAGTATGATTGATTTTCATCACTCCAGACAAAATGATTATGCCTTTTTCGTATCATCTGACAGAACCATGTACAAATAATTAAGCTGAGTATGAAGTGCTCATAACCGGTATAGAATTGACAATACTAATGGAAATTAAAAATATTGACATTTATGGAGACTCTATGTTGATTATCAATCAAATCATTTGGAAATATAAGACTCTGAAACCTCGACTTGAATAGTATTTTTGTTACACTTTGAAGCTGCTTCAACAAATTCCTGATGCGACATTTTTCTTAATCCCGAGAAGAGATAATTCTTTAGCGGATGCTTTGGCAAAACTTACAAAAGAGTTTGCCTGTCCAGAAGAAGACAACATACCAATTTCTATAAAAGGACTACAAGTTCTTTCTCAAATTGACATGGATAATCTGCATAAAATTGGAGAAAACATGACAGTGACAACAAATCATGAAAAGGATGATTGGCGACAACCAATTATTCCATAATTGCAAACTGGAAGGTTACCTGAAAACACTTCTATTGCCACTTAAATTAAGCAAAGAGCAATATCATATGCTCTAATAAATGATGTCTTTTATAAACGATCTTTTGACCAATTGTGGTTAAGATGCTTAAACCAAGTTGAAGCTCAAGAAATTGTTAAGGATGTCCATTCAGGTTTATGTGGCGCACATCAATCTGGATCTAAAATGAAAATAAAAATAAAAAGAATGGGATATTATTGGCCGACAATAATGACTAATTGTCTTAATGCAAAGATATGTCATCAATGTTAAATAAATGGGGTAGTTTTACACTAGCCTCCAAATGTCTTAAATCCAACTAGTGCATCTTGGCTGTTTGAATGTTGGGACACCGACATAGTAGGCTCTATAGATCCTCCATCATCTAATGGTCATCGATTTATTCTAGCAGCCACTGATTATTTCTCCAAATGGACAGAAGCAATACCTCTTAGAGAAGTCAAGGCAGAACAAGTCCTTTATTTCTTCAAGATGCATATTGTTTATAGATTTGGAATCCCTCGAGGGTCATATCAGACAATGGACTGGCCTTTAAAAATGTGAAAATGAACAATTTTATCCAAAGACATGGGATATACTAGAGGTATTCCACAATCTATTATCCTAAGGCCAATTGTTTATCTGAAGCCTTCAATAAAACATTGGTTCAAATTTTGAAAAAGACATTAGTCAACAGCCCAAGAAAGTGCATGAATGATTAATAGAAGCTTTGAGGGCGAACTACATACCGAACACCAACACGGTCAACACCGTTTGCTTTATTATATGGTTCTGAGGCTATACTACCACTCGAAATTCAAATTCCTTCTCTTAGAGTTGTGATAGTAATTAAGATAATTGAAGAAGAAAATACCAGATTACGACTTGAAGAACTCGAGAGTTTAGAAGGCAAACGTCTACAAGCTCAGCAAAATCTCGAACTGTATCAAGCAAAAATGATACAGGCCCATGACAAGTTAGTTCGCCCCAAAACCTTTTGAATTCATGAATTAGTCTTAGTTCTTCGAAGACCTATACTAGCTCATCGAAAGATAGGTGACAATTTTGAGCCAATATGGGAGGTCCGGTATGTAATTCAAAAGACATATTCTGGAGGATCCTACCAACTGGTGGATTGTCTAGGAGAAAGAATATTGCTTCTAATCAATGGCCGTTTTCTAAAGAAATATTATGCGACATGAAAAATGATGACTTGTTTATAAACTGGGATAATAAAAAAAATATTTTCTCAAAATCATCTTTGTGATATGAATCTTGACTTTTATGCCATGAAACATTTGTTTCGCTTATTAAACAAATGTTTATAAGCATCATTCCTTAACATAAAAAAAATTCTAAAATGTTACATTATCCTGTCATTTTCAGGAAAAATGTCTAACGAAAGACTTCTTTTCACGTTTCAAAGTGGTATTTGTCTTGCCTTAGACCGACGATATGTTGAAAAATGATGTAGGATTCACTTCGATTTTGAACTCTCTCAAGTTGAATTACTCTACGACAGACCTTTACTATCCATTGTTAATCAACAAGAAGCAAAAGGAAAACCATCCGTATTGGAGTTCAAGCTTTGTCAGCATGCTAATGAAACATAAAATCCTATTGGCAATGGAAAACTGAAGTCAGATGGAATGGTATCCACTAGCGGGGCAAAGAAATCAGCTTCTGGAATGACAAGAGCCTGAGGAGAAATCGCAATAAAAGGCTCAAAAAGCTGGCAGAAAAAGAAAGACAATACATGAAACCAATGATGGAAGATGATGGATTCGAATTTCCAATACTTGAGAATATCTCTAAAGAGACGTATTATGTCTTAGGGGAAGAAATGATCGAAGAAGAGGAAAGGATTGAAAGGACAGTATTCACTATCGTTCCTTACGAGCCAACATTGGATCTCTCAACAACAGAAAAAATAAATGAAAAACAGATTGCTTCTTGAAAGGAAGTGTGATGTATCAGATCTATCAAGAAACAAACATTTGAACAATTTTAATATATTAATGGCCAAACCATTAATATATTGGAGGGCATTCAATTGTTCACCCAAGTTTTTGACGAAGTGGAGCAAGGTGCCATTGTCGAGCATGCGATGGATGCACGTGATCAAGGATGAGCTGGACAACTGAAAAGAAGGACATATTCTGAACCGAACAGATGGATTCGTGGAAAAGGTCACATGAAAATTCAATATGGATGCTGTTACAACTACGCTGTGGACAAGGACGGCAATCCCCCAGGGATACTACGACATGAGCAAGTAGATCCACTACTGACAGTCATCATTCAAATTATCAGACAGCTCATAATGTGGAATATAATGCCTGCTGATTGTTTTCCAGATAGTTGCATCATGAATATATATGAGGAGGGCGACTGTATAGCACCTCATATTGACTGTCAAGATTTTGAAAGACCATTTTGCACTCTCTCCCTTAAGAACAAATGTTCTATTCTATCTGGAAGAGAAATACAGATTGTGGGTCCTAGAAAATTTCGTGGATCTTATCAAATTCTCTTACCACGGGGATCAGTTTTAGTCTTCCGAGATAATGGATTTGATGTCTCAAAACACTGTATACCAAGTGTGAGTCGACAACACATATCCATAACACTAAGAAGAATGCGCCCTGAAAAACAACCTGATGGATATCAACCAATACCAGAATTGGAAGAACTACAGCCCTTAGAACTGCCATGACCCCATGAAGGTTTAAACACCTAAGACATATTCTATAAACAATGTCTCGGAGTGTTAGAAGTTTTGTAGTAGGTTTAATAGTATCTGAGAACTTTCAACATAGTAGTTTGCAGCGTGTATGCGTGCATTGTGTAATACATAACGTACCGTAAACTTTTGATATCTATGTACATTATTGGAAGTGGAATGAAATTTTGTGAGATATTTCCTAGCTGACTATAATACATCGTCAGGTCCAAGAATGCCAAAATGAACTAAAATGACATGATGAACAACTTGCGATAACTAATATGAGAATTATCATTCGACTTATACAGGTCAAATCCCCAGCAGGTATCCTCAGCAAATATCTTAGTGAGTTCGCCACTCTCTCTAGTTATTGGATGTAAGTCTGTTCCTGACACTGAAATCATGGCTTTCCTCTAACTAAATATTGAAATTTCGAGAAATGGAATATGACATCCATTTCTCTTTCCGGTTATTGGATGTAAGTCCTTTCCTGACACGGAAATTATGGCTTTCCTCTAACTAACATTGACATTTTGAGAAATGGAATATGACATCCATCTTCTCTTTTCGGTTATTGGATGTAAGTCCTTTCCCGACACGGAAATCATGGCTTTCCTCTAACTAAATATTGACATTACAAGAAATGAAATATGACATCCATTTCTCTTTCCAGTTATTGGATGTAAGTCTTTTCCTAACACGGAATCCTCTAACTAACATTGACATTTTAAGAAATGGAATATGACATCCATTTTCTCTTTACGGTTAATGGATGTAAGTCCTTTTCTGACATAGAAATTATGGCTTTCCTCTAACTAACATCAACATTTTGAGAAATGGAATATGACATCCACCTTCTCTTTCCGGTTATTGGATGTATGTTCTTGCTTCTCTTTACGGTTATTGGATGTATGTTCTTGCTTCTCTTTCCGGTTATTGGATGTATGTTCTTGATCCACCCGATATTTATTCTTACAATTTTGATTTGAAAATTGGCAACAGGGACAAAAAATTGATCCCGCCAGATATATATGCTTATGATTTTGTTATGAAAATTATGATTTATAATGTGGATACTATGCAAGTATACATATCGTTTATCAAGTAATATATGACTTTCTGATTAAGCCCCGAGATATCGAACCCACAGGGAAAGTGAAAAATCTTTAAAGAAATAAGAAAATTATCTTTTTACTTTTTTTAATTGGCTTTTGAAAGTATGTTTTGATTTTGAAATGTTTGATAGTTGATTTCACTCTTTAAATTTTCTTATAAAAGTCAAACAAGAAATTAAAATGATAATAATTGTAAACACGGAATGAAAAACACTATTAAATAGAATATCTTTTTCTTTCCTTTATAAAGTAGTAGTAATTATGAAAGTATTGTTGTGGAAGTATTTAAATTTATTGTGATAAATAGAAGCAAATGTATTCATTACCCTTCCTTGGTTCTATAAAGAACATTGGTTAATTTGAAATTTTATCATTTTGAACATGGTTAGGCAGGGAAGATACCAGCTCTCACTCTAGAGTTCCCTCATTTCCCTCCACCTGGGGGCTAACTTCAAATAACAAAATTTAAAACTTCAAACAACATTAGGGGCTTTTAGCCTGTCACACTAAAATTCCTCTAATTTTACTCCCCTTTAAAACATCTTCTAATATATTGCATTCAATTATATGAACTACAATTTTCACTCATATAATTGCATGTGATTCTTACTAACTTTTATGAGACAATACCGCATTGAATCTTACATAATCTCACCACAAATTTTACATCTTAACAGGCTAAACTAAGAAGTAAATAAAGTTTATAGAATTAATCTTCACAAATTCTTCCAACTCTAAACACATATACATTCCACAACAATTTTTCATGAATTACTTACTTCTTCATTTAAGAAAGAAAAAGATAAAGTAAACTACTCAGAATACTATGAGAAAATAAAAAAATACATTGATTTGAAATTAAAAACCATAAGAAAAACAACAAACACAACAAGTATTAATTAAAAAAAAGAAAAAACTAAATGTAAAATAAAAGTAAACACTTATCTGAAAATCCTCTCCACAAGACTCAGGAAGTTCATCTGAAACCTTGAATCTTCACTAAAATACTCCTCAGAGCAGGTCTCCCAACTCCGATGACTCTGAAACAGACTTCAGACTTCAATAAAAACTAAACTAAAGGAAAGAAAAGAAGTGGGAAGAAGAAGGCTTCAATCCTACCCTTTTTTCTTTTCTACTCTCTACTCCTACTCCTAATAAAAACTCAGTAAAAACTCTCTTCAAAATGCAATGGAAGAGCCCATAATCTTTCCTAAGAATCTCTTTAAAAATTAAACCAAAAGGTGCCTTGGTGTCTCTTCAAAATGTGTCCAGATTCGATGTATCCACCAAAGAATGCACCCCTTCATTCGGACTTGCCTCCCAAAGGAAGTTATGGAAGTTACCACTAAGAGTTGCATCACATACCCTTTGAAAATGGAGCCAAAATCAAGTTAATCTCGATTTTTAACTATGGTGGCTAAGCGCCGGCCCAGCGGCGCTTAGCCGCCAATGCCCAAATTTTGATTTTTCATTTTTTGCTCCAAATTTGATCCAATTTCGTTCCTTTCATCATAATCACTCATTTTCATCATACCTGCAAGAAAAACACAAAATACCTTCCATTTAAGTGCAAAATCATCAAAAATATGTATAAAAATGTGCACAAAAAATACTATATATTTTAGGTGTATCAAAATCCCCCAAACATAAAATGTTACTTGTCCTCAAGTGACGGTTAATCTCATAGAAAAATTTTAACATGCAAATTATGTAATGAGTTTCTTAGGAAGATAACAAAATTTTGTTCTAGAAATGGAATAGTCCAATTTAGAAAAAAATTTAGTAATTAAGACCAACTTAAAGTTTAGAAAGTTCTTAAGGAAAGAAAAATGACAAATATAAGTCTTTATCTAATTCAAAAATATTTGTAGATTCTTCAAAATATAGGATTCAAATATTTTATTTTTCTCACTTAAAAATCTTTATTTGAAAATAATTTTACTTACTATATTATAACCTCAAGCTTTAGATTTTCTCTGAACTTATATGTGAAACTTTAGGTACGGAACCAATTTTTTATTGGGCCTTTAATTCTTAAGCTTCTCCTCCCTTTTTACATACTATTTTTCACTTTTTCTTTTTTATTTTCTTTTCTCTTTCTTTTTTTATTTTTTTTATTTTTTTAATTTTTTTTTAAGGCAAGGATTATCGTATCTCGTATAGGCCTTTAATGATTTTGAATTCCTCCTTCCATTTAAAATTAAGGTCGGATATATATCTTTCACTTAAAAATCATAATAATAGTATTTGAAAATTATTCCTCAATAAAAGAAATTTAAGCTTTGAAGAATAAAAGTCAAATCTTCTATTTGTCCAAAAATATAAAATTTCTTACTAAAGATAGATAGCTATATTTAACTTCTCTTCACTAAGAAAAGTTTAAATATAATATTTTCATGATTACTACAAATTTTAACTAAATTCTTTTAACAAATAAAATTTTAGGTTTTTGAAAAAATTTTGTCTTTTAAAAATTCCCCTCCAAACTTTACTTTTTAGTTAGGATAAAACATTTAAGCATAAGAAATGATACATGAGTGAGAATTAAAGACTAACATAACATGCTTGCAGGAATTTAAATATCCTAAATATGCAAGTATAACAATTTAAACAACAGGAGTATAATGAAATCAAATTTAGTTTTTCAAACCATTTTCTTTTTATAACAAGAAAAGTAAAAATTTCAAAAGACTTCTACACACCAACTGAAATCACACTGATACTAGATAGTAAATGGTAGTGGTAGATTTTTGTAAAGTTTTTAAGCATGTAGTTTCCTAAATAGTAGTTTCTATTGTGTTCTCTAATTTCCTACCAATTTTAGAATTAAAGTACACCCTAAAAAACTCTAGTACAACATACACATTAAAACATTTACTACCACACACACTACACTCAAAGCAACATATAAAACATCAATCCAACAACAATAAATATGAATATGCATAACAGATAAATTGTACAACTACAATCGCAAACTATTAGAGTTCATATCACAACACAATCATCAAACAAAATACTAGATAAAGTACACAATAACATAGCACAACAACACAACAACTAAAACAAACAACATACATCTACGCTTCATCCTCATCATCATCATCATCCTGCTCGTTCCAATCCCTGGATGGTGCATAAGGTATGTAGAATGGATGAGGGGGCATCTCAGCACTCTGATCACCTCTAATCACTCTATCCAAATAATGCTGATGATTCTCCTCATACTCATCATATTTTATAATATATATCTCCACATTATCAATCTTACCATTCATATCTTTCATATGCTCTTGAGTAAGACTCTCTTTGTTCAAAATTTTTATTAATAAACCAGTCTGTGAATCAGTAGATAATGAAGCACATGAAGTAGTAGCACGAGAAGTAGATGCAGCAGAAGCAGAAGCAGAAGCAGTAGAAGCCCTACCAAATCCTCCTCTCCAGCCAAAATCTGAATGTATAGTGTAAGCCCCAACATTTACACTGGTGATTTGTCTTAAAGGCTGAAGTACCTCTTCCCAGGTTTCAAATTTCACTTCAGACTGTTCACATAATGAATGAATCAGGGAAGGAAATCTCATACCTGCTGTAGTGGTAGATCTGACATAATTCACAATATAATCATAAATGATTGCTCCAATATCTATAAGCTTCCTTTGCTGAATGCAATGGTTCAAAACAGACTCTTTCCCTTGTCACTTCACTAGTACGACTTGAAGGCAACGATTTAGAAGAGATAAAATAATGCCATGCCTTAGAAGTGGCATTTAATTTGGAAGCAGGAAAATTCACTCTTCTATCATTTGTTATTTTCCGAATCCTCTTCCATCGACTCAAAAATCCCATTATCTCATCTAACACTCCCTCCGTAGGATGAAAATTAGAATATAAACAATACATATCAGGAGGCAGTTGATAGAAAGTGTTAATTACCTCAGAATAAAAGTCCACATCTTGCCCCCTAACCATCACCAAATTCTCTTCTGATGCCGGAAAATTCGTATAGAATACTCTAACAACAGAGACAACGACAACGATGAGAAAAGCAATAGTAGTTCTCCCAGCTCCTCCTAGCAATCATATCTTCAATTACTTCTCCTTGCTTACCGAACACTCTCTCGGGAATTAATTTACGTGACTCGCAACGCATCGACGCATCGTTCCTCAGCCCTCGCATTAACAAATTTGTCAGAATCGAACTTCATCTTTCCTCTCGTGCGCTTTGACTTTGGAGCCATCTCAAAAAATTCAAGAAAAATTTACCATAAATTCCAAAATCAAACTAAACTTGTTAAATTATCTTCCAAAAGATGTTTCCACTAAATCCAAGCAATTTCTTAAAATTTTCTTGAAATTTTCACCATGAATAGTGATTTTATGATTTTCCAAAATGTACTCAAAATACTTGGTGAAAATAAAAAATTTTTACTTAGGAGTAGTGCTCTTACCTCAAGAAATCCAAATTTACAATTTTTTGTTGAGATCGTCTCTTAAATGGTCCAAATCAAGGATGCCCTAGACTCTCTCTCGCATGAAAATGATGGGTTGAAGATGAACAGGGGAGTTAAAATGGTGATTCACGGGTTTTAAACTGCTGGGAACCAATTTTTGTGAACTGGCGTCTAAGCGCGAACCCTTCAGCGGTTAGCCGCGAAATCTGGTGCTTGAGCGCCGGCACTCTGGTGCTTAGTCGCCATATACCCGATTTTGACAATTAAGGTTTATGCTTTAAACCACTTCGTTAATCACCCTTAATCTCTTCAAAATAATTATCTCTTCCCCATAAATCTTCCAATATTCTAATTCAAATGTTTAATATTCATTGATTCCAAAAAAATTTTCACACAAACAATAACTTATATTCATTAAAACAAACATAAGCACTTAATACAATCCTAGAATTTCTATCCACGTACATAGGATGAAATTCTCTAGATACAAGAGACTTAATCTCAAGCTGATAAGTTTACATCTCTAGGATGTAACTATCACATCATTAGGCGTAATTAAAACTCAAACAGAAACAATAAACACACCAAACAAAACACATAAGAACACTAAAATATTAAACAAAACATATAAGAACAAAGCACACTTAATTCCACTCCCCATTAGGTGGATTATATCCAGTACTCACTATTATTCTCATTTGAACCTTACGGAATATAAATATGATAGAACGGGCGATAATTGTTCATTCTTATATCTTCTTCTTCAATCCATTTGTTCTTCAAAAACATCAACTTATCCGCTTCTTCCACGTATCTTGAATGACCTGAATTGCATCTTGAGTTGCCATCCCATGTGCTCCAAATGTAAGTTAGTTTCGTTGATCTTTACTTCCATTGAAGTCACTCGGGCTTCGATTTTCGCAATCATTTATGTAATCCCTCGAATACTAACAACGAGAAATCCATTGAATAACTCTATAGCACTATAACTAATGAACTTACTCTTGTCAGAATCTTGCTTCGTCTTAATCTCATTCTCCAAGGAAGCATGATGTACTCAAAATACTCTTCTTAAGATTTAGAAATGAAAATAGGACTTGGGGCAAGTGTTTCTCTTAAATCAGGTTCTTTTTATAGACTTGGGAAGTGCTAAAACTACCCCAAGATGTTTTAAAACTCCAAAATAACTTCCAAAACCTCTTCCCCATGATCTAGGCTTCTAGAATCTCATTTTTCACGTTTTTTGTAACTTCGGCGCCTAAGTGCCAACTAGGCGGTGCTTAGCCGCCAGTGCTCAATTTAGCATAGGTCTGCCAAATGTCCAAATTTTCATTCTGACTCTTCTAAGTCATTCAATAAGGTCAAATAAACTCTATTTAGTTTAAAAACTCCAAATTACTACTGCTAAAAACATAAAAACAAACCAAACAAAGCAAACAAAGCACACAAATCAAACATAAAGCAAAGCACACCGATAATTATGGGTTACCTCCCACAAAGCGCTTGGTTTAACGTCTTCAACCTGACAAACCCAGAACTCATTCTGAGTGATCCAACATTAGATTCTCATCAGACTTAGATTGCTTGACTGAAAAATATGGTTTAAGTCCATTTCTATTAACTTTAAATATTTTTCCAGTGTTAAGATCTTGAATATCCACAGCTCCACAGGAATAAAGTTTCATCACTATAAAATGAGCCATCCACCTGGACTTAAGTTTTCCAGAAAAAATTCTCAATCTGGCATTATACAAAAAAACTTTTTGTCATAACACAAGATTTTTAGTAATAATCTTCCGATCATGCATCACATTCATAAGATTCATTTAATTGCAATAATCTCTTCTCAGCAGCATCTTTCAAATTATAATTGAACTCTTTAATAGTCCAAAATGTTATACTCAAGTTCAATAGGTAAATGACAAGCTTTTCCAAATATCGACCTATATGGGGACGTTCCTATAGGGGTTATGTAGCAGATCCTATAAGCCCACAAAGCATAATCCAGGTTTGATTGACCAATCCTTTCTATTTAGATTAACATTCTTTTCTAATATTCTTTTAATTTAACGATTGGATAATTCAACCAAATCACTTGTCCACGGATGATAAACAGTAGCAATGCGATGATTAATATGATATTTCTTTGCTATCTTTCCAATAATCACATTTCTAAAATGGCCTTCCCCATAAATTATGATTACTCTTGGTATTCCAAATCTGCAAAATATATTCTTCATCAAAAACTTTGCAACACTTTGAGCATCACATCGAGGTAAAGCAATAGCTTCAATCCAGTTGGAAACATAGTCTACTGCCATCAATATATAAACATTTCCGAAATATTGTGTAAATGGTCCCATAAAATCTAATCCCCAAACATCAAATATTTCAACTTCCAACATATAATTGAGGGGCATCTCATTTCTCCTAGAAATATTGCCTACACGCTAAAATCTATCACAATTTTTAATATAAACATTCACATCCATAAAAATTGTAGGCCAATAAAATCCATATTATAGGATTTTATTTGCAATTTTATCACTTCCAAAATGTCCCCCATAATCAGAATCATGACATTATTGAATAATTTCATAAGTCTCTTCCAAAGGTACACATCTTTAAATTATAAGATCCTTTCCTTGTTTATATAAAAATAGGTCATCCAAAAAATAAGTCTTAAGCATAAGACATAAAGTTCTTCTTTCCTGATTTGTCAAACCATAGGGTATAATATCACCGACAATAAAATTTACTATGTCTCGCATACCATGGAACACGCCACTTATTAACAGAGTGAACACTTTTTCATCAGGAAAGTATTCATTAATTTATTCAACATCGTAGAGAGATTTTTCAATTTCAAGCTTGGACAAATGATCAACAATTTGATTTTCAGAACCCTTTCTATCTACTATCTCAAAGTCAAATTCCTATAAAAGAAGAATCCATCTTATCAGTCTTAGTTTTGCATCTTTTTACTTCATTAAGTATTTGATAGCAGAATGATCAGTATGCACAACACATTTAGTTCCAATTAAATATGATCGAAATTTATCAAAGGCAAATACTATAGCTAATAACTCTTTCTCAATAGTGGTATAATTAATTTGAGCTTCATTAAGAGTTTTACTAGCATAATAAATAACTTTGAAAATCTTATCATATTTCTGACCCAAAACAACACCAATAGCATAATCACTAGCATCACACATTAATTCAAAAGGTTTTTCCCAATTTGGTGAAATTATTACGAGTGCAGTGATTAATTTTTCTTTTAATATTTCAAAGGCTTTAAGGCAATCATCATCAAAATTAAAAATTGCATCCTTTTCCAGTAAACGGCATAAAGGTTTTTTAATCTTTGAAAAGTGTTTGATGTAACGCCTGTAGAATCCAAAGATGTCCTAAAAAACTTCTAATTCCCCTTACATTGGTTGTGCGAGGTAAATTAGATATAACTTGAAATTTTGCAGGATCTACCTCTAAACCATTTTCTGAAATTTGATGTCCCAAAACAATTCCTCCTCGCTACCATAAATTGGCATTTTTCACGCGTTAAGGACCAAATTAGTTTCTTCACGGCGTTTTAGAACCTTATTTAAATGTTCTAAACATGATTCAAAGGAAATTCCAAACACCGAAAAGTCATCCATAAAAAATTCAATCCCTTTTTCAATTAAATCACAAAAAATAGTCATCAAACATCTACCGAAATGTAGCAGGTGCATTACATAAACCAAAGGGCTTTCTTCTAAAAGCAAAGGTACCATAAAGATTGGTAAACATAGTTTTCTCTTGATCCTCAGGAGCAATTTGAATTTGGTGGTAACCAATATATACATCCAGAAAACAAAAGTATTTATGCCCAGCCAATCTATACAACATTTGATACAGAAAAGGGAGTGGAAAGTGATCTTTCCTTGTGGCAAGATTTAATTTTCTATAATCAATGCATATTCGCCACCCTGTAACTTGTCTTGTTGGTATTATTTCATTCTTTTCATTAACAGTCACAGTTACTCTTCCTTTCTTAATAACACAGTGAATAGGACTATCTGATGCACTATCTGAAATAGGGTAGATAATTCCAACATCCAACCATTTTAAAATTTCTTTCTTAACAATGTCTTTCATGATATGATTTAATCTCCTTTGGGGATCAGCCCGCGGTTTGTAATTATCTTCCATAAGAACTCTGTGCATAAAAATTGAAGGACTGATTTCTTTAATATCAGCAATTGTCCCTCCAAAGGCTATTTTGTCCTTCTTCAAAATTTCGAGCAAACTCCCTTCTTCTTTTTCAGTTAATTGATAGGAAATTATAACTGCCAAGGTTGAGGGTTCACCTAGAAAAACATACTTTAAATTATCAGGAAGCATTTTTAACTCAAGTTCAGAAGGTTTTTAAATTGATGGACCATAAGATTCATCTTTTTTATTCAAATCCAACAATTCAAAACTTTCACGAACATACTTGAAATCTTCCTCTAGAAAATCTTCAAAATCAAGTAACTCCACTTCTTGCTTATGTTCCAATTCTTCTCTTTCGAGTTTCTCTTCATAAGTTGACTTGAAATGACATTCACTTAAATATTTGATAACATCCATCCTATAACATTCATCTTCTTTACCTCTAGCAGGATATTTCATCGATTTTGAAATATTAAATGTAACAGTTTGATCATTAACCCTCATCGTTAATTCCTCTTTTTGCACATCTATCATGGCTCGACTTGTAGCTAGGAAAGGTCTTCCCAAAATTATAGGTATCTCTTTATCTTCCTCCATATTTAACACAATGAAATCAACATGAAAAATAAATTGATCCAATTTAACCAAAACATCTTCTATAACTCCTATAGGATATGTGATCGAACGATCTGTGATCCCCGATAAATGCAACGGCTGCCAAAAACTTGGAACCTTCTGTAAATGCGCTGATGATTTAGATATAATATTTATGATTTTATAAAATGGGATACTATGCAAGTACACGTATCGTTTATCAAGTAATATAGGACTTTCTGATTAGGCCCCGAGATATCGAACCCACAAGGAAAATATGAAATCTTTAAAGAAATCAGAAAATTATCTTTTTACTTTCATTAATTGTTTTTGAAAAAGTATGTCTTGATTTTGAAAGTTTTTGAAAGTTGATTTGTCTTTTGAAATTTCCTTAATAAAAGTTAAGCAATGAAATTAAAATTATGATAACTAATAACACTGGATGTAAAATACTATTAACTATAATATCTTTTTCTTTCCTTTTATGAAGTAGTAATAATTCTGAAAGTATTGTTGAGGAAGTATTTAAATTTTTTGTGACAGATAGAAGCAAATATTTTCTTTACCCTTACTTGGTTCTATAAAGAACATAGGTTAATTTGAAATTTTTATTATTTTGAACATGGTTAGGCAGGGAAGATACCAGTCTCTCACTCTAGAGTTCCCTCGATTCCCACCACCTGGGGCCTAACTTCTCATAACAAAACTCAAAACTTCAAACCAAATTAGGAGGTTTTAGCCTGTCACTCTAAAATCCTCTAATTTTACTCCCTTTCATAAAAATATCTTCTAATATTACATTCAATTATATGGACTACAATTCTCATCCATATATGCATGTGATTCTTACTAACTTTTCTGAGACAATACCGCATTGGATCTTACATAATCTCAAGAAATTTTACAACTTAACGAGCCAAATTAAGAAGTAAACAAAGTTTTCATAATCCTTCACAACTTCTTCCAACTTTTAAACACTTATACTTTCCACAACAATTCTTTATAAATGAATTACTTCTCCATTTAAGAAAGAAAAAGATAAATTAAACTACTCGAATGCATTGGGAAAATATAAAAACACATTGATTTGAAATTAAAAACAATAAGAAAAATAACAAACGAAAGCAAGTATTAATAAAAAGATTAAAAGTAAACACTTATATGAAAATCCTCTCCATAAGACTAAGGAAGTTCCTCTAAATCTTTGACTCTTAGCTAAACTAATCCTCAGAGCAAGTCTCACAACTCTGATGACTCAGAATACAGACTTCAGACTTCCATAAAAACTAAACTAAAAGAAAGAAAAGAAGTGGGAAGAAGAAGGCTTCACTCCAACCCTTTTCTCCTTTCTACACTCTACTCTCTACTCCTACTCCTAATTAAAACTCTCTTCAAAATGCAAGTGGAAGAAAGAAAGAAAGAAAGAAAGAACCCTTCAAAATACAAAGGAAGAGTCACTTAATCTTTCCCAAGACTCTTTAAATAGTAAGCCAAAAGATGCCTTTGTGTCTCTTCAAAATGTGTCCAGATTCAATGTATCCACCAAAGAATTCACCCCTTCATTCAAACTTGCCGCCCAAAGGAAGTTATGGTAGTTACCACAAAAAGTTGCATCCCATCCCCTTTAAAATTGGTGCCAAATTCATATGAATTTCGATTTTTAATCGTGGCAGCTAAGCGTCGGCTCAGCGGCGCTTAGCACGCTGCCAAATTTTTTATTTTTCATTAATTTTCCTCCAAATTTGATCCAATTTGCTCCTTTCATCATGACCATCCATTTTCATCATACTTGCAAGAAAAACACAAAATAACTTCCCTTAAAGTGCAATATCATTAAAAACAGGTAAAAACATGTGCATAAAAATACTATATATTTTAGGTGTATCAAAATCCCCCAAACTTAAAATGTTACTTGTCCTCAAATGACAGTTAATCTCATAGAACATTTTAGCATGCAAATTATGTAATGACTTCCTTAGGAAGATAACAAAATTTTATTCTAGAAATGGAATAGTCCAATTTAGAAAAAAATTCAGTAATTAAAACCAACTTAAAGTTTAGAAAGTTCTTAAGTTAAGGAAAATGACAAATATAAGTTTCTATCTAATTCAGAAATATTTGTAGATTCTTTAAAATATAGGACTCAAACATCTTATTTTTCTCACTTAAAAATCTTTATTTGAAAATAATTTTACTTACTATATTGTAAACTTATGCTTTAGATTTTCTTTGAACTTATATCTTAAACTTTAGGTATGAAACCAATTTTTGATTAGACCCTTGTTGACCTCATTTTTTATGAGGTCTTCTCTTCCCTCTTTAGTGTTTAGGATCTAGCCTTAGGCTTTTCCTTTGACTATCTTAGAGGACTAGAATTGGGACCCATCCCTTAGAAATTTGAACCACTTCTTGCCTCCCTGCAAACCCCACAAGCTTGATTGCAGACCCCTAATCACCTAGAGGGTTGAAATCAAATGTGAAGGTTTAAAGGATGAGTTCCCTATAGGACTCTTTGGCCTTAGGACCACCCTGGGTGGCTTGGTCTTGTGAGGGTTAACTTACACACTCACTACACTCACACTCTACACTCTCACACACACAATCCAGGATCCTAAAACCACACCCATACCCAACTTGACTCCTTGACTCATGTAGGTAATTCATATGGATGGAC
Source organism: Papilionanthe hookeriana x Papilionanthe teres (assembly GCA_022702705.1). Lineage (NCBI taxonomy): Eukaryota > Viridiplantae > Streptophyta > Magnoliopsida > Asparagales > Orchidaceae > Papilionanthe > Papilionanthe hookeriana x Papilionanthe teres. The sequence goes on along the minus strand of CM040432.1, from coordinate 11,439,844 downwards.
TTTAACCCTCAAGCCCCTAGCTAAGAGGGTTAGGAACAAAATAGTGAATGCCTCAAATGAGTCCTCTCATGGCTCATATAGGCTTAACATGGCTTCATGGCTTAACCAAAGTGCTTCCATTTCACTCATATTTGATCAATCTTCTTTTTTCCAAAATTTCAATTTTTGACCCGGGGACCCTACACCCATCAAACCTACTAAAAGCCCTTAAAATTGCCCAAATCCTCCAAAATTTCCAAATCACCCAAAATTCCCCAAAATTAACCTTGAACATTTCCACACCAATCAAATTGATCATCCATAGCCAAAAATACCAAAAATTCCAAAAATACCCCCGAATACCCTTCAAATACCCAAAATGCCCCTCTTAGCCAAAAAATCCAAAAATTCAGAAAATTCCCAGAAAATTCTAGAAAATCCCAAATATTCCCAATTTCATTTTGTCCAACTACACCATAGGCCAATTTTGTCAATTTACACCACTTCTACCAAAACACCCAATTTAGCTCATTTTTAACCCAAGTGAACCCAATGTCAAACCTAATCTACCCAATTGACCCCAATTTTGGTCCAATTCAATTCTAAACTTCAATTTAATATTCACAATATCAATTTAGACCAAATCCAAGTCCAATTTGATTGACATTTGAATCCAATTTCACTTTTGACCTTAAAGCCCAATTTGGACCCATGACCCAAACTTAGCCCAAACCAAACCAATTCAACTCCAATTGACCCCAAACCTTTTCTAAACCTTCCCTAACATCCCCAAAAACAAAACACTAACATAATTTTCCCAAAATTTGGACCCAAACCACACTCAAATTCAACCCAAAACCAAAAAGCCCAATTTTGACCTAAACCCAAACCTAACCCAAATAAGCCCAAGTCCCAAAACCAAAACCCAACAAAAGTTAAAACCTCTTTGAAACACTCCCATAAACATTTCCCAACATTAATTTTACATCAATTTCAACCTTAGCCCAACATTGGCCCAAATTAGCCCAATTTGACCTACATTGGCCTATTTACCAAATGAACCCAAATTCGACCCAATTCAAACCCAAACCACCTCAAATTCATTTCAAATCACTCATGACACATCCCTAAACCAAACCCAACAATTATTTGGCCCAAACTTCTACAAAATTCCCATCTACGAATTCATTCTTAAACCTAAAGGCTCATTCCCTTAAGCCTTCCTAAAAGCCCATCCAAAATGATTTCAAAAAGCCCAAAATCCATCTTGAAGCCCACATGACAATCCTCTATCATCATCCATTAGATAAAACCATCTCCTAAGTTCTAAATCCATGATGAAATAATTCCAAATCAAGCCATATGCCAAATCCCATCAAATCATCCCTAAATTACCAAAATTTCTAAAACCCTTTTTCATGTAAATGACCAAGCTTTGTCCCAAGCCACATGGAGCCATGAGTAAGCCATCTACAAGCCATATGAAGCCATGCAAGGTTTGACATGTGACTAAGCCATTAATGGCAAAGGAGGGCCCCCTTTCCTAATCCTTCATTAAGCCTTTTTAACCCTAACCATGTCACACACTAAACCAAGTTTAGCCACCTCACCGTGGATGGAGACTTCACCACTCCATGGCAGATGACCAACCGATCCCCCGGCCCAAAATCGGACCATGGGAAGGTGAACCAAGCCCAAATACATGGGTTGACCAAATTGAACCCAAAATGAGCCTCTCCCCATTCCATTTCAATTCAGCCCCTTTACACATGTCAAACTCCGATCGATCGCACCATTGCTGACCTCTCGACCCCACTCGGTCAAGATGGTGACCAGTGCCTGGCCGGCCAGCCACCGAGCCGCCGGAAAACACCATGGCCGAGAGCTCCATGTGAGCCAAAAAATTCAATTCTCCCTCGCTGACTTGTCTCAACCCAAATGGACAGCATAGTTCTTCTTCTCCTCACCAGAGCAGCTGATCCCGAGCCTTCAAACCCCCCTGGGAAGCCCTCCAGCCATGCCTATTTAAACACCACCTCCTCTCGGCCATGAGAGGTGCTGAACCAAAACTTACTGAAACCCTGCCAAAATCATCCCAGACCACTCTCTACACATAGAGAACTTGATCCCCATTGAAATCCCCCTGCCATTTCCTCTGCGGGAGCTCGATTTCGAGTTGAAAGCCAAGCTCAAAACCGGGACACTTCACCACGATGAGCTAATCTCCAAATTGATTGGTCCTACACCTTCACCGGACCAAGAGGAGAAGTTTCCCGACAAAAGCCCCCTCACGAGGCCGGCCATTGCTCCTGACCTCCAAGCTTTGTGATCGGTCGTGGTCGAAATCATACCTGGACGATTCACCGGAGCCGAGGGACTTCATCCGGAGCTTACTTGGACCCAATCGAAGGTGACACAACTCTCAGATAGAAGGTTCACTTCTCTGAGCAAAGGTATGGACTCACTCTTCTTCCCGAGCTTACAGAGATTCTACATTTAATTTGAATCAATTTCAATGCATGTTTACCGTATGGATGTGTTTGTCTCTTTAAGACGAATCCATAGAGCATAAGAACATGAAAATCCGTTGAGAATCGAGTGAGAAATTAGGGTTAGAAGGTCGACGGTCACGGGTTCGCACCAGTCGTAGACGATGACTGGGAACCGTTGGATCGTGCGTGTATCGGATGGACGGCTCGGATCGCGTCGGACCGGAAAATGCTACGTGAAAGGCGGGTCCGGGACGGCGCTGAGTCGGATGGCGGTGTCGAATCGAGGAGACGACGCGTGGAGCTTCGGTAGCCGCCGAGGTTGACGCGGCGCCGCGTGGATTAAGTAGGAAAATAGGGATTTTTCTTATTTATTAAATACCCAGAACTTCAAAAATTCATAACTTTGTGTAAAAAAATACTAAAAATAAAATAAAAATATCCTCTTGCTCAGTGAACAGAAGAGAATAATGTGGAAAAGAAATCAAGTAATTTCATTAAGTATTTTATTTTTAATGATTTATTTACTCTCCGCATTATTTTAATTCTCCATGCACATAGGAAATTCACCATGGCATGAGACCGGGGCTTTCGAAGCCTGCGAACTCGGGAACATTCCATGAATTTTCTAAGATCGAGGCCATCTACATGAGAAGTTATTGATTTTTCAAGTTCATGTTACTATTTTGAGTATTTTAATTCCAATAATTAGCATGTTGAGAAATAAATTTTAGGAAAATTTGGTGATGTTTCTTGTGACCAGAGGGACCTAGGAAAAATAAGTTTTGAGTTAATTCACTTTGAATAACTCTAATTGGCCTAAATACCCAAAATTGAACTTTAATTAATTAGGGTTAACCATTCATCAAATTAACTTAAAAACAATTCTCCACTGTCCTCTAGGGATAGGAGAACACCACATAAAAATTTGAAACCAATTGGACTTGGTTAACCCCACCAAATGGGTTGATTAAGCCTCTTAAGCAAAAATGGGTAAAATTAAACTTTAAAAATTCATAACACACAAAATACTTTTCAAAAATTCACAAACATGGTTTTGGAGCTTCTCGATATCGGAGGAACTTAGAAAAATTAAAATTGTAATTTTCTAAAAAAGTTGATTTTTATCATTATTTTAATATTTTTAATAATTAAAAAATATTAAAAATTATAAAAATATTAAAAATCATCAAAATGTCACATTTTGAATTCTAATCATTTAGGAACAAACCAAATATTTTTCTTAAGTCTCTAGGGTAAGATATTGAATTTTAAAGGCTTAATGTAATTTTTAATATTAAAAAATGTATTTTCCAACCTTCTCACCAAAATAATTCTAATAAATCAAAGAAAAATCACAAAAATATAAAATTTATTTCTATGGACTCCTTGAGGTTAGAGAGATTTAAGAAAAATATAAAATCCATTTTTCAACTTTAATTTTATTTTAAAATTAATTAATGCTCCAAAATTCAAAATAATTCTAATAAATAAAATATAATTCAAAAAATCACCAAAATTAATTTAAATGGTCCTTTGGTCATTAGGAGTGCCCCATAATTTTCTTAAGAACAGAAAAATTCCCTTGGTTATCTTATTGAATTTTCCTTGGAAATCCCTATTTTCTACAAAAAATAATTATATAAATAAATTAAATACAGAAAAATCACATTTTCTCCTCTAATGTCTTAATTGACATGTGAGTGAAGCCACATAAAAATTTCAAATTCATTTAAGCTCAATTTAGTGAGTTATGGAATTATTAAGCTTGAAGGGCAAAATGGTAATTAAAATTTTAACCCTTAATTAAAACTTTAGGCTTAATAAAATGAGAGAGTAAAATATTTGATCCTAATCTGATTTGGATGATTGAAATTGAAATAATTAAAGGATAGAGACCCATCAATCATTTTTTAGATTAATTAGAGTAAACTTTAATCATTTAATTAATGAAATTTGGAAGATTAATAAAAATTGAAATTATTAAAATAGGGATATTATTAAGAAGACATTTGTTCTTTAATTTAAGAATCCCTAAATTAATCACCTCAATAATATTTAATTCCTAATTAAAATGATAATTCAAACTCAAGATTTAAAATACTAAAAGACTTAATCATTAAATTAAATTAAAATTAAAACATTTAAATTAAATCCTTCCAAAATTTCAATTAAATTAAGACTTTAACAATTAAATTAAATCATCTTTAAAACATAAAAAATTAAATATTAAATTAAAATTAAAATAAAATTAAATTAAAATTAAAATTAAATTAAATTAAATTAAATTAAGTTGAGTTAAATTAAATTAAATTAAATTAAATTAAACATATTAAATTAAATTAAATTAAATTAAAAATAAAATCAAATTAAAATAAAATCTAAATAAAATTAAATTAAAAATTAAAATAATAATAAAATTAAGACTAAACCAAATTAAATTAAATCAAATTAAATTAAATTAAATTAAATTAAATGTAACATCACCTAAGACATAAAGAATTCAAAATAGGTCTAAAAACAACTTGAACACTATTCCAAACTTAAACCCATTAATTAAAATTAAATTAAATCACAAACCACTTAAACATCGATTTGCCCTCAAAAGCTCTTGTTGTCATAACTCCTAAACGGAGTATTAAGTGAAGTGTTACTTCATTTATAGGATATTCAAATGTCCTAGTTCACTGAGCAAAAGAACAAAACTTAATTAAACCTCGGATGATTAATTCACCTGATTAATTAAATCCGTTTGGACTTAGAATAATTCCAGCAATATTGAAAAGATGTTTAAGATTCATCTTAAGAACTTCCTCGATATGACGGGGTGTTTTATAAGAACAATTGAACTTTATTATTCTTTGGTGCGAGAAAATCATCCATAAACAAAATTGAAAACCTAGACATCATAGGAATGACTAGCTATAGGACTCAGGATCTTGGTAGAAAACCGGAAAACCTTGCCCTTAGCTTTACCTAGGTAATTGCTATAAATACTTAAATGCTCTAACATGTGTTTCAAGTGCGGCTTGGGATGACGGGAAGACCCTCCGGGTACGCTTTTATTTTATTGCAATTTACCTTCTCGCAATTTAATTAATCGCATTGCACTTTCTTTTCTTGCATGATAAACAACTGTTGCATGAAAACCAAAACCTTAAGGATAGTCCCTAAACTGAAACTAAAATTAAATTAAAAAAATCATTACAAGATAAAATTCACCGCCATAACATTTTAAAATATAAAACAATTCAAAATTTAATCACAAACATAACACAAAACTACAATTGCAACTAAATTAAAACGTCTCGTTGAATAATCGGGAATACCTCGGATGATGTAACCCACGTGTTGCTAACGGGATTTCCCATGGTCTAAATGAAAGTGTGAAAATCATTCAGTTGAGTTTAGCATATTCATCTGAGACTAAGTGAATTCGATGAAAATAACGGTGTCGGGATGACGGAGCCGTGGGATCTTAATCGGTTCTCTTTAAACAACTTTAAGATTTGTTTTAATTAAAATATTAAAAACACTTGGATTTTAAGATTTTCTCTAAACCAAAACACTTCTCTCATCTCCCGATTTATGACTTCTAAAACTAAATCTCTCGCAACAACAAGGAGCTCGAGTGCATGGTGGGCGGCACGGCCATCATCATCGCAAAACCTGAATCTACATCAGCAAAACTTTCTTAGAATTAAATAACCAAGCCATAGGACTTCGAGGTGGTTTCCCTAGCGCAACATAAATCCTCAACTCTTTATTAGGCATTTGCATGATCATATCATGTAAATTAAGCCTTAACTGGTCTTAGGACTCCGAGGTGATCATTCGATACGACATAAAAATTGGCAAGATTGAAATATAAGATAACATTAGGATTTTCTCAAATCTAAGCCAAACAATAGGATAGTTTGAGAAGTTGCCAAGATTCTTCTTGGATCTTCAGCTTCTCCTACTTCTCTTCCTTTGGATTCTCTAAAATAAATTGTTCCAAATTTTGAGTCATTCCCTTATGAATTTCATAAAATCCAATCCTTTGAAAACCTTAAACTTTGAAATTCTTAAGAGCAAAACCACTGATCATTATCGAGAGTTTTCTTAAGTGATTCCCGTCACTTAGGATGTAATTAACTATAGGGGCTTGCCCTTATAGGGAACTTTAAGAACCCAGGTAATATAAACCCTGCTTAATTCCTTTATATTAAGTAGGGGAACTTGTTGGCTTATAAAATTGGTTCGCGGACCAAACGGATGTCACAAATCTCCTAGTTTATTTAATCGAGCCCCATCATCAAGCAGTGTGTCAATCCTTCGGGATAGATACACGGTTTGTGGTGCAGTGCTCGTTTATATAAACTATTTGGGATGTGAGATCGGTTTGATTTCATATCTTAAAACCTTTAAACTTGAAATTATTTTTCAACATCAAATACTACATTCTAAACCATATATACATATTTAAATTAAATTTAAAATCTAAAACTCGCTGACAACTTCTGTAGGCGACCTTTTTTTAAAAAATACAACACCAACCTAAAAATATGCCGACAGCCCTTAAATCCTCAAGCTTCTCCTCCCTTTTCATATACTATTTATCACTTTTTCTTTTCTTTTTCTCTGTTTTTTTTATAAGGCAAGGATTACTATATCTGGATAAACCTTTAATGATTTTAATTTCCATCCTTCCATTTAAAATAAACATCAGATTTATGTCTTTCAGTTAACAATTATAATAATAATATTTGAAAATTACTATTTAATAAAAGAAATTTAAGCTTTGAAGAATAAAAGTCAAATCTTCTATTTATCCAAAAATACAAAACTTCTTACTAAAGATAGTTTAACTTTATTCAACACCTCTTCGTTAAGAAAATTTTAATTTTAAGTTTTTCATGATTACTATAAATTTTAATTAAATTCTTTTATTCATTTCTATATTCAAAATTTTTGTTCCCCTAATATAACTTCATGTACATAATTGTTCTCAATCAAAAATAAGATTTATTTTAAGTATTCTTGAGAATCAAATACAATTTTAGGTTTTTGAAAATCTCTGTTTTTAAAATCCCCCCCAAACTTTTAATTTTTTAATTAAGATAAAACATTTAAGCATAAGAAATGATATATGGTGAGAAATAAAAACTAACATATCATGCTTGCAGGAATTTTTAATATCCTAATATGCAAGTGTAACAATTTAAATAACGGGAGTAAAATGAAATCAAATTTAGTTTTTTCTTTTTTTTTATAATAAGAAAAGTAAAAATTTCAGAAAGACTTCTACAGTAGTGGAGGTTTTCACAGCAAATACATACCAACTAAAATAATACACTGATACAGATAACAAATGATAGTGGGATTTGATAAAATTTTAAACATATAGTTTCCTAAGTAGAAGTTCCTAATAGTGGTTTATAATCTCCTAACTGTTTTTGAATTAAGGTACACACTATTAAAAACTCTGACATTACATACACATAAAAACATTTACTATTACACACTATCACAAAGCAACTTATAAATCCACAATAAATAAACAACAATACCTGAATATGCATAACAGATAAAGCCCCGAGATATCGAACCCACAGGGAAAGTGAGAAATCTTTAAAGAAATAAGAAAATTATCTTTTTACTTTTTTTAATTGGCTTTTGAAAGTATGTTTTGATTTTGAAATGTTTGATAGTTGATTTCACTCTTTAAATTTTCTTATAAAAGTCAAACAAGAAATTAAAATGATAATAATTGTAAACACGGAATGAAAAACACTATTAAATAGAATATCTTTTTCTTTCCTTTATAAAGTAGTAGTAATTATGAAAGTATTGTTGTGGAAGTATTTAAATTTATTGTGATAAATAGAAGCAAATGTATTCATTACCCTTCCTTGGTTCTATAAAGAACATTGGTTAATTTGAAATTTTATCATTTTGAACATGGTTAGGCAGGGAAGATACCAGCTCTCACTCTAGAGTTCCCTCATTTCCCTCCACCTGGGGGCTAACTTCAAATAACAAAATTTAAAACTTCAAACAACATTAGGGGCTTTTAGCTTCGTCACACTAAAATTCCTCTAATTTTACTCCCCTTTAAAACATCTTCTAATATATTGCATTCAATTATATGAACTACAATTTTCACTCATATAATTGCATGTGATTCTTACTAACTTTTATGAGACAATACCGCATTGAATCTTACATAATCTCACCACAAATTTTACATCTTAACAGGCTAAACTAAGAAGTAAATAAAGTTTATAGAATTAATCTTCACAAATTCTTCCAACTCTAAACACATATACATTCCACAACAATTTTTCATGAATTACTTACTTCTTCATTTAAGAAAGAAAAAGATAAAGTAAACTACTCGAATACTATGAGAAAATAAAAAAATACATTGATTTGAAATTAAAAACCATAAGAAAAACAACAAACACAACAAGTATTAATTAAAAAAAGAAAAAACTAAATGTAAAATAAAAGTAAACACTTATCCGAAAATCCTCTCCACAAGACTCGGGAAGTTCATCCGAAACCTTGAATCTTCACTAAAATACTCCTCAGAGCAGGTCTCCCAACTCCGATGACTGCGAAACAGACTTCAGACTTCAATAAAAACTAAACTAAAGGAAAGAAAAGAAGTGGGAAGAAGAAGGCTTCAATCCTACCCTTTTTTCTTTTCTACTCTCTACTCCTACTCCTAATAAAAACTCAGTAAAAACTCTCTTCAAAATGCAATGGAAGAGCCCATAATCTTTCCTAAGAATCTCTTTAAAAATTAAACCAAAAGGTGCCTTGGTGTCTCTTCAAAATGTGTCCAGATTCGATGTATCCACCAAAGAATGCACCCCTTCATTCAGACTTGCCTCCCAAAGGAAGTTATGGAAGTTACCACTAAGAGTTGCATCACATACCCTTTGAAAATGGAGCCAAAATCAAGTTAATCTCGATTTTTAACTATGGTGGCTAAGCGCCGGCCCAGCGGCGCTTAGCCGCCAATGCCCAAATTTTGATTTTTCATTTTTTGCTCCAAATTTGATCCAATTTCGTTCCTTTCATCATAATCACTCATTTTCATCATACCTGCAAGAAAAACACAAAATACCTTCCATTTAAGTGCAAAATCATCAAAAATATGTATAAAAATGTGCACAAAAAATACTATATATTTTAGGTGTATCAAAATCCCCCAAACATAAAATGTTACTTGCCCTCAAGTGACAGTTAATCTCATAGAAAAATTTTAACATGCAAATTATGTAATGAGTTTCTTAGGAGGATAACAAAATTTTGTTCTAGAAATGGAATAGTCCAATTTAGAAAAAAATTTAGTAATTAAGACCAACTTAAAGTTTAGAAAGTTCTTAAGGAAAGAAAAATGACAAATATAAGTCTTTATCTAATTCAAAAATATTTGTAGATTCTTCAAAATATAGGATTCAAATATTTTATTTTTCTCACTTAAAAATCTTTATTTGAAAATAATTTTACTTACTATATTATAACCTCAAGCTTTAGATTTTCTCTGAACTTATATGTGAAACTTTAGGTACGGAACCAATTTTTTATTGGGCCTTTAATTCTTAAGCTTCTCCTCCCTTTTTACATACTATTTTTCACTTTTTCTTTTTTATTTTCTTTTCTCTTTCTTTTTTTTATTTTTTTTATTTTTTTAATTTTTTTTTAAGGCAAGGATTACTGTATCTGTATAGGCCTTTAATGATTTTGAATTCCTCCCTTCCATTTAAAATTAAGGTCAGATATATATCTTTCACTTAAAAATCATAATAATAGTATTTGAAAATTATTCCTCAATAAAAGAAATTTAAGCTTTGAAGAATAAAAGTCAAATCTTCTATTTGTCCAAAAATATAAAATTTCTTACTAAAGATAGATAGCTATATTTAACTTCTCTTCACTAAGAAAAGTTTAAATATAATATTTTCATGATTACTACAAATTTTAACTAAATTCTTTTAACAAATAAAATTTTAGGTTTTTGAAAAAATTTTGTCTTTTAAAAATTCCCTCCAAACTTTACTTTTTAGTTAGGATAAAACATTTAAGCATAAGAAATGATACATGAGTGAGAATTAAAGACTAACATAACATGCTTGCAGGAATTTAAATATCCTAAATATGCAAGTATAACAATTTAAACAACAGGAGTATAATGAAATCAAATTTAGTTTTTCAAACCATTTTCTTTTTATAACAAGAAAAGTAAAAATTTCAAAAGACTTCTACACACCAACTGAAATCACACTGATACTAGATAGTAAATGGTAGTGGTAGATTTTTGTAAAGTTTTTAAGCATGTAGTTTCCTAAATAGTAGTTTCTATTGTGTTCTCTAATTTCCTACCAATTTTAGAATTAAAGTACACCCTAAAAAAACTCTAGTACAACATACACATTAAAACATTTACTACCACACACACTACACTCAAAGCAACATATAAAACATCAATCCAACAACAATAAATATGAATATGCATAACAGATAAATTGTACAACTACAATCGCAAACTATTAGAGTTCATATCACAACACAATCATCAAACAAAATACTAGATAAAGTACACAATAACATAGCACAACAACACAACAACTAAAACAAACAACATACATCTACGCTTCATCCTCATCATCATCATCATCCTGCTCGTTCCAATCCCCGGATGGTGCATAAGGTATGTAGAATGGATGAGGGGGCATCTCAACACTCGATCACCTCTAATCACTCTATCCAAATAATGCTGATGATTCTCCTCATACTCATCATATTTTATAATATATATCTCCACATTATCAATCTTACCATTCATATCTTTCATATGCTCTTGAGTAAGACTCTCTTTGTTCAAAATTTTTATTAATAAACCAGTCTGTGAATCAGTAGATAATGAAGCACATGAAGTAGTAGCACGAGAAGTAGATGCAGCAGAAGCAGAAGCAGAAGCAGTAGAAGCCCTACCAAATCCTCCTCTCCAGCCAAAATCCGAATGTATAGTGTAAGCCCCAACATTTACACTCGGTGATTTGTCTTAAAGGCTGAAGTACCTCTTCCCGGGTTTCAAATTTCACTTCAGACTGTTCACATAATGAATGAATCAGGGAAGGAAATCTCATACCTGCTGTAGTGGTAGATCTGACATAATTCACAATATAATCATAAATGATTGCTCCAATATCTATAAGCTTCCTTTGCTGAATGCAATGGTTCAAAACAGCTCTTTCCCTTGTCACTTCACTAGTATGACTTGAAGGCAACAGTTTAGAAGAGATAAAATAATGCCATGCCTTAGAAGTGGCATTTAATTTGGAAGCAGGAAAATTCACTCTTCTATCATTTGTTATTTTCCATAATCCTCTTCCATCAGTCAAAAATCCCATTATCTCATCTAACACTCCCTCCGTAGGATGAAAATTAGAATATAAACAATACATATCAGGAGGCAGTTGATAGAAAGTGTTAATTACCTCAGAATAAAAGTCCACATCTTGCCCCCTAACCATCACCAAATTCTCTTCTGATGCCGGAAAATTCGTATAGAATACTCTAACAACAGAGACAACAGCAACAGCAGAAAAGCAATAGTAGTTCTCCCAGTTCCTCCTAGCAATCATATCTTCAATTACTTCTCCTTGCTTACTGAACACTCTCTCAGGAATTAATTTACGTGACTGCAACGCATTGACGCATCGTTCCTCAGCCCTCGCATTAACAAATTTGTCAGAATCGAACTTCATCTTTCCTCTCGTGCGCTTTGACTTTGGAGCCATCTCAAAAAATTCAAGAAAAATTTACCATAAATTCCAAAATCAAACTAAACTTGTTAAATTATCTTCCAAAAGATGTTTCCACTAAATCCAAGCAATTTCTTAAAATTTTCTTGAAATTTTCACCATGAATAGTGATTTTATGATTTTCCAAAATGTACTCAAAATACTTGGTGAAAATAAAAAATTTTTACTTAGGAGTAGTGCTCTTACCTCAAGAAATCCAAATTTACAATTTTTTGTTGAGATCGTCTCTTAAATGGTCCAAATCAAGGATGCCCTAGACTCTCTCTCGCATGAAAATGATGGGTCGAAGATGAACGAGGGAGTTAAAATGGTGATTCACGGGTTTTAAACTGCTGGGAACCAATTTTTGTGAACTGGCGTCTAAGCGCGAACCCTTCAGCGGTTAGCCGCGAAATCTGGTGCTTGAGCACCGGCACTCTGGTGCTTAGCTGCCAATACCCTGATTTTGACAATTAAGGTTTATGCTTTAAACCACTTCGTTAATCACCCTTAATCTCTTCAAAATAATTATCTCTTCCCCATAAATCTTCCAATATTCTAATTCAAATGTTTAATATTCATTGATTCCAAAAAAATTTTCACACAAACAATAACTTATATTCATTAAAACAAACATAGCACTTAATACAATCCTAGAATTTCTATCCACGTACATAGGATGAAATTCTCTAGATACAAGAGACTTAATCTCAAGCTGATAAGTTTACATCTCTAGGATGTAACTATCACATCATTAGGCGTAATTAAAACTCAAACAGAAACAATAAACACACCAAACAAAACACATAAGAACACTAAAATATTAAACAAAACATATAAGAACAAAGCACACTTAATTCCACTCCCCATTAGGTGGATTATATCCAGTACCACTATTATTCTCATTTGAACCTTCTGGAATATAAATATGATAGAACGGGCGATAATTGTTCATTCTTATATCTTCTTCTTCAATCCATTTGTTCTTCAAAAACATCAACTTATCCGCTTCTTCCACGTATCTTGAATGACTGAATTGCATCTTGAGTTGCCATCCCATGTGCTCCAAATGTAAGTTAGTTTCGTTGATCTTTACTTCCATTGAAGTCACTCGGGCTTCGATTTTTGCAATCATTTATGTAATCCCTTGAATACTAACAGCGAGAAATCCATTGAATAACTCTATAGCACTATAACTAATGAACTTACTCTTGTCAGAATCTTGCTTCGTCTTAATCTCATTCTCCAAGGAAGCATGATGTACTCAAAATACTCTTCTTAAGATTTAGAAATGAAAATAGGACTTGGGGCAAGTGTTTCTCTTAAATCAAGTTCTTTTTATAGACTTGGGAAGTGCTAAAACTACCCCAAGATGTTTTAAAACTCCAAAATAACTTCCAAAACCTCTTCCCCATGATCTAGGCTTCTAGAATCTCATTTTTCACGTTTTTTGTAACTTCGGCGCCTAAGTGCCAACTAGGCGGTGCTTAGCCGCCAGTGCTCAATTTAGCATAGGTCTGCCAAATGTCCAAATTTTCATTCGACTCTTCTAAGTCATTCAATAAGGTCAAATAAACTCTATTTAGTTTAAAAACTCCAAATTACTACTGCTAAAAACATAAAAACAAACCAAACAAAGCAAACAAAGCACACAAATCAAACATAAAGCAAAGCACACCGATAATTATGGGTTACCTCCCACAAAGCGCTTGGTTTAACGTCTTCGACCCGACAAACCCGAACTCATTCCGAGTGATCCAACATTAGATTCTCATCGGACTTAGATTGCTTGATCGAAAAATATGGTTTAAGTCCATTTCTATTAACTTTAAATATTTTTCCGAGTGTTAAGATCTTGAATATCCACGACTCCACAGGAATAAAGTTTCATCACTATAAAATGAGCCATCCACTCGGACTTAAGTTTTCCGAAAAAATTCTCGATACGGCATTATACAAAAAAACTTTTTGTCATAACACAAGATTTTTAGTAATAATCTTCCGATCATGCATCACATTCATAAGATTCATTTAATTGCAATAATCTCTTCTCAGCAGCATCTTTCAAATTATAATTGAACTCTTTAATAGTCCAAAATGTTATACTCAAGTTCAATAGGTAAATGACAAGCTTTTCCAAATATCAGCCTATATGGGGACGTTCCTATAGGGGTTATGTAGGCAGTCCTATAAGCCCACAAAGCATAATCCAGTTTGATTGACCAATCCTTTCTATTTAGATTAACATTCTTTTCTAATATTCTTTTAATTTAACGATTGGATAATTCAACCAAATCACTTGTCTGCGGATGATAAACAGTAGCAATGCGATGATTAATATGATATTTCTTTGCTATCTTTCCAATAATCACATTTCTAAAATGGCCTTCCCCATAAATTATGATTACTCTTGGTATTCCAAATCTGCAAAATATATTCTTCATCAAAAACTTTGCAACACTTTGAGCATCACATCGAGGTAAAGCAATAGCTTCAATCCAGTTGGAAACATAGTCTACTGCCATCAATATATAAACATTTCCGAAATATTGTGTAAATGGTCCCATAAAATCTAATCCCCAAACATCAAATATTTCAACTTCCAACATATAATTGAGGGGCATCTCATTTCTCCTAGAAATATTGCCTACACGCTAAAATCTATCACAATTTTTAATATAAACATTCACATCCATAAAAATTGTAGGCAATAAAATCCATATTATAGGATTTTATTTGCAATTTTATCACTTCCAAAATGTCCCCCATAATCAGAATCATGACATTATTGAATAATTTCATAAGTCTCTTCCAAAGGTACACATCTTTAAATTATAAGATCCTTTCCTTGTTTATATAAAAATAGGTCATCCAAAAAATAAGTCTTAGCATAAGACATAAAGTTCTTCTTTTCCTGATTTGTCAAACCATAGGGTATAATATCACTGACAATAAAATTTACTATGTCTGCATACCATGGAACACGCCACTTATTAACAGTGAACACTTTTTCATCAGGAAAGTATTCATTAATTTATTCAACATCGTAGAGAGATTTTTCAATTTCAAGCTTGGACAAATGATCAACAATTTGATTTTCAGAACCCTTTCTATCTACTATCTCAAAGTCAAATTCCTATAAAAGAAGAATCCATCTTATCAGTCTTAGTTTTGCATCTTTTTACTTCATTAAGTATTTGATAGCAGAATGATCAGTATGCACAACACATCTAGTTCCAATTAAATATGATCGAAATTTATCAAAGGCAAATACTATAGCTAATAACTCTTTCTCAGTAGTGGTATAATTAATTTGAGCTTCATTAAGAGTTTTACTAGCATAATAAATAACTTTGAAAATCTTATCATATTTCTGACCCAAAACAACACCAAAAGCATAATCACTAGCATCACACATTAATTCAAAAGGTTTTTCCCAATTTGGTGAAATTATTACAGGTGCAGTGATTAATTTTTCTTTTAATATTTCAAAGGCTTTAAGGCAATCATCATCAAAATTAAAAATTGCATCCTTTTCCAGTAAACGGCATAAAGGTTTTTTAATCTTTGAAAAGTGTTTGATGTAACGCCTGTAGAATCCAGCATGTCCTAAAAAACTTCTAATTCCCCTTACATTGGTTGTGCAAGGTAAATTAGATATAACTTGAAATTTTGCAGGATCTACCTCTAAACCATTTTCTGAAATTTGATGTCCCAAAACAATTCCTCCTGCTACCATAAATTGGCATTTTTCACAGTTAAGGACCAAATTAGTTTCTTCACAGCGTTTTAGAACCTTATTTAAATGTTCTAAACATGATTCAAAGGAAATTCCAAACACTGAAAAGTCATCCATAAAAAATTCAATCCCTTTTTCAATTAAATCACAAAAAATAGTCATCAAACATCTCTGAAATGTAGCAGGTGCATTACATAAACCAAAGGGCTTTCTTCTAAAAGCAAAGGTACCATAAAGATTGGTAAACATAGTTTTCTCTTGATCCTCAGGAGCAATTTGAATTTGGTGGTAACCAATATATACATCCAGAAAACAAAAGTATTTATGCCCAGCCAATCTATACAACATTTGATACGTAAAAGGGAGTGGAAAGTGATCTTTCCTTGTGGCAAGATTTAATTTTCTATAATCAATGCATATTCGCCACCTCCGTAACTTGTCTTGTTGGTATTATTTCATTCTTTTCATTAACAGTCACAGTTACTCTTCCTTTCTTAATAACACAGTGAATAGGACTATCTGATGCACTATCTGAAATAGGGTAGATAATTCCAACATCCAACCATTTTAAAATTTCTTTCTTAACAATGTCTTTCATGATATGATTTAATCTCCTTTGGGGATCAGCCCGCGGTTTGTAATTATCTTCCATAAGAACTCTGTGCATAAAAATTGAAGGACTGATTTCTTTAATATCAGCAATTGTCCCTCCAAAGGCTATTTTGTCCTTCTTCAAAATTTCGAGCAAACTCCCTTCTTCTTTTTCAGTTAATTGATAGGAAATTATAACTGCCAAGGTTGAGGGTTCACCTAGAAAAACATACTTTAAATTATCAGGAAGCATTTTTAACTCAAGTTCAGAAGGTTTTTAAATTGATGGACCATAAGATTCATCTTTTTTATTCAAATCCAACAATTCAAAACTTTCACGAACATACTTGAAATCTTCCTCTAGAAAATCTTCAAAATCAAGTAACTCCACTTCTTGCTTATGTTCCAATTCTTCTCTTTCAGGTTTCTCTTCATAAGTTGACTCGAAATGACATTCACTTAAATAATTGATAACATCCATCCTATAACATTCATCTTCTTTACCTCTAGCAGGATATTTCATCGATTTTGAAATATTAAATGTAACAGTTTGATCATTAACCCTCATCGTTAATTCCTCATTTTGTACATCTATCATGGCTCGGCCTGTAGCTAGGAAAGGTCTTCCCAAAATTATAGGTATCTCTTTATCTTCCTCCATATTTAACACAATGAAATCAACATGAAAAATAAATTGATCCAATTTAACCAAAACATCTTCTATAACTCCTATAGGATATGTGATCGAACGATCCGTGATCCCCGATAAATGCAACTAGCTGCCAAAAACTTGGTACCGTCTGTAAATGCGCTGATGATTTAGATATAATATTTATGATTTTATAAAATGGGATACTATGCAAGTACACGTATCGTTTATCAAGTAATATAGGACTTTCTCGATTAGGCCCCGAGATATCGAACCCACAAGGAAAATATGAAATCTTTAAAGAAATCAGAAAATTATCTTTTTACTTTCATTAATTGTTTTTGAAAAAGTATGTCTTGATTTTGAAAGTTTTTGAAAGTCGATTTGTCTTTTGAAATTTCCTTAATAAAAGTTAAGCAATGAAATTAAAATTATGATAACTAATAACACTGGATGTAAAATACTATTAACTATAATATCTTTTTCTTTCCTTTTATGAAGTAGTAATAATTCTGAAAGTATTGTTGAGGAAGTATTTAAATTTTTTGTGACAGATAGAAGCAAATATTTTCTTTACCCTTACTTGGTTCTATAAAGAACATAGGTTAATTTGAAATTTTTATTATTTTGAACATGGTTAGGCAGGGAAGATACCAGTCTCTCACTCTAG
Organism: Papilionanthe hookeriana x Papilionanthe teres; assembly: GCA_022702705.1. Taxonomy (NCBI): domain Eukaryota; kingdom Viridiplantae; phylum Streptophyta; class Magnoliopsida; order Asparagales; family Orchidaceae; genus Papilionanthe; species Papilionanthe hookeriana x Papilionanthe teres. The sequence goes on along the minus strand of CM040432.1, from coordinate 11,421,927 downwards.
AGTTCCCTCGATTCCCACCACCTGGGCCTAACTTCTCATAACAAAACTCAAAACTTCAACCAAATTAGGAGGTTTTAGCCTTGTCACTCTAAAATCCTCTAATTTTACTCCTTTCATAAAAATATCTTCTAATATTACATTCAATTATATGGACTACAATTCTCATCCATATATGCATGTGATTCTTACTAACTTTTCTGAGACAATACCGCATTGGATCTTACATAATCTCAAGAAATTTTACAACTTAACAGGCCAAATTAAGAAGTAAACAAAGTTTTCATAATCCTTCACAACTTCTTCCAACTTTTAAACACTTATACTTTCCACAGCAATTCTTTATAAATGAATTACTTCTCCATTTAAGAAAGAAAAAGATAAATTAAACTACTCAGAATGCATTGGGAAAATATAAAAACACATTGATTTGAAATTAAAAACAATAAGAAAAATAACAAACGAAAGCAAGTATTAATAAAAAGATTAAAAGTAAACACTTATATGAAAATCCTCTCCATAAGACTAAGGAAGTTCCTCTAAAACTTTGACTCTTAGCTAAACTAATCCTCAGAGCAAGTCTCACAACTCTGATGACTCAGAATACAGACTTCAGACTTCCATAAAAACTAAACTAAAAGAAAGAAAAGAAGTGGGAAGAAGAAGGCTTCACTCCAACCCTTTTCTCCTTTCTACACTCTACTCTCTACTCCTACTCCTAATTAAAACTCTCTTCAAAATGCAAGTGGAAGAAAGAAAGAAAGAAAGAAAGAACCCTTCAAAATACAAAGGAAGAGTCACTTAATCTTTCCCAAGACTCTTTAAATAGTAAGCCAAAAGATGCCTTTGTGTCTCTTCAAAATGTGTCCGCATTCAATGTATCCACCAAAGAATTCACCCCTTCATTCAAACTTGCCGCCCAAAGGAAGTTATGGTAGTTACCACAAAAAGTTGCATCCCATCCCCTTTAAAATTGGTGCCAAATTCATATGAATTTCGATTTTTAACTGTGGCAGCTAAGCGTCGGCCTAGCGGCGCTTAGCCGCCAGTGCCAAATTTTTTATTTTTCATTAATTTTCCTCCAAATTTGATCCAATTTGCTCCTTTCATCATGACCATCCATTTTCATCATACTTGCAAGAAAAACACAAAATAACTTCCCTTAAAGTGCAATATCATTAAAAACAGGTAAAAACATGTGCATAAAAATACTATATATTTTAGGTGTATCAAAATCCCCCAAACTTAAAATGTTACTTGTCCTCAAATGACAGCTTAATCTCATAGAACATTTTAGCATGCAAATTATGTAATGACTTCCTTAGGAAGATAACAAAATTTTATTCTAGAAATGGAATAGTCCAATTTAGAAAAAAATTCAGTAATTAAAACCAACTTAAAGTTTAGAAAGTTCTTAAGTTAAGGAAAATGACAAATATAAGTTTCTATCTAATTCAGAAATATTTGTAGATTCTTTAAAATATAGGACTCAAACATCTTATTTTTCTCACTTAAAAATCTTTATTTGAAAATAATTTTACTTACTATATTGTAAACTTATGCTTTAGATTTTCTTTGAACTTATATCTTAAACTTTAGGTATGAAACCAATTTTTGATTAGACCCTTGTCGACCTCATTTTTTATGAGGTCTTCTCTTCCTCTTTAGTGTTTAGGATCTAGCCTTAGGCTTTTCCTTTGACTATCTTAGAGGACTAGAATTGGGACCCATCCCTTAGAAATTTGAACCACTTCTTGCCTCCCTACAAACCCCACAAGCTTGATTGTAGACCCCTAATCACCTAGAGGGTTGAAATCAAATGTGAAGGTTTAAAGGATGAGTTCCCTATAGGACTCTTTGGCCTTAGGACCACCCTAGGTGGCTTGGTCTGGTGAGGGTTAACTTACACACTCACTACACTCACACTCTACACTCTCACACACACAATCCAGATCCTAAAACCACACCCATACCCAACTTGACTCCTTGACTCATGTAGGTAATTCATATGGATGGACTTTAACCCTCAAGCCCCTAGCTAAGAGGGTTAGGAACAAAATAGTGAATGCCTCAAATGAGTCCTCTCATGGCTCATATAGGCTTAACATGGCTTCATGGCTTAACCAAAGTGCTTCCATTTCACTCATATTTGATCAATCTTCTTTTTTCCAAAATTTCAATTTTTGACCCCGGGACCCTACACCCATCAAACCTACTAAAAGCCCTTAAAATTGCCCAAATCCTCCAAAATTTCCAAATCACCCAAAATTCCCCAAAATTAACCTTGAACATTTCCACACCAATCAAATTGATCATCCATAGCCAAAAATACCAAAAATTCCAAAAATACCCCCGAATACCCTTCAAATACCCAAAATGCCCCTCTTAGCCAAAAAATCCAAAAATTCAGAAAATTCCCAGAAAATTCTAGAAAATCCCAAATATTCCCAATTTCATTTTGTCCAACTACACCATAGGCCAATTTTGTCAATTTACACCACTTCTACCAAAACACCCAATTTAGCCCATTTTTAACCCAAGTGAACCCAATGTCAAACCTAATCTACCCAATTGACCCCAATTTTGGTCCAATTCAATTCTAAACTTCAATTTAATATTCACAATATCAATTTAGACCAAATCCAAGTCCAATTTGATTGACATTTGAATCCAATTTCACTTTTGACCTTAAAGCCCAATTTGGACCCATGACCCAAACTTAGCCCAAACCAAACCAATTCAACTCCAATTGACCCCAAACCTTTTCTAAACCTTCCCTAACATCCCCAAAAACAAAACACTAACATAATTTTCCCAAAATTTGGACCCAAACCACACTCAAATTCAACCCAAAACCAAAAAGCCCAATTTTGACCTAAACCCAAACCTAACCCAAATAAGCCCAAGTCCCAAAACCAAAACCCAACAAAAGTTAAAACCTCTTTGAAACACTCCCATAAACATTTCCCAACATTAATTTTACATCAATTTCAACCTTAGCCCAACATTGGCCCAAATTAGCCCAATTTGACCTACATTGGCCTATTTACCAAATGAACCCAAATTCAACCCAATTCAAACCCAAACCACCTCAAATTCATTTCAAATCACTCATGACACATCCCTAAACCAAACCCAACAATTATTTGGCCCAAACTTCTACAAAATTCCCATCTACGAATTCATTCTTAAACCTAAAGGCTCATTCCCTTAAGCCTTCCTAAAAGCCCATCCAAAATGATTTCAAAAAGCCCAAAATCCATCTTGAAGCCCACATGACAATCCTCTATCATCATCCATTAGATAAAACCATCTCCTAAGTTCTAAATCCATGATGAAATAATTCCAAATCAAGCCATATGCCAAATCCCATCAAATCATCCCTAAATTACCAAAATTTCTAAAACCCTTTTTCATGTAAATGACCAAGCTTTGTCCCAAGCCACATGGAGCCATGAGTAAGCCATCTACAAGCCATATGAAGCCATGCAAGGTTTGACATGTGACTAAGCCATTAATGGCAAAGGAGGGCCCCCTTTCCTAATCCTTCATTAAGCCTTTTAACCCTAACCATGTCACACACTAAACCAAGTTTAGCCACCTCACCGTGGATGGAGACTTCACCACTCCATGGCGAGCTGACCCAACCGATCCCCCCGGCCCAAAATCGGACCATGGGAAGGTGAACCAAGCCCAAATACATGGGTTGACCAAATTGAACCCAAAATGAGCCTCTCCCCATTCCATTTCAATTCAGCCCCTTTACACATGTCAAACTCCAATCGATCGCACCATTGCCAACCTCCGACCCCACCGGTCAAGATGGTGACCGAGTGCTCGGCCGGCCAGCCACCAGAGCCGCCGGAAAACACCATGGCCGAGAGCTCCATGTGAGCCAAAAATTCAATTCTCCTCGTCGACTTGTCTCAACCCAAATGGACAAGCATAGTTCTTCTTCTCCTCACTCGTAGCAGTCGATCCGGCCTTCAAACCCCCGGGAAGCCCTCCAGCCATGCCTATTTAAACACCACCTCCTCTCGGCCATGAGAGGTGCCGAACCAAAACTTCACCGAAACCCCGCCAAAATCATCCCGACCCACTCTCTACACATAGAGAACTTGATCCCCACCGAAATCCCCCTGCCATTTCCTCTGCGGGAGCTCAATTTCGAGTTGAAAGCCAAGCTCAAAACCGGGACACTTCACCACGATGAGCTAATCTCCAAATTGATTGGTCCTACACCTTCACCAGACCAAGAGGAGAAGTTTCCCAGCAAAAGCCCCCTCACGAGGCCAGCCATTGCTCCCAGCCTCCAAGCTTTGTGATCGGCTGTGGTCGAAATCATACCTAGACAATTCACCAGGCCAAGGGACTTCATCTGGAGCTTACTTGGACCCAATCGAAGGTGACACAACTCTCAGATAGAAGGTTCACTTCTCTGAGCAAAGGTATGGACTCACTCTTCTTCCCGAGCTTACAGAGATTCTACATTTAATTTGAATCAATTTCAATGCATGTTTACCGTATGGATGTGTTTGTCTCTTTAAGACGAATCCATAGAGCATAAGAACATGAAAATCCGTTGAGAATCGAGTGAGAAATTAGGGTTAGAAGGTCGACGGTCACGGGTTCGCACCAGTCGTAGACGATGACTGGGAACCGTTGGATCGTGCGTGTATCGGATGGACGGCTCGGATCGCGTCGGACCAGAAAATGCTACGTGAAAGGCGGGTCCCGGGACGGCTGAGTCAGATGGCGGTGTCGAATCAGGAGACGACGCGTGGAGCTTCAGAGCTGCCGAGGTTGACGCGGCGCCGCGTGGATTAGTAGGAAAATAGGGATTTTTCTTATTTATTAAATACCCAGAACTTCAAAAATTCATAACTTTGTGTAAAAAAATACTAAAAATAAAATAAAAATATCCTCTTGCTCAGTGAACAGAAGAGAATAATGTGGAAAAGAAATCAAGTAATTTCATTAAGTATTTTATTTTTAATGATTTATTTACTCTCTGCATTATTTTAATTCTCCATGCACATAGGAAATTCACCATGGCATGAGACCAGGGCTTTCGAAGCCTCTGAACTCGGGAACATTCCATGAATTTTCTAAGATCAGAGGCCATCTCTATGAGAAGTTATTGATTTTTCAAGTTCATGTTACTATTTTGAGTATTTTAATTCCAATAATTAGCATGTTGAGAAATAAATTTTAGGAAAATTTGGTGATGTTTCTTGTGACCGTGAGGGACCTAGGAAAAATAAGTTTTGAGTTAATTCACTTTGAATAACTCTAATCGGCCTAAATACCCAAAATTGAACTTTAATTAATTAGGGTTAACCATTCATCAAATTAACTTAAAAACAATTCTCCACTGTCCTCTAGGGATAGGAGAACACCACATAAAAATTTGAAACCAATTGGACTTGGTTAACCCCACCAAATGGGTTGATTAAGCCTCTTAAGCAAAAATGGGTAAAATTAAACTTTAAAAATTCATAACACACAAAATACTTTTCAAAAATTCACAAACATGGTTTTGGAGCTTCTCTGATATCAGAGGAACTTAGAAAAATTAAAATTGTAATTTTCTAAAAAAGTTGATTTTTATCATTATTTTAATATTTTTAATAATTAAAAAATATTAAAAATTATAAAAATATTAAAAATCATCAAAATGTCACATTTTGAATTCTAATCATTTAGGAACAAACCAAATATTTTTCTTAAGTCTCTAGGGTAAGATATTGAATTTTAAAGGCTTAATGTAATTTTTAATATTAAAAAATGTATTTTCCAACCTTCTCACCAAAATAATTCTAATAAATCAAAGAAAAATCACAAAAATATAAAATTTATTTCTATGGACTCCTTGAGGTTAGAGAGATTTAAGAAAAATATAAAATCCATTTTTCAACTTTAATTTTATTTTAAAATTAATTAATGCTCCAAAATTCAAAATAATTCTAATAAATAAAATATAATTCAAAAAATCACCAAAATTAATTTAAATGGTCCTTTGGTCATTAGGAGTGCCCCATAATTTTCTTAAGAACAGAAAAATTCCCTTGGTTATCTTATTGAATTTTCCTTGGAAATCCCTATTTTCTACAAAAAATAATTATATAAATAAATTAAATACAGAAAAATCACATTTTCTCCTCTAATGTCTTAATTGACATGTGAGTGAAGCCACATAAAAATTTCAAATTCATTTAAGCTCAATTTAGTGAGTTATGGAATTATTAAGCTTGAAGGGCAAAATGGTAATTAAAATTTTAACCCTTAATTAAAACTTTAGGCTTAATAAAATGAGAGAGTAAAATATTTGATCCTAATCTGATTTGGATGATTGAAATTGAAATAATTAAAGGATAGAGACCCATCAATCATTTTTTAGATTAATTAGAGTAAACTTTAATCATTTAATTAATGAAATTTGGAAGATTAATAAAAATTGAAATTATTAAAATAGGGATATTATTAAGAAGACATTTGTTCTTTAATTTAAGAATCCCTAAATTAATCACCTCAATAATATTTAATTCCTAATTAAAATGATAATTCAAACTCAAGATTTAAAATACTAAAAGACTTAATCATTAAATTAAATTAAAATTAAAACATTTAAATTAAATCCTTCCAAAATTTCAATTAAATTAAGACTTTAACAATTAAATTAAATCATCTTTAAAACATAAAAAATTAAATATTAAATTAAAATTAAAATAAAATTAAATTAAAATTAAAATTAAATTAAATTAAATTAAATTAAGTTGAGTTAAATTAAATTAAATTAAATTAAATTAAACATATTAAATTAAATTAAATTAAATTAAAAATAAAATCAAATTAAAATAAAATCTAAATAAAATTAAATTAAAAATTAAAATAATAATAAAATTAAGACTAAACCAAATTAAATTAAATCAAATTAAATTAAATTAAATTAAATTAAATGTAACATCACCTAAGACATAAAGAATTCAAAATAGAGTCTAAAAACAACTTGAACACTATTCCAAACTTAAACCCATTAATTAAAATTAAATTAAATCACAAACCACTTAAACATCAATTTGCCCTCAAAAGCTCTTGTTGTCATAACTCCTAAACGGAGTATTAAGTGAAGTGTTACTTCATTTATAGGATATTCAAATGTCCTAGTTCACTGAGCAAAAGAACAAAACTTAATTAAACCTCGGATGATTAATTCACTCGATTAATTAAATCCGTTTGGACTTAGAATAATTCCAGCAATATTGAAAAGATGTTTAAGATTCATCTTAAGAACTTCCTCGATATGACGGGGTGTTTTATAAGAACAATTGAACTTTATTATTCTTTGGTGCAGAAAATCATCCATAAACAAAATTGAAAACCTAGACATCATAGGAATGACTAGCTATAGGACTAGGATCTTGGTAGAAAACCAGAAAACCTTGCCCTTAGCTTTACCTAGGTAATTGCTATAAATACTTAAATGCTCTAACATGTGTTTCAAGTGCAGCTTGGGATGACGGGAAGACCCTCCGAGTACGCTTTTATTTTATCGCAATTTACCTTCTCGCAATTTAATTAATCGCATTGCACTTTCTTTTCTTGCATGATAAACAACTGTTGCATGAAAACCAAAACCTTAAGGATAGTCCCTAAACTGAAACTAAAATTAAATTAAAAAAATCATTACAAGATAAAATTCACCGCCATAACATTTTAAAATATAAAACAATTCAAAATTTAATCACAAACATAACACAAAACTACAATTGCAACTAAATTAAAACGTCTCGTTGAATAATCGGGAATACCTCGGATGATGTAACCCACGTGTTGCTAACGGGATTTCCCATGGTCTAAATGAAAGTGTGAAAATCATTCAGTTGAGTTTAGCATATTCATCTAGACTAAGTGAATTCGATGAAAATAACGGTGCCGGGATGACGGAACCGTGGGATCTTAATCGGTTCTCTTTAAACAACTTTAAGATTTGTTTTAATTAAAATATTAAAAACACTTGGATTTTAAGATTTTCTCTAAACCAAAACACTTCTCTCATCTCCTGATTTATGACTTCTAAAACTAAATCTCTGCAACAACAAGGAGCTCAGTGCATGGTGGGCAGCACGGCCATCATCATCAGCAAAACCTGAATCTACATCAGCAAAACTTTCTTAGAATTAAATAACCAAGCCATAGGACTTCGAGGTGGTTTCCCTAGCGCAACATAAATCCTCAACTCTTTATTAGGCATTTGCATGATCATATCATGTAAATTAAGCCTTAACTCGGTCTTAGGACTCCGAGGTGATCATTCGATACGACATAAAAATTGGCGAAGATTGAAATATAAGATAATATTAGGATTTTCTCAAATCTAAGCCAAACAATAGGATAGTTTGAGAAGTTGCCAAGATTCTTCTTGGATCTTCAGCTTCTCCTACTTCTCTTCCTTTGGATTCTCTAAAATAAATTGTTCCAAATTTTGAGTCATTCCCTTATGAATTTCATAAAATCCAATCCTTTCGAAAACCTTAAACTTTGAAATTCTTAAGAGCAAAACCACTCGATCATTATCGAGAGTTTTCTTAAGTGATTCCCGTCACTTAGGATGTAATTAACTATAGGGGCTTGCCCTTATAGGGAACTTTAAGAACCCATATAATATAAACCCTGCTTGATTCCTTTATATTAAGTAGGGGAACTTGTTGGCTTATAAAATTGGTTCGCAGACCAAACGGATGTCACAAATCTCCTAGTTTATTTAATCGAGCCCCATCATCAAGCAGTGTGTCAATCCTTCGGGATAGATACACGGTTTGTGGTGCAGTGCTCGTTTATATAAACTATTTGGGATGTGAGATCGGTTTGATTTCATATCTTAAAACCTTTAAACTTGAAATTATTTTTCAACATCAAATACTACATTCTAAACCATATATACATATTTAAATTAAATTTAAAATCTAAAACTCGCCGACAACTTCCGTAGGCGACCTTTTTTAAAAAATACAACACCAACCTAAAAATATGCCGACAAGTCCTTAAATCCTCAAGCTTCTCCTCCCTTTTCATATACTATTTATCACTTTTTCTTTTCTTTTTCTCTGTTTTTTTTATAAGGCAAGGATTACTATATCTGGATAAACCTTTAATGATTTTAATTTCCATCCTTCCATTTAAAATAAACATCAGATTTATGTCTTTCAGTTAACAATTATAATAATAATATTTGAAAATTACTATTTAATAAAAGAAATTTAAGCTTTGAAGAATAAAAGTCAAATCTTCTATTTATCCAAAAATACAAAACTTCTTACTAAAGATAGTTTAACTTTATTCAACACCTCTTCGTTAAGAAAATTTTAATTTTAAGTTTTTCATGATTACTATAAATTTTAATTAAATTCTTTTATTCATTTCTATATTCAAAATTTTTGTTCCCCTAATATAACTTCATGTACATAATTGTTCTCAATCAAAAATAAGATTTATTTTAAGTATTCTTGAGAATCAAATACAATTTTAGGTTTTTGAAAATCTCTCGTTTTTAAAATCCCCCCAAACTTTTAATTTTTTAATTAAGATAAAACATTTAAGCATAAGAAATGATATATGGTGAGAAATAAAAACTAACATATCATGCTTGCAGGAATTTTTAATATCCTAATATGCAAGTGTAACAATTTAAATAACAGGAGTAAAATGAAATCAAATTTAGTTTTTTCTTTTTTTTTATAATAAGAAAAGTAAAAATTTCAGAAAGACTTCTACAGTAGTGGAGGTTTTCACAGCAAATACATACCAACTAAAATAATACACTGATACAGATAACAAATGATAGTGGGATTTGATAAAATTTTAAACATATAGTTTCCTAAGTAGAAGTTCCTAATAGTGGTTTATAATCTCCTAACTGTTTTTGAATTAAGGTACACACTATTAAAAACTCTGACATTACATACACATAAAAACATTTACTATTACACACTATCACAAAGCAACTTATAAATCCACAATAAATAAACAACAATACCTGAATATGCATAACAGATAAATAGTACAACTACAATCTGCATACTATCAAGGTTCACATCACAACACAATCATCAAACAAAACACTAGATAAAGTACACGAGTAACACAGTATAACAACACAATAACTAAAACAAACAACATACATCTACTCTTCATCCTCATCATCATCATCTTGCTCGTTCCAATCCCTGGATGGCACATAAGGTATGTAGAATGGATGAGGTGGCATCTCAGCACTCTGATTACCTCTAATCAGTCTATCTAAATAATGTTGATAACTCTCCTCGTATTCATCACGTTTTATAATATATCTCTCCACATTATCCAGCTTACCATCCATATCTTACATATGCTCTCGAGTAAGACTCACTTTTTTCAAAATCTTTCTTAATAAACCAGTCTGTGAATCAGTAGATGATGAAGCACGTGATGTAGTAGCACGAGAACAGATGCAGCTGAAGCAGAAGCAGTAGAAGCCCTACCAAATCCTCCTTTCCAACTAAACTCTGAATGTACAGTGTAAGCACCAACGTTTACACTAGTAATTGGTCTCAATAGCTGAAGTACCTCTTCCCAGGTATCAAACTTCACTCCAGATCGTTCACATAGTGAATGAATCAAGGAAATCCCATACCTGCACTCATGGTTGATCTAGCACAGTTCAAAATATAATAAAAAATTATACCTCCAATGTCAATAGGCTTCCCTTACTGAATACAATGGTTCAACACAGCTCTTTCTCTCGTTACTTTACTAGTATGACTCGAAGGTAACAACTTAGATGAGATAAAATAATGTCATGCCTTAGAAATGGCATTCAATTTGGAAGCAGGAAAGTTCACTCTTCTATCATTTGTTATTTTCCATAATCCCCTTCCATCAGTCAGAAATTCCATGATCTCATCTAATTCCCCTTCCGAAGGATGATAGTTAGAATAAAAACAGAACATGTTAGGAGGTAGTACATAAAAAGTATTGATTGCCCCAGAAGAAAAGTTGACCTCATTCCTCCTAACCATCACTCGATTCTCTTCTGCAGCAGGCAAATTTGCATAAAATTCTCTAACTACAGAAACAACAGCAACAGCGGAGAAACAACAGTAATTCTCCCAGTTTCTTCTAGCAATCATATCTTCAATCACCTCTCCTGGCTTACTAAACACACGCTCAGGAATCAACTTACGTGACTGCAATGCATCGACGTATCTGTTGGCATATTTTAGGGTTATGTGTTTTGAAAAGGGGTCGCCTACAGAAGTTGTCGGCGAATTTTTATATTTCAAATTTAATTTAAATATATATAGTTTAAAAGATAACATTTGATTTTGAAAGTAATTTTAAGTTTAAAAATTTTAAGATATGAAATCAAACCGATCTCACATCCCAAATAGTTTATATAAACGAGCGCCACACCACAAACCGTGTATCTATCCCGAAGAAAAGACACACTGCTTGATAATGAGGCTCGATTAAAGAAACTAGGAGATTTGTGACATCTGTTTGGTCTGCGAACCAATTTTATAAGCCGACAAGTTCCCCTGCTTAATATGAAAACATTAAACAGGGTTTATATTACCTAGGTTCTTAAAATTCCCTATAAGGGCAAGCCCCTATAGTTAATTACATCTTAAGTGACGGGAATCACCTAAGAAAACTCTCGATAATAATCAGTAGTTCTGCTCTCAAGAATTTCAAAGTTTAAGTCTTCAAGGGATTGGATTTTGGAATTTCAAAAGGAAATGGATCAAATTTAGAACATTTTATTTTAGGAATTCAAAGAAAGAAAGGTAGGAGAAATCACGGATTTGAAGCGAACTTCGGTAATTTCCCGACTATCCTACTGTTTGGCTTGAACTTAGGAAAGCCCTAATGTTTATTTAATGTTTTGATCTTGCCAATTTTAATTAATTAGGACTTATATTTGTATGATAAAATCATACAAATAGCCTTGAAGATGTGAGGGTTTATGTCGTACCAAACGACTACCTCGGAGTCCTAAGACCGGTTAGGGCTTAATTTACATGATATGATCATGCAAATGCCTAACGAAGAGTTGAGGATTTATGTTGCACTAGGCAAAATTCCTCGAAGTCCTATGGCTTGGTTATTTAATTCTAAGAAAGTTTGCTGAATTAGACTCAGGTTTTGCTGATGATGATGGTCGTGCTGCCCACCATGCTCCGAGCTCCTTGTTGTTGCAGAGGTTTAGTTTTAGAAATCATAAATCGGGAGATGAGAGAAGTGTTCCGGTTTAGAGAAAGTCTTAATTTCCAAGTGTTTTTTATGTTTTAATTAAAACAAATCTTAAAGTTGATTATAACAACACCGGTTAAGATCCCACGGTTCCGTCCTTCGGCATCGCTATTTTTATCGGATTCACTTAGTCCGGATGAATTTGCTAAACTCAATTGAATGAGTTCCACACTTTCATTTAGACCGTGGGAAATCCCGTTAGCAACACGTAGGTTACATCATCCGAGGTATTCTCGATCATCCAACAAGACGTTTTAATTTAGTTGTAGTTGTAGTTTTGTTGTTTTGTTTGTGATTAAATTTTGAGTTGTTTTATATTTTGAAATGTTGTGGCGGTGAATTTTATCTTGTATTGACTTTTAATTTAGTTTTGGTTTCAGTTTTAGGGACTATCCTAAAGGTGTGGGTTTTCATGCAACAATTGTTTATCATGCAAGAAAAGTAAGTGCGATGCGATGAAATAAATTGCAATAAGGTAAATTGCAATAAAATAAAAGCGTACTGGAGGGTCTTCCCGTCATCCCAAGCTGCACTTAAAACACAATTAGAATATTTAAGCATTTAAAGCAAGTTCCTAGGTAAAGCTAAGGGAAGGGTTATGGTTTTCTACCAAGTTCCTAATCCTATAGCTAGTCATCTCCTATGACGTCTAGGTTCTTGTATTTTGGTTTGAGGGCGATTTTCTTCATCAAAGAACATTTAAGTTCAATTGTTCTTATAAATATCCTATCATATCGAGGAAGTGCTTAAGACGAATCTTAAACATCTTTTCAATATTTCTAGGATTATTTTAATTCCAAGAGAATTTAATTATACAAATGAATTAATCGTCCGGGAGTTCAAGTTTGTTATCTTACTCAGTGAACTAGAACATTTGAATATCCTATAAGTGAAGTAACACTTCACTTAACACTCCTTTTAAGAGTTATGACCATGAGTTTTTGAGGGCAAATTGATGTTCAAGTGATTTATGATTTAATTTAATTTCAATTAATGGGCTTAAGTTTGGAATAGTGTTCAAGTTGTTTTAGATTTATTTCTTGAATTTTTTTTTTTATGTCTTAGGTGATGTTATATTTAATTCAAGTTAATTTAACTTAGTTCAATTTAATTTAATTTAATTCAATTTTAATTTAATGTGGTTTAATTTAATTTAATTTAATTTAAGTTAATTTAATATAATATGATTTAATTTAATTTAATTTAATTTGATTTAATTTAATTTAATTTAATTTAATTTAATTTAATTTAATTTAATTTAATTTAATTTAATTTAATTTAATTTAATTTGATTTGATTTAATTTAATTTGATTTAATTTAATTTAATTTAATTTAATATGATTTAATTTAATTTAATTTAATTTAATTTAATTTAAATTTAAATTTGATTTTATTTTTAATTTTAATTTAATATTTTATTTTAAAAGGGTTTAATTTAAATAATTTAATTTAATTCAATTTAATGATTAAGTCTTTTAGCATTTTTAAATCTTAAATTTGAATTATCATTTTAATTAGTAATTAAATATTATTGAGATGATTAATTTAGGGATTCTTAAATTAAAGAACAAATTTCTTTCTAATAACATCCCTATTTTAATAATTCCAATTTTATTATTCTTCCAAATTTAATCGATTATTTAATTAAAGTTCATTTCAATTATTTTTAAATTGTTTAATAGGTTTCTACCCTTTAATTATTTAAATTTCAATCATCCAAGTCAGATTAGAATCAAATATTTTACTCTTTAATTTTATTAAACCTAAAGTTTTAATCAAGGGTTAAAATTTTAATTACCATTTTGCCCTTCAAGCTTAATAATTTCATAACTCACTAAATTGAGCTTAAATGAACTTGAAATTTTTATGTGACTTCACTCATATGTCAATAAAGACATGAAAGGAGAAAATGTGATTTTTTCTGTATTTAATTTATTTATGTAATTATTTTTTGTGGAAAATAGGGATTTCCAAGGAAAATTTAATAATATGACCAAAGTAAAGTTTTTGTCCTTAAGAAAATTATGGGACATTTCTAATGACCAGAGGACCACTTGGACCAATTTTGGTGATTTTTTGAATTATATTCTTTTTATTATAATTATTTTGAGTTTTGGAGTATTAATTAATTTAAAAATAAAATAAAGGTTGAAAAATGAATTTTATATTTTTCAAAAATCTCCCTGATATCAAGGAAATCAGAGAACCAATTTTTACAATTTTCTGATTTTTTTTTGATTTATTAGAATTATTTTATTGGAAATGCTAAAAAATACATTTTTTTTAATTTTAAAATTACCCTAGGGCTTTAAAACTTAATATCTCATCATAGAGACCTAAGAAAAATATGGGATTTGTTCCTAAGTTATTAAAATTCAAAATGTGACATTTTGGTGAATTTTATTATTTTTGTGATTTTTATTATTTTTTTTAATTATTAAAATATTAAAATAATACAAAAAATCAACTTTTTTAGAAAATTGAAATTTTAATTTTCTTAAATTCTCCTAATATCAGAGAGGCTCCAAAACCAATTTGGTGAATTTTTGAAAAAGTATTTTGAAAGTTATGAATTTTTAAAGTTTAAATTGGCTAAATGGCTTAATCAACCTATTTAGTAGGGCTAACCAAGCCCAATTGACTTCAAATTTTTTTGGTGGGTTCCTCTGATCTTAAAGGTCAGTGGAGAATTGATTTTAAGTCAATTTGATGCATGATTAGCTCTAATTAATTAAAGACCTATTTTGGGTGTTTAAGCGATTAGGGTTATTCCAAGTGAATTAATTCAAAACCTATTTTCCCAGGGTCCTCTGATCATAAGAAACATCACCAAATTTTCCTAGAATTTATTTCACAACATGCTAATTATTAGATTTAAAATACTCAAAACAATAACATGAATTTGAAAAATCAACAACTCTTCATAGGAATGGCCTCTGACTTTGGAAAATTCAGGGAATGTTCCCAAATTCAGGGGCTTCAAAAGCCCTATGGACTCAAGCCATAGTGAATTGTATACATGCATGGAGAATTGAAAATGTGCAGAGAGTAAATAAATTATTAAAAATCAAATACTTGATGAAATTAAATGATTTCTTTTCCACATTATTCTCCTCTGTTCACTAAGCAAGAGGGTATTTTTATTTTATTTTTCTGATTTTTCTACACAAAGTTATGCATTTTTGAAGTTTAGGGAATTAAATAAATAGGAAAATAAACCTAATTTCCTACTTATCCACGCGGCGCCGCATCAACCTAGGCATCTCCGAAGCTCCACGCGGTGTCTCCTGATTCGGCGCCGCCATCCGACTCAGCAATCCAGGGCCCCGCGGGTCACGTACCAACGCGCTGTCCTAGTCAATCCAGACCGTCCACTCAATACACGCTCGATCCGACGGCTCATGGTCATCGTCTACGACTGGTGTGTACCCGTGACCGTCAACCTTCTAACCCTAATTTCTCACTCGATTCTCAACGGATTTTCGTGTTCTTATGCTCTATGGATTCGTCTTGAGGAGACGAACACATCCATATGGTAAACATGTATTTAAATTGACTCAAATTAAATGGAGAATCTCGTAAGCTCGGGAAGAAGAGTGAGTCCATACCTTTGCTCGGAGAAGTGAAGCTTCGATCCGAGAGTTGTGTCACCTTCGATTGGGTCCAAGCAAGCTCCGGATGAAGTCCCTTGGCACAGTGAATTGCTCGGCTATGAAAGTGACCACAACCGATCACAAAGCTTGGAGGCTGGAACAACTGGGTGGCCTGGAGATGGGGCTTTCAGTGGGAAACTTCTCCTCTTGGTATGGTGAAGGTGTAGGACCAGTCAATTTGGGGATTGATCCACTGTGGAGAAGTGTCCTGGTTTTTGTGCTGAAGTTTGAGCTCAAAATTGAGCTCAATTTGGAGGGAATTGGGCTGGAATCCGGTGGGAATCAAGTGCTCTATGTGTGGAGAGTGGTACTGGATTGATTTTGGCGGAGTTTCCTTAAGGTTTTTGTTCGGCACCTCTCATGGCCGAGAGGGGGTGGTGTTTAAATAGGAGAGGGTAGAGGGCCTCCCGGGGGGTTCGAGGCTTGGGATCGGCTGCTTAGGTCGAGGGAAGAACAGCCATGGTGGCCATTGGGCATGGGGCGGCTCAGCAAGGTGTAATTTCAATGTTTGGCTCCTGCCCATGTCTCGGCCATGGTGTTTTCCGGCGGCCCAGGTGGCTGGCCGGCAGGGAAGGGTCACCATCTTGACCAGGGAGGTCAGGGCTTAGCAATGGTGAAGTCAATTGGGCTTGGACATGTGTAAAGTGCTTGGATTAAAATGGTATGGGGGAGAGGCCATTTTGGCTTGATTTGGGTCAACCCATCCTTTTGGGCTAGGTGCACCACCCAAGGCTTGGTTTTGGGCAGAAAAGAGCCATTTGGGTCAGCTAGGAGAAAATGGTGTGGTCTCCATCAAAATAGTTTAAATTAATTTTGGGTTATGGTGTTGCATTAAAGAGGTTAAAATGGCTTAAGGAAGGCTTAGGAAAGGACTCCCTCCACTTGCCATTAATGGCTTGGTGACAAGTCAAACCCCCATGGCTTCATGTGGCTTGTCTATGGCTTGCATGTGGCTTCATTTGGCTCACCCTTGGCTTAGGAAAAGTGGATCCATTTATATGAAAAAGGAATTTGGGAATTTTGGCAATTTAGTGAAAAATTTAGATGGTGCTTAATTTAGGTTGATTTGATGATTGATTTGGGACTTAGGAATTGAGTCCAATTAAAGGGATGATGAGAAGGAATTGTCATGTGGGCTTTGGGCTTTTAGATTTCACTTTGGATGGGCTTTCAAGATGGTTTAGAGAGTGGGCTTTTAGATTTCAAAACAAATTTTAGGATGAAAATTTTGCAAAGGATTGGATCCAATAAGTGTTGAATTTAATTTAGGAATGTTTCATGAATGATTTGGAATCAATTTGAAGTAGTTTGGGCTTGAATTGGGTTGGATTTGGACTTCTTTGGTAAGTGGGCCAATGTAGGTCAAATTGGGCTAACTTGGGCCAATGTTGGGCTAGAGTTGAAATTGATGTAAAATTAATGTTGGGAAATGTTTATGGGAATGTTTCAAAGAGGTTTTGGCTTTGGTTGGGTTTTGATTTTGGGATTTGGGCTCATTTGGGTTAGGGTTGGATTTAGGTCAAAATTGGGCCTTTTGGTTTTAGGTTGAATTTGAGTGGGGTTTAGATCCAAATTTTGGGCAAATCATGTTAGTGTTTTGTTTGTGGGGATGTTAGAGAAGGTTTAGAAAAGATTTGGGATTAATTGGAGTTAAATTGGTTTGGTTCTGAGCTAGGTCTGGGTCAGGTCACTTTGGGTTAAAAATGGGTCAAATTGGGGGTTTGACAAAAGTGGGGTAAATTGACAAAATTGGCCCATGGTGTAGTTGAACAAAATGAAATTGGGAATATTTGGGATTTTTTGGAATTTTCTGGGAATTTTGTGAATTTTTGGATTTTTTGGCTAAGAGGGGCATTTTGGGTATTTGGAGGGTATTGGGAGGTATTTTTGGAATTTTTGGTATTTTTGGGTATGGATGATCAATTTGAGTAATGTGGGAATGTTTGGAATTGATCTTAAGGAATTTTGGGTAATTTAGGTGATTTTGCAAATTTTTGGGTATTTTTAAGGGTTTTGGGTTAGGCTAGGCGGGTGTAGGGTCCCGGGGGTCAAAAATTGAAAATTTGGAAAATTGAAGATTGGGTGAATGTAAGTGAAATGAAATCATTTTGTTTGAGCCATGAAGCCATATCAAGCCCACATGAGCCATGAAGGGACTCATTTGAGACATCCACTATGTTATTCCTAACCCTCCTAGCCAGGGCTTAGGGGTTAAGGACCATCCATGTGAATCACCTTCATGAGTCAGGAGGTCAAGTTGGATATGGGTGTAGTTTTAGGAGGTGTGTGTGAAAATGTAGTGTATAGGTGTAGTGTGTGTGTAAGTCGGCCCCTTCACTGGACCGGGCCACCGCAGGGCGGTCCTAAGGCCAAAGAGTCCTATAGGAACTCATCCTTTAAACTTCCACATTTGATTTCAACCCTCTAGGTGATTAGGGGTCTACAATCAAGTTTGTGGAGTTTACGGGGAGTTAAGAAGTGGTTTGAACTTCTAAGTGGTGGGTCCCAATTCTAATCCTCTAAGATTAGTCAAAGGAAAAGCCTAAGGCTAGATCCTAAGTACTAAAGAGAAGAAGAGGAGACCTCATCAAAAATGAGGTCAACAGTATCGTTCCTCAACCCTCATACTAACAAATTTTTCAGAATCAAACTTCATCTTTTCTCATGCATGCTTTGATTTTGAAGCCATCTCTAAAAATTTACGAAAAATTCACCATAAATTCCAAAATCAAACTAAACATGCTAAATTATCTTTCAAAAGATATTTTCACTAAATCTAAGCAATTTCTCGAGTTTTTCCTCAAATTTTCACCATGAATAGTGATTTTAAGATTTTCCATAATGTACTCAAAATAAATGGTGAAAATAAAAAATTTTACTTAGGAGTAGTGCTCTTACCTTAAGGAATCCGAATATAACAATTTTTGTTGAGATCAGCTCTTAAATGATGCACAATATGATGCCCTAGGCTCCTCTTTCACGGTAAACCAAAGGTTGAAGACAATGGGGTGATTGAAAATGGCAATTTTCGGGTTTTAACTTTTGGGAACCAATTTTTGCGATCTGGCACCTAAGCACGAACTCTCTGCGCTTAGCCATGAAATCTGTCGCTTAAGCGCCAGCATTCTGGTGCTTAGCTGCCAATACCCAAATTTTCATAATTAAGGTATATGCACTAAATCACTTGGTTAATCACCCTTAATTACTCTAAAATAATTATTTCTCCCCACAAATCTTCCAAAACTCCAAATCAAAATTTAATAACTATTGATTCCACACAAATTTCACGAAAAACACAACTTATATTAAAACAAACACAACACTAAATACAATACTAGAATTTCAATCCAAACATAAAGGATGAAATTCACTAAATACAAGAGACATTAATCACAAACTGATAAGTATACATCACTAGGATGTAACCATCCCATTATCAGGCTTAGTTAATATTTAAAATAAAAACACTAAACACACAAAACATGAACTCACAAGAACACTAAACATAACACATAAGAACATTAAACATACAAAGCACTCTTAATTCCATTCTCCATTAGGCGGAATATATCTTGGACCACTATTATTCTCATTTGACCCTTCTTGAATATAAATTTGATAGAACGGGCGATAATTGTTCATTCTTACATCATCTTCTTCAATCCATTTGTTCTTCACAAACATCGCCTTATCTATTTCTTCCACGTACCTTGAATGATTGAATTGCATCTTTAGTTGCCATCCCATGTGTTCTGAATGTAAGTTAGTGTCATTGATCTTTGCTTCAATTGAAGTCATTCGGGCTTCAATTTTTGCAATCATTTCTGCAATACCCTGAATACTAACAGCGAGATTGTTGACCTCATTTTTGGTGAGGTCTTCTCTTCTTCTCTTTAGTACTTAGGATCTAGCCTTAGGCTTTTCCTTTGACTATCCTAGAGAATTAGAATTGGGACCCACCACTTAGAAATTCAAACTACTTCTTAACTCCCTGCAAACTCCACAAACTTGATTGGAGACCCCTAATCACCTAGAGGGTTGAAATCAAATGTGGAAGTTTAAAGGATGAGTTCCTATAGGACTCTTTGGCCTTAGGACTGCCCTGGGTGGCCTGGTCTGGTGAAGGGTTGGCTTACACACACACTATACCTATATACTACACTTTCACACACCTCTTAAAATCACACCCATACCCAATTTGACCTCCTAACTCATGCAGGTGATTCACATGGATGGTCCTTAACCCCTAAGCCCTTGGCTAAGAGGGTTAGGAACAACATAGTGGATGCCTCAAATGAGTCCCTTCATGGCTCATGTGGACTTGATGTGGCTTCATGACTCAACCAAAATGATTTCATTCCACTTACATTCACCCAAGCTTCAATTTTTCAAATTTTCAATTTTGACCCCGGGACCCTACACCCGCCTAGCTTACCCAAAACCCTCGAAATTACCCAAATCTTCCAAAATTTCCAAATCACCCAAAATTCCCCAAAACCATTCCTAAACATTTCCTCACCAATCAAATTAATCATCCATACCCAAAAAACCAAAAATTCCAAAAATACCTCTCAATACCCTCCAAATACCAAAAATACCCCTCTTAGCCAAAAAATCCAAAAATTCAGAAACTTCCCAGGAAATTCCAGAAAATCCCAAATATTCCCAGTTTCATTTTGTTCAACTACACCATGGGCCAATTTTGTCAATTTATCAAAACCCCCAATTTGACCGATTTTAACCCAAAATGAACCCAATGTCAAACCAAACCTACCCAATTGACCTAAATTCTGGTCCAATTCAATTCTAAACTTCAAATCAACATTCCCA
Organism: Papilionanthe hookeriana x Papilionanthe teres; assembly: GCA_022702705.1. Taxonomy (NCBI): domain Eukaryota; kingdom Viridiplantae; phylum Streptophyta; class Magnoliopsida; order Asparagales; family Orchidaceae; genus Papilionanthe; species Papilionanthe hookeriana x Papilionanthe teres. Next base: position 11,401,155 of record CM040432.1, on the reverse strand, counting down.
ACACCAATCTAGACCAAATCCAAGTTCAATTTGATTGACATTTGGATCCAATTTCACTTTTGGCCTTAAAAGCCCAATTTGGACCCATGACCCAAACTTAGCCCAAACTCATCCAATTCAACTCCAATTAACCCCAAATCTTTTCTAAACCTTCCTTAACATCCCCATAAACAAAACACTAACATGATTTGCCCAAAATTTAGACCCAAACCCCACTCAAATTCAACCCAAAATCAAAAAGCCCAATTTTGACCTAAACCCAAACCTAACCCAAATAGGCCCAAACCTCAAAATCAAAACCCAACCAAAGCCAAAACCTCTTTGAAACAATCCCATAAACATTTCTAAACATTTATTTTACATCAATTTCAACCCTAGCCCAATATTGGCCCAAGTTAGGCCAATTTGACCTATATTGGCCCATTCACCAAAAAAGCCCAAATCCAACCCAATTCAAACCCAAACCACCCCAAATTTGCTCCAAATCACTCATGACCCATTCATGAGCTAAAACCAACATTTGTTTGGCCCAATCCTTCACAAATTTCCCATCCATAAATTTATTTCCAAACCAAAAGCCCACTTTCTTAAACCTTCCTAAAGCCCATCTCCACCAAAATCCAAAGGGGCAAAATCAATCCAAGGCCCATATAACAAATTCTCTTCATCATGACTTCAATTAAAATCATCCCTAAGTTCAAATCAATCATCAAATGGTTCCAAATCAAGCCATATGCCAAATTCCCATCAACATGCCAAAATTTCCTTAAACCCATTTCCATGAAATTGACTTGGCTTTTCCCCGAAGCCAAAGGTGAGCCATGAAGCCATGCATGAGCCCCATGGGAGCCATGAGAGCCATGGAATCTACTTTCCACCTCACCAAACCATTAATGGCAAGAGAGGGATCTCTTTCTTAAACCCTTTTAAACCCTTTTTTACCTTAATCATGTCACACACTAAACCATGCTTAGCCACCTCACCATGGATGGAGACTTCACCACTCCTTCTAAGTCGACCTAAATGATTCCCTCAGCTCGAAATCAGGTCTTGGGGAGGTGCACCAAGCCTATTTCCATGGGTTGACCCAAACCAAGCCAAAAATGAGCCTTCTCCCATTCCATTTAAATCAAACTCCTTTACACATGTCCATGGCCAATTGATTGCACTAAACCCCAGCCCTGACCCACCCGAACAAGATGGTGACCGGTGCACAGCCGGCCGACCACTGGGCCGCCGGGAAACACCATGGCCGAGACCTCGGGAGGAGCAAAAAAATTCAATTCTCCCTTGCTGAGCCGCCCCATGCCCAATGGCCACCATGGCTGTTCCTCTCTTGACCTAGCGGCCGATCCCAAGCCCTAACTCCCTCGGGAGAGCCTCCGACCATGCCTATTTAAACACCACCCCCTCTCGGCCATGAGAGGTGCTGAACCAAACCTTAAGGAAACTCGCCAAAATCATTCCGGATCACTCTCCACACATAGAGCACTTGATCCCCAGCTGAATTCCAGCCCGATTCCCTCCAGCTGAGCTCGATTTCGAGCTCGAAGTTTAGCCCAAAACCAGGACACTTCTCCACAGTGAGCCAATCCCCAAATTGATTGGTCCTACACCTTCACCAGACCAAGGGAAGAAGTCCACCAGCAAAAGCCCCCTCTCCAGGCCACCCATCTGTTCCAGACTCCAAGCTTTGTGATCGGCTGTGGTCACTTTCATAGCTAGACGATTCACCAGGCCAAGGGACTTCATATGGAGCTTACTTGGACCCAATCGAAGGTGACGCAACTCTCAGATCGAAGCTTCACTTCTCTGAGCAAAGGTATGAACTCACTCTTTTTCCCGAGCTTCCATAGATTCTCCATTTAATTTGAATCAATTTCAATGCATGTTTCATCAGTATGGATGTATTCGTCTCTTCAAGACGAATCCATAGAGCATAAGAACACGAAAATCCGTTGAGAATCGAGTGAGAAATTAGGGTTAGAAGGTTGACGGTCACGGGTGCACACCAGTCGTAGACGATGAGCAGGAGCCGTTGGATCGCGCGTGTATCGAGCGGACGGTTCAGATTGCGCCGGATCAGAGAATGTTACGTGAACCGCGGGTCCCGAGACGGCTGACTCAGATGGCGGCGCCCAATCACAGCGCGACACGTACCCCTTTGGAGCTGCCGATGTTTCGCTGGCGCCGCATGGATAAGTAGATAAATAGGGTATTTAATGTATTTATTAAATATCAGAAACTTTGAAAATTTATAACTTTGTGTAGAAAAATCAGAAAAATAAAATAAAAATACCCTCTTGCTCAGTGAACAGAGGAGAATAATGTGGAAAAGAAATCATTTAATTTCATCCAGTATTTAATTTTTAATGATTTATTTACCCTCTGTATTGTTTTAATTCTCCATGCATATAGGAAATTCACCATGGCATGAGACCATAGGGCTTTTGAAGCCTCTGAATTTGGGAACATTCCTCGAATTTTCCAAAGTCGAAGCCATCCCTATGAGAAGTTATTGATTTTTCAAATTCATGTTATTGTTTTGAGTATTTTAAATCCAATAATTAGCATGTTGTGAAATAAATTCTAGGAAAATATGGTGATGTTTCTTATGACTGAGAGGACCCTAGGAAAAATAGGTTTTGAATTAATTCACTTGGAATACCCCTAATTGGCTTAAACACCCTAAATAGGTTCTTAATTAATTAGAGCTAATCATACATTAAATTGACTTGAAATCAATTCTCCACTGACCTTTAGGATCAGAGGAACCCACCATAAAAGTTTGAAGTCAATTGGGTTTGGTTAGCCCTATCAAATGGGTTGATTAAGCCATTTAGCCAATTTAAACTTTGAAAATTCATAACTTTCAAAATACTTTTAAAAAATTCACCAAATTAGTTTTGGAGCCTCTCTGATATTAGGGGAATTTAAGAAAATTAAAATTTTAATTTTCTAAAAAAGTTGATTTTTTGTATTATTTTAATATTTTAATAATTAAAAAATAATAAAAATCACAAAAATAATAAAATTCACCAAAATGTCACATTTTGAATTTTAGTCACTTAGGAACAAACCCCATATTTTTCTTAAGTCTCTATGATGAGATATTAAATTTTAAAGCCCTAAGGTAATTTTAAAATTAAAAAAATGTATTTTATAGGATTTCCACTAAAATAATTTTAATAAATTAAAGAAAAATCAGAAAATTATGAAAATTGATTCTCTGATTTCCTTGATATCAGAGAGATTTTTGAAAAATATAAAATTCATTTTTCAAACTTTATTTTATTTTTAAATTAATTAATACTCCAAAACTCAAAATAATTATAATAAAAAGAATATAATTCAAAAAATCACCAAAATTGGTCCAAGTGGTCCTCGGGTCATTAGGAATGTCCCTTAATTTTCTTAAGAACAGAAACTTTCCCTTGGTCATATTATTAAATTTTCCTTGGAAATCTCTATTTTCCACCAAAAATAATTACATAAATAAATTAAATACAGAAAAATCATATTTTCTCCTCTAATGTCTGAAGTCACATAAAAATTTCAAATTCATTTGAGCTCAATTTAGTGAGTTATGAAATTATTAAGCTTGAAGGGCAAAATGGTAATTAAAATTTTAATTCTTAATTAAAACTTTCGGCTTAATAAAATGAAAGGTAAAATATTTGATCTTAATCTGATTTGGATGATTGAAATTTAAATAATTAAAGGGTAGAAACCTATTAAACAATTCAACAATAATTGAAATGAACTTTAATTAAAATAATTAATTAAATTTGGAAAAATAATAAATTTGGAATTGTTAAAATAGGGATGTTATTAGGAAGAAATTTGTTCTTTAATTTAAGAATCCCTAAATTAATCATCCCAATAATATTTAATTCCTAATTAAAATGATAATCCAAATTTAAGATTTGAAATGTTAAAAGACTTAATCATTAAATTAAGTTAAGGTTAAATTATTTAAAGCAAATCCCTTTAAAATAAAATATTAAATTAAATTAAATTAAATTAAATTAAATTAAATTAAATTAAATTACATTAAATTAAATTAAATTAAATTAAATTAAAACAAATTAAATTAAATTAAAATTAAATTAAATTAAAATTAAATTAAATCATATTAAATTAAATTAAATTAAATTAAATTAAATTAAATTAAATCATATTAAATTAAATTAAATTAAATTAAATTAAATTAAATTAAATTAAATTAAATTAAATTAAATTAAATTAAATTAAAACTAAATCAAATTAAATTAAATCAAATTGAATTAAATTAAGCTAAAGCATATTATATTAAATTAACTTAAATTAAATTAAATTAAATTAAACCACATTAAATTAAGTTAAATTAAATTAAGTTGAATTAAATATAACATTACTTAAGACATAAAGAAATTCAAAATAAATCTAAAACAACTTGAACACTATTCCAAACTTAAATCCATTAACTAAAATTAAATCATAAACCACTTGAACATCCATTTGCCATCAAAAGCTCGTGATGTCATAACTCTTAAAAGGAGTGCTAAATGAAGTGTTACTTCATTCATGAGATATTCAAATGTCCTAGTTCACTGAGCAAGACAACAAAACTTAAACTCTCGGACGATTAATTCATTTGTATAATTAAATTCATTTGGACTTAAAAAAATCCTAGAAATATTGAAAAGATGTTTAAGATTCGTCTTAAGCACTTCCTCGATATGATAGGATATTTATAAGAACAATTGAACTTAGTTGTTCTTTGATGAAGAAAATCGTCCTCAAACTAAAATATAAGAACCTAGATGTCATAGGAAATGACTAGTTATAAGATTAGGAACTTGGTAGAAAACCATAACCCTTCCCTTAGCTTTACCTAGGAACTTACTTTAAATGCTTAAATATTCTAACTGTGTTTTAAGTGCGGCTTGGGATGACGGGAAGACCCTCCGAGTACGCTTTTATTTTATTGCAATTTACTTTGCTGCAATTTATTTAATCGCATCGCACTTACTTTTCTTGCATGATAAACAAGCTGTTGCATGAAAACCTACACCTTTAGGATAGTCCCTAAAACTAAAACCAAAACTAAATTAAAAGTCATTACAAGATAAAATTCACCGCTACAACATTTCAAAATATAAAACAACTCAAAATTTAATCACAAACAGAACAACAAAACTATAACTACAACTAAATTAAAACGTCTTGTTGGATGATCGGGAATACCTCGGATGACGTAACCTACGTGTTGCTAACGGGATTTCCACGGTCTAAATGAAAGTGTGGAACTCATTCGGTTGAGTTTAGCAAATTCATCCGGACTAAGTGAATCCGATAAAAATAACGATGCGGAAGGATGGAACCGTGGGATCTTAACCGGTGTTGTTATAATAAACTTTAAGATTTGTTTAATCAAAATATTAAAAACACCTGGATTTTAAGATTTTCTCTAAACCGAGGACACTTTTCTCATCTCCTGATTTATGACTTCTAAAACTAAACCTCTGCAACAACAAGGAGCTCGGAGCATGGTGGGCAGCACAGCCATCGTCATCAGCAAAACCTGAGTCTACTTCAGCAAAACTTCCTTAGAATTAAATAACCAAGCCATAGGACTTCGAGGTAGTTTGCCTAGTGCAACATAAATCCTCAACTCTTCGTTAGGCATTTGCATGATCATATCATGTAAATTAAGCCCTAACCGGTCTTAGGATTTCCGAGGTAGTCGTCCGATACGACATAAACCCTCACATCTTCGAGGCTATTTGTATGATTTTATCATACAAATATAAGTCCTAACTAATTAAAATTGGCAAGATCAAAATACTAAATAAACATTAGGACTTTCCTAAATTCAAACCAAACAATAGGATAGTCGGGAAATTACCGAAGTTCGCTTCGAATCTGTGATTTCTCCTACCTTTCTTCCTTTGAATTCCCAAAATAAAATGTTCCGAACTTGATCCATTCCCTATTGAAATTCTAAAATTCAATCCCTTGAAAATTTAAACCTTGAAATTCTTGAGAGCAGAACTACTGATTATTATCGAGAGTTTTCTTAGGTGATTCCCGTCACTTGAGATGTAATTAACTATAGGGGCTTGCCCTTATAGGGAATTTTAAGAACCTAGGTAATATAAACCCTGTTTAATGTTTTCATATTAAACAGGGGAACTTGTCGGCTTATAAAATTAGTTCGTAGACCAAACGGATGTCACAAATCTTCTAGTTTATTTAACTCAGCCCCATCATCAAGCAGTGTGTCCATTCTTCGGGATAGATACATGGTTTGTGATGCGGTGCTCGTTTATATAAACTATTCGGGATGTGAGATCAGTTTGATTTCATATCTCAAAATTTTTAAATTTAAAATTATTTTCAAAATCAAATATTACTTTTCAAATTATTTATTTAAATTAAATTAAAATTCGCCGACAATTTCTGTAGGCGACCCCCTTTTTCCAAATAAAACACCATAACCCAAAAATAAGCCGTACAACTTCTGGCGTCTCCGCTGGGGAGAATTCCTCTCTCCATTTTTAATCAAATAGTTCTGCTTTCAAAAATCGGTAGTGTATCCATGTCCCTAATGGATCAAACTACCCTTCTTTCCGTTGGAATACTATGTTCATTTCTACCTTGAATGAGTATAGCCAACATTCTCTCGGATCTAGGAGCCACTGTTTAGACACCCCTAAATAGAGAGGTTCCAAGATCCTTTTACCTCATTTCTGAGGTGGGGTGGACCCCCAATAGGTGTTAGTTTAGGAGTGATCCTTCGAGTCGAGAAGTCTTGCATAAGACTTTCTTTTCCTTTCCAACTCTGAATCAGATTCATTACCTTCTCTACACCTTTGAACATTTCGTTCTAAATAAACAAACCCTCTAATAAATGACTCTTTTAATAAATATACATGAACAAGAATGTGTTCAGACTCTTTTTGATTCCTTTCTTTTTGTCCTGACGAGAAGAAGCATAGCTTGGGACTGATAATCAGAATGTACCTTGCAGAAATGGAAGCCCCAAAACTGATTTTCTCCTTCACCAATGGACTGGACTTCGCTGTTTACAAGGATGAGCTGCCCGACAATGGGATCATCCGGTTTGGACAAGGATTCGAGAGCACAAATGTCAAGATCGCCGACGTTACCCTTTTTGCACCGATGGACGAAGTGCCGAACCGAGAAACCCATGATTGAGTTCAACCTTAAGTCAACTCGAGAATTTCCTCCCCTGCAAAGGGTTCCAGTCGAGAGGAATACTACTGTCCATAGGAGGACCGTTATCTCTACCCCCACCGGTCTAGTCGTCTCCGCACCTACCCCGGCTCCCGCCAAGCCGAATGGGAAGGAAGTTCAAATTTGTAACGAACATGTTATCGTGGAGGGTACGGATTTCCGTGCAAGACCTTCTATTTTTCAAATTGGGTCCGGCTCAAGGGTTCCACCCCTAACACGGACTCGGAGGAGAAACAGAGGCGGGAAGATTGCCGGGAAGGCCGGAGCTGCCGAAGTCGCTTTCTTAGAAGAAATCCACGAGTACACACCACTACTCGAATACATACCATTGTACGAGTATACACCCCTTTTGGAAGGAAGTAGATTCCATCCCCTTTCCGCCGCAGCTGACGAGGAAAATGTCCGCAAGATTGCCTCTACATTACCTCGACCCGCGTACTATAGCGACAACAGAAAGAAAAGGGTTAGGGTTACACCATTTGCCCGACTACAGACTGTGATTGAGAAATTAGCAAAGAAAGAAAGATGTCCTGTATCGGAGATTTTAAGAAGGATAGGGCGGGTGCCGGCCAAATCCCGTCTTGGACCACGAGTAGAATCTGCTATCGCTGCAGAAGAGCCTAATAAGAAGATGAAGGCTAGTCCACCTGTTGTTGTTTCAGGTTTACAGATCAGGGAGGATACCACCTTCCAGCATTCAGCTGACAGACCATCCGGTCCTAGGCCTTCTACGCTAGAAGGATGGTATGGCGTCCCACGACCGGCCGGTTAAGACCGAAACAACGACCGGAAAAGAAAGTCTCGTCGGGAGACTTGAGTCCGAGGAAAGTGCTACCGCAGTAAAGGGGACTCATGAGAAAGAAACTCGACAATTGTCACATGACAACTGCAAGGATGTACAGAAAAGACCACTGGATGATGCTATGGAAAATTTAAGAACCGATATTCGGCGACTAGCAAGGGAAAGAGAAGAGAAATTTGGAGATGAAGTTGACTTGTCAGAGTTCATGGATGATGAATATGCAGAAATTAACATGGTTGAAACACGAGCTTCGTCGGCTTCACAAGGTGCTCCTGCAGCCGCAAAAAGAGAGGAGCCGGAAGTAATGAGGAGGCAGCTTCAAGGGAAAGATGATACGATCGCCCAAATGGCGAAAAGGATGGAAGAGATGGTTGTAGCCCTAGCCACTCTCCAGAGTCAGGTTCAACCCCAAAGAGAAACACCCCCGGAAGTTATTCACATTGTAGACGGAGGAAAGGAGATTACATTCGTCAACGGGGATGATCAATTAAAGAAGGATGCAACACAAAGCATGACTCCAGAAAGGATATCAAGAGCTTGGTGGAACAGCAGGTGCGAGAAGCCTTGGCACAATCAAAGAGCGGGACATCCATTCGGATGGGTAGACCTTACCCGAAGAATTCGACGCCGTCCGATATCCGAAAGGCTTTGTACCACCTACGTTCGAGACCTTGATGGAACTGGAAACCCTCGGCAGCATGTTGCACATTTTCGTGCCAGTTGTTGCAATGCCGGCGGAAGTGATGCTTTACTCTTCCGACAATTTGTCAGCAGCCTGTCAGGGATCGCCTTTGATTGGTATGCGGAATTACCGAACGGTTCGGTGAAGACATTTTCAAAATTAGAAAACCTCTTCATCAAGCGATTTTCCGGAGCTCAGCACCACATCACTATAGGTGACTTAGTGGTAGAGAAGCAGAAGCCGAATGAAACCTTGGTGGACTACATACTTCGATGGAGGAACCTAAGTATGAAGTGTGAGCCACAGTTACAAGAACGGCATGCGATCGGCATTTTACTTAAAAGCATCCATGGCCCGATAGCACTTCTCCTCAAGGGATTTACTATTAAGACTTTCGAGAAGTTGTTAAGCAAGGCCGGAAGCTTGCAAGAGGAGGCAAAGCAACTAAGTTTCACCGATAAAACGAGACAAACGAAGCCCGTGAAAACTTTTGAAAAGAAGTCCGGGATCGTCGCAGCGATCGATAAAGGCAAGCAACCGATACAAATATTGTCGAACGGCCGCAACAACCTCGACAGAATTACCGAGCAACCCCGACCCAGCTATCAGTCATCTCAACAGTATGAACAACCGCCTCGTCCACAACGTACGTTTAGGGAGTTCCTGAGCAGGGAGTATCCGTTCAATAATGAGGCAGTGCCGAAAATGTTCCGTAGTCTGATGAAAACTCCAGATTTCCAACTGCCAGAGCCTAAAAGACCAGAAGAAGTCGACAAGAAAGGTGATCCCAACTTTTGCCCTTACCACAGGATGCTTGGGCACAAAATAGAAGATTGTATTACCTTCAAAAGTTGGCTCAACGACAATCTTCGGAAAGGGAATATAACGATCCCGAAAGAATACATGAAGGAAGCCCGAAAGGAGGTTCCGTCGATGTTATCTCGACGGATTTCATTGTTCGATAGATCTCTATGCGACCGATGATGGATGGACTACCGCTTGGACAAAGTCTTCGAAGAAGATTTTAGATCACATCCAAACCGCTTCGGTGCGAGCTTCAATTCAAAGTTCGAAAACTGTCAAGTCGGCGCTATCACTTGCGATAGAAGAACCGCCTCAACAAGAGATGACTGAAGAAAAGAAGAAAATTGACGAAGAAGAGAAGACCGAGGCACCTAAGGCTAGACTAGGGGCTGCTTATCCTAGGATAGTTGTTTCCGATTCGGGGGAGAAATCCCTCGAACCTCTGACTCTGTATGATTATTCGCCACTCCGGTGGGATCTTATAATGATGAGGGTTATGGCGTTGGCTACGTTTTGACTGTTTCTAACGATTACGTAACTAGCGACAACCAACCTAATCCGGACGTCGATTCCGATACAAATGACAATTCTCAAATCATACATAATCTCGACGATCATAATGGTGAAGAAGACATCCACCAGGGAGGCTACGAGAGTTCAACAAGCAAAGAATCTATTTGCGAGTTTCGAGGAGCTCCAGTCGCAATAGAGTTAGAGCCTTCAGACTCCGAAGCCAATCCTGAAGAACTTGTCATTCCAATTCAGAAGGAGACACCAGCAAACTCAATGCTAAATTTAGAAGAAATCACAGAAGTCAACTTAAGAAGTGGAAGAGTTTTACCTCCGAGAATGGGTCCAAAGGACAAAGGAAAGCAGGTGGTTGTTCAGGAAGAACCAACCCCGGCAGAAGAAATACCCATTCGAGAAGAAAACGAGGCACATGAAACAAAGTGGACTACAACGTGCTAGCCCATCTTAGGAAACTACCAGCCAAACTGAGCATCTACGACGCTCTCATCTTATCAAAGGAGATGAGAGAAGCTCTGATCAATGCCTTACTTGATCCAGAAATTTGCTTAGCTCAAATGACTGGAGATTCTTTAGATGAGGTTTGCTCGTTAAAGGAACAGCGAGGCGTTACCTTCACGGACAATGACCTACTACTTGGGACAGCAGACCACAACCGACCCTTGTACATTTCAGTTACAATTGGGAAGTTTACACTCTCCAGAGTATTGTGAATTGATTCTCGCGAGCTCGAAGTGGACAAAATGTTATTAAGAGGATTCAACCAGAAAGGAGAAAGAGCCCTCGGATCAATAACACTGCTAATGAAGACCGGTGACTTAGCAAAGACAACCGCGAAATTTCACATAATTGATTCAGAAACATCGTTCAACGCTCTATTGGGCCGACCGTGGATACATGAAAACCGGATGGTACCATCATCTCTACATCAATGCATCAAGTACTACGATGGAGGGGAACAGTGCATTAAAGGTGACTTACAACCGTTCTCCGTACATGAAATTGGAATCCATGAAGATGCGACTTATTATGCACCTCCGAAGAAAACAATCTTCTCCGGAGATACCACAACAAATGAAGCAAAGGAAATTTGGGACAACGAAGAACCCGAAATTCTAGTCCAACGAGTCACTCACCACTCCCTTACGGCGAGATGGTGAAGGTTTCTCCACAACTCGCATCCGAGGTCGTGGCCGGGGACGAGGTCGTGGCAGAGACATTAGGACAATTGGACAGAGGAAACCAGCCATCAATGTTGATTGGGAAGATAGTTCTGAAGAAGAAAAAGAAATCAAACAAGAAGTAGCGACAATAAGTCGGAAGAAGCCGCAATTCAGAATCCCTCTCGAAGATGAAAGAAACGAAGAATATAAATCGATGTACGAAAAGATTAACCACTATATACATACTATGACCCTGACCCCGATCCATTCTAATAAGATCGAGGGTATGGAGGTCAAAGAGGTACGTAGCGGTGGTGCAAAGCCCATCAAATTCTACCGTGGTGCTCCTTCCTCCAAAGCTGAAAATAATGTACAATTTGAAGATGCTACTTCATCGAATTAATGGAATTGCCTTTTGAGTGGTACTCTCCCTGTGTTCAAAATTTAATTCAGCGTGGTTTCTTACCTCGACAATGGACAAACGGTCGATCACAACATTTTGAAAAATTATGGAATAACTTCGGTCGTCCACCCAATGCAAAACATGGTCTCGGATTCGGCACAGTAGGATCAGTTGACGATACTGAATTTTGCATGGTTATCACTTGCGAGTCTAATGAAAACTGCATGGAAACTACAGAAGAACTCGAAGATTTACAAATTGGAGATGCTCCACCGAGTTCGAAGAAGAGATCGAATCTACGATAGATGAGTTACGGAAGTTAACTTAGGTACTAGCGAAGAACCTAGACCTACCTTTGTTAGCTCCTTACTCAATAAAGAAGACTCCGAAGAAATAATTAAGTTATTAATGGAATTTAAAGACTGTTTTGCTTGGAGCTACGATGAGATGCCATGTTTAGCTCCAGAGGTCGCAGTCCATAAGCTAGGAGTGGACCTTACTTCTGTTCCAGTCAGACAAGGTCCCAGAAGAATGCTTCTAGAAATCGAACAACAAGTCATAGCTTAAGTTAAAAAGCTAATAGACGCCAAATTTGTCCGTGAAGAACAATGCCCGACTTGGTTAGCCAATGTAGTACCAGTCAGGAAGAAGAATGGTCAGATCAGAATTTGTGTGGATTTCAGAGATTTAAACAAGGCATGTCCAAAAGATGAATTCCCTCTACCGATCCCAAAATTAATGATTGACATTGCTTCGACACATGAAATATTTTCGTTCATGGATGGATCTTCAGGATACAACCAGATAAAAATGGCTCCAGAATATGAAAAACTTACAGCATTCAGAACGCCGATCGGGGTATATTGCTACACAGTAATTCCATTTGGACTGAAGAATGCAGGAGCAACCTACCAGAGAGCGATGACAAGAATTTTTGATGATCTCATCCACAATCAAGTCGAATGCTACGTGGATGATGTGGTCATCAAAAGCAAAGTAAAGGAAAACCACTGCATGATTTGAGAATTGTTTTCGAACGATTAAGACAATTTAACCTTAAGATGAATCCCTTAAAATGCGCCTTCGGCGTCACCTCCGGAAATTCTTAGGATTCGTTGTCGACATCGCGGAATTGAAATCGACCCGGAAAAGATTAAAGCCATCTTAGAAATGCCGCCTCCCGGAACCTTAAAACAACTACGATCTTTTTAAGGGAAGGCGGCATATCTTCGACGCTTTATCTCAAACTTGTCGAGTAGGTGTCGGCCTTTCTCGGCACTAGTTAAAAAGGACGCCAAATTTATTTGGGAAGAGAAATGCCGAGAGGGCCTTCGAGGACATTAAGCAATATTTAATGACACCTCTTGTCTTAGCAGACCCCGGTCTCGGGTAGACCGTGATACTTTATACCGCGGCTTTAGACGACTCTCTCGGAGCCACTGTTAGCCGGAGTCAATGATGAGGGTAAAGAAAATGCTCTTTACTACCTAAGTGCATCGTTTACTTCCGACGGAAATAAGGTATCCCGCAATTGAAAAGCATTGTTTGGCCCCGATCTTCGCCGCTCAAAAGCTCGGGCACTACATGCTTTCTCATAAGGTCAACCTGATCTCGAAATTTAATCCATTGCAATACTTGATGACCCGTCCAACGCTTTCCGGCAGACTTGCCAGATGGTCAATGATATTATTGCAATTCGATATAACTTTCGTGCCTCTTCGTGTCGTAAAGGGACAAGTCTTAGCAGACTTCCTCGCAGCACACCCTTTGCCGGCAGAATCTCCTCTCAATGACGATTTGCCAGATGAACAAATAATGAACCTAGAAGACCACGATGATCGACGTTGGGAATTATATTTTGACGGAGCATCTTCAACGACACAAAGACGAAGAATCGCAAGTGATAGTGCCCGGTAAGGCAGGGATCGGACTAATCTTTATAACACCGGAGCAGGGGATGTTAAGATACTCCTACCACTTGACAGAGCCGTGTACAAACAACGAAGCGGAATACGAAGCCCTCATAACGAGGCTGGAATTAACTATTCAAATGGGTATAACGGACATCAACATCTACGGGGATTCGCGAGTTAATCATTCAACGGATCGCCGGGCAATACAGAATTTTAAAACCAAGACTCGAGCAATACTTCCGGTATGCCATACAACTGTTGGAACAGATTCCGAATGTGACAATCTACAAAATTCCCGAAAGAAAACGCTTTAGCGGATGCGTTAGCCGTCTCGCAAAAAGAATTTTCCGTTTGCAAGATGAATCGATGGAAGTGTCGGTGCGCGGACGTCGAGTCCTATCACAACTCGACATAGACACAATACACAAATCGAGAAAAGGAAAAAGGATCGATTGCGGCGAGTGACAGAAAACACAGAAGATTGGCGACAACCATTAATAGATTACCTGCAAACAGGAAAACTACCATACGATAGGTCGTTAGCCCATTAGATCAAGAAAAGAACTCTGTCCTACGCATTAGTAAACAATACATTATACAGAATGTCTTTCGATCAAATGTGGCTAAGGTGCCTAAGCGGGTCCGAGGCTCGTGAAATTATTAAAGAGATGCACTCAGGACTCTGTGGCGCTCACCAGTCGGGTCCAAAGATGAAAATGAAAATTAAAAGACTAGGGTACTACTGGCCCTCGATGATGACCGACTGCATGAAAATCGCCAAGAGGCCGTCACCGAGTGCCGAGTGCACGGGTGGTTCTACACCAACCTCCAAATGTGCTACATCCGACAATTGCGTCGTGGCCATTTGAATGTTGGGGCACAAATATAGTGGGTCCAATAGAACCACCATCTTCAAAAGGACATCGCTTCATTCTTGGCTACAGACTACTTTTCTAAGTGGGCGGAGGCAGTTCCACTCAGAGAAGTGAAAGCACATCACGTGCTACAATTTTTCAAGAACCAAGTTGTCTACCGTTTTGAAGTGCCGCGCAGAATCATCTCAGATAATGGGTCGGCATTCGAAGCACACAAATCAACAATTTTTTCGGGAGACACGGAATCGATCGGCGATATTCAACAATTTACTACCCGAGAGCAAACGACACTGTCGAGGCTTTTAATAAAACTCTCGTTCAAATTTTAAAGAAGACTTTAGACGACAATAAGAGAAATTGGCACGAGAAGTTATTAGAAGCCTTATGGGCCTACCGGACAACCTTCGAACTCCTACTCAAGCTACACCTTACGCTCTGTTGTATGGGTCCGAGGCAGTGTTACCTTTAGAAGTCCGGCTTCCTTCACTCGGGATTGCGATTGCGAACAAAATCACGACGGAAGAAAATGCCGGATTACGACTAGAAGAATTGGAAAGCCCGGAAGGAAAAGACTCGCAGCGCGACGGAGATTTAGAACTATACCAAGCTAAGATGGTTCAAGCCCATGACAGATCGGGTCCGCGCAAGAACCTTCAAAGTTGGTGATTTAGTTCTCGTTCTCAAAAGACCTATTCTTGCACACCGCAAGATAGGAGGAAAATTTGAACCCACTTGGGAGGTACCGTTTGTAGTTGAGGCAGTCTACTCAGGAGGCTCCTACCAGCTAGTGAACTGCCAAGGAGAACGACATATGCTTCCGATCAATGGACGATACTTGAAAAAGTATTACGCTACCTGATGTTTCGAAGGAATGAATTTTCCATCCCTAGAAGCACGGGTGAAGTAATTACTTATGACTGGATCCGAACCCAAAAATAATAAAAAATGTGCTAAAATAAATAAAATCATGATAATAAAGTTTTCCTTGTTTTCTCTCTTCCAAATCAAAATCTCTTTCCTGATCTTTTCCTACTTCATTCCTGTTGAATTTAAAAATATAAAAAAAAATTGTCTTTAATAAACATTTTCTTAATGTTCTTGTTCTTAGTATGACCCTCGATCATTTTCCTTGTCTTTTCGCGGGGAAATGTCGAACGGGCGGTTGGTCCTGAACTTTAGAAATGGCGTAAGCCTTGCACTCGATGAAAAGAGGGTGAAAGATGGAGCGATAATAGAGATTGACTCGGACTTCGCACCGGCGGGCCCGCAATACGAGGAAAGTGAGCGGGTCCCGATTGACCGAGAGGAACCGCCTGAGTCGGACGAGTAATGAAAATGGGTGGCCCAAGCCACCAAATCCGGCGACGAAGAAAAGAAAGACGAGACACTCGAAGGAGACAAGAGGATCAAGTACGTAGTCGCTACGATAGAGGGCGGAGCTTGTCGGCGCCGCACCCACGAAACTCGGGAAATACGAAGAGCTACTCTCACGAGCAACTCGGCGAAGGAATAAAAATCGCCGTATCCGCAAGATGTTAACTAAATTAGCGACGGACCGGCGCGACGAGGCGGTTGCTACTTCCGGTACATATACTTCGAGGATACCGGTTCGCCGGGAACCCGAAGGAAGGAAGCCGGCTCCCGGGATGACGGAAGAAACCGAGAGAAATCTCAAGAAGAATAGAAGAAAGAAGGCTACTACGCCACCGGATGAAGCCACCGGTAATGCATGACCTTGTTGCGAAGCAACCCGGAGGATGTCCCGACGGACATCATCCCCGAGGAGCCGAGGTATGCGGGGAGAACGTGAAGGGATTGAGCCATATATCCCACGATGCGTCACCGGGCCTCGCCATTTGCAAATTATCCCGGAATACGAGCTAGAAAGAATACGGAATGTCCGAGAAGAAAACTTTTGAATACTTCGAGAGAATCGGAGGCGGGAGGATCAATATACTAGAAGGCCTCGAGTTACATACAGACGTGTTCTCAGAATACGAACAACAACAAATCATGGACTGCATCCGGGATTTGAAAAAGATGGGTCGAGCAGGTCGCTCATAAGAAAACACTTACTCAGAACCCCGGAGATGGATGCCAGGGAAGGGGAGAATTACAATACAATGTGGATGCTGCTACAACTTCGCAGAAGACAGGAAGGGAAACGCACCGGGGATACTCCGTCATGGCCGAGTGGATCCAATGCCATTAGTCATTAAAAGGATGGTAAAAAGAATGATAACATGGAGGGTACTGCCGGCGGATTGCATACCCAACGGTTGCATCATTAACATTTACAAAAAGGGTGATTGCATACCCCCGCACATAGATCACCACGACTTTGTCGGACCTTTTTGCACGGTTTCTTTTCCGAATAAGTGTAATATCATGTTCGGATCCGACCTCCGGATAGCGAGCCCGGGTGAGTTCCGAGGGCCGGTAAAGATACCATTACCGGTAGGTTCCGTCATGATGCCGAAGGGCAACGGAGCGGATGTCGCTAAACATTGCATACGGGAGTACCGGTCGAGCGGATCTCGGTTACTTTCGAAGGATTGACGACGAGAAAGCACCTTACCACTTCCGGCCGGACCCGGAGTTAGAGAGCCTCCGACCTTACGAGTCGTGAGTTACATGGAAAATATCACACCTCCAACGTACATCCATACGGCATCCTTGCCAAGGATGGCTTGGAAGGTGATGTTATTGACCATGCACCTCACTATTCAGACATGGATTTTTGACAGATACCTCTTTGGATGGATCAACAAAGATCATACATAGTCCGTTTTGAGTCTATATGGATTGTATGAGATGTATTCCAGATCAAGTTGTATGATGTATCTTCAGCATGATTGGAATGAAAGTGATGATGTCACATTTTTTTGGCCTTCACCTCTTTTGTGCAAATTGACTGGGAAACGCCGTTAAAGTCAAACAAACTTCGAACAAAGAACAGAAAAGAATAAAAAAAAAGATAATAATAATAAATAAAAATAAAATAAAATAAAATAAAAAGAGAGAAAATAAAAATATAAATAATAAATAAGAATTACTTTTCCAAAAAAAAAAAAAAAAAAAAAACCAAACATAAAAATAACTTCAAAAACCACGCGAACGCTAAATAAAATTCACATGAACATTAAATACACAGCTAAAAAAATTTTGAAAAGTTAAAGGACAAACAAAATGAAAATGAATCTCAAATCGGATCCCACTCTAAATTCATCTTTTCAAACATTTCAAATCAACTCCAAATCGAAATTTATTTCAAGAAGCTGTGAATTTCTCTGTCGGGACAACTCTTCCTCACAAGAAACCCACACTTCAATTTCAGAACTCTAAACCTTTTTTTCATCACATCGAAATCATTTCGACTCTTGTGGCCTACCTTTCTTCCTGTATGGAGATCGACCGGGTCTATTGACACAGAGCCATGAGCTTCCTCTGATTTGGTTCTGATGCCATGAGACTGGGTCCCTCTTCACACAATTAAACTTTCGATATTGGAACCTCGTTCCAATTCTCATTAAACTTCCGAGATTGGAATCTCGTTCCAATTCTCATTAAACTTTCGAGATTGGAACCTCATTCCAATTCTCATTAAACTTTCGAGATTGGAATCCATTTCCAATTCTCATTAAACTTTCGAAATTGGAATCCATTTCCAATTCTCATTAAACTTTCGAGATTGGAATCCATTTCCAATTCTCATTAAACTTTCGAGATTGGAATCCATTTCCAATTCTCATTAAACTTTCGAGATTGGAACCTCGTTCCAATTCTCATTAAACTTTCGAGATTGGAATCCATTTCCAATTCTCATTAAAGTTTCGAGATTGGAATCCATTTCCAATTCTCATTAAACTTTCGAGATTGGAATCCATTTCCAATTCTCATTAAACTTTCGAGATTGGAATCCATTTCCAATTCTCATTAAATTTTCGAGATTGGAATCCATTTCCAATTCTCATTAAACCTTCGAGATTGGAACCAGTTTCCAATTCTCATTAAACCTTCGAGATTGGAACCAGTTTCCATTTCTCTTTAGACCTTTGAGATTGGAACCAGTTTCCATTTCTCTTTAGACCTTTGAGATTGGAACCAGCTTCCATTTCTCTTTAGACCTTTCGAGATTGGAATCCATTTCCAATTCTCATTAAACCTTCGAGATTGGAACCAGTTTCCAATTCTCATTAGACCTTCAAGATTGGAACCAGTTTTCAATTCTCATTAGACCTTCGAGATTGGAACCAGTTTCCAATTCTCATTAGACCTTCGAGATTGGAACCAGTTTCCATTTCTCATTAGACCATCGAGATTGGAACCAGTTTCCATTTCTCATTAGACCTTTGAGATTGGAACCAGTTTCCATTTCTCTTTAGACCTTTGAGATTGGAACCAGTTTCCATTTCTCTTTAGACCTTCGAGACTGGAACCAGTTTCCATTTCTCTTTAAACCTTCGAGACTGGAACCAGATTCCAGTTCTCTTTAAACCTTCGAGACTGGAACAAGATTCCAGTTCTCTTTAAACCTTCGGGACTAGAACCCGATTCCAGTTCTCTTTAAACTTTCGAGATCAGTACCTAAATTCTGATTCTCATCCCCTTCAATTAACATTTAAACTCCGATTCTCACTCTGGAGCTGGGACCTAAATTCCAGTTTTCCTTGCAATCCCGAGGTTGGAACTTAGGTTTCAATTCTCATTTCAAATCCAAATTTTCTCAAATTGATTTTAAACGAAACTTCAATCTAAATTAAAACTCAAAATCTAAACTTACACATCATGACTTGAACATGAAATGAAACAAAATCTAAATCGAAATTCCCCCAGATCATGTGATTTGGGACTCACCTCCTTTTCCCTTCCCTAGCGAGAGTTCAGGAATCTCCAGTCTTAGAGATATACTTGACACTCCCAGGCGGAAACTCTTCTACTTCGTCCTAAGTTTGTCACTTGGACATCTATGTTGGTTTCGTTGATCTTTTCGGTCAACGCCAATACGCGCGGTGTGCTTGGTTAGCACACCACACCTATTGGGGGTCCATTTGTTGACCTCATTTTTGGTGAGGTCTTCTCTTCTTCTCTTTAGTACTTAGGATCTAGCCTTAGGCTTTTCCTTTGACTATCCTAGAGAGTTAGAATTGGGACCCACCACTTAGAAATTCAAACTACTTCTTAACTCCCTGCAAACTCCACAAACTTGATTGGAGACCCCTAATCACCTAGAGGGTTGAAATCAAATGTGGAAGTTTAAAGGATGAGTTCTTATAGGACTCTTTGGCACTTAGGAGCGCCTACAGGTGGCACAGTGCAGTGAAGGGTTGGCTTACACACACACTATACCTATATACTACACTTTCACACACCTCTTAAAATCACACGCATACCTAATTTGACCTCCTAACTCATGCAGGTGATTCACATGGATGGTCCTTAACCCCTAAGCCCTTGGCTAAGAGGGTTAGGAACAACATAGTGGATGCCTCAAATGAGTCCCTTCATGGCTCATGTGGACTTGATGTGGCTTCATGGCTCAACCAAAATGATTTCATTCCACTTACATTCACCCAAGCTTCAATTTTCCAAATTTTCGATTTTGACCCCGGGACCCTACACACTGCCACTTACCCAAAACCCTTGAAATTACCCAAATCTTCCAAAATTTCCAAATCACCCAAAATTCCCCAAAACCATTCCTAAACATTTCCTCACCAATCAAATTAATCATCCATACCCAAAAATACCAAAAATTCCAAAAATACCTCCCAATACCCTCCAAATACCCAAAATACCCCTCTTAGCCAAAAAATCCAAAAATTCAGAAACTTCCCAGGAAATTCCAGAAAATCCCAAATATTCCCAGTTTCATTTTGTTCAACTACACCATGGGCCAATTTTGTCAATTTACCCCACTTTTATCAAAACCCCCAATTTGACCGATTTTAACCCAAAATGAACTCAATGTCAAACCAAACCTACCCAATTGACCTAAATTCTGGTCCAATTCAATTCTAAACTTCAAATCAACATTCCCAACACCAATCTAGACCAAATCCAAGTTCAATTTGATTGACATTTGGATCCAATTTCACTTTTGGCCTTAAAAGCCCAATTTGGACCCATGACCCAAACTTAGCCCAAACTCATCCAATTCAACTCCAATTAACCTCGAATCTTTTCTAAACCTTCCTTAACATCCCCATAAACAAAACACTAACATGATTTTCCCAAAATTTAGACCCAAACCCCACTCAAATTCAACCCAAAATCAAAAAGCCCAATTTTGACCTAAACCCAAACCTAACCCAAATAGGCCCAAACCTCAAAATCAAAACCCAACCAAAGCCAAAACCTCTTTGAAACACTCCCATAAACATTTCCCAACATTTATTTTACATCAATTTTAACCCTAGCCCAACATTGGCCCAAGTTAGGCCAATTTGACCTATATTGGCCCATTCACCAAAAAAGCCCAAATCCAACCCAATTCAAACCCAAACCACCCCAAATTTGCTCCAAATCACTCATGACCCATTCATGAGCTAAAACCAACATTTGTTTGGCCCAATCCTTCACAAATTTCCCATCCATAAATTTATTTCCAAACCAAAAGCCCACTTTCTTAAACCTTCCTAAAGCCCATCTCCACCAAAATCCAAAGGGGCAAAATCAATCCAAGGCCCATATGACAAATTCTCTTCATCATGACTTCAATTAAAATCATCCCTAAGTTCAAATCAATCAACAAATGGTTCCAAATCAAGCCATATGCCAAATTCCCATCAACATGCCAAAATTTCCTTAAACCCATTTCCATGAAATTGACTTGGCTTTTCCCCAAGCCAAAGGTGAGCCATGAAGCCATGCATGAGCCCCATGGGAGCCATGAGAGCCATGGAATCTACTTTCCACCTCACCAAACCATTAATGGAAAGAGAGGGGATCTCTTTCTTAAACCCTTTTAAACCCTTTTTTTACCTTAATCATGTCACACACTAAACCATGCTTAGCCACCTCACCATGGATGGAGACTTCACCACTTCTTCTAAGCTGACCTAAATGATTCCCTCAGCTCAAAATCAGGTCTTGGGGAGGTGCACCAAGCCTATTTCCATGGGTTGACCCAAACCAAGCCAAAAATGAGCCTTCTCCCATTCCATTTAAATCAAACTCCTTTACACATGTCCATGGCCAATTGATTGCACTAAACCCCAGCCCTGACCCACCTGAACAAGATGGTGACCAGTGCCTGGCCGGCCAGCCACCAGGCCGTCGGAAAACACCATGGCCGAGACCTTGGGAGGAGCAAAAAAATTCAATTCTCCCTTACTGAGCTGCCCCATGCCCAATGGCCACCATGGCTGTTCCTCTCTTGACCTAAGCAGCTGATCCCAAGCCCTAACTCCCCTTGGGAGAGCCTCCGGCCATGCCTATTTAAACACCACCCCCTCTCGGCCATGAGAGGTGCTTGAACCAAACCTTAAGGAAACTCTGCCGAAATCATTCCAGATCACTCTCCACACATAGAGCACTTGATCCCCACTGAATTCGACCCGATTCCCTCCGATTGAGCTCGATTTTGAGCTCGAGCTTTAGCCCAAAAACCAGGACACTTCTCCACAGTGAGCCAATCCCCAAATTGATTGGTCCTACACCTTCACCAGACCAAGGGAAGAAGTCCACCAGCAAAAGCCCCCTCTCCAGGCCACCCATCTGTTCCAGACTCCAAGCTTTGTGATCGGCTGTGGTCACTTTCATAGCTAGACGATTCACCAGGCCAAGGGACTTCATATGGAGCTTACTTGGACCCAATCGAAGGTGACACAACTCTCAGATTGAAGCTTCACTTCTCTGAGCAAAGGTATGAACTCACTCTTCTTCCCGAGCTTCCAGAGATTCTCCATTTAATTTGAATCAATTTCAATGCATGTTTACCGTATGGATGTATTCGTCTCTTCAAGACGAATCCATAGAGCATAAGAACACGAAAATCCGTTGAGAATCGAGTGAGAAATTAGGGTTAGAAGGTTGACGGTCACGGGTGCACACCGGTCGTAGACGATGACCGGGAGCCGTTGGATCGCGCGTGTATCGAGCGGACGGTTCGGATTGCGCGGATCAGAGAATGTTACGTGAACCGCGGGTCCCGGGACGGCTGACTCAGATGGCGGCGCCCAATCACAGCGCGACACGTACCCCTTCGGAGCTGCCGATGTTTCGCTGGCGCCGCATGGATAAGTAGATAAATAGGGTATTTAATGTATTTATTAAATATCAGAAACTTTGAAAATTTATAACTTTGTGTAGAAAAATCAGAAAAATAAAATAAAAATACCCTCTTGCTCAGTGAACAGAGGAGAATAATATGGAAAAGAAATCATTTAATTTCATCCAGTATTTTATTTTTAATGATTTATTTACCCTCTGGATTGTTTTAATTCTCCATGCATATAGGAAATTCACCATGGCATGAGACCATAGGGCTTTTGAAGCCTCTGAATTTGGGAACATTCCCTGAATTTTCCAAAGTCAGAAGCCATCCCTATGAGAAGTTATTGATTTTTCAAATTCATGTTACTGTTTTGAGTATTTTAAATCCAATAATTAACATGTTGTGAAATAAATTCTAGGAAAATTCGGTGATGTTTCTTATGACCAGAGGACCCTAGGAAAAATAGGTTTTGAATTAATTCACTTGGAATAACCCTAATTGGCTTAAACACCCTAAATAGGTTCTTAATTAATTAGAGCTAATCATACATTAAATTGACTTGAAATCAATTCTTCACTGACCTTTAGGATCAGAGGAACCCACCATAAAAGTTTGAAGTCGAGTTGGGTTTGGTTAGCCTATCAAATGGGTTGATTAAGCCATTTAGCCAATTTAAACTTTGAAAATTCATAACTTTCAAAATACTTTTCAAAAATTCACCAAATTGGTTTTGGAGCCTCTCTGATATTAGGAGAATTTAAGAAAATTAAAATTTTAATTTTCTAAAAAAGTTAATTTTTTGTATTATTTTAATATTTTAATAATTAAAAAATAATAAAAATCACAAAAATAATAAAATTCACCAAAATGTCACATTTTGAATTTTAATCACTTAGGAACAAACCCCATATTTTTCTTAAGTCTCTATGATGAGATATTAAATTTTAAAGCCCTAAGGTAATTTTAAAATTAAAAAAAATGTATTTTCTAGGATTTCCACTAAAATAATTTTAATAAATTAAAGAAAAATCAGAAAATTATGAAAATTGATTCTCTGATTTCCTTGATATCAGAGAGATTTTTGAAAAATATAAAATTCATTTTTCAAACTTTATTTTATTTTTAAATTAATTAATACTCCAAAACTCAAAATAATTATAATAAAAAGAATATAATTAAAAAAATCACCAAAATTGGTCCAAGTGGTCCTCAGGTCATTAGGAATGTCCCTTAATTTTCTTAAGAACAGAAACTTTCCCTTGGTCATATTATTAAATTTTCCTTGGAAATCTCTATTTTCCACCAAAAATAATTACATAAATAAATTAAATACATAAAAATCACATTTTCTCCTCTAATGTCTTTATTGACATATGAGTGAAGTCACATAAAAATTTCAAATTCATTTGAGCTCAATTTAGTGAGTTATGAAATTATTAAGCTTGAAGGGCAAAATGGTAATTAAAATTTTAATTCTTAATTAAAACTTTAGGCTTAATAAAATGAAAGGTAAAATATTTGATCTTAATCTGATTTGGATGATTGAAATTTAAATAATTAAAGGGTAGAAACCTATTAAACAATTCAACAATAATTGAAATGAACTTTAATTAAAATAATTAATTAAATTTGGAAAAATAATAAATTTGGAATTGTTAAAATAGGGATGTTATTAGGAAGAAATTTGTTCTTTAATTTAAGAATCCCTAAATTAATCATCCCAATAATATTTAATTCCTAATTAAAATGATAATCCAAGTTTAAGATTTGAAATGTTAAAAGACTTAATCATTAAATTAAGTTAAGGTTAAATTATTTAAAGCAAATCCCTTTAAAATAAAATATTAAATTAAATTAAATTAAATTAAATTAAATTAAATTAAATTAAATTACATTAAATTAAATTAAATTAAAACAAATTAAATTAAATTAAAATTAAATTAAATTAAAATTAAAGTAAATCATATTAAATTAAATTAAATTAAATTAAATTAAATTAAATTAAATTAAATTAAATCATATTAAATTAAATTAAATTAAATTAAATTAAATTAAATTAAATTAAATTAAAACTAAATCAAATTAAATTAAATCAAATTGAATTAAATTAAGCTAAAGCATATTATATTAAATTAACTTAAATTAAATTAAATTAAATTAAACCACATTAAATTAAGTTAAATTAAATTAAGTTGAATTAAATATAACATTACTTAAGACATAAAGAAATTCAAAATAAATCTAAAACAACTTGAACATTATTCCAAACTTAAATCCATTAACTAAAATTAAATCATAAACCACTTGAACATCCATTTGCCATCAAAAGCTCGTGATGTCATAACTCTTAAAAGGAGTGCTAAATGAAGTGTTACTTCATTCATGAGATATTTAAATGTCCTAGTTCACTGAGCAAGACAACAAAACTTAAACTCTCGGACGATTAATTCATTTGTATAATTAAATTCATTTGGACTTAAAAAAATCCTAGAAATATTGAAAAGATGTTTAAGATTCGTCTTAAGCACTTCCTCGATATGATAGGATATTTATAAGAACAATTGAACTTAGTTGTTATTTGATGAAGAAAATCATCCTCAAACTAAAATATAAGAACCTAGATGTCATAGGAAATGACTAGTTATAGGATTAGGTACTTGGTAGAAAACCATAACCCTTCCCTTAGCTTTACCTAGGAACTTACTTTAAATGCTTAAATATTCTAACTGTGTTTTAAGTGCGGCTTGGGATGACGGGAAGACCCTCCGGGTACGCTTTTATTTTATTGCAATTTACTTTGCTTGCAATTTATTTAATCGCATCGCACTTACTTTTCTTGCATGATAAACAACTGTTGCATGAAAACCTACACCTTTAGGATAGTCCCTAAAACTGAAACCAAAACTAAATTAAAAGTCATTACAAGATAAAATTCACCGCTACAACATTTCAAAATATAAAACAACTCAAAATTTAATCACAAACAGAACAACAAAACTACAACTACAACTAAATTAAAACGTCTTGTTGGATGATCGGGAATACCTCGGATGACGTAACCTACGTGTTGCTAACGGGATTTCCCACGGTCTAAATGAAAGTGTGGAACTCATTCAGTTGAGTTTAGCAAATTCATCTGGACTAAGTGAATCCGATAAAAATAACGATGCGGAAGGATGGAACCGTGGGATCTTAACCGGTGTTGTTATAATAAACTTTAAGATTTGTTTAATCAAAATATTAAAAACACCTGGATTTTAAGATTTTCTCTAAACCAGAACACTTTTCTCATCTCCTGATTTATGACTTCTAAAACTAAACCTCTGCAACAACAAGGAGCTCGGAGCATGGTGGGCAGCACGGCCATCGTCATCAGCAAAACTTGAAACTACTTCAGCAAAACTTCCTTAGAATTAAATAACCAAGCCATAGGACTTCGAGGTAGTTTGCCTAGTGCAACATAAATCCTCAACCCTTCGTTAGGCATTTGCATGATCGTATCATGTAAATTAAGCCCTAACCGATCTTAGGATTTCCGAGGTAGTCGTCCGATACGACATAAACCCTCACATCTTCGAGGCTATTTGTATGATTTTATCATACAAATATAAGTCCTAACTAATTAAAATTGGCAAGATCAAAATACTAAATAAACATTAGGACTTTCCTAAATTCAAACCAAACAATAGGATAGTCGGGAAATTACCGAAGTTCGCTTCGAATCTGTGATTTCTCCTACCTTTCTTCCTTTGAATTCCCAAAATAAAATGTTTCGAACTTGATCCATTCCCTATTGAAATTCTAAAATTCAATCCCTTGAAAATTTAAACCTTGAAATTCTTGAGAGCAGAACTACTGATTATTATCGAGAGTTTTCTTAGGTGATTCCCGTCACTTGAGATGTAATTAACTATAAGGGCTTGCCCTTATAGGGAATTTTAAGAACACAGGTAATATAAACCCTGTTTAATGTTTTCATATTAAACAGGGGAACTTGTCGGCTTATAAAATTAGTTCGTAGACCAAACGGATGTCACAAATTTTCTAGTTTATTTAACTGAGCCCCATCATCAAGCAGTGTGTCCATTCTTCGGGATAGATACATGGTTTGTGATGCGGTGCTCGTTTATATAAACTATTTGAGATGTGAGATCAGTTTGATTTCATATCTTAAAATTTTCAAATTTAAAATTATTTTCAAAATCAAATATTACTTTTCAAATTATTTATTTAAATTAAATTAAAATTCGCCGAAAATTTCTGTAGGCGACCCCCTTTTTCCAAATAAAACACCATAACCTAAAAATAAGCCGTACAGAGATATCCATTAAATAACACTTTAACACTATCACTAATGAACTTACTTTTGTCAGAATCTTGCTTCTTCTTCATCTCATTCTCCCAGGAAGACATGATACACTCAAAACTCTCTTCTTAAGACTTCAGAAATGAAAATAGGACTTGGGGCAAGTGTTTCTCTTAAGTCAGGTCCTTTTTATAGACTTGGGAAATGTTAGAACAGCCCCCAAGACGTTTAGAAACTCCAAAATAACTCCCAAAACTTCTCCCCCACGATCTAGGCTTCTAGATCCTCATTTTTCATGTTTTTTATAACTGTGACGCCTAAGCGCCAACTAGTCGGCGCTTAGCCGCCAGTGCACAATTTAGCACAGGTCTGCTAAGTGTCCAAATTTTCATTCGACTTCTCTAAATCATCGATTAAGGTCAAATAAACTCTACTAAAGTTTAAAAACTCCAAATTACTATCACTAAAAACATAAAAACAAACTAAACAACGCAAACAAAACAAACTAAACAAACATAAAACAAAGCACACCGATAAATATGGGTTGCCTCCCACAATGTCTTGTTTTAACGTCTTCAGCCTGACATACCCAGAACTCATTCTGAGTGACCCAACATTAAATTCTCATCAGATTTAGATTTATTGACTGAAAAATATTGTTTAAGTCTATGTCCGTTAACATTAAATATTTTTTCAGTCTTAGGATCTTGAATATCTACAGCTCCAAATAAATAAACTTTTATCACAATAAATGAACCCATCCACTTGGACTTAAGTTTTCCAGAAAATATTCTCAATCTAGCATTATACAACAAAACTTGTTGTCCAAGTTCAAGATTTTTGGTAAGAATCTTCCGATCATGCCATAACATAATCTTTTCTTGATAAATCTTAGCATTTTCATAAGATTCATTCCTTATATCTTCAAGCTCATTCAATTGCAATAATATCTTTTCAGCAGCATCTTTCAAATTATAATTAAACTCCTTAATACCCCAATATGCTTTATGCTCAAGTTCAAAAGGTAAATGACAAGCTTTTCCAAAAATCAGCCTAATTGAACTCATTAATAGCCCAACAGTTTTTTCCAATATTCTTTTAAATTCACGATTGGATAACTCAACCAAACCACTTGTCTGCGGATGATAAGCAGTAGCAATGCGATGATTAATATGATATTTCTTTACTAACTTCCCAATAATCGCATTTCTAAAATGACTTCCCCATCAGTTATGATTACTCTTTGTATTCCAAATCTGTAAAATATATTCTTTTCTAAAAACTTTGCAACACTTTGAGCATCACATCGAGGTAAAGCAATAGCTTGAATCCATTTGGAAACATAGTCTACTGCTATCTAAATATAAACATTTCCGAAAGATGTTGTAAATGGTTCCATAAAATTTAGTCCCCAAACATAAAATATTTCAACTTCCAACATATAATTGAGGGGCATCTCATTTCTTCTAGAAATATTGCCTACATGCTGACATCTATCACAATTTTTAATATAAACATTCACATCCTTAAAAATTGTAGGCCAATAAAGGTCTGATTGTAATATTTTATATGCAGTATTTATCACTTCCAAAATGTCCCCCATAATCAGAATCATGACATTTTTGAATAATTTCATAAGTCTTTTCCAAACGTACAAATCTTTGAATTATAAGATCCTTTCCTTGTTTATATAAAAATTGGTCATCCCAAAAATAAGTCTTAGCATCAGACAGAAATTTCTTCTTTTCACCATAGGGTATAATATTACTAACAATAAAGTTTACTATGTCTGCATACCACGGAACATGTCATTCTTTAACAGTGAACAGTTTTTCATCAGGAAAATGTTCATTAATTTCTTCAATATCATAGAGAGATTTTTCAATTCCAAGCCTGGACAAATGATTAGCAATTTGATTATCAAAATCTTTCCTATCTCCTATCTCAAAATCAAATTCTTGAAAAAGAAAACTCCATCTTATCAGTCTCAGTTTTGCATCATTTTTCTTTATTAAGTATTTAATAGCAGAATAATCAGTATGCACAACATATTTAGTTCCAATTAAATATGATCGAAATTTATCAAATTCAAATACTATAACTAATAACTCTTTCTCAGTAGTGGTATAATTAATTTGAGCTTCATTAAGAGTTTTACTAGCATAATAAATTACTTTAAAAATTTTATCATATTTCTGACCCAAAACAACACCAATAGCATAATCACTAGCATCACACATTAATTTAAAAGGTTTTTCTCAATATGGTAAAATTATTATAGGTGCAGTGATAATTTTTCTTTTAATGTTTAAAAGGCTTTACGGCAGTCATCATCAAAATAAAAAATTGCATCCTTTTCCAGTAAACGACATAAAGGTTTTGTAATTTTTGAAAAGTCTTTAATATAACGCCTGTAGAATCCAGCATGTCCTAAAAAACTTCTAATTCTCCTTACATTGGTTGGGAAAGGTAAATTAGATATAACTTGAATTTTTACAGGATCTACCTCCAAACCTTTTTCTGAAATCCGATGTCCCAAAACAATTCCTCCTGCTACCATAAATTGGTATTTTTCCCAATTAAGAACCAAATTAGTTTCTTCACAGTGTTTTAGAACTTTAGATAGATGTTCTAAACATGATTCAAACGAAATTCCAAACACTGAAAAGTCATCCATAAAAACTTCAATCCCTTTTTCAATTAAATCACAAAAAATAGCCATCATACATCTCTGAAATGTAGCAGGGTCATTACATATACCAAAGGGCATTCTTCTAAAAGCAAACTTAACATAAGGACTGGTTAACGTAGTTTTCTCTTGATCCTCAGGAGCAATTTGAATTTGGTGGTAACCAGCATATCCATCTAGAAAACAAAAGTATTTATGCCCAGCCAGTCTATCCAACATTTGATCTAAAAAAAGGGAGTGGAAAATGATCTTTCCTTGTGGCAAGGTTTAATTTTATATAATCAATGCATATTCACCACCCCGTAACTTGTCTTGTTGGTATCATTTCATTCTTTTCATTAACAGTCACAGTTACTCCTCCTTTCTTAGGTACACAGTGAATAGGTCTAACCCATGCACTATCTGAAATAGGGTAGATAATTCCAGGATCCAACAATTTTAAAATTTCTTTCTTAACAACGTCTTTCATGATAGGATTTAATCTCCTTTGGGGATCAGCCCGCGATTTGCAATTATTTTTCATAAGAATTCTGTGCATACAAATTGAAGGACTGATTTCTTTAATATCAGCAATTGTTCATCCAAAGGCTTTCTTGTGCCTCTTCAAAATTTCAAGCAAACTCTCTTCTTCTTTTTCAGTTAATTGAGAGGAAATTATAACAGACAAGGTTGAGGATTCACCTAGAAAAACATACTTCAAATGATCAGGAAGTATTTTTAACTCAAGTTCAGGAGATTTTTCAATTGATGGACCATAAGATTTATCTTTCTCAGTCATATCCAACAATTCAAAACATTCATGAACAAACTTTAAATCTTCCTCTTAAAAATCTTCAGAATAAAAAACTCCTCTTCTTGCTTATATTCAAATTCTTCTCTTTCAGCTTTCTCTTCATAATTTGATTTGAAATGACATTCACTTAAATAATCAATAACATCCATCCTATAACACTCATCTTCTTTACCTCTTGCAGGATATTTCATCGATTTTGAAATATTAAATGTAACGATCGATCATTAACCCTCATCGTTAATTCCCCTTTTTGCACATCTATCATGGCTCTGCCGTTAGCTAGAAAAGGTCTCCCCAAAATTATGGGTATCTCTTTATCTTCCTCCATATCTAACACAATGAAATCCACAGGAAAAATAAATCTATCCACTTTTACCAAAACATCTTCTATAACTCCTTTAGGATATGTGATCGAACGATCTGCTAATTACATAGTTACAGTAGTTGGGGTTATTTCTCCTAGTCTCAGTTTTTTGAACATTGATAGAGGCATAAGGTTAATGCTTGCACCCAAATCACATAAAGCTTTTCCATAGAATCTTTCTCCGATTGCACATGGCATTGTTAAACTACCAGGATCTTTAAGTTTTTCAGGAAGCTTTTTCTGAATTATCGCACTGCACTCCTCACTAAGTGCAACAGTATAATTTTCTTCAAACTTTCTCTTTTTATTAAGAATATCCTTCATAAATTTCGCATAGCTTGGCATTTGTTCTAGGGATTCAGCAAATGGAATATTAATGGTAAGCTTCTTTAATATCTCCAAGAATTTTGAAAATTGGTTATCCAACTTTTATTGACGAAGTCTCTGAGGAAATGAAGGCGGTGGTTTTTCTAAATCAACCTTAGGTGGAGAAATAGGTCTTTCAAAACTTTTTGGAGCGTCCTCTTTAAGTTTTTCAATCTCTTCTTTCTCTACTTCAATTTCTTTTTGAACTATACCTTCCAATTCTTTTCTACTTCTCAGTTGAATTGCCTTCACTTGTTCTTTATTCTTTTCTCTTGGATTCACTTCAGTATTACTTGGAAGCATTCCTTAGGATCTATTACTTAAGGCATTTGCAATTTATCCCAATTGATTTTCAATATTTCTGATGGTTGCTCCTTGAATTTGTAATTAATTTTCCATATGTGATACTACTTCTTCCATAGACAACTTCTTCTCCTTATTTTGTAAAGCATTGTTATAACTTGAAGGATAAGTTAATCTATTATTATTATGACCTTCGTTGTTCCAATTCCCCAATGGGTTTACTTGGTGGTTCCCCCATTATTGATTAACACCACCCTGATTATTGTTATTCCAGTTAAAATTTGGATGATTCTTCCAACCTGGGTTATAAAAATTGGAATATGGGTTGTTAGGTTTGATTATAGCATTCACAGTTTCTGGTGAAGAATAAGAATCAACCATTTGGGCCTAATGAATTTTCTTCAATCATGAGATTTAGCTGAGAAAAATTCATCCCAAATTGGTCTATCTTCCTTAATACAGGAGAAACTTGATTTGCTAACATAGTAAAAGCATCATTTTCATAAACACTGGCTACCTTTTTAGGATTTAACCTTTCAGAAGGCCATTGAAAATTATTAGTAGCCATTTTTCAATTAAAGCATAAGCATCAGAAAATTTTTTATACATTAATTATCCGCCAGTAACAGCATCGATGATTGATCTAAGAGATCCAACTAATCCATTATAAAAAGTTTGAATTATTAACCAATCTGGTATCGCATGATGTGGACATTACCTGAGGAGATCTTTAAATCTCTCCCATGCTTCATATATTAATTCCCCTTCAAACTGACAAAAAGATGTTATATCATTTCTCAACTTTGCAGTCTTAGATGGTGGAAAATACTTAGCAAGGAACTTTTGTGACAGTTCACCCCAAGTTCTAATTGATCCAGGTGCTAACGAATGTAACCACATTTTAGCTTTATCCCTTAGTGAGAAAGGAAAAAGTCTAAGTCTAATAACATCATCCGAAACACCATCATATTTAAAAGTAACACAAAACTCTAGAAAATTAGCAAGATACAAATTAGGATCTTCAGTTGTTGGTCCGCCAAACTGATTATTAGACACCATTTGGACAATAGTAGGTTTAAGCTCAAAAGAATTAGCAGCTACAGCAGGGATTTGAATGCTACCACGAAGTTCATCTACTGTAGGATTAACATAATCTCTTAAAGGTCTTAATTCTTGATGGATGCCATCATTTTGATCTTGATGATTTTCCATTTCTTGAATATTTTTATCTTTTTCTGTATTTTTAATATTTTTGATTTTTCTGATAGTTCTTTTTAATCCAGAATTGTAAGATACAAGTCCTTCAGAACCTGAACTACGCATACAACAATAAAATAAAACAAAACACAACACACTAACAAAAACAAAGAAAAGAAAAAATTTTAAAATTTCTTAATTCTCTTTAAAATACAATTTAATTTAATCATCCCCGGCAACGACGGCAAAAACTTGATCTCCGATAAATGCAACGCTGCAAAAAACTTGGTACCGTCTGTAAATGCGCTGATGATTTAGATATAATATTTATGATTTTATAATATAGGATACTATGCAAGTATACATATCGTTTATCAAGTAATATAGGACTTTCTAATTAAGCCCCGAGATATCAAACCTACAGGGAAAATATGAAATCTTTAAAGCAATCAGAAAATTATCTTTTTACTTTCTTTAATTGCTTTTGAAAAAGTATGTCTTGATTTTGAAAGTTTTTGAAAGTTGATTTGTCTTTTGAAATTTCCTTAATAAAATGTTAAGCAATGAAATTAAAATTATGATAACTAATAACACTGGATGTAAAATACTATTAACTAGAATATCTTTTTCTTTCCTTTTATGAAGTAGTAATAATTCTGAAAGTATTATTGAGGAAGTATTTAAATTTATTGTGATAGATAGAAGCAAATATGTTCTTTACCCTTACTTGGTTCTATAAAGAACATATGTTAATTTGAAATTTTTATTATTTTGAACATGGTTAGGCAGGGAAGATACCAGTCTCTCACTCTAGAGTTCCCTCGATTCCCACCACCTGGGGGCTAACTTCTCATAACAAAACTCAAAACTTCAAACCAAATTAGGGGGTTTTAGCCTGTCACTCTAAAATCCTCTAATTTTACTCCCTTTCATAAAAATATCTTCTAGTATTACATTCAATTATATGGACTACAATTCTCATCCATATAATTGCATGTGATTCTTACTAACTTTTATGTGACAATACCGCATTGGATCCTACATAATCTCAAGAAATTCTACAACTTAACAGGCCAAATTAAGAAGTAAACAAAGTGTTCATAATCCTTCACAACTTCTTCCAACTTTTAAACACTTATACTTTCCACAACAATTCTTTATAAATAAATTACTTCTCCATTTAACAAAAGATAACGTAAACTACTCAGAATGCATTGGGAAAATACAAAAACACATTGATTTGAAATTAAAAACAATAAGAAAAATAACAAACGAAAGCAAGTATTAATAAAAAGATTAAAAGTAAACACTTATCTGAAAATCCTCTCCACAAAACTAAGGAAGTTCCACTGAAACTTTGACTCTTCGCTAAACTACTCCTTAGAGCAAGTCTCCCAATTTCGATGACTCAGATTACAGACTTCAGACTTCAATAAAAACTAAACTAAAAGAAAGAAAAGATGTGGGAAGAAGAAGACGTCACTCCAACCCTTTTCTCCTTTTTGCTCTCTACTCTCTACTCCTACTCCTAATTAAAACTCTCTTCAAAATGCAAGTGGAAGAAAGAAAGAAAGAAAGAAAGAACCCTTCAAAATGCAAAGGAAGAGCCACTTAATCTTTCCTAAGACTCTCTTTAAATAGTAAAACAAAAGATGCCTTGGTGTCTCTTCAAAATGTGTTCAGATTCAATGTATCCACCAAAGAATGCACCCCTTCATTCAAACTTGCCGCCCAAAGGAAGTTTTGGTAGTTACCACCAAGATTTGCATCCCATCCCCTTTGAAATTGGAGCCAAATTCATATGTATTTTGATTTTTAACTGTGGCGGCTAAGCGCCGGCCCAGCGGCGCTTAGCTGCCAGTGCCAAATTTTTGATTTTTCATTATTTTGGCTCTAAATTTGATCCAATTTGCTCATTTCATCATGACCATCCATTTTCATCATACCTGCAAGAAAAACACAAAATACCTTCCCTTAAAGTGCAATATCATTAAAAATAGGTAAAAAAATGTGCATAAAAATACTATATATTTTAGGTATATCAATCTGCTAGTTGCAGAGTTACAGTAGTTGGGATTATTTCTCCCAGTCCCAGTCTTTTGAATATTGACAGATGCATAAGGCTAATGCTTGCACCTAAATCAAATAAAGCTTTTCCATAGAATCTGTGTCTGATTACACATGGAATTCTGAAACTACCAGGATCTTTAAGCTTTTCAGGAAGCTTTTTCTGAATTATTGCACTGCACTCCTCACTAAGTGCAACAGTCTCGTTATCTTCAAACTTCCTTTTCTTGTTAAGAATATCCTTCATAAATTTCGCATATCTTGGCATTTGTTATAAGGCTTCAGCAGATGGAATATTAATAGTAAGCTTCTTAAATATCTCCAAGAATTTTGAAAATTGCTTATCCAACTTTTGTTGACGAAGTCTCTGAGGAAATGGAGGTGGTTGTTTTTGTAAATCAACTTTAGGTGGAGAAACAGGCCTTTCCAAACCTTTCGGAGTGTCCTCTTTAAGTTTTTCAATCTTCTTTCTCTACTTCAGTTTCTTTTTGAACTCTACCTTCCAATTTTTTTCCACTTCTCAGTTGAGTTGCCTTCACTTGTTCTTTCTACTTTTCTCTTGGATTCACTTCAGTATTACTTGGAAGCATTCATTGGGATCTATTAATTAAGGCATTTGCAATTTGTCCCAATTGATTTTCAATATTTCTGATGGTTGCTCCTTGACTTTGTAATTGATTTCCCATATGTGACACCACTTCTTCAATAGACAACTTCTTCTCCTTTAATTGTAAAGCATTGTTATATCCTGACGGATAAGTTAATCTATTATTCTTATTATTTCCTTGGTTGTTCCAATTCCCCAATGGGTTTACTTGGTGGTTCCCCCATTGTTGATTAACACCACCCTGATTATTGGTATTCCAGTTAAAATTTGGATGATTCTTCCAACCCGGGTTGTAATAATTGGAATATGGGTTGTTAGGCTTAATTATAGCATTCCCAGTTTCTGGTGAAGAATAAGAATCAACCATTTGGCCTAATAAATTTTCTTCAATCATGGAATGTGGTTGAGAAAAATTCATCCCATATTGGTCTATCTTCCTTGAAACAGCAACAACTTGATTTGCTAACATTGAAGAAGCATCATTTTCAAAAACACTGGCTACCTTTTTAGGATTTAACCTTTCAGAAAGCCATTAAAAATTATTAGTAGCCATTTCTTCAATTAAAGCATAAGCATTAGAAAATGGTTTAGACATTAATGATCCACCAGCAGCAGCATCGATGATCGATCTAAGAGATCCAACTAATCCATTATAAAAAGTTTAAATTATTAACCAATCTGGTATCTAATGATCTGGACATTTCCTAAGAAGGTCTTTAAATCTTTCCCATGCTTCATTTATTGATTCCCCTTCAAACTGACAAAAAGATGTAATATCCTTTCTCAACTTAGCAGTCTTAGATGGTGGAGAATGTTTAGCAAAGAGTTTTTGTGACCCGAAGTTCTAATTGATCCAGGTGCTAACGAATGTAACCATATTTTAGCTTTATCCCTTAGTGAGAAAGGAAAAATTCTAAGTCTAATAACATCATCCGAAACACCATCATATTTAAAAGTAGTATACAACTCTAGAAAATTAGCAAGATGCAAATTAGGATCTTCAGTTGTTGCTCCCCCAAACTGATTATTAAACACCATTTGGATAATAACACGTTTAAGCTCAAAAGAATTAGCAGCTACAACAGGGTTTTGAGTACTACCACGAAGTTCATCCACTGTAGGGTTAACATAATCTCTAAAATGTCTTAATTCTTGATGGATGCCAACATTTTGATCTTGATGATTTGCCATTTCTTGAATATTTTTATCTTTTTCTGTATTTTTATTTTATTGATTTCTCTGATAATTCTTTCTAATTCAGAATCGTAATGCACAAGTCCCTCAGAACCTGAACTACACATACAACAATAAAACAAAACACAACACACTAACAAAAACAAAGAAAAGTAAAAATTTAAAATTTCTTAATTTTCTTTAAAATGTAATTTTAATTAATTTCTTTTCCCGGCAACGACGCCAAAAACTTGATCCACCCGATATTTATACTTACAATTATGATATGAAAATTGGCAACGACGACAAAAATTTGATCCCGCCGGATATAAATGCTTATGATTTCGTTATGAAAATTATGATTTATACTGTGGATACTACTCAAGTATATGTATCATTTATCAAGTAATATAGGACTTTCTGATTAAGCCCCGAGATATCGAACCCATAGGGAAAGTGAAAAATCTTTAAAGAAATAAGAAAATTATCTTTTTACTTTTTTTAGTTGGCTTTTGAAAGAATGTTTTGATTTTGTAAAGTTTGATAGTTGATTTCACTCTTTAAATTTTCTTATAAAGTTCAAACAAGAAATTAAAATGATAATAACTGTAAACAAGGTATGAAAAATACAATTAAATAGAATATCTTTTTCTTTCCTTTATAAAGTAGTAATAATTATGAAAGTATTGTTGTGGAAGTATTTAAATTTGTTGTGATAAATAGAAGCAAATGTATTCTTTACCCTTACTTGGTTCTATAAAGAACATTGGTTAATTTGAAATTTTATCATTTTGAACATGGTTAGGCAGGGAAGATACCTGCTCTCACTCTAGAGTTCCCTCATTTCCCTCCACCTGGGGGCTATCTTCTCATATTCAAAACTTCAAACCAAATTAGGGGATTTTAGCCTGTCACACTAAAATCCTCTAATTTTACTCCCTTTTAAAACATCGTCTCATATATTGCATTCAATTATATGAACTACAATTTTCACCCATATAATTGCCTGTGATTCTTACTAACTTTTATGAGACAATGCAGCATTGGATCTTACATAATCTCACCACAAATTTTACATCTTAACAGGCCAAATTAAGAAGTAAATAAAGTTTATAGAATCAATCTTCACAACTTCTTTCAACTTTAAACACATACATTCCACAACAATTTTTCATGAATTACTTACTTCTTCATTTATGAAAGAAAAAGATAAAGTAAACTACTCATAATGAATTGAGAAAATACAAAAACACATTGATTTGAAATTAAAAACCATAAGAAAAATAACAAACACAACAAGTATTAATTAAAGAAAAAAAAACTAAATGTAAGAACAAAAGTAAACACTTATCTGAAAATCTCTCCACAAGACTCAGGAAGTTGTCTTGAAACCTTGACTCTCCACTAAACTACTCCTCAGAGCAGGTCTCCCAACTTCGATGACTCAGAAACAGACTTCAGAATTCAATAAAAACTAAACTAAAGGAAAGAAAAGAAGTGGGAAGATGAAGGCTTCAATCTTACCATTTTCTCTTTTCTACTCTCTACTCCTACTCCTAATAAAAACTCCGTAAAAACTCTCTTCCAAATGCAATGGAAGAGCCCCTAATATTTCCTAAGACTCTCTTTAAAAATTAAACTAAAAGGTGCCTTAGTGTCTCTTCAAAATGTGTCCAGACTCGATGTATCCACCAAAGAATGCACCCCTTCATTCAAACTTGCCTCCCAAAGGAAGTTATGGAAGTTACCACCAAGAGTTGCATCCCATCCCCTTTGAAAATGGCGCCAAATTCAAGTTAATCTCATTTTAAATGTGGCGGCTAAGCGCCGGCCCAGCGGCACATAGCCGCTAGTGCCCAAATTGTCATTTTTCATTTCTTTTGCTCCAAATTTGATCCAATTTTGCTCCTTTCATCATAATCACTCATTTTCATCATACCTGCAAGAAAAACACAAAATACCTTCCATTAAAGTGCAATATCATCAAAAATAGGTATAAAAATGTGCATAAAAATATTATATATTTTATGTGTATCAGTCCTTTCCTGGCATAGAACTCAAGGCTTTCCTCTAACTAAATATTGACATTTCGAGAAATGGAATATGACATCAAATTTCTCTCTCCAGTTATTGGATGTAAGTCCTTTCCTGACACGGAAATCATGGCTTTCCTCTAACTAATATCTTCATTGACATTTTGACAAATAGAATATGGCATCCATTTCTCTCTCCGGTTATTGAATGTAAGTCCTTTCCTAACACAAAAATTATGGCATTCCTCTAACTAAATATCGACATTGACATTTCGAGAAATGGAATACGACATCCATTTTATCTCTCCAGTTATTGGATGTAAGTCCTTTCCTGATACGGAAATCATGACTTGCCTTTAACTAAGTATCGATATTTACATTTCGAGAAATGGAATATGACATCCATCTTCTTTTTCCAGTTATTGGATGTAAGTCCTTTCCTAACACGAAAATCATGGCTTTCCTCTAAATAAATATCGATATTTCGGGAAATGGAATATGAAATCCATTTTCTCTCTCTAGTTATTGGATTTAGGTTTTTTCCTGACACGGAAATCATGGCTTGCCTTTAACTAAATATCGACATTGACATTTCAAGAAATGGAATATGACATCTAGTTTCTCTCTCCAGTTATTGGATGTAAGTCCTTTACTGATAGGGAAATCATGCTTTCCTTTAACTAAATATCGACATTCACATTTTAAGAAATGCAAAAAGACATCAATTTTCTCTTTCCGATTATTGGATATAAGCCCTTTCCTGACACAAAAATTATGGCCTTCCAATAAATACCCTTCTCAGAACCAACATGTGAGACATCTGACATTCTTTAGGAACGGTATGACACCCACTCCTTATGAGATATTTCTTCGGACCACTTCGGTCAACGCCAGTTTGTGTAGCATACTTATGCAGTATTCCACACATATTAGGGGCCATTTTGTTGACCTCATATTTTTGACAGGTCAACCTTTTGACATAAAAAGTCAACCTTGGTCAAAATGGTCATTCCTGACCCAATGACTAACCCTATTGACCCAATAGGTCAGCCTTTTGACCTAGAAAGTCAACCATGGTCAAAATGGTCAATCCTGACCAGATGACCAACCTTGTTGACCCATAGGTCAACCTTTTGACCTAAAAGTCAACCTTGGTCAAAGTGGTCAATCTTGACCCAATGACCAACACTGTTGGCCTAATAGGTCAACCTTCTGACCTAAAAAGCCAACTTTGGTTAAAATGGTCAATCCTGACCCAATGACCAACCCTGTTGACCCAATAGGTCAACCTTTTGATCCAAAAAGTCAACTTTGGTTAAAATGGTCAATCCTGACCCAATGACCAACCCTGTTGACCCAATAGGTCAACCTTTTGACCAAAAAAGTTAACTTTGGTCAAAATGATCAATCCTGACCTAATGACTAACCTTGTTGACCCAATAGGAAAAAGTCAACCTTGGTCAAAATGGTCAATCCTGACCCAATGACTAACCATGTTGACCCCATTACTCAACCTTTTGAGCTAAAAAGTCAACCTTGGTCAAACTGGTTAATCATGACCCAACGAGCAACCCTGTTGAACCAATAAGTCAACCTTTTGACCTAAAAAATCAACCTTGGTCAAAATCATCAATCCTGACCCAATGGCCAACCCTATTCACCCCATAGGTCAACCTTTTGACGTAAAAAGTCAACCTTGGACAAAATGGTCAATCCTGACCCAATGACCAACTCTGTTGACCCCATAGGTCAATCTTTTAACCTAAAAAGTCAACCTTGGTCAAAATTATCAATCAGGACCTAATGACCAACCCTATTGACCCAATAGATCAACCATTTGACCTAAAAAGTCAACTTTGGTCAAATGGTCAATCCTGACCCAATGACCAACCCTGTTGACCCAATAGGTCAACCTTTTGACCTAAAAAAGTCAACTTTTATCAAAATGGTCAATTTTTTACCAAATTACCAAATATTGACCTAATAACAACGTTAAGACCCCAAAATGACAAAATTAATCAAATAATTAATTTCAAATTTATTTTTATTAATTAAATGAAATTAACTAATAATTTAATTTTCAATATTTTAAATAATTAAAATGAAAATTAAATTAAAAGTAAAAAAATGAAAAAATGTACCAAAATGAAATTTAAATGATAAAATTAATCAAATAATTGATTTCAAAATTATTTTGATTAATTAATTGGCTAATGATTTAATTTTTAAAAAAATTTCATTAAAGACAATTAATTAAAATGAAAAATTAAAATCAAAAGCCATAAAATGATAAAATGAACAAATTAATTAAAAATAATGGAATTGATCAAATAATTAATTTTAAAATTATTTTTGATTAATTAATTGACCAATAATTTAATTTTCATATTTTAATTAATGACATAATTAATTGAAATGAAAATTAAATTGAAAAGTCATGAAAAGAGACAGAATTCAATTTTAATGACGTGAATATTAATCAAATAATTAATTTGAAATTATTTTCAATTAATAATTTATTAATAAAATAATTTCCAACATTTAATTAATGACATAACTAATTAAAAATGGAAATTAAATCAAGAGGGGTATTAAATGGAATATTTAAACCTATGACATTTTGGTTTTCTAAAAATTCCAAAACTTCTTTATGACATCACACATGACCTCACATGGGTTAGACACAACCCATATGAACCATTAAAAAGAGAACAACCCATGGATGACTCATATTTAACCATGGTAAAGGGGCATAACGACATGAAAGTGAGGTGGCAAAACCATGGTGATTTGAAGTATGACTCACCCCCTTTGCAAAGTGAGGTGTCTTGCCATGTTGTGATGAGTTTAGCCA
Organism: Papilionanthe hookeriana x Papilionanthe teres; assembly: GCA_022702705.1. NCBI lineage: Eukaryota > Viridiplantae > Streptophyta > Magnoliopsida > Asparagales > Orchidaceae > Papilionanthe > Papilionanthe hookeriana x Papilionanthe teres. Next base: position 11,359,773 of record CM040432.1, on the reverse strand, counting down.
CCTCCAAAGCCACACAATGATGAGAAGAAAAGGCTATAACCGTTCTCCACACCATGGTTAAGCTTATCATAACATTTTATAAAAATGCTAAGATGGGGAGCTAATGTGTCACCACCCCATAAAATGATAAATGAGGTGTTTCAAGGAGAAGGTTTCAACCATTTGAGCCACCATTAACCTCTCCCTTAGCCAATGGAATCGAAACAAAGAGATCAAAAGCTCATCATGACAATTTGGATACATAATTGCCAAGAAATGTGCACTTGCTTAAGTGGCAAAATTCTCATGGGAAATAAAGAGGTGATGGTTGGATTACATGGGGAGGCTGTACTCGACAGCTCTAACTATACCATGTTCAAATCCTAAGCTAGCCAAGGCAGAAACATAGCCATTCATGGCTATAAAAGGACCCCTTGGTCAAAATTTTGTAGAAGAGAGAAAAAATCCATAGAAACCTATAAGTTGCCCAAATCCTTTAACTCCCAACACAAAAAGACTTGCTAAGGACCTCAGCAACCTATTCCAACTAAGATCAAGCAATAGGATCAGCCCAATCAATCGAATTTGGCCAAAATCCAAAATCAGCCCAAACTAGCCACTTTTCCAAAATTGCTCACCAAGGCTGATCAAGCTCAAGATTGAAGTGACAAAGATCTTCTTTGGGATTCCTAAAAGCTGACCATCAAGGCTGATCAAGCTCAAGATTGCTGTGGCTAAGGTATGGATTTATTTTGTCCAAAATAATTCATATAATAAAAAAATCTTGTGTTAAAACTAGCCCAGAAATGTATAATCACCGTATAGATATAATCTATACATCCAGATGATTCCATAGGCTTAAAAATCACTCAATTTCATTGAGAAATGAGTGAGATATTGAGCTTTGAAGTTGGTCGATTTGAAATATTTTTGAATTTATGGGGATTAATCTCTGTCGTCCGTTCTTGTGTTTTGGAACGGACGGCGCTGATCGCCTGCCCCCGTGTTCCCTATTCGGATCCAAACAGCAGATCTTCTCGCCTTCGACGCGTCCGAGGACACGCGGCACACCATCAAATTTCTGGGCTAGGTTAATACATATTAACCTTAAAAAAGAAAAAAATTCATATCTTTTTATCCAGAGCTCATAAAAATAAAATAAAAATACCTCTGGAAAGCTGTTGAAGAGAAGAAAATTATGAGACCAAAATCATAATTTTATTCTCAGTGTTTAATTTTTAAATAATTAAATACTCTCTGGAGTATTTTAATTATTTAAAATTATTTAAAAATCAGAAAAATGTGAAATTTTTTTGGGGAAGAACCTTTATGTCCTTAGACACATCTACTGATTTTTCTAAGGCTGGATAGCTCTCTAGGATGTGATTTTCTAATTTCAATGATATTTTCTAATTATTTCCAAAATAATTATAAAATTTGGAAAATTAGAAAATTAAAATTCAAAATGATTGAGAATCTTAGGGTGACAGATAACAATCCTAAAACAACAATTCTCAAGCTATCAAATCAATCTAAAAGACATTTCAAAACAAGTTTAAGATTTATTAATTATAAAATTAATATTTCAAAACTTTTTCTTAATCCATTTCATAGTGGACTAAGCCAATGATGAATCCAAACTCAAATGAACTCAAAACAAACATTAATTAGGTTTAAAGACAACTTAAGCCTAATCAAAATCATTAAACATTAGGTTTAATACAAAATCAAAACATTAATTAAGTTTAAGGACATATTAAACTTAATTAACCCATTAAACCCTAACTAAATTAGGTTTAATACAAAATTCAATATTTTAATTAAGTTTAAAGATATATTAAACTTAATTAACCCATTAAACCTTAATTAAATTAGGTTTAATACAAAACCAAACTTTAACTAATTTTAAAGACATGTTAAACTCTATTAATATCTTAAACATCAGGTTTAAGATAAACCTAAACCCTAATTAGGTCTAACCCATGAGAGCTAATTAAACCACTAAGTCTTAACTAAATTAGACTTAATCAAACCTAAACCCTAATTAGGTTTAACCCATTAGACCTATTTAAACCATTAAGTCTTAACTAAATTAGACTTAATTAAACCTAAATTCTAATTAGGTCTAACCCATTAGACCTGATTAAACCATTCAGTCTTAACTAAATTAGACTTAATTAAACCTAAACCCTGATTAGGGTTAATCCATCCTAAAATATAATAAACATCAAATTTAAATCTTAATTAAGTCTACCACACTAGACTTAATTAATCTATTAAACCTTAACTAATTAAGGTTTAGTCAAACTCAAACAAAAAACAACCCTTAACTTAGGTTCAACCCAACTTGAACCCAAGTTTAACCTTTAACTTTGGTTCAGCCCAACTTGAACCCAACTTCAACCTTTAACTTAGGTTCAACCCAACTTGAACCCAATTTCAACCCTTAAGTCTTGGTTCAACCTAACTTGAACCTAACTTAACTCAAACTTAAACCTTAACATGAGTTCAACCCATATTGAACTTAAGTCAACCTTAAGTCTAGGTTCAACCTAACTTGAACCAAACTTAACTCAAACTTAAATCTAACTTGAGTTCAACCCATATTGAACTTAAGTTAACCTTAAGTATAGGTTCAACCTAACTTGAACCTAACTTAAATCAAACTTAAATCTAACCTGAGTACAATCCATATTGAACTTAAGTCAACCATAAGTCTAGGTTCAACCTAACTTGAACCTAACTTAACTCAAACCCAAATCCAACTTAAATCCTAATTAATTCTACCACATTAGACATAATTAAACCATTAAACCTTAACTAACTAAGGTTTAATCCAACCTAAAATACTAATTAAGTCTACCAAATTAGACTTAATTAAACCATTAAACCTTAACTAACTAAGGTTTAATCAAACTTAAACTCTAATTAAGTCTATCACATTAAACTTAATTAAATCATTAAACCTTAACTAACTAAGGTTTAATCAAACTTAAATCCTAATTAAGTCTACCACATTAGACTTAATTAAATCATTAAACCTTAACTAACTAAGGTTTAATCAAACTTAAACTCTAATTAAATCTACCACATTAGACTTAATTAAATAATTAAACCTTAACTAACTAAAGTTTAATTCAACCAAAACCATAATTAAGTCTACCACATTAGACTTAATTAAATCATTAAACCTTAACTAACTAAGGTTTAATTCAACCTAAACCATAATTATGTCTACCACATTAGACTTAACTAAATCATTAAACCTTAACTAACTAAGATTTAATTCAACCTAAACCATAATTATGTCTACCACATTAGACTTAAATAAATCATTAAACCTTAACTAACTAAGGTTTAATTAACCTAAACCATAATTAAGTCTACTGCATTAGACTTAATTAAACCATTAAACCTTAACCAACTAAAGCTTAATCAAACTTAAACTCTAATTAAGTCTGCCACATTAGACTTAATTAATCCATTAAACCTTAATCAACTAAGGTTTAATCAAATCTAAACCAAGCATAAATCCTAATTAAGTTTAACACACTGGACTTAATTAGTTAAGGTTTAACTAAATTAAGTCTAATTTATTAGACATAACTATTGTTTGAACCTTAATAAATCCCGGTTAACTTAAATTAGACTGAATTAAAACTTCAGCCTTATCTAAAAAGGACTTAGATGGTCGATAATTTTAATTAAGTCTAATCTATTTAGACATAATTAACCTCTAAGTACTATTTAAATAAGGTTTAAAACTTAAATTGGTCTATTCTAAGTAAAACTAACTTTTAACATAAGTTCAAACAGACATGAACTCAAGTTAATTAGATACAATCTATATTGAATCTAACTTAAGTGCAAACCGACATGAACTCAAGTTAATTCGATTTATATTGAATCTAAATCGAAATTTTAACTTAAGTTCAAACAGACATGAACTCAAGTAAAAACAATCTACATTGAATCTAACTTAAGTTCAAACAAACATGAACTTAAGATAATCCAATTTTCCAAATGAACTTGAACTCAAAACTTGGGTTTAAACTTAATTTGAATTCAAGTCAAATCATAAGTTTGACCCACATCAAACAAAATCTGACATCAAACATAAATCAAACAAAAATCGACATAAACGACAAAAATTTGACATTTCAATCAAAAATCGACATAATCGACATAAATTTGACATTCCAAACGAAACTCAACAAATTCGACATTTCAAACAAAACTATTGGACATTAATTCGACATTAGTCAACATTCCAAACATAATCAAACATAAACCGACATTAATCGACATTTCAAACCAAATTCAACAAACACCGACATTAAATGACATTAATTGACATTTCAAACTCAAATCGACCTAATCAACATAAAATTGACATTTAAAACTCAAATCAACATAACTGATATAAATTTGATATTTCAAATGAAAATCGACATAATGAACATAAATTTGACATTTCATACTCAAATCAAATAACCGATATAAATTTCAAACTCCAATTGACATAATCGACAAAAATTTGGCATTTCAATTAACAAAAAACAATATAATTGACATAAATTTGACATTTCAAATATAAATTGACATAAAAAATCCAAAATCAAATCCAAATCAACATAAATCGACATAAACCGACATTCAAGACATACTAAATCAACATTTTGAATCAAACTTGGACATCCTACAAATTCTGAGACAATGAATATTTTATGACATTATTTCTGACAATGTTTCCTTTGTAGGATGAAGACATGAAGTTTCTTTTAGATTTCCTTTGCATGTTATGGGGTGTGCTAACTCTGTTTTGTAGGACGACATTCTAGAAATGAGACGAACAACAATTTAAACAAAACAACGACCTTGACAAAACAAAACAAAACACAACAACGACAAAACCAAAACCAAAACGTTTAGGTTAGCCACAAAACCTAAACAAACAACAAAACAAAATGACATGAAACAGACATGACAAAATGACATTTAGGATTGATAGTGGGTACATCCTTCCTTAAAGACAAAAATTTCTAGAAAACAAGTGATCAACATTAATCACAAGTTTTCTTAGATAATACTTCATGATAAGGATTATCATATAGATCCTTCTTTTTCTCTGTTTAATACTTCATGATCTTCCTTATAAAGAAACTCTAGGACATGACATTCTAGAATCTTCTTTTATAAGGATTATCATATAGATCCTTCTTTTTCTCTGTTTTATATTAGCCCTAAAATTTCTTAATTCCTTTATAGGATTTACAAAAATAAGATTAGGGCAATAATAAAATAGAGTGGCGACTCCTCGACATTGACACAATACGGGAAATGATAGCGATAGAAGTCAACGACACCGAAAAGATTTCCATCGCCATCAGAGAGTGGCGACTCCGCTGGGGACATTCTTTCTTCTCAACTTTTGTTATAATTTGTTTTCATTTGACATTTTGTTCTTTGACAAATAAGAACTACAAACTTTTAAAATAAATTCCCAGTTTATAAATAAGTCACTGATATTCCTTTTTCTTGAAATTTTAGAATAGTTGCAATGAATTCTTCGAATTCAATATTTTCTTATTTTCAAGACTTCGATATACCAATAGAGGAAGATATTTCCTTTTATCAAAATGATTATGGATTTTTTAATGAGATAGAATTTGCATTAGATAATCCATATCAAACTGATATACACTCTTTTGAAGAATTTGATCTGCCACCTTATGAAGACTTTCTGAAATTTACAGAAGACCTACCTGAGTATACATCTGAAGAGCCTTATACTCTCGAAGAAATGAAAAGAAAAAGTGACAGCAAAGGAAAAAAAATCTACGAGGAGGATGATGTTCCACCACCATCCACATATGAAGTTGGATCTTGTTCAAAAAATATTCATAAGAACAAGGCTCATCCGCTTAAAAGAAAGAAAAGGTGGAATTAGAATGATAATTTTGCAACACTAGATATAGAGAAAAGTGTTTTTGGAAACCCTTCCTTTTTAGAAGAAAATCGGTATATTCCAATTCCTGTTGAATATACTGATAATTTTCTTCAACATAAGAGTCTCGCTCAATTCATGCCATACATTCAGTGTTTAAAAGATTAGCACGAAAAGATAAATGTTCAATTTCCCGATTGTTGGAAAAAATAGGATGTGCAGACTCTAAAACAATGAAAAGGAAAATTCTAGCAATAAAAAACTCCGTTTATGAAGAAACAGGTTATCAATCTCCAACAGAAGATCAATGTACTCGAGTGCCAGTAAAATTCCGACTAGGGCCAAGAGTAAAAGATGTAACAATTAAAAAAGACAAAGCCAAATATGACAAACTGATGTTAGAAGTGGAAGATGCATCCACTAAAATGATAGATTTGGTCCATATGTTACAAAATGCAGATTATCCATATGATGATACACCGCCTAGAGGATCTCGTCCCATACTAGAAAATAATGTATGGAAACGAAGATCGTCTGAAAGAAATTCAGATGCTATGAGAACTCCTGCAGAAAATTCACAAGACGAAACTCATAAAGAACACCTTGCAAAATCATTTGAAGAAAGACTAAAAAAGTTAAAAAAATGATATCAAATAATTCTCCGTGCGAGGAAAGAAAGACACTTCTGACAGTTCGAATGAAAATGTTGTTAGCATTAATGTGGTAGAAACATGATCTACTTCTTTAGCACGAGAGTTAAATGAAGAATAAACAACAAACAAATTACGAGCAATCATACGATAGTGAGATGAACAAATCAGTCATCTTGAGCAGAAAATGGAAGAGTTGGTAGCAGCTTTGCAAAATCCAGCTACAAATCCTTCATCGGCCATTGAAATCGTTTGGCCAGAGGCTATCCACATTTTAGAAGACAAAGGAGAGCCAATAGATGTTGAAGAAATCACTCAAAAGAAAAAGGATTCCCCTCATAGTGGAATTCTAGAAAAAGATATCACACAACTCGTAGAACAAATGATAAAAGAAACAATGGCTCAGGTAAAGGCTGGATCATTAATTCCAAAGAGTAGACCATACTCAGAGGAATTTGATTATGTCCAATAACCTAAAGGATTTGTTCCTCCTATCTTTAAAATGTTTGATGGAACTGGTAATCCCCGACAACATTTAGTACATTTCAGAGCAAGCTGTTGTAGGGGGAAGTGACACTCTTTTCTTTAGACAATTTGTTAACAGCCTCACGGGAGTTGCCTTTGACTGGTACGCGAAACTTTCTAATGGGTCTGTCAACACTTTTGTAGAGCTTGAAAGTCTCTTCATTCAATGATTTGCCGGAGCTCAATATCACACAACATGTTGTGATCTGGTAGTGGAAAAACAAAAAATAGGAGAAAGCTTAATGGATTACATTTTGTGCTGGAGAAATCTCAGCATGAAGTGTGAACCACAACTTCAAGAACAACACGCTGTTGAAATCCTGCTTAAAAATATCCATGGTCCTATAGCATTTATTCTTAAAGGATTTACAATAAAAATTTTTGAAAAATTGCTCAGTAAAGCTGCCAATCTTTAAGAAGAAGCTAAGCAGATGAGTGTAACAGAAAAGACTGAAAAGACAAAGACTGTCAAGACATTTGAAAAGAGACCGGGAAATGTTGTGGAAAAAGGTAAACAAGTGATGCAGGTTCAACCTAAACCAAAGAAGCAACGACAGAATCCGTCAACGTCACAGACATCGCCTCCATTACAACTTGAACAACAAATCTCAGTACCGATAGATAAAAGAATAATGGCCGAAAGAATGAATAAAGAATATTCATTTAAAACGGAGGCTGTCGACAAAATATTCCAAAGCTTGCTTAAAATTCTAGGATTTAAGCTACCAGAAGCTAAAAGGCCAGCAGAAGTAGACATGGACAATCCCAATTATTGTCCTTATCATAGAATGCTCAGACACAAGATTGAAAAATGTTTTGTCTTCAAAGACTGGTTAGAGCGTAATTTTAAAGAAGGAAATATAGTAATACTGAATGAATATTAGAAAGAACTTGAAAAAAGTTTAATCAATATGATTTAAGTAGAAAAATTTAATTCCAAAAGCAAGAACAAAGACACTGTTCGAGGTAAATTTATTGAGGAGTTCCTTACCGAATATCAGGTTACAATGCCTCCCAAGAATGAAAAGAAAAAGAAAAATAAAGAACCAAAAAAGATTAGAGGTCTTCCAGATATAGGGAATGCAGTTCCTTTTGTATCTTCTAGTTCTTATGTTTCCTCATCTTCTACTAGGATAATTATATCGGATGAAGGACGAAAAATCCTTGAACCGATGACTTTGTATGAATTCCTTTTTGCTCCTACTGTGAATAATAATAACTCCAGTTCTGCTTACATTCTGTCTATTTTGGGTGATGCTTCTGAAAATGATCATTCAAATCCTAATTTTGAAGACAATACTCAAATCATATATGATCTCGACCAATCTAAAGACAACCAAAATGGCAAAAACATTGATGAAAATTCTGACAATGACAAAGATGAAAATGACACTGCTACACTCCAATTACAAGGAACCCCAATTTCCATAGAATTGGAATCTTCAGACTCAGATACAAAAGAGTTGGATGAAGAGATAATTGAAATCTACTTAAGGAGTGGAAATGTTCTAGCTCCCAGAATAGCTCCACAAGAAAATGGAAAACAAATAGTCACATCATAAAAAATCATTCCTCCAATAGATAAGGATGATCTTCATAACAAAGTGGACTATAACGTACTAGCTCACTTGAGGAATTTACCAGCAAAATTGAGCATCTATTACGCTCTTATGCTTTCCAAAGAAATGAGAGAGTCATTGATAAATGCCCATTTAGATCCAAACATTTGCCTAGCTCAACTTTGTAGTATTACTCAAGATAAAGTTTGTCCACTAGAAGAATCAATGAAGATTACCTTCTCTGATAATGACTTGTTGCTCGGAACAATTGAACACAATCGTCCACTCTATATTACAGTAAACATAAATGACACGACACTTTCAAGGGTTCTTATTGACCGGTGCCTCAATTAACATTATGAATATGAGAACTCTTGCATATATGGATATTGATGCATCCCAATTATCAAGAGATACAATAATATTATGAGTATTTAATTAACAAAGAGAACGAGCTCTGGGATCAATAACATTGCTCTTAATGATAGCCAACTTGACGACGACGACAAAATTCCATATCATTTATTCAGATACCTCTTTTAGTGCCTTACTTGGCAGACCATGGCTTCATGAACACAAAATGGTTCCCTCTTCGTTGCATCAATGCATAAAATATCTACGAAAAGGACAAGAATGTCGTATTGTAGGAGGTTTGCAACCGTTTTCGATCCATGAAATCAGTATACACGAAGATGCAACATATTACACTCCTATAAAGAAAACAATATTCTCCAAAGAGACAATGGTAGATATGAAAGAAAAAGACAAAGAAAAGAAAATAAATGAAAAAAATCATTTTTCTCAACAAAGACAAAAAATGTTAATTCTCGTCAGAATCATACTCGAGGCCGAGGCCGAGGAAGAGGACGAGGGAAAGAACATTTGATTGTTACAATGAAGAAACTGTTGAAATTCAAAATTCACTTGGACTCTGAAGAAGAAACAACCTCGATTGTCTTAAAGGAACCTCAATTTAAAATTCCTCTAGAAGAAGATGACAAAGATAAACTATTTGAATCTATGTATGACAAAATTAATCATTATATACACTCTATGACCCTAACTCCAATCTCTACTGCTAAGATTGAGAAATTAGTATTCAAAGAAGTATGTAGTGATGAAAAATAGCCAATTAAGTTTAGACTTGGCTCTACTTCTTCTAGTACTGAAACTGATGTAAAAATTGAGGATGAAAATCTTTCGAAATCAATGAAAATTCCTTTTGAGTTGTACTGTCCTTGGGCACAAAAATTTATTCAAAGTAGTTTAATGCTCAAACAATGGTCTTTGAAACAACCACATGTTGTTGAACAAATGTGGAATAATAACAAACGTAATCCTAACTCCAAAGAAGGTGTTGGATTTGGTACTCTGGATCCATTAGATGATACGGAATTTTTCATGGTCGTCAATCAAGAACACAATTCCAAAATGATATCTGATCCTCCAATCAAAGTTGCTCCTTCAGAATTGGAAGAAGAAATTAAATCAACAATCAATGAATAAAAAGAAATAAATTTAGGTACTAATGTAAATCCAAAACTAACTTTCATTAGTTCATTCCTTAATGATGAGGAAGCAAAAGACATAATTCAATTGTTGACAGAATACAAAGACTACTTTGCTTGGAATTATGATGAGATGCCTGGTTTATCTCCAGAAGTTGCAGTCCATAAACTTGGGATAAATCAAATCACAATCCCTGTTAAACAAGCTCCAAGAAGGATGCATGTTGAAATAGAGCAACAAGTCATTACAGAAGTTAAAAAATTGATAGAAGCTGACTTCATACGAGAAGAAAAATTATCTGATATGGTTAGCTAATGTGGTGCCAGCTAAAAAGAAAAATTGCCAGATAAGGGTCTACATAGACTTCAGGGACTTGAATAAAGCATGTCAAAAATATGAATTCCCTTTACCAATTCCTGAATTAATGGTTGATATAGCATCAAAACATGCAATATTTTCCTTTATGGATGGATCATCAAGATGTAATCAAATAAAAATGTTTTCGGAGGATGAAACAAATATAAACTTCTGGACACCCATAGGGGTATATTGCTACAAGGTTATACCATTTGGACTGAAGAATGCTGGTGCAACCTATCAGAGAGCCATGACACGGATCTTCAATGAATTAATACACAATCAAGTCGAATGTTATGTGGATGATCTTGTTGTCAACAAAAAACAAAAAATATGATCATATATACGATTTAAGAATTGACTTTGAACGACTACGATAATACAATCTCAAAATGAATCCCTTAAAATGCGCTTTCGGTGTCACTTCAGGAAAATTTTTAGGATTTGTAGTTCGACATTGTGTCATAGAGATTGATCCTCTCAAAATCGAAGCCATCCTAAATATGCCTCCTCCTAAAAAACTAACTCAATTGAGATCATTCCAAGGAAAGTTAGCTTATATAAGACGTTTTATTTCCAATCTCTCAAGTAGGTATCAGCCTCTTACTACTCGAACCAGAAAAGATACCAAATTTGTGTGGGATGAATAATGTCAACATGCCTTTGAAAATATCAAACAATACCTGACAACCCCTCCTGTTTTAGCAGCTCCTGTAGTAGGAGGACCTCAAATCCTTTACACCTCAGCACTGGACAATTCCCTTGGAGCATTATTGGCACAAGTAAATGACGAGGGAAAAGAAAATGCATTATACTATTTAAGCCGTTGTTTGGTTCCGACAGAAATAAAATACCCGACAATTGAGAAACATTGCTTAGCCTTGATTTTTGCAATTCAAAAACTAAGGCACTATTTGATTTCTCATCAAGTAACTCTTATTTCAAGAGTTAATCCACTACAATATTTAATGACACGGCCGACACTTTCCTGGAGATTAACAAGATGGGCAATGATCTTACTCCAATTCGACATAACATTTGTGTCATTGTGTGCTGTTAAAGGACAAATCTTGGAAGATTTCTTAACAACTCACCCAATTCCAACTGGATCACCTCTTAATGATGATTTACTTGATGAACATATATCATAAATAGAAGATTCCAATGTACAACGATGGGAACTCTACTTTGACGGAGCATCATCTGCATGGAAAGATAAAGACAAACAAACAATTATACCAAGCAAAGCAGCAGTAGGATTGATTTTCATCACTCCAGACAAAACGATTATGCCTTTTTCATATCATCTGACAGAACCATGTACAAATAATGAAGCTGAGTATGAAGCTCTCATAACCGGTCTAGAATTGACAATACTAATGGAAATTAAAAATATTGACATTTATGGAGACTCTTAGTTGATTATCAATCAAATCGATGGCAAATAAAAGACTCTAAAACCTCGACTTGAACAGTATTCTCGTTACACTCTGAAGCTGCTTCAACAATATCCTGATGCGACATTTTTCTTAATCCCCAGAAGAGACAATTCTTTAGCGGATGCTTTGGAAAAACTTGCAAAAGAGTTTGCCTATCCAGAAGAAGACAATATACCAATTTCTATAAAAGGATGATAAGTTCTTTCTCAAATTTACATGGATAATCTGCATCAAATTGGTGAAAACATGACAGTGACAACAAATCACGAAAAGGATGATTGGCAATAACCAATTATTCAATATTGACAAGCTGGAAGGTTACCTGAAAAAACTTCTATTGCCACTCAAATTAAGTAAAGAGCGTTATCATATGCTCTAATAAATGTGTCCTTTATAAACGATATTTTGACCAAATGTGGTTAAGAAGCTTAAACAAAGTAGAAGCTCAAGAGATTGTTAAGGAAGTCCATTCAGGTTTATGCGGCGCACATCAATCTGGACCTAAAATAAAAATGAAAATAAAAAGAATGGGATATTATTCGCCGAAAATGATGACTGATTGTCTTGACGTTGCAAAGAAATGTCATCAATGTCAGATACATGGGGTTGTTTTACACCAGCCTCCAAATGTCTTACATGTAACTATTGCAACTTGGCTGTTTGAATGTTGGGGCTCCGACATAGTAGGCCCTGTAGATCCTCTATTATCTAAGGGACATCGATTTATTCTAGCAGCCACTGATTATTTCTCCAAATGGGCAGAAACAATACCTCTTAGAGAAGTTAAGGCATAACATGTCCTTTATTTCTTCAAGACGCATATTGTTTATAGATTTGGAATCCCTCGAAGGGTCATATCAGACAATGGATTGGCCTTTAAAAATGCGAAAATGAACAACTTTATCCAAAGACATGGGATAGACTGGAGGTATTCCACAATCTATTATCCTAAGGCTAATGGTTTAGTTGAAGCCTTCAATAAAACAATGGTTCAAATTTTGAAAAAGACATTAGTCAACAGCCCAAGACAGTGGCATGAACGATTAATAGAAAATTTGTGGGCTTATAGAACTACATACCAAACACCAACACTGTCAACATCGTTTGCTTTGGTATATGGTTCTGAGGCTATACTATCATTCGAAATTCAAATCCCTTCTCTCAGAGTTGCGATATAAAATAAGACAACTGAAGAAGAAAATGCCAGATTACGACTTGAAGAACTCGAGAGTTTAGAAGGAAAACGTCTACAAGCTCAGCAAAATCTCGAACTGTATCAAGCAAAAATGATACGGGCCCATGAAAAGTTAGTTCGCCCCAGTACCTTTCGAATCGGTGAATTAGTTTTAGTTCTTTGAAGACCTATACTAGCTCATCAAATGATAGGTGGCAAATTTGAGCCAATATGGGAGGGCCCGTATGTAATTGAAAAGACATATTCTGGAGGATCTTACCAACTGGTGGATTGTCAAGGAGAAAGAATCTTGCCTCCAATCAATGGCCGTTTTCTAAAGAAAAAATTATGTGACAAGAAAAATGATGACTTGTTTATAAACTGAGATAATAAAAAAAAAATTTCTCAAAATCATCTTTGTGATATGAATCTTTACTTTTATGTCATGAAACATCTGTTTTGCTTATTAATCAAATATTTATAAGCATCGTTCCTTAACATAAAAAAAAAGTCTAAAATGTTACACTATCCTGTCGTATTCAGGAAAAATGTCTAATGAAAGACTTCTTTTCACGTTCCGAAGTGGTGTTTGTCTTGCCTTGGACCAACAATGTGTTGAAAAAGGATGTAGGATTCACTTCGATTTTGAACTCTCTCAAGTTGAAATACTCTACGACAGACCTTTACTATCCATTGCTAATCCGCAAGAAGCAAAAGGAATACTAACCGTATTAGAGTTCAAGCTTTGTCAGCAAGCTAATGAAACAAAAAATCCTATTGACAATGGAAAATTGAAGTCAGATGGAATGGAATCCACTAGTGGGGCAAAGAAATCAGCTTCTACAATGACAAGAGCCCAGAGGAGAAATCGCAATAAAAGGCATAAAAAGCTGGCAGAAAAAGAAAGACAAGACATGAAACCAATGGAAGAAGATGATGGATTCGAATTTCCTATACTTGAGAATATCTCTAAAGTGACATATTACGTCTTAGGGAAAGAAATGATTGAAGAAGAGGAAATGATTGAAAGGACAGTATTCACTCTCGTTCCTTATGAGCCAGCATTGGATCTCTCGACAACAGAAATAATAAATAAAAAATGGATTGCTCCTCGAGAGGAAGTGAGATGTATCAGGGCTATCAGAAAAAAAACTTTTGAACAATTTCAATATATTAATGGCTGAACCTGTAATATTATGGAGGGCATTCAATTGTCCAACCAAGTTTTTGATGAAGTGGAGCAAGGTGCCATTGTCGAGCATGTGATGGATGCACGTGATCAAGGACGAGCTGGATAATTGAAAAGAATGACATATTCCGAACCGAACAGATGGATTCGCGGAAAAAGTCGCATCACAATTCAATATGGATGCTATTACAACTACGTTGTGGACAAGGACGGTAATCCCCCAGGGATACTATGACATGAGCAAGTAGATCCACTACCGACAGTCATCATTCAAATTATCAGATGACTCATAATGTGGAATATAATGCCTGTTGATTGTATTCCTGACAGTTGCATCGTGAATATATATGAGGAGGGCGACTGTATACCACCTCATATTTACAGTCAAGATTTTGGAAGACCCTTTTGCTCTCTCTCCCTCATGAACAGATGTTCTATTCTATTTGGAAGAGAAATACAGATTGTGGGCCCTGGAGAATTTTGTGGATCTTATCAAATTATCTTACCATGGGGATCAGTTTTAGTCTTGCGAGACAATGGAGTTGATGTCTCAAAACACTATATACCTAGTGTGAGTCGAAAACACATATCCATAACACTAAGAAGAATGCGCCCTGAAAAATGACCTGATGGATATCAGTCAATACCAGAATTGAAAGAACTACGACACTTAGAACTGTCATGACCCCATGAAGGTTTTAACACCTAAGACATATTCTATAAACAATGTCTCGGAGTGTTAGACATTTTGTGGTAGGTCTAACAGTATCTGAGAACTTTCGACATAGTAGTTTGCAGTGTGTATGCGTGTATTGTGTAATACATAACGTACCGTGAACTTTTGATATCTATGTACATTATTGGAAGTGGAATGAAATCTTGTGAGATATTTCCTAGCTGGCTATAATACATCATCAGGTCCAAGAAGGCCAAAATGAACTAAAATGACATGATTAACAACTTGTGATAACTAATATGAGAATTATCATTCGTCCTATATAGGTCAAATCCCCAGCACATATCCCCAACAAATATCGTAGTGAGTTCGCCACTCTCTCTAGTTATTGGATGTAAGTCCTTTCTTGACACAGAAATCATGGCTTTCCTCTAACTAAATATTGACATTTCGAGAAATGGAATATGACATCCATTTCTCTTTCCGGTTATTGGATGTAAGACCTTTCCTGACACGGAAACTATGGCTTTCCTTTAACTAACATCGACATTTAGAGAAATGGAATATGACATCTATCTATTCTTTCCGGTTATTTGATGTAAGTCCTTTCCTAACACGGAAATCATGGCTTTCCTCTAACTAAATATTGACATTTCGAGAAATGGAATATGACAACCATTTCTCTTTCCGGTTATTGGATGTAAGTCCTTTCCTGACACGGAAATTATGGCTTTCCTCTAATTAACATTCACATTTTGAGAAATGGAATATGACATCCATTTTCTCTTTCCGGTTATTGGATGTAAATCCTTTCCTGACATGGAAATTATGGCTTTCCTCTAACTAACATTGACATTTCGAGAAATGGAATATTACATACATCTTCTCTTTCCGGTTATTGGATGTACGTCCTTTCCTGACACGGAAATCATGGCTTTTCTCTAACTAAATATCGTCATTTCGAGAAATGGAATATTACATCCATTTTCTCTTTCTCAAGTTATTGGATGTAAGTCCTTTCCTGACACAGAAATCATGGTTTTCCTCTAACTAATATTGACATTGACATTTCGAGAAATGGAATATGACATCCATTTCTCTCTCCGGTTATTGGATGTAAGTCCTTTTCTAACACGGAAATTATGGCATTTCTCTAACTACATATCGACATTGACATTTCGAGAAATGGAATATGACATCCATTTTCACTCTCCAGTTATTGGATGTAAGTCCTTTCCTGACATGGAAATCATGACTTTCCTTTAACTAAATATCGACATTGACATTTTGAGAAATGGAATATGACATCCATCTTTTTTTTCTAGTTAATGGATGTAAGTCTTATCCTGACACGAAAATCATGGCTTTCCTCTAACAAAATATCAACATTTCGAGAAATGGACTATGACATCTATTTTCTCTCTCCAATTATGGGATTTAAGTCCTTTCCTAACACGGAAATCATGACTTGCCTTTAACAAAATATCGACATTGACATTTCGAGAAATGGAATATGACATCCATTTTCTCTCTCCAGTTATTGGATGTAAGTCCATTTCTGACACACAACTCATGGCTTTCCTTTAACAAAATATCGACATTGACATTTCGAGAAATGGAATATGACATGCATTTTCTCTTTCCGATTGCTGGATATAAGCCCTTTCCTGACATGAAAATTATGGCCTTCCAATAAATATCCTTCTCAGAACCAACATGTGAAACATCTGACATTCTTTAGGAACGATATGACACCCACTCCTTATAAGACATTTCTTCAGACCACTTCGGTCAACGCGAATATGTGCAGCATACTTATGCAGTATTCCACACATATTGGGGGCCCTTTTGTTGACCTCATATTTATGACATGTCAACCTTTTGACCTAAAAGTCAACCTTGGTCAAAATGGTCAATCCTGACCCAATGACCAACCTTGTTGACCCAATAGGTTAACCTTTTGACCTAAAGTCAACCTTGGTCAAAATGGTCAATCCTGACCCATTGACCAACCCTGTTGACCCAATAGGTCAACCTTTTGACCTAGAAAGTCAACCTTGGTCAAAATGGTCAATCCTGACCCAATGACCAACCCTGTTGACCCAATAGGTTAACCTTTTGACCTAAAGTCAACCTTGGTTAAAATGGTCAATCCCGACCCATTGCCAACCCTATTGACCAAATAGGTCAATCTTTTAACCTAAAAAGTCAACCTTGGTCAAAATGGTCAATCTTGACCCAATGACCAACCTTGTTTGCCCCATAGGTCAACCTTTTGACCTAAAAAGTAAACTTTAGTCAAAATGGTCAATCATGACCCAATGACCAACCCTGTTGACCCCATAGGTCAACCTTTTGACCTAAAAAGTCCTAAAAAGTCAACCTTGGTCAAAATAGTCAATCCTAACCCAATGACCAACCTTGTTTGCCCCATAGGTCAACCTTTTGACGTAAAAAGTCAACTTTGGTCAAAATGGTCAATTTTGACCAAATGACTAAATATTGACCCAATAACATGTTTAAGAACCCAAAATGACAAAATTAATCAAATAATTAATTTCAAAATTATTTTTATTAATTAAATGAAATTGACTAATAATTTAATTTTCAATATTTTAATTAATTAAATGACATAATTAATTAAAATGAAAATTAATTTAAAAGTCATAAAATGACAAAATGCACCAAAATGAAATGAAAATGAAAAAATTAATCAAATAATTGATTTCAAAATTATTTTGATTAATTAATTGGCTAATGATTTAATTTTTAAAAATTTTTAACTAATGACATAATTAATTAAAATGAAAAATTAAAATCAAAAGCCATAAAATGATAAAATGCACAAATTAATTAAAAATAATGGAATTAATCAAATAATTAATTTCAAAATTATTTTTAATTAATTAATTGACCAATAAATTAATTTTCATATTTTAATTAATGACATAATTAATAGAAATGAAAATTAAATTGAAAAGTCATGAAAAGAGACAAAATTCAATATTAATGACATGAATATTAATCAAATAATTAATTTGGAAATATTTCCAATTAATAATTGATTAATAAAAAAATTTCCAACATTTAATTAATGACATAATTAATTAAAGATGGAAATTAAAACAAGAGTGTTATTAAATTTAATTCCAAAAGCAAGAACGAAGACACTGTTCGAGGTAAATTTATTGAGGAGTTCCTTACCGAATATCAGGTTACAATGCCTCCCAAGAATGAAAAGAAAAAGAAAAATAAAGAACTAAAAAAGATTAGAGGTCTTCCAGATATAGGGAATGCAGTTCCTTTTGTATCTTCTAGTTCTTATGTTTCCTCATCTTCTACTAGGATAATTATATCGGATGAAGGACGAAAGATCCTTGAACCGATGACTTTGTATGAATTCCTTTTTGCTCCTAACTGTGAATAATAATAATAACTCCAGTTCTGCTTACATTCTGTCTATTTTGGGTGATGCTTCGAAAATGATCATTCAAATCCTAATTTTGAAGACAATACTCAAATCATATATGATCTCGACCAATCTAAAGACAACCAAAATGGCAAAAACATTGATGAAAATTCTGACAATGACAAAGATGAAAATGACACTGCTACACTCCAATTACAAGGAACCCCAATTTCCATAGAATTGGAATCTTCAGACTCAGATACAAAAGAGTTGGATGAAGAGATAATTGAAATCTACTTAAGGAGTGGAAAGGTTCTAGCCCCCAGAATAGCTCCACAAGAAAATGGAAAACAAACAGTCACATCAGAAAAAATCATTCCTTCAATAGATAAGGATGATCTTCATAACAAAGTGAACTATAACGTACTAGCTCACTTGAGGAATTTACCAGCAAAATTGAGCATCTATTACGCTCTTATGCTTTCCAAAGAAATGAGAGAGTCATTGATAAATGCCCATTTAGATCCAAACATTTGCCTAGCTCAACTTTGTAGTATTACTCAAGATAAAGTTTGTCCACTAGAAGAATCAATGAAGATTACCTTCTCTGACAATGACTTGTTGCTCGGAACAATTGAACACAATCGTCCACTCTATATTACAGTAAACATAAATGACACGACACTTTCAAGGGTTCTTATTGACCGGTGCCTCAATTAACATTATGAATATGAGAACTCTTGCATATATGGATATTGACGCATCCCAATTATCAAGAGATACGATAATATTATGAGTATTTAATTAACAAAGAGAACAAGCTCTGGGATCAATAACATTGCTCTTAATGATAGCCAACTTGACGACGACGACAAAATTCCATATCATTTATTCAGATACCTCTTTTAGTGCCTTACTTGGCAGACCATGGCTTCATGAACACAAAATGGTTCCCTCTTCGTTGCATCAATGCATAAAATATCTACGAAAAGGACAAGAATGTCGTATTGTAGGAGGTTTGCAACCGTTTTCGATCCATGAAATCAGTATACATGAAGATGCAACATATTACACTCCTATAAAGAAAAAGACAAAGAAAAGAAAATAAATGAAAAAAATCATTTTTCTCAACAAAGACAACAAATGTTAATTCTCGTCAGACTCATACTCGAGGCCGAGGCCGAGGGAGAGGACGAGGGAAAGAAGATCCAATTGTTACAATGAAGAAACTGTTGAAATTCAAAATTCACTTGGAATCTGAAGAAGAAACGACATCGATTGTCTTAAAGGAACCTCAATTTAAAATTCCTCTAGAAGAAGATGACAAAGATAAACAATTTGAATCTATATATGACAAAATTAATCATCATATACATTCTATGACCCTAACTCCAATCTCTACTGCTAAGATTGAGAAATTAGTAGTCAAAGAAGTATGTAGTGATGAAAAATAGCCAATTAAGTTTAGACTTGGCTCTACTTCTTCTAGTACTGAAACTGATGTAAAAATTGAGGATGAAAATCTTCTGAAATCAATGAAAATTCCTTTTGAGTTGTACTCTCCTTGGGAACAAAAATTTATTCAAAGTAGTTTAATGCTCAAACAATGGTCTTTGAAACAATCACATGTTGTTGAACAAATGTGGAATAATAACAAACATAATCCTAACTCCAAAGAAGGTGTTGGATTTGGTACTCTGGATCCATTAGATGATACGGAATTTTTCATGGTCGTCAATCAAGAACACAATTCCAAAATGATATCTGATCCTCCAATCGAAGTTGCTCCTCCAGAATTGGAAGAAGAAATTAAATCAACAATCAATGAATTAATAGAAATAACTTTAGGTACTAATGTAAATCCAAAACTAACTTTCATTAGTTCATTCCTTAATGATGAGGAAGCAAAAGACATAATTCAATTGTTGACAGAATACAAAGACTACTTTGCTTGGACTTATGATGAGATGCCTGGTTTATCTCCAGAAGTTGCAGTCCATAAACTTGGGATAAATCAAATCACAATCCCTGTTAAACAAGCTCCAAGAAGGATGCATGTTGAAATAGAGCAACAAGTCATTGCAGAAGTTAAAAAATTGATAGAAGCCTACTTCATACGAGAAGAAAAATTATCTGATATGGTTAGCCAATGTGGTGCCAGTTAAAAAGAAAAATGGCCAGATAAGGGTCTACATAGACTTCAGGGACTTGAATAAAGCATGTCAAAAAGATGAATTCCCTTTACCAATTCTTGAATTAATGGTTGATATAGCATCAAAACATGCAATATTTTCCTTTATGGATGGATCATCAAGATGTAATCAAATAAAAATGTTTTCGGAGGATGAAACAAATATAACCTTCTGGACACCCATAGGGGTATATTGCTACAAGGTTATGCCATTTGGACTGAAGAATGCTGGTGCAACCTATCAGAGAGCCATGACACGGATCTTCAATGAATTAATACACAATCAAGTCGAATGTTATGTGGATGATCTTGCTGTCAACAATAAACAAAAAATTTGATCATATATACGATTTAAGAATTGACTTTGAAAGACTACGACAATACAATCTCAAAATGAATCCCTTAAAATGCGCTTTCGGTGTCACTTCAGGAAAATTTTTAGGATTTGTAGTTCGACATTGTATCATAGAGATTGATCCTCTCAAAATCGAAGCCATCCTAAATATGCCTCCTCCTAAAAAACTAACTCAATTGAGATCATTCCAAGGAAAGTTAGCTTATATAAGACGTTTTATTTCCAATCTCTCAAGTAGGTATCAGCCTCTTACAACCCGAACCAGAAAAGATACCAAATTTGTGTGGGATGAATAATGTCAACATGCCTTTGAAAATATCAAACAATACCTGACAACCCCTCCTGTTTTAGCAGCTCCTGTAGTAGGAAGACCTCAAATCCTTTACACCTCAGCACTGGACAATTCCCTTGGAGCATTATTGGCACAAGTAAATGACGAGGGAAAAGAAAATGCATTATACTATTTAAGCCGTTGTCTGGTTCTGACATAAATAAAATACCCGACAATTGAGAAACATTGCTTAGCCTTGATTTTTGCAGTTCAAAAACTAAGGCGCTATTAGATTTCTCATCAAGTAACTCTTATTTCAAGAGTTAATCCACTACAATATTTAATGACACGGTGACACTTTCCTGGAGATTAACAAGATGGGCAATGATCTTACTCCAATTTGACATAACATTTGTGTCATTGTGTGCTGTTAAAGGACAAATCTTGGCAGATTTCTTAGCAGCTCACCCAATTCCAACTGGATCACCTCTTAACGATGATTTACCTGATGAACAAATATCATAAATAGAAGATTCCAGTGTACAATGATGGGAACTCTACTTTGACGGAGCATCATCTGCATGGAAAGATAAAGACAAACAAACAATTATACCAAGCAAAGCAGCAGTAGGATTGATTTTCATCACTCCAGACAAAACGATTATGCCTTTTTCATATCATCTGACAGAACCATGTACAAATAATGAAGCTGAGTATGAAGGGCTCATAACCGGTCTAGAATTGCAATACTAATGGAAATTAAAAATATTGACATTTATGGAGACTCTTAGTTGATTATCAATTAAATCGATGGCAAATAAAAGACTCTAAAACCTCGACTTGAACAGTATTCTCGTTACACTCTGAAGCTGCTTCAACAATATCCTGATGCGACATTTTTCTTAATCCCCAGAAGAGACAATTCTTTAGCGGATGCTTTGGAAAAACTTGCAGAAGAGTTTGCCTATCCAGAACAAGACAACATACCAATTTCTATAAAAGGATGATAAGTTCTTTCTCAAATTTACATGGATAATCTGCATGAAATTGGTGAAAACATGACAGTGACAACAAATCACGAAAAGGATGATTGGCGATAACCAATTATTCAATATTGACAAGTCGGAAGGTTACCTGAAAAAACTTCTATTGCCACTCAAATTAAGTAAAGAGCGTTATCATATGCTCTAATAAATGTCATCCTTTATAAACGATATTTTGGCCAAATGTGGTTAAGATACTTAAACTAAGTAAAAGCTCAAGAGATTGTTAAGGAAGTCCATTCAGGTTTATGTGGCGCACATCAATCTGGACCTAAAATGAAAATGAAAATAAAAAGAATGGGATATTATTGGCCGACAATGATGACTGATTGTCTTGACGTTGCAAAGAAATGTCATCAATGTCAGATACATGGGGTAGTTTTACACCAGCCTCCAAATGTCTTACATGTAACTATTGCAACTTGGTTGTTTGAATGTTGGGGCTACGACATAAGTAGGCCCCGTAGATCCTCTATTATCTAAGGGACATCGATTTATTCTAGCGACCATCGATTATTTCTCCAAATGGGCGGAAACAATACCTCTTAGAGAAGTTAAGGCATAACGGGTCCTTTATTTCTTCAAGACGCATATTGTTTATAGATTTGGAATCCTCGAAGGGTCATATCGGACAATGGATTGGCCTTTAAAAATGCGAAAATGAACAACTTTATCCAAAGACATGGGATAGGCTCGGAAGTATTCCACAATCTATTATCCTAAGGCCAATGGTTTAGTTGAAGCCTTCAATAAAACAATGGTTCAAATTTTGAAAAAGACATTAGTCAACAGCCCAAGACAGTGGCATGAACGATTAATAGAAAATTTGTAGGCTTATAGAACTACATACCAAACACCAACACTGTCAACATCGTTTGCTTTGGTATATGGTTCTGAGGCTATACTACCATTCGAAATTCAAATCCCTTCTCTCAGAGTTGCGATATAAAATAAGATAACTGAAGAAGAAAATGCCAGATTACGACTTGAAGAACTCGAGAGTTTAGAAGGAAAACGTCTACAAGCTCAGCAAAATCTCAAACTGTATCAAGCAAAAATGATACGGGCCCATGAAAAGTTAGTTCGCCCCAGAACCTTTTGAATCGGTGAATTAGTTTTAGTTCTTTGGAGACCTATACTAGCTCATCAAATGATAGGTGGAAAATTTGAGCCAATATGGGAGGGCCCGTATGTAATTGAAAAGACATATTCTGGAGGATCTCACCAACTAATGGATTATCAAGGAGAAAGAATCTTGCCTCCAATCAATGGTCGTTTTCTAAAGAAAAATTATGTGACATGAAAAATGATGACTTGTTTATAAACTGGGATAATAAAAAAAAATTTTCTCAAAATCATCTTTGTGATATGAATCTTTACTTTTATGTCATGAAACACCTGTTTTGCTTATTAATCAAATATTTATAAGAATCGTTCCTTAACATAAAAAAAAGTCTAAAATGTTACACTATCCTGTCGTATTCAGGAAAAATGTCTAACGAAAGACTTCTTTTCACGTTCCGAAGTGGTGTTTGTCTTGCCTTGGACCAACGATGTGTTGAAAAAGGATGTAGGATTCACTTCGATTTTGAACTCTCTCAAGTTGAACTACTCTACGACAGACTTTTACTATCCATTGCTAATCCGCAAGAAGCGAAAGAAATACTAACCGTATTAGAGTTCAACCTTTGTCAGCAAGCTAATGAAACAAAAAATCCTATTGACAATGGAAAATTGAAGTCAGATGGAATGGAATCCACTAGTGGGGCAAAGAAATCAGCTTCTGGAATGACAAGAGCCCAGAGGAGAAATCGCAATAAAAGGCTCAAAAAGCTGGCAGAAAAAGAAAGACAAGACATGAAACCAATGGAAGAAGATGATGGATTCGAATTTCCAATACTTGAGAATATCTCTAAAGAGACATATTATGTCTTAGGGAAAGAAATGATTGAAGAAGAGGAAAGGATTGAAAGGACAGTATTCACTCTCGTTCCTTATGAGCCAGCATTGGATCTCTCGACAACAGAAATAATAAATAAAAAATGGATTGCTCCTCGAGAGGAAGTGAGATGTATCAGTGCTATCAGAAAAAAAATTTTGAACAATTTCAATATATTAATGGCTGAACCAGTAATATTATGGAGGACATTCAATTGTCCAACCAAGTTTTTGATGAAGTGGAGCAAGGTGCCATTGTCGAGCATGTGATGGATGCACGTGATCAAGGACGAGCTGGATAACTGAAAAGAATGACATATTCCGAACCGAACAGATGGATTCGTGGAAAAAGTCGCATGACAATTCAATATGGATGCTATTACAACTACGCTGTGGACAAGGACGGTAATCCCCCAGGGATACTATGACATGAGCAAGTAGATCCACTACCGACAGTCATCATTCAAATTATCAGATGACTCATAATGTGGAATATAATGCCTGTTGATTGTATTCCAGACATTTGCATCGTGAATTTATATGAGGAGGGCGACTGTATACCACCTCATATTGACAGTCAAGATTTTGGATGACCCTTTTGCTCTCTCTCCCTCATGACCAGATGTTCTATTCTATTTGGAAGAGAAATACAGATTGTGGGCCCTGGAGAATTTTGTGGATCTTATCAAATTATCTTACCACGGGGATCAGTTTTAGTCTTGCGAGACAATGGAGTTGATGTCTCAAAACACTATATACCTAGTGTGAGTCGAAAACACATATCCATAACACTAAGAAGAATGCGCCCTGAAAAATGACCTGATGGATATCGGTCAATACCAGAATTGAAAGAACTACGACACTTAGAACTGTCATGACCCCATGAAGGTTTTAACACCTAAGACATATTCTATAAACAATATCTCGGATTGTTAGACATTTTGTGGTAGGTCTAACAGTATCTGAGAACTTTCGACATAGTAGTTTGCAGTGTGTATGCGTGTATTGTGTAATACATAACGTACCGTGAACTTTTGATATCTATGTACATTATTGGAAGTGGAATGAAATCTTGTGAGATATTTCCTAGCTGGCTATAATACATCATCAGGTCCAAGAAGGCCAAAATGAACTAAAATGACATGATGAACAACTTGTGATAACTAATATGAGAATTATCATTCGTCCTATATAGGTCAAATCCCCAACACATATCCCCAATAAATATCGTAGTGAGTTCGCCACTCTCTCTAGTTATTGGATGTAAGTCCTTTCTTGACACAGAAATCATGGCTTTCCTCTAACTAAATATTGAAATTTCGAGAAATGGAATATGACATCCATTTCTCTTTCCGGTTATTGGATGTAAGACCTTTCCTAACACGGAAACTATGGCTTTCCTTTAACTAACATCGACATTTAGAGAAATGGAATATGACATCCATCTATTCTTTCCGGTTATTTGATGTAAGTCCTTTCCTAACACGGAAATCATGGCTTTCCTCTAACTAAATATTGACATTTCGAGAAATGAAATATGACAACCATTTCTCTTTCCGGTTATTGGATGTGAGTCCTTTCCTGACACGGAAATTATGGCTTTCCTCAAATTAATATTCACATTTTGAGAAATGGAATATGACATCCATTTTCTCTTTCCGGTTATTGGATGTAAGTCCTTTCCTGACATGGAAATTATGGCTTTCCTCTAACTAACATTGACATTTCGAGAAATGGAATATTACATACATCTTCTCTTCCTAGTTATTGGATGTACGTCCTTTCCTGACACGGAAATCATGGCTTTTCTCTAACTAAATATCGTCATTTCGAGAAATGGAATATGACATCCATTTTCTCTTTCTCAAGTTATTGGATGTAAGTCCTTTCCTGACACGGAAATCATGGTTTTCCTCTAACTAATATTGACATTGACATTTCGAGAAATGGAATATGACATCCATTTCTCTCTCCGGTTATTGGATGTAAGTCCTTTCCTAACACGGAAATTATAGCATTCCTCTAACTAAATATCGACATTGACATTTCGAGAAATGGAATATGTCATCCATTTTCACTCTCCAGTTATTGGATGAAAGTCCTTTCCTGACATGGAAATCATGACTTTCCTTTAACTAAATATCGACATTGACATTTTGAGAAATGGAATATGACATCCATCTTTTTTTTGTAGTTAATGGATGTAAGTCTTATCCTGACACGAAAATCATGGCTTTCCTCTAACAAAATATCAACATTTCGAGAAATGGAATATGACATCTATTTTCTCTCTTCAATTATGGGATTTAAGTCCTTTCCTAACACGGAAATCATGACTTGCCTTTAACTAAATATCGACATTGACATTTCGAGAAATGGAATATGACATCCATTTTCTCTCTCCAGTTATTGGATGTAAGTTCATTTCTGACACACAACTCATGGCTTTCCTTTAACAAAATATCGACATTGACATTTCGAGAAATGGAATATGACATGCATTTTCTCTTTCCGGTTGCTGGATATAAGCCCTTTCCTGACACGGAAATTATGGCCTTCCAATAAATATCCTTCTCAGAACCAACATGTGAAACATCTGACATTCTTTAGGAACGATATGACACCCACTCCTTATAAGACATTTCTTCAGACCACTTCGTTCAACGCGAATATGTGCAGCATACTTATGCAGTATTCCACACATATTGGGGGCCCTTTTGTTGACCTCATATTTATGACATGTCAACCTTTTGACCTAAAAGTCAACCTTGGTCAAAATGGTCAATCCTGACCCAATGACTAACCCTGTTGACCCAATAGGTTAACCTTTTGACCTGAAGTCAACCTTGGTCAAAATGGTCAATCCTGACTCATTGACCAACCCTGTTAACCCAATAGGTCAACCTTTTGACCTAAAATGTTAACCTTGGTCAAAATGGTCAATCCTGACCCAATGACCAACCCTGTTGACTCAATAGGTTAACCTTTTGACCTAAAGTCAACCTTGGTCAAAATGGTCAATCCTGACCCATTGACCAACCCTATTGACCAAATAGGTCAATCCTTTAATCTAAAAGTCAACCTTGGTCAAAATGGTCAATCCTGACCCAATGACCAACCTTGTTTGCCCCATAGGTCAACCTTTTGACCTAAAAAGTCAACTTTAGTCAAAATGGTCAATCATGACCCAATGACCAACCCTGTTGACCCCATAGGTCAACCTTTTGACCTAAAAAGTCCTAAAAAGTCAACCTTGGTCAAAATGGTCAATCCTAACCCAATGACCAACCTTGTTTGCCCCATAGGTCAACCTTTTGACGTAGAAAGTCAACTTTGGTCAAAATGGTCAATCATGCCCAATGACCAACCCTGTTGACCCCATAGGTCAACCTTTTGACCTAAAAAGTCAATCTTGGTCAAAATAGTCAATCCTGACCCAATGACTAACACTGTTGACCCAATAGGTCAACCTTTTGACCTAAAAAGTCAACCTTGGTCAAAATGGTCAATCTTGACCCAATGGCCAACCCTGTTGAACCCATAGGTCAACTTTTGACCTAAAAAGTCAACCTTGGTCATAATGGTCAATCCTAACCCAATGACCAACCTTGTTGACCTCATAGGTCAACCTTTTAACCTAAAAAGTTAACTTTGGTCAAAATGGTCAATCCTGACCCAATGACCAACCCTCTTGACCCAATAGGTCAACCTTTTGACCTAAAAAGTTAACTTTGGTCAAAATGGTCAATCCTGACCCTTTGACCAACCTTGTTGACCCAATAGGTCAACCTTTTGACATAAAAGTCAACTTTGGTCAAAATGGTCAATTTTGACCAAATGACAAAATATTGACCCAATAACATGTTTAAGAACCCAAAATGACAAAATTAATCAAATAATTAATTTCAAAATTATTTTTATTAATTAAATGAAATTGACTAATAATTTAATTTTCAATATTTTAATTAATTAAATGACATAATTAATTAAAATGAAAATTAAATTAAAAGTCATAAAATGACAAAATGCACCAAAATGAATTGAAAATGAAAAAATTAATCAAATAATTGATTTCAAAATTATTTTGATTAATTAATTGGCTAATGATTTAATTTTTAAAAAATTTTAACTAATGACATAATTAATTAAAATGAAAAATTAAAATCAAAAGCCATAAAATGATAAAATGCACAAATTAATTAATAATAATGGAATTAATCAAATAATTAATTTCAAAATTATTTTTGATTAATTAATTGACCAATAAATTAATTTTCATATTTTAATTAATGACATAATTAATAGAAATGAAAATTAAATTGAAAAGTCATGAAAAGAGACAAAATTCAATATTAATGACATGAATATTAATCAAATAATTAATTTGGAAATATTTCCAATTAATAATTGATTAATAAAAAAATTTCCAACATTTAATTAATGACATAATTAATAAAAAATGGAAATTAAAACAAGAGTGTTATTAAATGGAATTTTTAAACCTATGACATTTTGGTTTTCTAAAAATTCCAAAACTCCATTATGACATCACACATGACCTCACATAGGTTAGACAGAACCCATATGACCCATTAAAGAGAAAACAACCCATGGATGACTCATATTTAACCATGGTAAAGGGGCATAATGACATGAAAGTGAGGTGGCAAAACCATGGTGATTTGAAGTATGACTCACCCCCTTTGCAAAGTGAGGTGTCTTGCCATGGTGAGATGAGTTTAGCCACCTCCCTAGCCACCCAATGATGAGAAGACAAGGCTTTAACCATTCTCCACACCATGGTTAAGCTTATCATAACATTTCATAAAAATTTTAAGAGGGGGAGCTAATGTGTCACCACCCCATGAAATAATAAATGAGGTGCAAGGAGAAGGTATCAACCATTTGAGTCACCATTAACCTCTCCCTTAGCCAATGGAATGGAAACAAAGAGATCAAAAGCTTATCATGACAATTTGGATCCATAATTGCCATGAAATGTGCACTTGCTTAAGTGCCAAATTTCTCATGGGAAATGAAGAAGTGATGGTTGGATTACATGGGGGAGGCTGTACTCCACAGCTCTAACCATACCATGATCAAATCCTAAGCTAACCAAGGTTGAAACATAGCCATTCATGGCTATAAAAGGACCCCTTGGCTGAAATTTTGAAGAAGAGAGAAAAAATCCATAGAAACCTATAGGCTGCCCAAATCCCATTACTCCCAACAGAAAAAGTCTTGCTAAGGACCTGAGCAACCTATTCCAGCCAAGATCAAGCCATAGGATCAACCCAATCAAGCAAATTTGGCCAAAATCCAAAATCAGCCAAAACTAGCCACTTTGCCAAAATGGCTCACCAAGGCTAGCTACAAAACAAAAATTGAAGTGACAAAGATCTTCTTTGGGAGTCCTAGAAGCTTACCATCAAGGCTGATCAAGCTCAAGATTGATGTGGCCAAGGAATGGATTTATTTTATCCAAAATAATGCATATAATCAAAAAATCAAGGGTTAAACTAGCCCAGAAATGTATCATCACTTTATAGATATAATCTATACGTCCTGATGATTCAATAGGTTCAAAAATCAGTCAATTTCATTGAGAAATGAGTGAGAAATTGAGCTTTGAAGTTGGACAGTTCGAAATATTTTCGAATTTATGGGGATTAATTTCTGCCGTCCGTTCCCGTGTTTTGGAAGGAACGATGCTGTTCGCCTGCCCCCGTGTTCTCTGTTCGGATCCGAACAGCGGATCTTCCCTCCTTCAACGCGTTCGAGGACACGCGGCACGCCGTCGAATTTCCGGGCTAAGATAATACATATTAACCTTAAAAAAATAAAAAATTCATATCATTTTTATCCAGAGCTCATAAAAATAAAATAAAAATATCTCTGCAAAGCTGTTGAAGAGAAGAAAATTATGAGTCCAAAATCATAATTTTATTCTCAGTATTTAACTTTTAAATAATTTAATACTCTCTGGAGTATTTTAATTATTAAAAATTATTTACAAATCAGAAAAATGTGAAATTTTTTGTGAAGAAATTTGAAGTCCTTAGACACATCCACTTGATTTTTCTAAGGCTAGGATAGCTCTCTAGGATGTGATTTTCTAATTTCCATGATATTTTGTAATTATTTCCAAAAATAATTATAAATTTTGGAAAATTTGAAAATTAAAATTCAAAATGATTGAGAATCTTAGGGTGACAGATAACAATCCTAAAACAACAATTCTCAAGCTATCAAATCAATCTAAAAGACATTTCAAAACAAGGTTAAGATTTATTGAGTATAAAATTAATCTTTCAGAAAATTTTCTTAATCCATTTCATAATGGAATAAGCCAATGATGAATCCAAACTCAAATGAACTCAAAACAAACATTAATTAGGTTTAAAGATAACTTAAGCCTAATCAAAATCATTAAACCTTAGGGTTTAATACAAAATCAAAACTTTAATTAAGTTTAAGGACATATTAAACTTAATTAACCAATTAAACCTTAACTAAATTAGGTTTAATATAAAATCAAAACTTTAATTAAGTTTAAGGACATATTAAACTTAATTAACCAATTAAACCTTAACTAAATATATTAAACTTAATTAACCCATTAAACCTTAACTAAATTAGGTTTAATATAAAATCAAGACTTTAATTAAGATTAAAGACATAATAAACTTAATTAACCCATTAAACCTTAAATAAATTAGGTTTAATGCAAAGTCAAAACTTTAATTAAGTTTAAGGACATATTAAACTTAATTAACCCATTAAACCTTAACTAAATTAAGTTTAATACAAAAATCAAGACTTTAATTAAGTTTAAAGACATATTAAACTTAATTAACCCATTAAACCTTAACTAAATTAGGTTTAACACAAAATCAAAACTTTAAATAAGTTTAAGGACATATTAAACTTAATTAACCCATTAAACCTTAACTAAATTCGGTTTAATATCAAATCAAAACTTTAATTAAGTTTAAGGACATATTAAACTTAAATAAACCATTAGACCTTAACTAAATTAGGTTTAATATAAAATCATGACTTTAATTAAGTTTAAAGACATATTAAACTTAATTAACCCATTAAACCTTTACTAAATTAGGTTTAATACAAAGTCAAAACTATAAATAAGTTTAAGGACATATTAAATATAATTAACCCGTTAAATCTTAACTAAATTAGGTTTAATACAAAAATCAAGATTTTAATTAAGTTTAAAGATATATTAAACTTAATTAACCCATTAAACCATAATTAAATTAGGTTTAATACAAAACCAAACTTTAACTAAGTTTAAAGACATGTTAAACTCAATTATTATCTTAAACATCAGGTTTAAGATAAACCTAAACCCTAATTAGGTCTAACCCATTAGACCTAATTAAACCATTAAGTCTTAACTAAATTAGACTTAATCAGACCAAAACCCTAATTAGGTTTAACCCAATAGACCTAATTAAACCATTAAGTCTTAACTAAATTAGACTTAATTAAACCTAAATCCTATATAGGTCTAACCCATTAGAATTAATTAAACCATTAAGTCTTAACTAAATTAGACTTAATTAAACCTAAACCCTGATTAGGTTTAATCCATCCTAAAATCAAATAAAAATCAAATTTAAATCCTAATTTAGTCTACCGCACTAGACTTAATTAATCTATTAAACCTTAACCAATTAGGTTTAGTTAAACTCAAACCTAAAATAACACTTAACTTAGGTTCAACCCATCTTAAACCCAAGTTTAACCTTTAACTTAGGTTCAACCCAACTTGAACCCAAGTTCAACCTCTAACATAGGTTCAACCCAACTTGAACCCAAGTTCAATCTTTAACTTAGGTTCAACCAAACTTGAACCTAAGTTCAACCTTTAACTTAGGTTCAACCCAACTTGAACCCAAGTTCAACCCTTAAGTCTAGGTTCAACCAAACTTGAACCTAACCTAACTCAAACTTAAACCTTAACTTGAGTTCAACCCATATTGAACTTAAGTCAACCTTATGTCTAGGTTCAACCTAACTTGAATTTAACTTAACTCGAACTTAAACCTTAACTTGAGTTCAACCAATATTGAACTTAAGTCAACCTTAAGTTTAGGTTCAACCTAACTTGAATCTAACATAACTCGAACTTAAATCTTAACTTGAGTTCAACCCATATTGAACTTAAGTCAACTTTAAGTCTAGGTTCAACCTAACTTTAACCTAACTTAACTCAAACTTAAATCTAACTTGAGTTCAACCCATATTGAACTTATGTTTACCATTAGTATAGGTTCAACCTAACTTGAACCTAACTTAAATCAAACATAAATATAACCTGAGTCCAATCTATATTGAACTTAAGTCAACCTTAATTCTAGGTTCAACCTAACTTGAACCTAACTTAACTCAAACCCAAATCCAACTTAAATCCTAATTAAGTCTACCACATTAGACTTAATTAAACCATTAAACCTTAACTAACTAAGGTTTAATCCAACAAAAAATCCTAACTAAGTCTACCACATTAGACTTAATTAAACCATTAAACCTTAACTAACTAAGGTTTAATCAAACTTAAACTATAATTAAGTCTATCACATTAAACTTAATTAAATCATTAAACCTTAACTAACTAAGGTTTAATCAAACTTAAATCCTAATTAAGTCTACCACATTAGACTTAATTAAATCATTAAACCTTAACTAACTAAGGTTTAATCAAACTTAAACTCTAAATAAGTCTATCACATTATACTTAATTAAATCATTAAACCTTAACTAACTAAGGTTTAATCAAACTTAAACTCTACTTAAGTCTACCACATTAGACTTAATTAAATCATTAAACCTTAACTAACTAAGGTTTAATTCAACCTAAACCATAATTAAGTCTACCACATTAGACTTAATGAAATCATTAAATATTAACTAACTAAGGTTTAATTCAACCTAAACCATAATTAAGTATACCACATTAGACTTAAGTAAATCATTAAACCTTAACTAACTAAGATTTAATTCAACGTAAACCATAATTATGTCTACCACATTAAACTTAATTAAATCATTAAACCTTAACTAAAGAAGGTTTAATTCAACCTAAACCATAATTAAGTCTACCACATTAGACTTAATTAAACCATTAAACCTTAACCAACTAATGTTTAATCAAACTTAAACTCTAATTAAGTCTGTCACATTAGACTTAATTAATCCATTAAACCTTAATCAACGAAGGTTTAATCAATTCTAAACCAAGCATAAATCCTAATTAAGTCTAATACACTTGACTTAATTAGTTAAGGTTTAACTAAATTAAGTCTAATTTATTAGACATAATTAATGTTTGAACATTAATAAACTCTGGTTCAATTAAATTAGACTTAATTAAAACTTAAGCCTTACCTAAAAAGGACTTAGATGGTCGATAATTTTAGTTAAGTCTAATATCTTTAGACTTAATTAACCTCTAAGTACTATTTAAACAAGGTTTAAAACTTAATTAGATCTATTCTAATCAAACCTAACTTTTAACTTAAGTTTAAACAGACATGAACTCAAGTTAATTAGATATAATCAATATTGAATCTAACTTAAGTCCAAACAGACATAAACTCAAGCTAATTCAATTTATATTGAATCTAAATTTAAATTTTAACTTAGATTAAACAGACATGAACTTAAGTTAAAACAATCTACATTGAATCTAACATAAGTTCAAACAGACATGAACTTATGATAATCTAATTTTCCAAATGAACTTGAATTCAAAACTTAGGTTTAATCTTAATTTGAATTCAAGTCAAATCTTAAGTTTGACTCACATCAAATTTAAGCCAACATCAAACCTAAATCAAACATAAATCGACATAAACGACATAAATTTGACATTTCAAATAAAAATTGACATAACTGACATAAATCCGATATTCTAAACGAAACTCAACAAATTCGACATTTAAACAAAACTATTCGACATTAATTGGACATTAGTCAACATTCCAAACATAATCAAACATAAACCGACATTAATCAAAATTTCAAACCAAATTCAACAAACACCGACATTAAATGACATTAATTGACATTTCAAACTCAAATCGACATAATCAACATAAGTTTGACATTTCAAACTCAAATCAACATAACTGATACTAATTCGACATTTTAAACAAAAATCGATATAATCAACATAAATTTGACATTTCAAACTCAAATTAACATCACATATATAAATTTCAAACTCAGAGCTATTACTACTGCAGGTATGAGATTTCCCTCCCTTATCCATTCTATTTGTGAGCAGTCCGGTGTTAAGTTTGAAACCTGGGAAGAAGTCCTTTAGCCACTTAGATCTACCACCAGTGTAAATGTGAACACTTATACTTTGCATTTAGAGTTTGGCTGGAGAGGAGGATCTATTAGAGCTTCCAGTGCTCTGCTTCTGCTGCTTCTACTTCTCGTGCTTCCACTTCACACGCATCATCCTTTAGATATTCACAAACTAGATTATTAAGGAAGATTTAATGATGGTGAGTCTTACCTGAGAGCATGTTAGAGATATGGATGGAAAGGTGGAGAATATTGAGAGGTATATAATTTTCAGTATTACATGTATAGATTGATTAGAGTTGATCACAGTGCTGAAATGCCTTCTCATCCTTATTTTATACCTTATGTGCCATCCAAAAACTGGAATGAGAGAGATGATGAGGATGAGG
The DNA here is from genome assembly GCA_022702705.1 of Papilionanthe hookeriana x Papilionanthe teres. Classification (NCBI taxonomy): domain Eukaryota; kingdom Viridiplantae; phylum Streptophyta; class Magnoliopsida; order Asparagales; family Orchidaceae; genus Papilionanthe; species Papilionanthe hookeriana x Papilionanthe teres. The sequence continues at coordinate 11,324,835 of CM040432.1, read as the reverse complement.
ATGATGAGAAGGATTTGTTTTCATGTGTTGTTGAGTTTGTGATGTTTGTATTTGTGTTGTATGATGTATGGAGTTTTATTTGTTGTTGTATTTTGCTGTGAACTCTGATATTGTGTAGACTGTAGTTAGGCTATTTCTGTTATGTACATTCAGATGTTTCTGTGATGAATTGATGTTTTATGTTGTAGTTTGTGATATGTTTGTGGTAGTAAATGTTTTAATGTGTATCTAGTGTTTGAGTTTTTAATAGTGTATAATTTAATTCCAAAACTGTTAGGAAAATTTAGAACACTATTAGATACTACTAATTAAATTGCATGTTTAATCTTTTCAAAATCTGCTACAATATTTAATCTAGTATTGTTGTGATTTTAGTTATGTTAAGTTGGTGTGTATTTTTTTGAAAACCTTCACTACAGTAGAAGTCCTTTGAAATTTTTATGAAAAACTGAAAAACTGAATTTAATTTTTTCTTACTCCTATTTTTAAATTTTCATACTTGCATATTTAATATATGAAAATTTCTGCTAGCATGTAATTCTAGTTTTTAATTCTTACCAATGTTTCATTTCTTATGCTTAAATTTTTAGTCCTAACTAAAAATTTAAAGTTTGGGGGGAATTTTAAAAACAAATTTTCAAGAACTAAAATTTTATTTGTTCTCAAGAATACTTAAAATAAATTTGATTTTTGATTGAAAACAATTATGTATATGAAGTTATATTAGGGAAGCAAAATTTTGAATATAGAAATGAGCAATAGAATTTAGTTAAAATTTATAGCAATAATGAAAATTTTAAAGTTAAAAATTTTCTTAGAAAAGAAATGATAAATGTAGTTAAACTATCTTTAGTAAGAAATATTGTATTTTTGTTAATATAGAAGATTTGATTATTATTTTTTAAAGCTTAAATTTCTTTTATTGAGAAATAATTTTCAACACTATAATTATGATTTTAAGTGAAAGATATATATCAAACCTTTGTTTTTAATGCAAGGGTGGAATTCAAAATCATTGAAGACTTATCCAGATATAGTAGTCATTGCCTTATAAAAATAAATAAGAAAAAAGTAAAAAATAGTATGTGAAAAGGAAGGAGAAGCTTGAGGATTTAAGGGCCTAATAAAAAATTGTTCGAAGGAAAAGCCTAAGGCTAGATCCTAAGTACTAAAGAGAAGAAGAGAAGACCTCATCAAAAATGAGGTCAACAAATGGACCCCCAATAGGTGTGGTGTGCTAACCAAGCACACCGCACGTATTGGCGTTGACCGAAAAGATCAACAAAACCAACACGGATGTCCAAGTGACAAACTTAGGACGAAGTAGAAGAGTTTCCGCTGGGGAGTGTCAAGTATATCTCTGAGACTGGAGATCCCTGAACTCTCGCTGGGGCAAGGAAAAGGAGGTGAATCCCAAATCACATGATCTGGGGAATTCAATTTAGATTTTCGTTTTGTTTTAGTTTAAGTTTTGATGCGTAAGTTTAGCTTTTGAGTTTCAATTTAGATTGAAGTTTGGTTTAAAATCAATTTGAGGAAATTTGGATCTGAAGTTTGGATTCGAAACGAGGTTCCAATCCGGGATTGTGGAGAAAAGCTGGAATCGGGGTACCAGCCGCAAAATGAGAATCAGAGTTTAAGTGATGATTGAAGGGGATGAGAATCAGAATTTGGGTACTGATCTCGAAAGTTTAAAGAGAACTGGAATCGGATTCTAGTCCCGAAGGTTTAAAGAGAACTGGAATCTGGTTCCGATCTCACGAGTTTAATGAGAAATGGAAGCCGGTTCCATTCTCGAGGTCTAAAGAGAAATGGAAGCTGGTTCCAATCTCAAAGGTTTAATGAGAATTGAAGCCGGTTCCAATCTCGAAGGTCTAAAGAGAAATGGAAGCGGTTCCAATCTCAAAGGTCTAAAGAGAAATGGAAGCTGGTTCCAATCTCGAAGGTCTAAAGAGAAATGGAAGCTGGTTCCAATCTCAAAGGTTTAATGAGAATTGGAAACTGGTTCCAATCTCGAAGGTTTAATGAGAATTGGAAACTGGTTCCAATCTCGAAAGTTTAAAGAGAATCAGAAATGGATTCCAATCTCGGAAATTTAATGAGAATTGGAAATGGATTCCAATCTCGGAAGTTTAATGAGAATTGGAAATGGATTCCAATCTCGAAAGTTTAATGAGAATTGGAAATGGATTCCAATCTCGGAAGTTTAATGAGAATTGGAAATGGATTCCAATCTCGGAAGTTTAATGAGAATTGAAAATGGATTCCAATCTCGGAAATTTAATGAGAATTGGAACGAGGTTCCAATCTCGGAAGTTTAATGAGAATTGGAAATGGATTCCAATCTCGGAAGTTTAATGAGAATTGGAAATGGATTCCAATCTTGGAAGTTTAATGAGAATTGGAAATGGATTCCAATCTCGGAAGTTTAATGAGAATTGGAAATGGATTCCAATCTCGGAAGTTTAATGAGAATTGGAAATGGATTCCAATCTCGGAAATTTAATGAGAATTGGAACGAGGTTCCAATCTCGGAAGTTTAATGAGAATTGGAACGAGTTTCCAATCTCGGAAGTTTATTTGTGTGAAGAGGGACCCAGTCTCATGCCATCAGAACCAAATCAGAGGAAGCTCATGGCTCCGTGTCAATAGACCTAGTCGATCTCCATACAGGAAGAAAGGTAGGCCACAAAAGTCGAAATGATTTCGATGTGACGAAAAAAAGGTTTAGGGTTACGAAATTGAAGTGTGGGTCTCTTGTGAGGAAGAGTTGTCCCGACAGAGAATTTCAAAGCTTCTTGAGATAAATTTCGATTTGGAGTTGATTTGAAATGTTTGAAAAGATGAATTTAGAGTGGGATCTGATTTGAGATTCATTTTCATTTTGCTTGTCCTTTAACTTTCCAAACTTTTTTTGCCGTGTACTTAATGTTCATGTGAATTTTATTTAACGTTCACGTGGATTTTGAAGTTATTTTTTTTTATGTTTGGATTTTTAAGGAAAAATAATTCTCACTTATTATTTATATTTTTATTTTCTTTTTTTTTATCTTATTTTATTTTTATTATTATTTTTTTTCTTTTTCGTTCTTTGTTCGAAGTTCGTTTAACTTTAATGGCGTTTCCCAGTCAATTTGCACAAAAGAGGTGAAGGCCAAAATTGTGACATGGTCACTTTCATTCCAATCATGTTGAAAATACACCATACAACTCGATCTGGAATACATCTCATACAATCCATGTAGACTCAAAACGAACTATGTATGATCTTTGTCGATCCATCCAAAAAGGTATCTGTCAAAAAATCCATGTCTGAATAGTGAGGTACATGGTCAATAACATCACCTTCCAAGCCATGCTTGGCGAGGACGCCGTATGGATGTACGTTGGAGGTGTGATATTTTCCATGTAACTCACAGCTCGTAAGGTCGGAGGCTCTCTAGCTCCGGGTCTGGCTGGAAGTGGTATGGTGCTTTCTCGTCGTCCATCCTTCGAAAGTTGCCGAGATCCGCTTCACCTGGTACTCCCGGTATGCAATGTTTAGCGACATCCGCTTCTGTTGCCTTTCGGTATCATGACGGAACCTACCGGTAATGGTATCTTTATCGGCCCTCGGAACTCACTCGGGCCCGTTATCCGGCGATCGGATCCGAACATGATATTACACTCATTCGAAAAGAAAGCATGCGAGAAGGTCCGACAAAGTCGTGATGATCTATGTGCGGGAGAATGCAGTCACCCTTCTTGTAAATGTTAATGATGCAACTGTTGGGTATGCAATCTGCTGGCAGTACCCTCCATGTTATCATCCTTTTTACCATCCTTTTAATGACTAATGGCATTGGATCCACCTGGCCATGACGGAGTATCCCCGGTGGGTTTCCCTTCCTGTCTTCTGCAAAGTTGTAGCAGCATCCACATTGTATTGTAATTCTCCCCTTCCACGGCATCCATCTCCGGGGTTCGAGTAAGTGTTTTCTCTTAAGCGACCTGCTCGGCCCATCTTTTTCAAATCCGGATGCAGTCCACGATTTGTTGTTGCTCGTATTACGAGAACACGTCCGTATGTAACTCGAGGCCTTCTAGTATATTGATCCTCCCTGCCTCGATTCTCTCGAAGTATTCAAAAGTTTTCTTCGGACATTCCGTATTCTTTCTAGCTCGTATTCGGGATAATTTGCAAATGGCGAGGCTCGGTGACGTCTCGTGGGATATATGGCTCAATCCCTTCACGTTCTCCTCGCATACCTCGGCTCCTCGGGGATGATGTCCGTCGGGACATCCTCCGGGGTTGCTTCTGCAACAAGGTCATGCATTACCGGTGGCTTCATCTGGTGGCGTAGTAGCCTTCTTTCTTCTGTTCTTCTTGAGATTTCTCTGGTTTCTTCTGTCATCCTCGGAGCTGGCCTCCTTTCTCCTGGTTCCTGGTGAACTGGTGTCCTTGAAGTGTATGTACTGGCAGTAGCAATTGCCTCGTCGTGCTGGTCCGCTGCTAATTTAGTTAACATCTTGCGGATACGGCGATTTTTGTTTCTTCGTTGAGTTGCTGTGAGAGTAGCTCTTCGTACTTCTTGAATTTACGTGGGCGCGGCGGCGACAAGCTCGCCCTCTGTCGTAGCGACTACGGACTTGATTCTCTTGTCCTCTTCGGTGTTTGTTTTTCTTTTCTTACTTGCTTGGATTGGTGGCTCGGGCCACCCACTTTCATTACTTGTCGACTAGGCGGTTCCTCTCGGTCAATCGGGACCCGGTCACTTTCCTCGTATTGCGGGCTCGCTGGTGCGAAGTACGAGTCGATCTCTATTATCGCTCCATCTTTCACCCTCTTTTCATCGAGTGCGAGGCTTACGCCATTTCTAAAGTTCGGGACCAACCGCCTGTTCGACATTTCCTGCGAAAAGACAAGGAAAATGATCGGAGGGCATGTACTAAGAACAAGAACATTAAGAAAATGTTTATTAAAGACAATTTTTTTTTATTTTTATATTTTTTAAATTCAACGGGAATGAAGTAGGAAAAGATCGGGAAAGAGATTTTGATTTGGAAGAGAGAAAACAAGGAAAACTTTATTATCATGATTTTATTTACTCTAGCACATTTTTTATTATTTGGGTTCGGACCCAGTCATAAGTAATTACTTCACCCGTGCTTCTAGGGATGGAAAATTCATTCCTTCGAAACATCAGGTAGCGTAATGCTTTTTCAAGTATCGTCCATTGATCGGAAGCATATGTCGTTCTCCTTGGCGGTTCACTAGGCTGGTAGGAGCCTCCCGAGTAGACGCTTCGACTACAAATGGTCCCTCCCAAGTGGGTTGAAATTTTCCTCCTATCTTGCGGTGTGCGAGAATAGGTCTTTTGAGAACGAGAACTAAGTCACCAACTTTGAAGGTTCTTGGGCGGACCCGGTTGTCATGGGCTTGGACCATCTTAGCTTGGTATAGTTCTAAATTCTGCTGCGCTGCAAGTCTTTTCCCTTCCGGGCTTTCCAATTCTTCTAGTCGCAATTTGGCATTCTCTTCCGTCGTGATCTTGTTTGCAAGCTGCAATTCGAGTGAAGGAAGCTGGACCTCTAAGGGTAACACTGCTCGGACCCATACACCAGAGCGTAAGGTGTAGCTTGAGTAGGAGTTCTGAAGGTTGTCCGGTAGGCCCATAAGGCTTCTAATAATTTCTCGTGCCAATTTCTCTTATTGTCGTCTAAAGTCTTCTTTAAAATTTGAACGAGAGTTTTATTAAAAGCCTCAGCCAGGCCGTTTGCTCTTGGGTAGTAAATTGTTGAATACCGCCAGTCGATTCCGTGTCTCACGACAAAATTGTAGATTTGCGTACTTCCGAATGCTGACCCATTATACGAGATGATCTCGCGCGGCACTCCGAAACGGTAAAAAACTTGGTTCTTGAAAAATTGTAGCACGTGATGTGCTTTCACTTCTCTGAGTGGAACTGCCTCTGCCCACTTTGAAAAGTAATCTGTAGCCGCAAGAATGAAGCGATGTCCTTTTGAAGATGGTGGTTCTATTGGACCCACTATATCTGTTCCCCAACATTCAAATGGCCACGATGCAATTGTCGGATGTAGCACATTTGGAGGTTGGTGTAGAACCACTCCGTGCACTTGGCATTGGTGACAGCTCTTGGCGATTTTCATGCGATCGGTCATCATCGAGGGCCGGTAGTACCCTAGTCTTTTAATTTTCATTTTCATCTTTGGACCTGATCGGTGAGCGCCACGGAGTCTCGAATGCACCTCTTTAACGATTTCACGGGCTTCGGACCCGCTTAGGCACCTTAGCCACATTTGATCAAAAGACCTTCGTATAATGTATTGTTTATTAATGCGTAGGACGAGTTCTTTTCTTGATCCAGTGGGCTAACGACCTATCGTCCGGTAGTTCTCCTGTTTGCGGGTAGTACTATTAATGGTTGTCGCCGATCTTCCATGTTTTTACGTCACTTCGTTGCGATTGATCCTTTTCCTTTTTCGATTTGTGTATTGTGTACTATGTCGAGCCGTGATAGGACCTGACGTCCGTGAACCGACACTTCCATTGATTCATCTTGCAAATAGGCAAATTCTTTTGCGAGACGGGCTAGCGCATCTGCTAAAGCATTTTCTTTTCTGGGAATTTTGTAGATTGTCACATTTGGAATCTGTTCCAACAGCTGTACGGCATACTGGAAGTATTGCTTGAGTCTTGGTTTTAAAATTCTGTATTGTCCGGCGATCTATTAAATGATTAACTGTGAATCCCCGTAGATATTGATGTCTGTTATACCCATTTGAATAGTTAATTCTAGTCCTGTTATGAGGGCTTCGTATTCTGCTTCGTTATTTGTACACGGCTCTGTCAAGTGGTAGGAGTATCTTAACATCCCCCGCTCCGGTGTTATAAAGATTAGTCCGATCCCTGCCTTACCGGGCACTATCACTTGCAATTCTTCGTCTTTGTGTGCTGAAGATGCTCCGTCGAAATATAACTCCCAACATCGATCATCAGGGTTTTCTAAGCTCATTATTTGTTCATCTGGCAAATCGTCATTGAGAGGCGATTCTGCCGGCAAAGGGTGAGCTGCGAGAAAGTCTGCTAAGACTTGTCCCTTTACGGCACGAAGAGGCACGAAAGTTATATCGAATTGCAATAATATCATCGACCATCTGGCAAGTCTGCCGGAAAGCGCTGGGCGGGTCATCGAGTATTGCGATGGATTAAATTTCGAAATCGAGTTGACCTTATGAGAAAGCATGTAATGCTCGAGCTTTTGAGCGGCGAAGATCGGGGCCAAACAATGCTTTTCAATTGCGGGATACCTTATTTCCATCGGCGATAAACGACGACTTAGGTAATAAAGAGCATTTTCTTTACCCTCATCATTGACTCAGGCTAACGAGGCTCCGAGAGAGTCGTCTAAAGCCGCGGTATAAAGTATTAGTGGTCTACTCGAGGCTGGGGCTGCTAAGACGGGAGGTGTCATTAAATATTGGTTAATGTCCTCGAAGGCCCTACGGCATTTCTCTTCCCAAATAAATTTGGCATCCTTTTTAACTAGTGCCGAGAAAGGCTGACACCTACCTGACAAGTTTGAGATAAAGCGTCGAAGATATGCCAGCTTCCCTTGAAAAGATCGTAGTTGTTTTAAGGTTCTAGGAGGTGGCATTTCTAAGATAGCTTTAATCTTTTCCGGGTCGATTTCAATTCCGCGATGTCGGACAACGAATCCTAAGAATTTCCCGGAGGTGACGCCGAAGGCGCATTTTAAGGGATTCATCTTAAGGTTAAATTGTCTTAATCGTTCGAAAACAATTCTCAAATCACACAGGTGGTTTTCCTTTACTTTGCTTTTGATGACCACATCGTCCACGTAGCATTCGACTTGATTGTGGATGAGATCATCAAAAATTCCTGTCATCGCTCTCTGGTAGGTTGCTCCTGCGTTCTTCAGTCCGAATGGCATCATCGTGTAGCAATATACTCCAATCGGCGTTACGAATGTCGTAAGTTTTTCATCTTCCGGAGCCATTTTTATCTGGTTGTATCCCGAAGATCCATCCATGAACGAAAATATTTCATGTGTCGAAGCAATGTCAATCATTAATTCCGAGATCGGTAGAGGGAATTCATCTTTTGGACATGCCTTGTTTAAATCTCCGAAATCCACACAAATTCGATCGACCATTCTTCTTCTCGATTGGTACCACATTGGCTAACCAAGTCGGGTATTGTTCTTCACGGACAAATTTAGCGTCTATTAGCTTTTTAACTTCGGCTATGACTTGTTGTTCGATTTCTAGACGCATTCTTCGGGACCTTGTACGATCGGAACGAAGCGGGATCCACCCCTAGCTTATGGATTGCGACCTCTGGAGCTAAACCTGGCATCTCATCGTAGCTCCAAGCAAAACAATCTTTAAATTCCATTAATAACTTAATTATTTCTTCGGAATCTTCTTTATTGAGTAAGGAGCTAACAAAGGTAGGTCTAGGTTCTTCGCTAGTACCTAAGTTAACTTCCGTTAACTCATCTATTGTAGATTTGATTTCTTCTTCGAATTCTGGTGGAGCATCTCCAATTTGTAAATCTTCGAGTTCTTTTGTAGTTTCCATGTAGTTTTCATTAGACTCGCAGGTGACAACCAAGTAAAATTCAGTATCGTCAACTGATCCTACTGTGCCGAATCCGAGACCATGTTTTGAATTGGGTAGACGACCGGAGTTATTCCATAATTTTTCAAAACGTTGTGATTGACCTTTTGTCCATTGTCGAGGTAAAAAACCACGCTGAATTAAATTTTGAACACAGGGAGAGTACTACTCAAAAGGTAATTCCATTAATTCTGATGAAGTAGCATCATCAAATTGTACATCATTTTCAGTTTTGGAGGAAGGAGTACCACGGTAGAATTTGATTGGCTTTGCACCACCGCTACGTACCTCTTTGACCTCCATACCCTCGATCTTATTAGAATGGATCGGGGTAAGGGTCATAGTATGTACATAGTGGTTAATCTTCTCGTACATCGATTTATATTCTTCGTTTCTTTCATCTTCGAGAGGGATTCTGAATTGCGGCTTCTTTCGACTTATTTTCGCTGCTTCTTGTTTGATTTCTTTTTCTTCTTCGGAACTATCTTCCCAATCAACATTGATGGTTGGTTTCCTCTCGTCCGATCTCCTAACGTCTCCGCCACGACCTCGTCCCCGGCCTTGACCTCGGATGCTAGTTGTGGAGAAACCTTCACCATCTCGCCGTAAGGGAGTGGTGAGTGACTGTTGGACTAGAATTTCAGGTTCTTCGTTGTCCCAAATTTCCTTTGCTTCATTTGTTATGGTATCTCTGGAGAAGATTGTTTTCTTCGGAGGTGCATAATAAGCTGCATCTTCATGGATTCCAATTTCATGTACGGAGAACGGTTGTAAGTCACCTTTAATACACTGTTCCCCTCCATCGTAGTATTTAATGCATTGATGTAGAGATGATGGTACCATCTTGTTTTCATGTATCCACGGTCGACCCAGCAGAGCGTTGAACGACGTTTCTGAATCAATTATGTAAAATTTCGCGGTTGTCTTTGCTAAGTCACCGGTCTTCATTAGCAGTGTTATTGATCCGAGGGCTCTTTCTCCTTTATGGTTGAATCCTCTTAATAACATTTTGTCCGCCTCGAGCTCGCGAGCATCAATTTCTAAGTATGCTAGCGTTCGGAGATTCATTATATTGATTGATGCTCCTGGATCCACCAATACTCTGGAGAGCGTAAACTTCCCAATTGTAACTGAAATGTACAATGGTCGGTTGTGGTCTGCTGTCCCGAGTAATAGATCATTGTCCGTGAAGGTAACACCTCGTTGTTCCTTTAACGAGCAAACCACATCTAAGGACTCTACGGCCATTTGAGCTAAGCAAATTTCTGGATCAAGTAAGGCCTTGATCAGAGCTTCTCTCATCTCCTTTGATAAGATGAGAGCATCATAGATGCTCGGCTTGGTCGGTAGTTTCCTAAGATGGGCTAGCACGTTGTAGTCCACTTTGTTTTCATGTGCCTCGTTTTCTTCTCGAATGGGTATTTCTTCTGCCGGGGTTGGTTCTTCCTGAACAACCACCTGCTTTCCTTTGTCCTTTGGACCCATTTTCGGAGGTAGAACTCTTCCACTTCTTAAATTGACTTCTGTGATTTCTTCTAAGTTTAGCATTGAGTTTGTTGGTGTCTCCTTCTGAATTGGAATGACAAGTTCTTCAGGATTAGCTTCGGAGTCTGAAGGCTCTAACTCTATTGTGATTGGAGCTCCTCGAAACTCGCAAATAGATTCGTTGCTTGTTGAACTCTCGTAGCCTTCTCGGTGGATGTCTTCTTCATCATTGTGATCGTCGAGATTGTGTATGATTTGAGAATTGTTATTTGTATCGGAATCGACGTCCGGACTAGGTTGATTGTCGCTAGTTACGTAATCGTTAGAAACGATCAAAACGTAGCCAACGCCATAACCCTCATCATTATAAGATCCCACCGGAGTGGGCGGATAATCATACGTAGTCGGAGGTTCGAGGGATTTCTCCCCAGAATCGGAAACAACTATCCTAGGATAAGCGGCCCCTAGTCTAGCCTTAGGTGCCTCGGTCTTCTCTTCTTCGTCGGTTTTCTTCTTTTCTTCAGTCGTCTCTTGTTGAGGTTGCTCTTCTATTGCAAGTGATAGCGCCAACTTGACAGTTTTCGAACTTTGAATTGAAGCTCGCACCGAAGCGGTTTGGATGTGATCTAAAATCTTCTTCGAAGACTTTGTCCAAGCGGTAGTCCATCCATCATCAGTCGCATAGGGATCTATCGGAGCAATGAAATTCGTCGAGATAACATTGACGGAACCTCCTTTCTGGGGTTCCTTCATGTATTCTATCAGGATCGTTATATTCCCTTTCCGAAGGTTGTCGTTGAGCCAACTTTTGAAGGTAATACAATCTTCTATCTTGTGCCCGAAGCATCCGGTGATAAGGGCGAAAGTTGGGATCACCTTTCTTGTCGACTTCTTCCGGTCTTTTAGGCTGCGGCGGTTGGAAATCCGGAGTCTTCATCGAGCTACGGAACATTTTCGGCACTGCCTCATTCTTGAACGGATACTCCCTGCTCAGGAACTCCCTAAACGTCCGTTGTGGACGAGGCGGTTGTTCATATTTTTGAGATGACTGATAGCTGGGTCGGGGTTGCTGGTAATTCTGTTGAGGTTGCTGCGTCCGTTCTGACGATACTTGTATCGGTTGCTTGCCTTTATCGACTGCTGCGACGATCCCGGACTTCTTTTCAAAAGTTTTCACGGGCTTCTGTTTGTCTGTTTTATTGGTGAAACTTAATTGCTTCGCCTCCTCTTGCAAGCTTCCGGCCTTGCTTAACAACTTCTCGAAAGTCTTAATAGTAAATCCCTTGAGGAGAAGTGCTTTATCGGGCCATGGATGCTTTTTAGTAAAATGCCGATCGCATGCTTGTTCTTGTAATCGTGGCTCACACTTCATACTTAGGTTCCTCCATCGAAGTATGTAGTCCACCAAGGTTTCATTCGGCTTCTGCTTTTCTACCACTAAATCACCTATAGTGATGTGGTGCTGAGCTCCGGCAAATCGCTTGATGAAGAGGTTTTCTAATTCTGAAAATGTCTTCACCGAGCCGTTTGGTAATTCCGCATACCAATCAAAGGCGATTCCTGACAGGCTGCTGACAAATTGTCGGAAGAGTAAAGCATCACTTCTGCCGGCATTGCAACAATCGGCACGAAAATGTGCAACATGTTGCCGAGGGTTTCCGGTTCCATCGAAGGTCTTGAACGGAGGTGGTACAAAGCCTTTCGGATATTGGACGGCGTCGAATTCTTCGAGGTAAGGTCTACCCGTCCGAATGGATGTCCCGCTCTTTGATTGTGCCAAGGCTTCTCGCACTCTGCTTGTTCCACCAAGCTCTTGATATCCTTTTCCGGAATCATACTTTGTGTTGCATCCTTCTTTAATTGATCATCCCCGTTGACGGATGTAATCTCCTTTCCTCCGTCTACAATGTGAATAACTTCTGGGGGTGTTTCTCTTTGGGGTTGAACCTGACTCTGGAGAGTGGCTAGGGCAACAACCATCTCTTCCATCCTTTTCGCCATTTGGGCGATCGTATCATCTTTCTCTTGAAGTCGCCTTCTCATTACTTCGGCTCCTCTCTTTCGCGGCTGCAGGGAGCACCTTGTGAAGTCGACGAAGCTCGTGTTTCTATCATGTTAATTTCCGCATACTCATCATCCATGAACTCTGACGAGTCAACTTCATCTCCGAATTTCTCCTCTCTTTCCCTTGCTAGTCGCCGAATATCAGTTCTTAACTTTTCCATAGCATCTTCTAGAGGTCTTTTCTGTACATCCTTGCAGTTTTCATGTGATAATTGTCGGGCTTCCTTCTCATGAGTCCCCTTTACTTGCGGTAGCACTTTCTTCGGACTCGAGTCTCCCGACGAGACTTTCCTTTTCCGGTCGTTGTTTCGGTCTTAATTGGCGGTAGTGGGACGCCATACCATCCTTCTAGCAGCGAGAAGGCCTAGGGTCGGATGGTCCGTCGGTCGAATGCTTGGAAGGTGGTATCCTCCACTGATCCGTAAACTCGAAACAACAACGGGTGGACTAGCCTTCATCTTCTTATTTGGCTCTTCTGCGGCGATAGCGAGATTCTACTCGCGGCCCAAGACGGGATTTGGTCGGCACCCGCCCTATCCTTCTTAAAATTTCCGATACATGGCATCTTTCTTTCTTTGCTAATTTCTCGATCACGGTACGTAGTCGGGCAAATGGTGTAACCACTAACCCTTTTCTTTACGTTGTCGTCTGTAATATGCGGGTCGAGGTAATGTAGAGGCAATCCTGCGGACATTTTCCTCGTCGACTTGCGGCGGAAAGGGGATGGAATCTACTTCCTTCCAAAAGGGGTGTATACTCAGACAATGGTATGTATTCAGGTAATGGTGTGTACTCGGGAATTTCTTCTAAGAAAGCGACTTCAGCAGCTCTGGCCTTCCTGGCATTCTTCCTGCCTCTGTTTCTCCTCTAAGTCCGTGTTAGGGGTGGAACCCTTGAGCTGGACCCAATTTCAAAAACAGAAGGTGTTGCACGGAAATCTGCACCCTCCACGGTAACATGTTTGTTACAAATTTGAACTTCCTTCCCCTTCAGTTTGGCGGGAGCCGGGGTAGGTGCAGAGACGACTAGACCAGTGGGGGTAGAGATAACGGTCCTTCTATGGACAGCGGTACTCCTCTCAGCTGGAACCCTTTGCAGAGAAGGAAATTCTTGAGTTGATTTAAGGTTGAACTCGATCATGGGTTTCTCGGTTTCGACACTTTTTCCATCGGTGCGAAAAGGGTAACGTCGGCGATCTTGACATTTGTATTCTCGAATCCTTGTCCAAACCGGATGATCCCATTGTCGGGCGGCTCATCCTTGTAAACGGCGAAGTCCAGTCCATTAGTGAAGGAGAAAATCGGTTTGGGGCTTCCATTTCGCAAGGTAGATTCGGATTGTCGGTCCCAAGTTATGCTTCTTCTCATCGGGACGAAAAGAAAGGAATCGAAAAGAGTACGAACACATTCTTGTTCATGTATATTTATTAAAAGAGTCATTCATTAGAGGGTTTGTTTATTTAGAACGGAATGTTCAAAGGTGTAGAGAAGGTAATGAATTTGATTCAGAGTTGGAAAAGAAAAGAAAGGCTTATGTAAGACTTCTCAACTCGAAGGATCACTCCTAAACTAACACCTATTGGGGGTCCACCCCGCCTCAGAAATGAGGCAAAAGGATCTTGGAACCTCTCTGTTTAGGGATGTCTAAACAGTGGCTCCTAAATCCGAGAGAATGTTGGCCATACTCGTTCAAGGTAGAAATGAACATAATATTCCAACGGAAAGAAGGGTAGTTTGATCCATTAGGGACATGGATACACTATCAATTTTTGAAAGCAGAACTATTTGATCAAAATGGAGAGAGGAACCATTCCCCAGCGGAGTCGCCAGAAATTGTGCGGCTTATTTTTTTAATTTAATTTAAATAAATAATTTGAAAAGTAGTATTTTATTTTGAAAATAATTTTAAATTTGAAAATTTTAAGATATGAAGTCAAACTGATCTCACATCCCGAAAAGTTTATATAAACGAGCACCGCACCACAAACTGTATATCTATCCCGGAGAATAGATACACTGCTTGATGATGGGGCTCGATTAAATAAACTAGAAGATTTGTGACGTCTGTTTGGTCTGCGAACCAATTTTATAAGCCGACAAGTTCCCCTGCTTAATATAAATGAATTAAGCAGGGTTTATATTACCTGGGTTCTTAAAGTTCCCTATAAGGGCAAGCCCCTATAGTTAATTACATCTTAAATGAAGTGAATCATTTAAGAAAACTCTCGATAATGATTAGTGGTTCTGCTCTCAAGAATTTCAAAGTTTAAGTTTTCAAGGGATTGCATTTTTTTGGAATTTCAATAGGGAATGGATCAAATTTGGAACATTTTATTTTGAGAATCCAAAGGAAGAAAGGTAGGAGAAATTACAGATTCGAAGCAAACTTCGGTAATTTCCCGACTATCCTATTGTTTGGCTTGAATTAAGGAAAGTCCTAATGTTTATTTAATGTTTTGATCTTGCCAATTTTAATTAATTAGGACTTATATTTGTATGATAAAATCATACAAATAGCCTCGAAGATGTGAGGGTTTATGTCGTATCGGACGACTACCTCGAAATCCTAAGACCAGTTAGGGCTTAATTTACATGATATGATCATGCAAATGCCTAACGAAGAATTGAGGATTTATGTTGCACTAGGCAAACTACCTCAAAGTCCTACGGCTTGGTTATTTAATTCTAAGGAAAGTTTTGCTGAAGTAGACTCAGGTTTTGCTGATGACGATGGCCGTGCTGCCCACCATGCTCCAAGCTCCTTGTTGTTGCAGAGGTTTAGTTTTAGAAGTTCATAAATCAGGAGATGAGAGAAGTGTTTTGGTTTAGAGAAAATCTTAAAATCCAGGTGTTTTTTAATATTTTAATTAAAACAGGTCTTAAAGTTGATTAAACAGAACCGATTAAGATCCCACGGTTCCGTCATCCCGGCACCGTTATTTTCATCGAATTCACTTAGTCCAGATGAATTTGCTAAACTCAACTAAATGAGTTCCGCACTTTCATTTAGACCGTGGGAAATCCCGTTAGCAACACGTGGGTTACATCATCCGAGGTATTCCCGATCATTTAATGAGACGTTTTAATTTAGTTGTAGTTGTAGTTTTGTTGTTCTGTTTGTGATTAAATTTTGAGTTGTCTTATATTTTGAAATGTTGTGGCGGTGAATTTTATCTTGTAGTGTCTTTTAATTTAGTTATGGGTTTCAGTTTTGGTTTCTGTCCTAAAGGTGTAGGTTTTCATGCAACTGTTGTTTATCATGCAAGAAAGGTAAAGTGCAACACGAGTAAATGAATTGCGGTAAGATAAATTGCAATAAAATAAAAGCGTACTCGGAGGGTCTTCCCATCATTCCAAGTCGCACTTAAAATACAATTTAGAGCATTTAAGCATTTATAGCAATTTCCTAGGTAAAGCTAAGGGAAGGGTTATGGTTTTCTACCAAAATCCTAATCCTATAGCTAGTCATTCCTATGACGTCTAGGTCTTCAATTTTGGTTTTAAGGATGATTTTCTTCACCAAAGAACAACTAAGCTCAATTTGTTCTTAAGAACATTCCATCATATTGAGGAAGTGTTTAAGAGGAATTTTAAACATCTTTTCAATATTTCAGGAATTGTCCTAAGTCCAGAATGAATTCTATTGTGCGAGTGAATTAATCATCCAAGGTGTTTAAGTTAAGTTTTATTTCTTGCTCGAGTGAATTAGGATGTTTGAATATCCTTATGAGTGAAGTGACATTTCACTTGATATTCCATTTAGGAGCTATAATAGTAAAAGCTCCTAAGGACAAAATGATATTTAATGATTTGTGATTCAAATTTAAGTTCAAATTAATGATTTAAGTTTGGAATAGTGTTCAAGTTATTTTAGATTTATTTTGAATTCTTTATGACTTAGGTGATGCTTATATTTAATTTAATTCAATTTAACTTAACTTAATTTAATTTAATGTGGTTTAATTTAATTTCATTTAATTTTAAGTTAATTTAATATAATATGATTTAGCTTAATTTAATTTAATTTAATTTAATTTTAGTTTTAATTTAATTTAATTTAATTTAATTTAATTTAATTTAATTTAATTTAATTTGTTTTAATTTAATTTAATTTAATTTAATTTAATTTAATTTAATTTAATTTGATTTAATTTAATTTAATTTAATTTAATTTAATTTAATTTAATTTAATTTAACTTGATTTAATTTAATTTAATTTAATTTAATTTAATTTAATTTAATTTAATTTGTTTTAATTTAATTTAATTTCATTTTATTTAATTTAATTTAATTTAATTTAATTTAATTTAATTTAATATTTTATTTTAAAAGGGTTTGCTTTAAATAATTTAACCTTAACTTAATTTAATGATTATGTCTTTTAGCATTTTAAACCTTAAACTTGGAATATCATTTTAATTAGGAATTAAATATTATTGGGATGATTAATTTAGGGATTCTTAAATTAAAGAACAAATTTCTTCCTAGTAACATCCCTATTTTAATAATTCCAAATTTATTATTCTTCCAAATTTAATTAATTGTTTTATTAAGGTTTATTTTAATTGTTTTTAAATTATTTAATAGGTTTCTACCCATTAATTATTTAAATTTCAATCATCCAAATCAGATTAAGATCAAATATTTTACTCTTTAATTTTATTAAGCCTAAAGTTTTAATTAAGGGTTAAAATTTTAATTACCATTTTGCCCTTCAAGCTTAATAATTTCATAACTCACTAAATTGAGCTCAAATGAATTTGAAATTTTTATGTGACCTCACTCATATGTCATTAAAGACATTAGAGGAGAAAATGTGATTTTTCCGTATTTAATTTATTTATGTAATTATTTTTGGTGGAAAATAAGGATTTCCAAGGAAAATTTAATAATATGACCAAGGGAAAGTTTCTGTCCTTAAGAAAATTATGGGACATTCCTAATGACCAGAGGACCACTTGGACCAATTTTTGTGATTTTTTTGAATTATATTTTATTTATTAAAATTATTTTAAGTTACGGGGTATTAGTTAATTTAAAAATAGAATATAAGTTGAAAAATGAATTTTATAATTTTTAAAATTCTCTCTGATATCAAGGATTCCAGAGAACCAAATTTTATAATTTTCTGATTTTTCCTTAATTTATTGGAATTATTTAAGTGGAAATGCTAGAGAATGTATTTTTTTAATTTTAAAAATTACCCCAAGGCTTTAAAATTTAATATCTCAACCTAGAGACATAAGAAAAATATGGGGTTTGTTCCTAAGTGGTTAGAATTCAAAATGTGACATTTTGGTGAATTTTATTATTTTTGTAATTTTTATTATTTTTTAATTATTAAAATATTAAAATAATGATAAAAAATCAACTTTTTTAGAAAATTGCAATTTTAATTTTCTTGAATTCCCCGATATCAGAGAGGCTTCAAAACCAATTTGGTGAATTTTTGAAAAGTATTTTGAAAGTTATGAAATTTTAAAGTTTAATTTTGGCTAAGTGGCTTAATCAACCGATTTGATGGGGCTAACCAAGTCCAATTGACTTGAAATTTTTATGGTGGATTCCTCTGCTCCTAAAGGTCAGTGGAGAATTGATTTCAAGTCAATTTGATCTATGTTTAACTCTAATTAATTAAAGTTCAATTTTGGGTATTTAGGCCGATTAGGGTTAATCCGAGTGAATTAACTCAAGTCCTATTTTTCCTAGGGTTCTGCTGGTCATAAGGAACATCACCAAATTTTCCTAGAATTTATTTCACAACATGCTAATTTTTGGAATTAAAATACTCGAAAACAGCAACATGCATTTGAAAAATCAATAACTTTTCACGAGAGATGGCCTCGACCTTGGAAAATTCAGGGAATGTTCCCAAGTTCGGAGGCTTCAAAAGCCCTATGGTCTCATGCCATGGTGAATTGTATGAATGCATGGAGAATTAAAACAATGCAGGGAGTAAATAATTAATTAAAAATAAAATACTTGGACAAAATTAATTAGTTTCTTTTCCACATTATTCTCCTCTCGTTCAGCGAGCAAGAGGGTATTTTTATTTTATTTTTGTGATTTTTCTACACAAAGATATGGATTTTTGAAGTTCTGGTATTTAAATAAATCAGAAAATACCCTATTTATCTACTTATCCACATCGGCGCTGACTCAACCTCGGCGGCTCCGAATCGACACGCGTCGATCCCTGGTTCGGCGCCGCCATCTGACTCGGCTGTCCGGGGCCCCGCGGTTCACGTACCATCTCGCCGGTCCGACGCAATCCAAGCCGTCCATCCGATACACGCGCGATCCGACGGTTCCCGGTCATCATCTACGGCCGGTGCGATCCCGTGATCGTCCACACTCTAACCCTAAGAACTCACTCGATTCTCGGCTGATTTTCGTGTTCTTATGTTACATGGATTCGTCTTGAAGAGACGAACACATCCATACGGTGAACATGCTATGAAATCACGCCAATCAAAATGGAGAATTGACTGAAGCTCGGGCAGAAGAGGGAGTCCATACCTTTGCTCAGAGAAGTGAAGCTTCGATCTGAGAGTTGTGTCACCTTCGATTGGGTCCAAGTAAGCTCTAGATGAAGTCCCTTGGCCTGGTGAATTGTCTAGCTATGAAAGTGACCACAGCCGATCACAAAGCTTGGAGGCTGGAGCAACCGGGTGGCCTGGAGATGGGGCTTTCAGTGGGAAACTTCTCCTCTTGGTCCGGTGAAGGTGCGGGACCAATCAATTTGGGGATTGGCTCACCTGTGAAGAAGTGTCCTGGTTTTTGGGCTAAAGTTTGAGCTCGAAATTGAGCTCGCTGGAGGGAATTGGGGCTGGAATTCAGTGGGGATCAAGTGCTCTATGTGTGGAGAGTGATCTGGAATGATTTTGGCAGAGTTTCCTTAAGGTTTGGTTCAGCACCTCCTTTGGCCAAGAGGGTGAGGGGTTTAAATAGGAGAGGCTGGAGGGCCTCCCAGGGGGAGTTGATGGCTGGAATCAGCTGCTCTTAGCATGTGAAGAACAGCCATGGTGGCCATTGGGCATGAGGCAGCTCAGCAGGTGAGAATTCCAAGTTTGGGCTCACATGTGAGCTCTCGGCCTGGTGGTTTCCGGCGGCTATGGTGGTCGGCCGGCCGGGCATGGGTCACCCTCGAGGTCAGGTGGGTCGGGGTGGGGATTGGTGTAAGCAATTGGCAATTGCCATGTGTAAAGGCTTTGATCCAAAGTAGAATGGGGCATGGCTAGTTTTGAGTCTAAATGGGTCAATTCACTCATTTGGGCTTGGTGCACCCTTCAAGGTGGCTTTGGGTGATGTGGGGGACAAAGGGATCAGCTGGTTTGGCATGGAGAGGTCTCCATCCAAATATATTTGGATTAAATTTAAGTTTAGGTGAATCATGATTAAGGCTAATGAGCTTTAGGGATTAAGGAAAGCCCCCTCTTCTTACCCGATATGGCATGGTGGAGTGTCCAAGGCCCTCATGGCTCACATGTGGCTCATGCATGGCTTCATGGCTCACCTTTGGCTTGGGGAAAGGTTTAGTCGATTTCATGAAAATGGGTTTTGGGATTCTTTTGATAATTTAATGGGAACTTGGATAAGGCTTGATTTGGGATGATTTGATGATGAATTTAGGACTTAGGTATTGAGTTTAATTGAAAGTATGATGAGGGGAAATGTCATATGGGCTTTGGGACCAATTTTGGGCCTTTGGATGTGGTAAAAGATGGGCTTTTAAAATGATTTAAGGAATGGGCCTTTTAGTTTAAAAATGAATTTATGGATGGGAGTTTTGTAAAGAGGTTGGGCCAAATAATTGTTGAGTTTGGTTTAAGGATGTGTCATGAATGATTTTAAATAAATTTGAGGTGGTTTGGGCTTGAATTGGGTTGGATTTGGGTTTATTTGATAAGTGGGCCAATGTAGGTCAAATTGGGCTAACTTGGGCCAATGTTGGGCTAGGGTTGAAATTGATGTAAAATTAATGTTGGGAAATGTTTATGGGAATGTTTCAAAGAGGTTTTGGCTTTGGCTGGGTTTTGATTTTGAGGTTTGGGTCTATTTGGGCTAGGTTTGGGTTTAGGTCAAAATTGGGATTTTTGATTTTTGGTTGAATTTAAGTGGGGTTTGGGTCTAAATTTTGGGCAAATCATGTTAGTGTTTTGTTTATGGGAATGTTAAGGAAGGTTTAGAAAAGATTTGGGGTTAATTGGAGTTGAATTGGGTGAGTTTGGGCTAAGTTTGGGTCATGGGTCCAAATTGGGCTTTAAGGCCAAAAGTGAAATTGGATCCCAATGCCAATCAAATTGGGCTTGGATTTGGTCTAGATTGGTGTTGGGGATGTTGAATTGAAGTTTAGAATTGAATTGGACCAGAATTTAGGTCAATTGGGTAGGTTTGGTTTGACATTGGGTTCATTTTGGGTTAAAATGGGTCAAATTGGGGATTTTGACAAAAGTGGGGTAAATTGACAAAATTGGTCCATTGTGTAGTTGAACAAAATGAAATTGGGAATACTTGGGATTTTCTGGAATTTTCTGGGAATTTTCTGAATTTTTGGATTTTTTGGCCAAGAGGGGTATTTTGGGTATTTGGAGGGTATTGGGAGGTATTTTTGGAATTTTTGGTATTTTTGGGTATGGATGATCAATTTGATTGGTGAGGCAATGTTTAGGATTGATTTTGGAGAATTTTGGGTAATTTAGGTGATTTTGCAAATTTTGGAGGGTTTCAAGGGTATTGGGTAGGCTAGGCGGGTGTAGGGTTCCGGGGGTCAAAAATTGAAAATTTGGAAAATTGAAGATTGGGTGAATGTAAGTGGAATGAAATCATTTTGGTTGAGCCATGAAGCCACATCAAACCCACATGAGCCATGAAGCCACATCAAACCCACATGAGCCATGAAGGGACTCATTTGAGGCATCCACTATGTTGTTCCTAACCCTCTTAGCCAAGGGCTGAAGGGTTAAGGACCATCCATGTGAATCACCTTCATGAGTCAGGAGGTCAAATTGGGTATGGGTGTGTTTTTAAGAGGTGTGTGAAAGTGTAGTGTATAGGTGTAGTGTGTGTGTAAGTCAGCCCTTCACCAGACCAGGCCACACAGGACAATCCTAAGGCCAAAGAATCCTATAGGAACTCATCCTTTAAACTTCCACATTTAATGTCAACCCTCTAGGTGATTAGGGGTCTACAATCAATTTTGTGGAGTTTGCAAGGAGTTAAGAAGTGGTTTGAATTTCTAAGTGGTGGGTCCCAATTCTAATCCTCTAGGATAGTCAAAGGAGAAGCCTAAGGCTAGATCCTAAGTACTAAAGAGAAGAAGAGAAGACCTCATCAAAAATGAGGTCAACAGGTGGCCATTGGGCATGGGGCAACTCAGCAAGGTGGAATTCCAAAGTTTGGCTCCTCCCAAGGTCTCGGCCATAGTGTTTTCCGGCGACCTGATGGCTGGCCGGCCAGGCACTAGTCACCATCTTGTTCAGGTGGGTCGAGGCTGGGGTTTAGTGTAGGCAATTGACAAATGCCATGTGTAAAAGGCTTGGATTAGAATGGTATGAGAGAAGGCTCATTTTGGCTCAAATTGGTCGACCCATCCCTTTGGGCTGGGTGCACCACCCAAGGCTTGGTTTAGGTCGAAGAGAAAGTGATTTGGCTCGAGCATAATCGGTAGGGTTAAGTCACCATCCAAGCACGATTAGGCATAAACATGGTTAAGGGGAATCATGGGAGTGGTTAATCACCTTTAGGAATTAAGGAAAGAGTCTCCTCCTTTTGCCCAAAATGGAATGGTGACATGTATAGAGGCTCTCATGGCTTCCATGGGGCTCATGCATGGCTTCATGGCTCATCTTTGGCTTGGGAAAAGTCAAGTCAATTTCATGGAAATGGGTTTAAAAAAATTTTGGCATTTTGATGGGAATTTGTATGGGGCTTAATTTGGAATGGCTTCGTGATGAGTTTTTGAAACTTAGGGATTGATTTAATTGAAAATATGGTGTAGAGCAATTGTCATATGGGTTTTGGATTGATTTTGGCCCTTTGGATTTTGGTGGAGATGGGCTTTAGGAGGTTTCATGTAAGTGGGCTTTTAAGCTTCAAAATGGGCTTTTGGGTGGAGATTTTTGCAAAGGGACATGCCAAATAAATGTTGGGTTTGATTTATGGATGTGTCATGAGTGATTTGAAGCAAGTTGGGAGTGATTTGGGTTTGAATTGGGTTGAATTTGGGCTTCCTTGGTGAATGGGTCAATATAGGTCAAATTGGGCTAACTTGGGCCAATGTTGGGCTAGAGTTGAAATTGATGTAAAATAAATGTTGGGAAATGTTTGTGGGAGTGTTTCAAAGAGGTTTTGGCTTTGGTTGGGTTTTGACTTTGGGGTTTGGGTCTATTTGGGCTAGGTTTAGGTTTAGGTCAAAATTGGGCCTTTTAGCTTTGGGTTGAATTTGAGTGGGGTTTGGGTCTAAATTTTGGGCAAATCATGTTAGTGTTTTGTTTGTGGGGATGTTAGGGAAGGTTTAGAAAAGATTTGGAGTTAATTGGAGTTGAATTGGGTTAGTTTGGGTTAGGTTTGGGTCATGGGTCCAAATTGGGCTTTAAGGCCAAAAGTGAAATTAGATCCCAATGCCAATCAAATTGGGCTTGGATTTGGTCTAGATTGGTGTTGGGGATGTTTAATTGAAGTCTAGAATTGAATTGGACCAAAATTTGGGTCAATTGGGTAGGTTTGGTTTGACATTGGGTTCACTTTGGGTTAAAAATGAGTCAAATTGGGGGTTTTGACAAAAGTGGGGTAAATTGACAAAATTGGCCCATGGTGTAGTTGAACAAAATGAAATTGGGAATATTTGAGATTTACTGGAATTTTACGGGAATTTTCCGAATTTTTGGATTTTTTGGCTAAGAGGGGCATTTTGGGTATTTGGAGGGTATTGGGAGGTATTTTTGGAATTTTTGGTATTTTTGGCTATGAATGATCAATTTGAGTGATGTGGGAATGTTTGGGATTGGTTTTGAGGAATTTGGGTGATTTTGGAGAATTTTGAAAAATTTGGGTAATTTCAAGGGTTTTTGGTAGGCTAAGCGGGTGTAGGGTCCCGGGGGTCAAAAGTTAAAAATTTGGAAAATTGAAGCTTGGGTGAATGTAAGTGGAATGAAATCATTTTGGTTGAGCCATGAAACCATATCAAGCCCACATGAGTCATGAAGGGACTCATTTGAGGCACCCACTATGTTGTTCCTAACCCTCTTAGCCAAGGGCTTTAGGGGTTAAGGACCATCCATGTGAATTACGTTTATGAGTCAGGAGGTCAAGTTGGGTATGGGTATGGTTTTAGGAGGTGTGTGTGAAAATGTAGTGTATAGGTGTAGTGTGTGTAAGTCAGCCCTTCACCAGACCAGGCCACCCAGGGCAGTCCTAAGGCCAAAGAGTCCTATAGGAACTCATCCTTTAAACTTCCACATTTGATTCCAACCCTCTAGGTGATTAGGGGTCTACAATCAAGTTTGTGGAGTTTGCGGGGAGTTAAGAAGTGGTTTGAATTTCTAAGTGGTGGATCCCGATTCTAATCCTCTAGGATAGTCGAAAGGAAAAGCCTAAGTGCTAGATCCTAAGTACTTAAAGAAGAAGAGAAGACCTCATCAAAAATGAGGTCAACAAATGGACCCCCAATAGGTGTGGTGTGCTAACCAAGCACACCGCGCGTATTGGCGTTGACCGAAAAGATCAACAAAACAAACACAGATGTCCAAGTGACACACTTGGGATGAAGTAGAAGAATTCCCGCTGGGGAGTGTCAAGTATATCTTTGGGACTGGAGATTCCTGAACTCTCGCTGGGGAAAAGAAAAGGAGGTGAATCCCAAATCACATGATTTAGGGGAATTTCGATTTAGATTTTAGTTGTTTCAGTTTAGGTTTTGATGTGTAAGTTCAGATTTTAGCTTGAGTCTCCATTTAGATTGAAGTTTTGTTAAGGTTAATTTGAAGGGATTTGAACTTGAAATCAAAATTGGAATTTTGTGGTTTTAGATGTAACATCTTCAACCTCAAAAGAAAATTGAATTGATTAGATTGAATCATTACAATGAGGAGAGAACTCAGAGCAATGTGGTATTGGATGTAAAATCCTTAACCTCAAGAGTTTGATTTTGATGTATTTCATTGCGATAGGGAAAGAGTCCTAAAGCAATGCGGCCTTGGATGTAAAATCCTCGACCCCAAAGGTTTAATTTTGATGTATTTCATTGCGATAGGGAAAGAATCCTAAAGCGATGCGGTCTCGGATGTAAAATCCTCAACCCCAAAGTTTGATTTTGATGTATTTCATTGCAATAGGGAAAGAATCCTAAAGCAATACGGTCTCGGATGTAAAATCCTCAACCCCAAAAGTTTAATTTTGATGTATTTCATTGCGATAGGGAAAGAATCCTAAAGCGATGCGATCTCGGATGTAAAATCCTCGACCCCAAAAGTTTAATTTTGATGTATTTCATTGCGATAGGGAAAGAATCCTAAGGCAATGCGATGCAGGATGTAAAATCCTCAAGCCCAAAAGTTTAATTTTGATGTATTTCATTGCGATAGGGAAAGAATCCTAAAACAATGCAGTCTCGGATGTAAAATCCTCAACCCCAAAAGTTTGATTTGGATGTATTTCATTGCAATAGGGAAAGAATCCTAAAGCAATGCAGTCTCGGATGTAAAATCCTCAACCCCAAAGTTTGATTTTGATGTATTTCATTGCAATAGGGAAAGAATCCTAAAGCGATGCGATCTCGGATGTAAAATCCTCAACCCCAAAAGTTTGATTTTGATGTATTTCATTGCAATAGGGAAAGAATCCTAAAGCGATGCGGTCTCGGATGTAAAATCCTCAACCCCAAAAGTTTAATTTTGATGTATTTCATTGCGATAGGGAAAGAATCCTAAAGCAATGCAGTCTCGGATGTAAAATGCTCAACCCCAAAAGTTTAATTTTGATGTATTTCATTACGATAGGGAAAGAATCCTAAAGCAATGCAGTCTCGGATGTAAAATCCTCAACCCCAAAGTTTGATTTTGAATGGTAATTGATTTTGCAAAGATTTGTAATGTTGATTTGAAAAGTGTGGAATTTTGGTGTTTCGAGAATTTCATGAAAGTTGTAAAAGACTTTCATGGAAGGAAATAGATTAGGAGGGAATATGTAGGTGCTACATATCCCATTCAAAAGAGTTGATCGGAAGTTACTTGGTTTGGATTGGATACAATTCCTCGCCATCGGATTCAATCCGCGTCGATGGAATCAACCGCTTCCATCCCGGACAAGGGAGAGAGTAGAACGGATTGGATTTCGGATTTGGAAGGTTGAGTTTGAATTCGATTGAGATTTGATTTGAAATTTGGAAGGTTGAATTTGAATTTGATTGAAATTTGATTTGAAATTTGGAAAGATCGAATTTGAAATTTGATTGAGATTTGATTTGAAATCTGATTTGAGATTTTATTTGAGATTTGGAAAAATTGAATTTGAAATTTGATTTAAAATTTGATTTAAGATTTGGAAAGATTGAATTTGAAATTTGATTTAAAATTTGTGGTCATTTTGTTTGTCCTTTAATGATTCAAATTTTATTTTATCGTGAATTTGGAGTTTATCCTTTTTTAGATTTTTAAGGAAAGTTTTCTTTTATTCTTTTTTTTGTTTCTTTTCTGTTCTTTGTTCGAAGTTTATTTAACTTTAATGGCGTTTCTCAGTCAACTTGCACAAAAGAGGTGAAGGCCAAAAATGTGACATGGTCACTTTCATTCCAATCATGCTAAAGTTACATCATACAACTCGATCTGGAATACATCTCATACAATCCATATAGACTCAAAACGGACTATGTATGATCTTTGTCGATCTATCCAAAAAGGTATCTGTCAAAAATCCATGTACGAATAGTGAGGTACATGGTCAATAACATCACCTTCCAAGCCATCCTTGGCAAGGATGCCGTATGGATGTACGTTGGAGGTGTGATATTTTCCATGTAACTCACGGCTCGTAAGGCCGGAGGCTCTCTAGCTCCGGGTCTGGCTGGAAGTGGTAAGGTGTTTTCCTGTCGTCCATCCTTCTGAAAGTAACTGAGATCCGCTTCACTGGTACTCCTGGTATGCAATGTTTAGCGACATCTGCTCCGTTGCCCTTCAGTATCATGACGGAACCTACCGGTAATGGTATCTTTACTGGCCCTCGGAACTCACCCGGGCTCGTTATCCGGAGGTCGGATACGAACATGATATTACATTCGTTCGGAAAAGAAACCGTGCGAAAGGTCGACAAAGTCGTGGTGATCTATGTGCGGGGGTATGCGGTCACCCTTCTTGTAAATGTTAATGATGCAAGCTGTTGGGTATGCAATCCGCGGCGGTACCCTCCATGTTATCATTCTTTTTACCATCCTTTTGATGACTAATGGCATTGGATCCACCGGCCATGACGGAGTATTCCGGCGGGTTTCCCTTCTCGTCTTCCGCGAAGATGTAGCGACATCCACATTGTATTGTAATTCTCCCCTTCCACGGCATCCATCTTCGGGGTTCGAGTAAGTGTTTTCTCTTAAGCGACCCTGCTCGGCCCATCTTTTTCAAATTCGGAAGCGGATCCACGATTTGTTGTTGTTCGTATTCGAGAACACGTACGTATGTAGCTCGAGGCCCTCTAGTATATTGATCCTCCACGCCTGCGATTCTCTCGAAGTATTCAAAAGTTTTCTTCTCGACATTCCGCATCCTTTCTAGCTCGTATTACGGAATAATCTGCAAATGGCGAGGTCCGGTGACGTCTTGTGGGATATATGGCTCAATCCCTTCGCGTTCTCCTGCATACCTCGGCTCCTCGGGGATGGTGTCCGTCGGGACATCCTCCGGGGTTGCTTCTGCAACAAGGTTATGCATCATCGGTGGCTTTGTCTGGTGGCGTTGTAGCCTTCTTTCTTTTGTTCTTCTTAAGATTTCTCTGGTCTCTTCTGTTATCCTCGGAGCTGGCCTCCTTTCTTCAGGTTCCTGGTGAACTGGTGTCCTTGAAGTGTATGCACCGGCGGTAGTGATCGCCTCGTCGCGCTGGTCCGTTGCTAGTTTAGTTAACATCTTGCGGATACGGCGATTTTTATTTCTTCAGCTGGGTTCTTTGTGAGAGTAGCTCTTCGTACTTCCCGAGTTTCGTGGGCGCGGCGGCGACAAGCTGCCCTCTCGCGTAGCGACTACGGACTTGATTCTCTTGTCTTCTTCGGTGCTTGTTTTCCTTTTCTTCGTCTGCTGGAGTGGTGGCTTGGGCCACCCATTTTCAATCTTGTCCGGCGGGCGGCTCCTCTCGGTCAGTCGGGACCCGGTCACTTTCCTCGTATTACGGGCTCGCTAGTGCGAAGTACGAGTCGATCTCGATTATCGCTCCATCCGTCACCCTCTTTTCGTCGAGTGCAAGGCTTACACCATTTCTAAAGTTCGGGACCAACCGCCCGTTCGACATTTCCACTGCGAAAAGACAAGGAAAAGGACCGATGGTACGTACTAAGAACAAGAACATTAAGAAAATGTTTATTAAAGACAGTGTTTTCTTTCTTTTTTTTTTATTATTCCTTTTATATTTTTAAATTCAACAGGAATGAAATGGGAGAAGATCGAAAAAAAAGATTTTGATTTGGAAGATAGAACAAGGAAAACTTTATTATCATGATTTTATTTATTTTAGCACATTTTTTTATTATTTTTGGGTTCAGACCCGATCATAAGTAATTACTTTGCCCGTGCTTCTAGGGATGAAGAATTCATTCCTTCGAAACATCGAGTAGCGTAATACTTCTTCAAGTATCGTCCGTTGATCGGAAGCATATGTCTTTCTCCTTGGCGATTCACAAGTCGGTAGGAGCCTCCTGAGTAGGCTGCCTCGACCACGAACGGTCCTTCCCAAGTGGGTCCAAATTTTCCTCCTATCTTGCGGTGTGCGAGAATAGGTCTCTTGAGAACGAGAACTAAATCACCAACTTTGAAGGTTCTTGGGCGGACCAGTCTGTCATGGGCTTGAACCATCTTAGCTTGGTATAGTTCTAAATTCTACTGCGCTGCAAGTCTTTTCCCTTCTAGGCTTTTTAATTCCTCTAATCGTAATTTAGCATTCTCTTCTGTCGTGATTTTGTTTGCGACTGCAATCCTGAGTGAAGGAAGCTGGACCTCTAAAGGTAACACTGCCTCGGACCCATACACCAGAGCGTAAGGTGTAGATTGAGTAGGAGTTCTGAAGGTTGTCCGGTAGGCCCATAAGGCTTCTAATAATTTCTCGTGCCAATTTCTCTTATTGTCGTCCAAAGTTTTCTTTAAAATTTGAACGAGAGTTTTATTAAAAGCCTCAGTCAGGCCATTTGCTCTCGGGTAGTAAATTGTTGAATAGCGCCAGTCGATTCCGTGTCTTCTGACAAAATTGTTGATTTGTGTGCTTCGAATGCCGACCCATTATACGAGATAATCCTGCGCGCCACTCCGAAACGGTAGACAACTTGGTTCTTGAAAAATTGTAGCACGTGATGTGCTTTCACTTCTCTGAGTGGAACTGCCTCTGCCCACTTGGAAAAGTAATCTGTAGCCGCAAGAATGAAGCGATGTTCTTTTGAAGATGGTGGTTCTGTTGGACCCAGTATATCTGTGCCCCAACATTCAAATGACCACGATGCAATTGTCGGATGTAGCACATTTGGAGGTTGGTGTAGAACCACCCCGTGCACTTGGCATTGGTGACAGCTCTTGGCGACTTTCATGCAGTCGGTCATCATCGAGGGCCAGTAGTACCCTAGTCTTTTAATTTTCATTTTCATCTTCGGACCCGGTCGGTGAGCGCCACAGAGTCCTGAATGCACCTCTTTAACAATTTCACGGGCCTCGGACCCGCTTAGGCACCTTAGCCACATTTGATCAAAAGACCTTCTGTATAATGTATTGTTTATTAATGCATAGGACAAAGTTCTTTTCTTGATCTGATGGGCTAACGACCTATCGTCTGGTAGTTTTCCTGTTTGCAGGTAGTTCTATTAATGGCCGTCGCCAATCTTCCGTGTTTTACATCCTTCTGCTGCAATTGATCCTTTTTCCTTTTCTGATTTGTGTATTGTGTCTATGCTGAGCTGTGATAGGACCTGACGTCCATGAACTGACACTTCCACTGATTCATCTTGCAAGCAAGCAAATTCTTTTGCGAGGCGGGCTAACGCATCTGCTAAAGCGTTTTCTTTTCTGGGAATTTTGTAGATTGTCACATTTGGAATTTGTTCCAACGGTTTCATGGCATACTTGGAAGTATTGCTCGAGTCTTGGCTTTAAAATTACGTACTCGTCCGGCGATCCGTTGAATGATTAACTGCGAATCCCCGTAGTAGATGTTGATGTTTGTTATCCCCATTTGAATAGTTAATTCTAGTACTGTTATGAGGGCTTCGTATTCTGCTTCTTCGTTGTTCGTACACGGCTCTGTTAAGTGGTAGGCATATCTTAACATCCCCCGCTTCGGTGTTATAAAGATTAGTCCGATTCCTGCCTTACCGGGTATTATCACTTGTGACTCTTCATCTTTATGTGCTGAAGATGCTCCATCGAAATATAATTCCCAACGTCGATCATCAGGGTCTTCTAGGCTTATTATTTGTTCATCTGGCAAGTCGTCATTGAGAGGAGATTCTGCCGGCAAAGGGTGTCTTTGCGAGGAAGTCTGCTAGGACTTGTCCCTTTACGACACGAAGAGGCACGAAAGTTATATCGAATTGCAATAATATTATTGACCATACGGCGAGTCCGTCGGAAAGCGTTGGACGGGTCATCAAGTATTGCAATGGAATAAATTTCGAGATCGGAGTTGACCTTATGAGAAAGCATGTAGTGCACGAGCTTTTGAGCGGCGAAGATCGGGGACGAAACGGTGCTTTTCGATTGCGGGATACCTTATTTCGTCGGAAGTAAACGACGACTTAGGTAGTAAAGAGCATTTTATTTACCCTCATCATTGACACAGGCTAACGGGGCTCCGAGAGAGTCGTCTAAAGCCGCGGTATAAAGTATCGGCGGTCTACACGAGGCTCAGAGGCTGCTAAGACGGGAGGTGTCATTAAATATTGCTTAATGTCCTCGAAGGCCCTGCGGCATTTCTCTTCCCGAATAAATTTGGCGTCCTTTTTAACTAATGTCGAGAAAGGTTGACACCTACCTGACAAGTTCGAGATAAAGCGTCGAAGATATGCCAACTTCCCTTGAAAAGACCGTAGTTGTTTTAAGGTTTTGGGAGGCGGCATTTCTAAGATAGCTTTTATCTTTTCCGGATCGATTTCAATTCCACGATGTCGGACAACGAATCCTAAGAATTTCCCGGAGGTGACGCCGAAGGCGCATTTTATGAGATTCATCTTAAGGTTAAATTGTCTTAATCGTTCGAAAACAATTCTCAAATCATACAGGTGGTTTTCCTTTACTTTGCTTTTGATGACCACATCATCCACGTAGCACTCGACTTGATTGTGGATGAGATCATCAAAATTCTTGTCATCGCTCTTTGGTAGGTTGCTCCTGCGTTCTTCAGTCCGAATGGCATCACTGTGTAGCAATATACTCCGATCGGCGTTCTGAATGATGTGAGTTTTTCATCTTCTGGAGCCATTTTTATCTGGTTGTATCCTAAAGATCCATCCATGAATGAGAATATTTCATGTGTTGAAGCAATGTCGATCATCAATTCTGGTATCGGTAGAGGGAATTCATCTTTCGGACATGCCTTGTTTAAATCTACGAAATCCACACAAATTCTGATCTGACCATTCTTCTTCCTGACTGGTACCACATTGGCTAGCCAAGTCGAGTATTGTTCTTCACGGACAAATTTAGCGTCTATTAGCTTTTTAACTTCAACTATGACTTGTTGTTCTATTTCTAGACGCATTCTTCTGGGACCTTGTCTGACTGGGACAAAAGTTGGATCCACTCCTAGCTTATGGACTGCGACCTCTGGAGCTAAACCTGGCATCTCATCGTAGCTCCAAGCAAAAAAGTCTCTAAATTCCATTAATAACTTGATTATTTCTTCGGAGTCTTCTTTATTGAGTAAGGAGCTAACAAAGGTAGGTCCAGGTTCTTTCTTAGTACCTAAGTTAACTTCCGTTAACTCATCTATTGTAGATTTGATCTCTTCTTCAAACTCTGGTGGACCGTCTCCAATTTGTAAATCTTCGAGTTCTTCTGTAGTTTCCATGCAGTTTCCATTAAACTCGCAAGTGACAACCAAGCAAAATTCAGTATCGTCAGCCGATCCTACTGTGCCGAATCCGAGACCATGCTTTGAATTGGGTGGACGACCGAGTTATTCCATAAATTTTCAAAATGTTGTGATCGACCTTTTGTCCATTGTCGAGGTAAGAAACCACGCTGAATTAAATTTTGAACACGGGGAGAGTACCGGTCGAAAGGTAATTCCATTAATTCGATGAAGTAGCATCTTCAGATTGTACACTTATTTTCGGTTTTGGAGGAAGGAGCACCACGGTAGAATTTGATTGGCTTTGCACGCCGCTACGTACCTCTTTGACCACCATACCCTCGATCTTATTAGAATGGATCGGGGTCAGGGTCATAGTATGTACATAGTGGTTAATCTTCTCGTACATCGATTTATATTCCTCGTTCTTTTCATCTTCGAGAGAGATCCTGAATTGGGGCTTCTTCCGACTTATTGTCGCTGCTTCTTGCTTGATGTCTTTTTCTTCTTCAGAACTGTCTTCCCATTCAACATTGATGGCTGGTTTCCTCTGTCCAGCTGTCCTAACGTCTACGCCACGACCTCGTCCCCGGCCTCGACCTCGGATGCGAGTTGTGGAGAAATCTTCACCATCTCGCCGTAAGGGAGTGGTGAGTGAGCTGTTGGACTAGAACTTCGGAGTTCTTCGTCGTCCCAAATTTCCTTTGCTTCATTTGTTATGGTATCTCTGGAGAAGATTGCTTTCTTCGGGGGAGCGTAATAAGCCGCATCTTCATGGATTCCAATTTCATGTATGGAGAATGGTTGTAAGTCACCTTTGATGCACTGTTCCCCTCCATCATAGTATTTGATGCATTGATGTAGAGATGATGGTACCATCCGGTTTTCATGTATCCACGGTCGGCCCAGTAGAGCGTTGAACGACGTTTACGAATCGATTATGTGAAATTTCGCGGTTGTCTTTGCTAAGTCACCGGTCTTCATTAGCGGTGTTATCGATCCGAGGGCTCTTTCTCCTTTCGATTGAATCCTCTTAATAACATTTTGTACGCCGAGCTCGCGAGCATCGATTTCCAAGTATGCTTAGCGTTCGGAGATTCATTATATTGATTGATGCTCCTGGATCCACCAATACTGCGGAGAGTGTAAACTTCCCGATTGTAACCGAAATGTACGACGGTCGGTTGTGGTCCGTCGTCCCAAGTAGTAGGTCATTGTCCATGAAGGTGACACCTCGTTGTTCCTTTAACGAGCAAACCTCATCTAAGGAATCTCCGGTCATTTGAGCTAAGCGAATTTACGGATCAAGTAAGGCCTTGATCAGAGCTTCTCTCATCTCCTTTGATAAGATGAGGGCGTCGTAGATGCTCAATTTGGCCGGTAGTTTCCTAAGATGGGCTAGCACGTTGTAGTCCACTTTGTTTTCATGTGTCTCGTTTTCTTCCCGAATGGGTATTTCTTCTGCAGGGGTTGGTTCTTCTCGAACAACCACCGTTTTCCTTTGTCCTTTGGACCCATTCTTGGAGGTAGAACTCTTCCACTTCTTAAGTTGACTTCGTGATTTCTTCGAATCTAGTATTGAGTTTGTCGATCCGTCATTCCGAATTGGAATGACGGATTCTTCGAGATTAGCTTCGGAGTACGAAGGCTCTAACTCTATTGTGATTCGGAGCTCCTCGAAACTCGCAAATAGATTCGTTGCTTGTTGAACTCTCGTAGCCTCCTTGGTGGATGTCTTCTTTATCATTGTGATCGTCGAGCTTGTGTATGATTTGAGAATTGTCATTTGTATCGGAATCGACGTCCGGATTAGGTTGATTGTCGCTAGTTACGTAATCGTTAGAAACAGTTAAAACGTAGCCAACTCCATAACCCTCATCATTATAAGATCCCACCGGGGTGAGCGAGATAATCATACGAGTCGAGAGGTTCGAGGGATTTCTCCCCGAATCGGAAACAACTATCCTAGGATAAGCGGCCCCTAGTACTAGTCTTAGGAGCCTCGGTCTTCTCTTCTTCGTCGATTTTCTTCTTTTCTTCGGTCGTCTCTTGTTGAGGTGGTTCTTCTATCGCAAGTGATAGTGCCGACTTGACAGTTTTCGAACTCTGAATTGAGGCTCGCACCGAAGCGGTTTGGATGTGATCCAAAACCTTCTTCGAAGACTTTGTCTAAGCGGTAGTCCATCCATCGTCAGTCGCATAGGGATCTATTGGAACAATGAGATCCGTCGAGATAACATTGACGGAACCTCCTTTCTGGGGTTCCTTCATGTATTCCTTCGGGATCGTTATGTTCCCTTTTCGAAGATTGTCGTTGAGCCAACTCTTGAAGGTAATACAATCTTCTATCTTATGCCCAAGCATCCGGTGGTAAGGGCAAAAGTTGGGATCACCTTTCTTGTCGACTTCTTCTAGTCTCTTAGGCTCTGGCAGTTGGAAATCTGGAGTCTTCATCAAACTGCGGAACAGTTTCGGCACCGCCTCATTCTTGAACGGATACCCCCTGCTCAGAAGCTCCCTCAACGTACGTTGTGGACGAGCCGGTTGTTCATACTGTTGAGATGACTGATATCTGGGTCGGGGTTGCTTAGTAATTCGTTGAGGTTCTTGTGGCCGTTCGATGATATTTGTATCGGTTGCTTGCCTTTATCGGCTGCTGCGACGATCCCGGACTTCTTTTCAAAAGTTTTTACGGGCTTCGTTTGTCCGTTTTATCGGTGAAACTTAATTGCTTTGCCTCCTCTTGCAAGCTTCGGCCTTGCTTAACAACTTCTCGAAAGTCTTAATAGTAAATCCCTTGAGGAGAAGTGCTTATCGGGCCATGGATGCTTTTTAGTAAAATGCCGATCGCATGTTGTTCTTGTAGGCTGCGGCTCACACTTCATACTTAGGTTCCTCCATCGAAGTATGTAGTCCACCAAGGTTTCGTTGGGTTTACGCTTTTCTATCACTAAATCACCTATAGTGATGTGGTGCTGAGCTCCGGCAAATTGCTTGATGAAGAGGTTCTCTAATTCTGAAAATGTCTTCACCGATCCGTTCGGTAATTCCGCATACCAATCAAAAGCAATCCACGACGAGTACAGTCGACAAATTGTACGAAGAGTAATGCATCACTTCAGTCGGCGTTGCAACAAGCGGCACGAAAATGTGCAACATCTTGCCGAGGGTTTCGGTTCCATCGAAGGTCTTGAACGAGAGGTGGTACAAAGCCTATCGGATATTGGACGGCGTCGAATTCTTCGGAGTAAGGTCTACCGTCCGAATGGATGTCCCGCTCTTTGATTGTGCCAAGGCTTCTCGCACTTTCGTTGTTCCACCAAGCTCTTGATATCCTTTTACGGAATCATACTTTGTGTTGCATCCTTCTTTAATTGATCATCCCCGTTGAAGGATGTAATCTCCTTTCCTCTGTCTACGATGTGAATGACTTCAGGGGTGTTTCTCTTTGGGGTTGAACTTGACTCTGGAGAGTGGCTAGGGCTACGACCATTTCTTCCATCCTTTTTGCCATTTGGGCGATCGTATCATCTTTCTCTTGAAGCTACCTCCTCATTACTTCCGGTTCCTCTCTTCTGCGGTGCGCGAGGGCACCTTGTGAAGGCGACGAAGGTCGCGTCTCAACCATGTTAATTTCTGCATATTCATCATCCATGAACTCTGACGAGTCAACTTCATCTCCGAATTTCTATTCTCTTTCCCTTGCAAGTCGACGAATATCAGTTCTTAGCTTCTCCATAGCATCTTCTAGTGGTCTTTTCTGTATATCCTTGCAGTTGTCATGTGATAGCTGTCGGGTTTCCTTCTCGGGAGTCCCTTCTTGCGGTAGCACTTTCTTCGGATTCGAGTCTCCTGACGAGACTTTCCTTTTCGAGTCGTTGTTTCGGTCTTAATTGGCGGTAGTGGGACGCCATACCATCCTTCTAGCGACGGAAGGCCTAGGACCGGATGGTCCGTCGGTCCGAATCTTGGAAGGTGGTATCCTCCCTGATCTATAAACCTGAAACAACAAAAGGTGGACTAGCCTTCATCTTTTTATTCGGCTCTTCTGCAGCGATAGCAGGTTCTACTCGTGGCCCAAGACGGGATTTGGCCGGCACCCGCCCTATCCTTCTTAAAATCTCCGATACGAGGGATTTTTCTTTCTTTGCTAACTTCTCGATCACGGTCCGTAGTCGGGCGAATGGTGTAATCCTTGCCCTTTTCTTTCTGTTGTCGCTATAGTATGCGGGCCGAGGTAATGTGGAGGCGATCCTGCGGACGTTTTCCTCGTCATTTGCGGCGGAAAGGGGATGGAATCTACTTCCTTCCAAAAGGGGTGTATATTCGAGCAATGGTATGTATTCGGGTAGTGGTGTGTACTCGGGGATTTCTTAAGAAAGCGACTTCGGCGGCTACGGCCTTCACGGCAATCTTCCTACCTCTCGTTTCTTCTGCGAGTCCGGTGTTAGG
This sequence comes from Papilionanthe hookeriana x Papilionanthe teres, assembly GCA_022702705.1. NCBI lineage: Eukaryota > Viridiplantae > Streptophyta > Magnoliopsida > Asparagales > Orchidaceae > Papilionanthe > Papilionanthe hookeriana x Papilionanthe teres. The sequence goes on along the minus strand of CM040432.1, from coordinate 11,288,943 downwards.
GGTGGAACCCTTGAGCTGGACCCGATTTCGAAAACGAAGGTTTTGCACGGAAATCTATACCCTCCGCGGTAACATGCTCGTTACAAATTTGAACTTCCTTCCCCTTCGGTTTGGCGGGAGCCGGGGTAGGTGCGGAGACGACTAGACCGAGTAGGGGTAGAGATAACGGTCCTCCTTTGGACGGTAGTATTCCTCTCGGCTAGAACCCTTTGCGGAGGAGGAAACTCTTGAGTTGACTTAAGGTTGAACTCGATCGAAGGTCTCTCAGTTTCAGATACTATGTTTGTCAGCGCGAAAAGGGTAACGTCAGCGATCTTGACATTTGTGTTCTCGAATCCTTGTCAAAACGGATGATCCCATTATCGGGCAGTTCATCCTTATACACAGCGAAGTCCAGTCCATTGGTGATGTAGAAAATTAGCTTTGGGGCTTCCATTTCTGCAGGGTAGATTCTGATTGTCAGTCCCAAGTTTTGCTTCTTCTCATCGGGACGAAAAAGAAAGGCATCGAAAAGTGTCCGAACACATTCTTGTTCATGTATGTATAAAAAAAGGTGTTATTTGTTAAAAGAGTCATTCATTAGCGGAATGTTCAAAGGTGTAGAGAAGGTAATGAATCTGATTCAGAATTGGAAAGGAAAAGAAAGTCTTATGCGAGACTTCTCGACTCAAAGGATCACTCCTAAGCCTAACACTTATTGGGGGTCCACCCCGCCTCAGAAATGAGGTAAAAGGATCTCGGAACCTCTCTGTTTAGGGGTGTCTAAACAGTGGCTCCTAAATCCGAGAGAATGTTGGTTATACTCGTTCAAGATAGAAATGAACATAGTATTCCAACGGAAAGAAGGGTAGTTTGATCCATTAGGGACATGGATACACTACCGATTTTTGAATGCAAAACTATCTGATTAAAAATGGAGAGAGGAATTTTCCCCAGCGGAGTCGCCAGAAATTGTCGGCATATTTTTAGGTTATGTGTTTTATTTTGAAAAGGGGGGTCGCCTACAGAAATTGTCGGCGAATTTTTTATATTTTAAATATAGTTTAAAAGATAACATTTGATTTTGAAAATAATTTTAAGTTTAAAAGTTTTAAGATATGAAATCAAACCGATCTCACATCCCAAATAGTTTATATAAACGAGCACCGCACTACAAACTGTGTATCTATCCCGAAGAATAGACACACTGCTTGATGATGGGGCTCGATTAAATAAACTATGAGATTGTGACATCCGTTTGGTCTACGAACTAATTTTATAAGCCGACAAGTTCCCTCGCTTAATATAAATGAATTAAGCGGGGTTTATATTACCAGGTTCTTAAAGTTCCCTATAAGGGCAAGCCCACATAGTTAATTACATCTTAAATGAAGTGAATCATTTAAGAAAACTCTCAATAATGATCAGTGGTTTTGATCTCAAGAATTTCAAAGTTTAAGTCTTCAAGGGATTGAATTTTGGAATTTCAATAGGGAATGGATCAAATTTAGAACATTTTATTTTGGGAATTCAAAGGACGAAAGGTAGGAGAAATCACGGATTCGAAGCGAACTTCCGTTATTTCCCGACTATCCTACTGTTTGGCTTGAACTTAGGAAAGTCCTAATATTTATTTAATGTTTTGATCTTGCCAATTTTAATTAATTAGGACTTATATTCGTATGATAAAATCATACGAATAGCCTCGAAGATGTGAGGGTTTATGTCGTATCGGACGACTACCTCGGAGTCCTAAGACCGGTTACAGCTTAATTTACATGATACGATCATGCAAATGCCTAACGAAGAGTTGAGGATTTATGTTGCACTAGGCAAGCTACCTCGAAGTCCTATGGCTTGGTTATTTAATTCTAAGAAAGTTTCTTTGCGAGTAGACTTAGGTTTTGCTTAATGACGATGGTACGTCTTTGCCCACCATGCTCCGAGCTCCTTGTTGTTGCAGAGGTTTAGTTTTAGAAATCATAAATCGGGAGATGAGAGAAGTGTTCGGTTTAGAGAAAGTCTTAATTTCCAAGTGTTTTTTATGTTTTAATTAAAACAAATCTTAAAGTTGATTATAACAACACCGGTCAAGATCCCACGGTTCCATCCTTCCGGCATCGTTATTTTTATCGAATTCACTTAGTCCAGATGAATTTGCTAAACTCAACTGAATGAGTTCCACACTTTCATTTAGACCAAGGGAAATCCCGTTAGCAACACGTAGGTTACATCATCCGAGGTATTCCCGATCATCCAACAATACGTTTTAATTTAGTTGTAGTTGTAGTTTTGTGGTTTTGTTTGTGATTAAATTTTGAGTTGTTTTATATTTTGAAATGTTGTGGCGGTGAATTTTATCTTGTAATGACTTTTAATTTAGTTTTGGTTTCGAGTTTTAGGGACTATCCTAAAGGTGAGGGTTTTCATGCAACGAGTTGTTTATCATGCAAGAAAAACTAAGTGCGATGTGATTAAATAAATTGCGATAAGGTAAATTACGATAAAATAAAAGCGTACACGGAGGGTCTTCCCGTCATCCCAAGTGCACTTAAAACACAATTAGAATATTTAAGCATTTAAAGCGATTCCTAGGTAAAGCTAAGGGAAGGGTTATGGTTTTCTACCAAGTTCCTAATCCTATAGCTAGTCATCTCCTATGACGTACTAGGTTCATGTATTTTGGTTTGATGACGATTTTCTTCATCAAAGAACAATTAAGTTCAATTGTTCTTATAAATATCCTATCATATCGAGAAAGTGCTTAAGACGAGTCTTAAACATCTTTTTAATATTTCTAGGATTATTTTAAGTCCAAGAGAATTTAATTATACAATTGAATTAATCGTCCGGGAGTTCAAGTTTATTATCTTGCTCACTGAACTAGGACATTTGAATATCTTATGAATGAAGTAACACTTCACTTAATACTCCATTTAGGAGTTATGACAACAAGAGCTTTCGAGGGCAAATGGATGTTCAAATGATTTATGATTCAACTTAATTTCAATTAATGGGCTTAAGTTTGGAATAGTGTTCAAGTTGTTTTAAATTTATTTTTGAATTCTTTATGTCTTAGGTGATGTTATATTTAATTTAATTTAATTTGATGTAATTTAATTTAATGTGGTTTAATTTAATTTAATTTAAGTTAATTTAATATAATATGATTTAATTTAATTTAATTTAATTTGATTTAATTTAATTTAATTTAATTTAATTTAATTTAATTTAATTTAATTTAATTCAATTTAATTTAATTTAATTTAATTTAATTTAATTTGATTTAATTTAATTAAATTTAATGTGTTTTAATTTATCTTAATTTAATATGTTTTAATTTAATTTAATTTAATTTAATTTAATTTAAATTTAATTTTGATTTTATTTTTAATTTTAATTTAATATTTTATTTTAAAAGGGTTTGATTTAAATAATTTAACTTTAATTTAATTTAATGATTAAGTCTTTTAGCATTTTAAATCTTAAGTTTGAATTATCATTTTAATTAGGAATTAAATATTATTGAGATGATTAATTTAGGGATCCTTAAATTAAAAAATAAATCTCTTCCCAATAATATCCCTATTTTAATAATTCCAATTTTATTATTCTTCCAAATTTAATTAATTATTTTATTAAGGTTTATTTTAATTATTATTAAATTGTTTAATAGGTTTCTACCCTTTAATTATTTAAATTTCAATCATCCAAATCAGATTAAGATCAAATATTTTACTCTTTCATTTTATTAAGCCTAAAGTTTCAATTAAGGGTTAAAATTATAATTACCATTTTGCCCTTCAAGCTTAATAATTTCATAACTCACTAAATTGAGCTCAAATGAATTTGAAATTTTTATGTGACTTCACTCATATGTCAATAAAGACATTAGAGGAGAAAATGTGATTTTTCTGTATTTAATTTATTTATGTAATTATTTTTGGTGGAAAATAAGGATTTCCAAGGAAAATTTAATAATATGACCAAGGAAAAGTTTCTGTCCTTAAGAAAATTATGGGACATTCCTAATGACCAGGAGGACCACTTGGACCAATTTTGGTGTTTTTTTGAATTATATTATTTTTATTATAATTATTTTGAATTTTGGAGTATTAATTAATTTAAAAAATAAAATAAAGGTTGAAAAATGAATTTTATATTTTTCAAAAGTCTCTCTGGTATCAAGGAAATCAGAGAATTAATTTTTGTAATTTTCTGATTTTTCTTTGATTTATTAGAATTATTTTAATGGAAATGCTAGAAAATACATTTTTTTTTATTTTAAAAATTACCTAGGGCTTTAAAATTTAATAACTCATCATAGATACCTAAGAAAAATATGGGGTTTGTTCCTAAGTGATTAAAATTCAAAATGTGACATTTTGGTGAATCTTATTATTTTTGTGATTTTTATTATTTTTTAATTATTAAAATATTAAAATAATACAAAAAATCAACTTTTTTAGAAAATTGAAATTTTAATTTTCTTAAATTCCCCTGATATCACAGAGAGTCCAAAACCAATTTGGTGAATTTTTGAAAAGTATTTTGAATGTTATGAATTTTTAAAGTTTAAATTGGCTAAATGGCCTAATCCACCCATTTAGTAGGGCTAACCAAGTCCAATTGACTTCAAACTTTTATGGTGGGTTCCTCTGATCCTAAAGGTCAGTGGAAAATTGATTTCAAGTCAATTTGATGTATGAATAGCTCTAATTAATTAAAGAGCTATTTTGGGTGTTTAAGCCAATTAGGGTTATTTCAAGTGGATTAATTCAAAACCTATTTTTCCTAGGGTCCTACGATCATAAGAAACATCACCAAATTTTCCTAGAATTTATTTCACAACATGCTAATTATTGGATTTAAAATACTCAAAACGGTAACTCTGAATTTGAAAAATCAATAACTTCTCATAGGGATGGCCTCTGACTTTCGAAAATTCAGGGAATGTTCCCAAATTCAGAGGCTTCAAAAGCCCTATGGTCTCATGCCATGGTGAATTGTACACATGCATGGAGAATTGAAAATGTGCATATAGTAAATAAATCATTAAAAATAAAATACTTGATGAAATTAAATAATTTCTTTTCCACATTATTCTCCTCTGTTCACTGAGCAAGAGGGTATTTTTATTCTATTTTTCTGATTTTTCTATACAAAGTTATGCATTTTTGAAGTTTAGGGAATTAAATAAATAAGAAAATACCCTAATTTTCTACTTATCCACGCGGCGCTGCGTCAACCTAGGCATCTTCGAAGCTCCACGCGGCGTCTTCTGATTCGGCGCCGCCATCTGACTCAGCGATCCAGGGCCCCGGCGGTCACTTACCAACGCGCTGTCCGACTCAATCCAGACCGTCCACTCGATACACGCTCGATCCAACGGTTCATGGTCATCGTCTACGACTAGTGTGCACCCGTGACCGTCAACCTTCTAACCCTAATTTCTCACTCGATTCTCAACGGATTTTCGTGTTCTTATGCTCTATGGATTCGTCTTGAGAAGACGAACACATCCATATGGTAAACATGTATTTAAATTGACTCAAATTAAATGGAGAATCTCTGTAAGCTCGGGAAGAAGAGTGAGTCCATACCTTTGCTCAGAGAAGTGAAGCTTCGATCTGAGAGTTGTGTCACCTTCGATTGGGTCCAAGCAAGCTCCAGATGAAGTCCCTTGGCACAGTGAATTGTCTAGCTATGAAAGTGACCACGGCCGATCACAAAGCTTGGAGGCTGGGACAAGCTGGGTGGCACTGGAGATGGGGCTTTCGAGTGGGAAACTTCTCCTCTTGGTCCGGTGAAGGTGTAGGACCGGTCAATTTTGGGATTGATCCACTGTGGAGAAGTGTCCTGGTTTTTGTCTTGAAGTTTGAGCTCGAAATTGAGCTCGAGCTGGAGGAATTGGAGGCTGGAATCCGGTGGGGATCAAGTGCTCTATGTGTGGAGAGTGATGCGGAATGATTTTGGCGAGTTTCCTTAAGGTTTGGTTCGGCACCTCTCATGGTCGAGAGGAGGTGAGGTTTAAATAGGAGAGGGTGGAGGGCCTCCCGGGGGAGTTAGGGCTTGGGATCGGCTTCTTAGGTCGAGGGCGAACGGCCATGGTGGCCATTGGGCATGGGGCAACTCGGCAAGGTGGAATTCCAAAGTTTGGCTCCTCCCGAGGTCTCGGCCATGGTGTTTTCCGGCGACCGGTGGCTGGCCGGCCGAGCACTAGTCACCATCTTGTTCGAGTGGGTCGGTGGGGTTTAGTGTAGGCAATTGTCAAATGCCATGTGTAAAAGGCTTGGATTAGAATGGTATGAGAGAAGGCTCATTTTGGCTCAAATTGGTCAACCCATCCCTTTGGGCTAGGTGCACCCCCAAGGCTTGGTTTAGGTTGAAGAAAGTGATTTGGCTCGGCATAATCGGTAGGGTCAAGTCACCATCCAAGCACGATTAGGCATAAGCATGGTTAAGGGGAATCATGGGAGTGGTTAATCACCTTTAGGAATTAAGGAAAGAGTCTCCTCCTTTTGCCCAAAATGGCATGGTGACATGTAAAGAGGCTCTCATGGCTTCCATGTGGCTCATGCATAGCTTCATGGCTCATCTTTGGCTTGGGAAAAGTCAAGTCAATTTCATGGAAATGGGTTTAAGAAAATTTTGGCATTTTGATGGGAATTTGTATGGGGCTAAACTTGGAATGGCTTCGTGATGAGTTTTTGAAACTTAGGGATTGATTTAATTGAAAATATGGTGTAGAGCAATTGTCATATGGGTTTTGGATTGATTTTGGCCCTTTGGATTTTGGTGGAGATGGGCTTTAGGAGGTTTCATGTAAGTGGGCTTTTAAGTTTCAAAATGGGCTTTTGGGTGGAGATTTTTGCAAAGGGCCATGCCAAATAAATGTTGGGTTTGATTTATGGATGTGTCATGAGTGATTTGAAGCAAGTTGGGAGTGATATGGGTTTGAATTGGGTTGAATTTGGGCTTCCTTGGTGAATGGGTCAATATAGGTCAAATTGGGCTAACTTGGGCCAATGTTGGGCTAGGGTTGAAATTGATGTAAAATAAATGTTGGGAAATGTTTGTGGGAGTGTTTCAAAGAGGTTTTGGCTTTGGTTGGGTTTTGACTTTGGGGTTTGGGCCTATTTGGGCTAGGTTTAGGTTTAGGTCAAAATTGGGCCTTTTAGCTTTGGGTTGAATTTGAGTGGGGTTTGGGTCTAAATTTTGGGCAAAGCATGTTAGTATTTTGTTTGTGGGGATGTTAGGGAAGGTTTAGAAAAGATTTGGAGTTAATTGGAGTTGAATTGGGTTAGTTTGGGTTAGGTTTGGGTCATGGGTCCAAATTGGGCTTTAAGGCCAAAAGTGAAATTGGATCCCAATGCCAATCAAATTGGGCTTGGATTTGGTCTAGATTGGTGTTGGGGATGTTGAATTGAAGTCTAGAATTGAATTGGACCAGAATTTGGGTCAATTGGGTAGGTTTGCTTTGACATTGGGTTCACTTTGGGTTAAAAATGAGTCAAATTGGGGGTTTTGACAAACGTGGGGTAAATTGATAAAATTGGCCCATGGTGTAGTTGAACAAAATGAAATTGGGAATATTTGGGATTTTTTGGAATTTTTTGGGAATTTTCTGAATTTTTTGATTTTTTGGCTAAGAGGGGCATTTTGGGTATTTGGAGGGTATTGGGAGGTATTTTTGGAATTTTTGGTATTTTTGGCTATGAATGATCAATTTGAGTGATGTGGGAATGTTTGGGATTGGTTTTGAGGAATTTGGGTGATTTTGGAGAATTTTGAAAATTTTGGGTAATTTCAAGGGTTTTGGATAGGCTAAGCGGGTGTAGGGTCCCGGGGGTCAAAAATTGAAAATTTGGAAAATTGAAGCTTGGGTGAATGTAAGTGGAATGAAATCATTTCGGTTGAGCCATGAAGCCATATCAAGCCCACATGAGTCATGAAGGGACTCATTTGAGGCACCCACTATGTTGTTCCTAACCCTCTTAGCTAAGGGCTTTAGGGGTTAAGGACCATCCCTGTGAATTACCTTTATGAGTCAGGAGGTCAAGTTGGGTATGGGTATGGTTTTAGGAGGTGTGTGTGAAAATGTAGTGTATAGGTGTAGTGTGTGTAAGTCAGCCCTTCACCAGACCAGGCCACCCAGGCGATCCTAAGGCCAAAGAGTCCTATAGGAACTCATCCTTTAAACTTCCACATTTGATTCCAACCCTCTAGGTGATTAGGGGTCTACAATCAAGTTTGTGGAGTTTGCAGGGAGTTAAGAAATGGTTTGAATTTCTAAGTGGTGGATCCCAATTCTAATCCTCTAGGATAGTCAAAGGAAAAGCCTAAGGCTAGATCCTAAGTACTAAAGAGAAGAAGAGAAGACCTCATCAAAAATGAGGTCAAAACTCATTTTTTTCAGATTGATTCATAGTATTATTCCTCATATTTCTTTTCTAGATGCAATATTTTTCTACTAATTTTCTGAATTTGGGTATTAATATTATCCTTGAAATTTAAAAGAAATTGATCTTTGTAAGATAATTCATCATCTCCCAAATTTTGAATCGAAGTCTCTCTAAATAATTCAGATTTTCAATCAAAATCTTCTATGTTACTCTTCTGTTTCAATTTATCTTCCAATTCTTCCCCTTTGTACTGAGTAAATGATGGAGGTGGCTTTTCTATATCTATCTTAGTTGAGGAAATAGGTTTTTTTAATTCCTTAGGAATTTCTTCCATTGGTCTTTCAATATCCTTATTCTCTTTTTTCAACTCAAAGTTCTTTTGAAATATATCCTCAAATTATCTTCCAAGTCCTAGTTCAATAACTTTATCTATTTCATCCTTCAATTCAGGATTTTCTTGTGTTTGAGTCAAATATGAAGATATAAAGACTTATGGTGTAGATGAATTCCTTAAATAAGTAGGCTTTAAAATTGTATGGGGTACATCCATCTTATGTTAGTGAGGTTTTTCAACAGATGGAACTAAAAGTTTACTATTTTTTGTAACATCAATCATTTCACTCCTCTCCTGAACATACATACAATCTTCTTTAGACAACGTTTTCAACTCATCATGAAAGTTCATTTCGATTTCATTTGTTAACCTAATTTTAAAAATTTTTTGGAAATTTTCTTTACTTTGGTAATTAATTTCATCCATCCAAAAATAATCATCATTTTTATCTCAGCTGAATATTTAGTCTTTAACACATCAAAAGTGACTTCGTGGTCATTAATATTCGTAATCAACTCTCCTTTTTACACAACTACCAAAGCTTGTCCAGTAACAAGGAAAGGTCTCCCCAAAATAATTGGAATTTCTTTATCTTCCTCCATATGTAATACAATAAAGTCCATAGGAAAGACAAATTTATCCAATTTAATAAGCACTTCTTCTATAAACCCTTTCAGATAAATGATAGATCGATCAACTAACCGAAGGGTTACAGTAGTGGGAGAAATATCGGCTAAACCTAAAATTCTAAAAATAGATAGAAGCATCACATTAATGCTCTCTTATAAATCACATAAATCTTTTCCACATAATCCTTTTCCATTTGCACAAGGAATTGTAAAGCTATAAGGATTTTTAAGTTTCTGAGGAAACTTTTTCTAAAATATGGCGCTGCACTCCTCACTGAGTGAAACTATCTCATAATCCCCAAATTTCCTTTTCTTGTTTAATATCTCCTTCATAAACATTGCATAACTTGGCATCTGTTCTAAAGCTTCTGTGAAAGTAATATTTATCATTAATTTCTTAAGTACTTCCAGGAACTTTGAAACTTGTTTATCCAGCTTATGATGTCTAAGTCTTTGAGGAAATGGAGGTGTTGGCCTTTCTAAATTGATTTTAGTTGGAGATATTAGTTTTTCTAGATCCTTAGAAACATTTTTTTCAGGTCTTTTTCTTTCCTTTGTTTCTCTCATAACTTCTTTTACTTTTCTAACCACATCCTCTATCTCTCTTCCACTTCTTAATTGGACAACTTCTACTTGTTCATTATTATCCTCGTTAGGTTTGATCTCAGTGTTTCTAGGAATTGCTCCTTGGGGTCTATTGCTAAGTGATTTAGTAATTTGTCCCAGATGATTCTCTAAGTTTCTAATCGCCAATTTTGTCTTTGCAACTGGTTTCCCATTTGCAATACTACTGCTTCCATAAGCATCTTCTTATCCTCAAATTGTTGATCATTGCTAGGGTCCAGTGGATATGAAGGTTTATAGCTTTTGTTCCCCTGATTATTCCAACTTTCATTAGGATTTGCATGATTATTTTCCCATTGTTGGTTTCCACCCACAGTAGTATGATTCCATTTAAAATTCGGATGGTTCTTCCAACTTAGGTTGTAAAAGTTAGAATACGAGTTGTTTATGGTATTTAAAGTCTCATATAATATGTTAGAATCAATCATATGCCCTAATAAACTTTCCTCACTAACACAAGTAAATTGAGGCTGATTCATTCCAAATTAGTCCAACTTCCTTGATATGGCAACAACCTGAGATGCAAGAATTGCAATCACATATGTATCATGACACTAGCTACACATTTAGAATTAACCCTTATAGAGGGCCACTGAAATTCATTTGTAGCTATTTCTGCAATTAATGCATACGCTTCATTAAATTATTTTGACATTAATAAACCACTAGCAGCAGCATTAATAATGGATCTAAGGGATCCTACTAATCCATAATAAAAATTTTGAATGATTAACCAATCTGGCAGAGAAAGATGTGGACACTTTCTTAGGAGTTCCTTAAATCTTTCCCAGGCTTTGTATATTGATTCCCATTCATACTGACAAAATAAGATAATATCATTTCTAAGTTAGTAGTCCTTAAAGGTGGAAAATACTTAGCTTAGAATTTCTGAGATAACTCCTCACAACTTTTAATAAAGCCATGTGCTAATGAGTTTAACAACATTTTAGCTTTATCCCTTGGCTAGAAAGGAAAAAGCCTTAGCCTAATAGCATCGTCTAACATGCTGTTATAACTAAATGTAGCACAAAGTTCTAGAAAAATAGATAAGTGTAAATAGAGATCCTCTAGTTCCCCTAAACTGGCTATTCTGCACAAGTTTGATAATCGCTGGATTTAGTTCAAATGAGTGTTAAGTGAATTTCATCTGTTGTAGGATTCACATAATCCCTCAAGGATTTGTGATGATTTTCTAAGTTATGATTTTGAATGTTTACCATTTCCTTTCAAGTCCTTTCTATTTTTTAATTTTCTTCCGTAGTTTTAACTCGGGACCATAAGACATATGTCCTATAAATCCTTTATTTTCCATAAGTAACACAATAAAAAATACAATAACAATAAAACAAATAAAACAAAAAAAATATTCAACACAACAAAACATTTTTACAAACACCTTATTTTTCACACAAATAATTATGTTCCACAACAATTTTTCATACAAAAAATACTTTTCACACAAAAAATAATTTTACGACACTAAAGTTTTTTCAATTCTTAGCCAAATTACTTCAGCTAAAATTCTCCTTAAATTCTTACCGAAGCCTCCCCGACAATGGTGCCAAAAACTTAATCCGCCTCTGGCGTGTGCTATTTTTCTGCTTGTTTTATGTATGTATGTATGTTCACACACTAGAACTTCTACGCAAGTATACATATCATATCAAGTAATACGTGGCTCTAGTAGAGTCTCGTTTATCAATCCCACAAGGAGCATGGTAAGAGGTCCTCAGTCAAATTCTAGTCTACTATTATCAGAACATAGATTGGAATGTTGATTAAGTTGGTGTTTTATCTAACAACTACTCCTACAGGTAAGTCTTATGTTTAAAAAAACTAATAACTACTCCTAAAGGAATTTCTAAAGGTAAACCTTTCTGGATAAATCTTTTTGGTGAATTTTGAGATAATAAAATCTACTATTCTTATGTAGTGAATTAGATAATGTAAAGCAATGAGATGCATTAAAATATTGTATGTGCCGAATAGGAGCAATCCTATTTTTTACCCTCTTCTGAGTGCGTAAAGAACATTGGATAATTCAAGGTTTAGTCCCTAAATCAATGGTTAGGCTGGGATGATGCTTGCTCTTACTACAAAGCTCCCATTTCCCTTCGCCTGAAGGCTAACTCTCACTTTAGTTTCAAAACACTAAGACAAAATTTGGGGACTTTAGTTTGTCACCCTAAAATCTCCAATTCTACGACCATCAAAGTATAATTCCTTTTTTATTTTCACTCAACTCACATGAGCTTCACCATCCATTAAATTTGAATGTGGTTCCACTTTGTTGAGATATACACCGCCCTCTTAAATCTTAATGTAATTACAACGAATTTTAACACTACATGTGCTCTTTTTGTAATGTAAATGAAGTGCAAGTAAAAACCATCATATTCATAATTAGAATGCATCCCAATATCCTAAACATGAATTCTACTCATTGCAAAAGAAAAGTAGAATGAAAATAGTGGAATAATCTTTTTTGCCACTATTTCTAAATAAGAAGAAAGAGTAAGATAAAGCCATCACAAAGCATGAAGAAAACACAACGGAACACTTCATTACATAAAATAAAATCCATAAAATAAATCTTTACAAAATCATTAAGATAACAAAAAACACAATACATAGCTTTTTCCTCTTGAAAGAAATATGAAAATCTCTCCCATAAAGTCTCTCGCTGATCCATGCAATGCTAGTACAACACTTATAGATTCTCTCAATATCTCCTCTCCAATCTCTCTAAAAAGGTATAAATCTACATTTCTACTCATATTCTAAGATCTCTAAAAGTTCTCCACATTTTTCCTAAAATTCCTCTCACCTTTTTGAAATAAAAATCAATCTAATATAGTGTAGGGATGAATTTCCCAAAAGGTGCCACAAGAAACCTTTCGAAAAGCGTCCAGATTCAATGTATATGGCCAATAACCGCCCAAAATAAAGTCCAAACTGTCTTTAGCACTGTCGACACTGGATAGGGCACTGGCAGCACCATACTCAAATTCTTCTCTGGATTCCGGTGCCGGCGGCATTGGTTCGGGCGCCCCTAGTGCCGGTTCTGCGCAGCTCCACCATTTTGCTCCGTTTGGCCTCGTTTTAACTCTGTTTTGCTCTATTTCAACTGTGTTACGTTTCTAACATCTTCACCTATAAGATAAGCATAAAAAAATCTTTCTTTCAATTATAATATCATTCAAAAATATCTAAGAAATGTAAAAGAGATTAAGCATAAACAGACTTATCGAATTGTGTCAGGCCAGAACTTGCTTTCTTGCTCATTTTTGCTACAAATTACATCATTTTTGCTTCTTTTTCTCCAAATGTATATTTCTTGTACGTAACACCAAAATCATGAAAAATACCTTCCTTTAAAGTGCAATATCATTAAAAGTAAGCATAAAATGTATATATAAAATCAAGCATTTTTTAAGTGTGTCATAAATATGTTAGGAAGAGTTTAAAATTCAATTTTAAGGAAATCAACTTAGCTAAGAGGTTCAATTTGGGGAATTTGGTTCATGGTCAAAATTGGGCCTTTTGGTTTGGGCTAAAATTGAGTTTGAAATTAGATCTAATTGGATCTTGGTTTGGTTTAAAATGATATTAAGGATGATGAATTTGAGTTTAGGATTGATATTGGGGAGGATTGGGGTCAATTGGGTGGACATTGGAGGTAATTTGGGTACTTTGGGCCTAAAAGGTTATTTGGGGCTTTTGGTCAAAGTCGGTCCAATGAAGTGGTTCAAATTGATTTTGGGGACATTTGGGGTGATTTTGGAATTTTATGAATTTTTAAAATTTTTGGAATTTGAGGGGAATTTTAGTAATTTTGGCTAATTTGGGGGTATTTTAAGAATTTTAGGTATTTTGGATAATTCTGATGGTGGAGAACATTTTGGAATGATTTTTGGGAAAGTTTGGGTAATTTGAACAACGTTGGTTTTTTGGTAAAAAAAATAGAATTTATGGGTAATTTGGTAGTTTGGTGGAGTTTATAGGGGTCAAAAGTTAGAATTTTGGTAAGATTGAGTGTCATAGAATTTCAACCCGTTTAAGCCATGGACCAAAAGAAATCTCATTTTGGATCCTCCATGTGTTGGTTCTAGCCAAACCTTAGCTAAGGGCCAAGAGCTTGGAGAACCACCCACATGAGGTTCCAAAAGAGTAGGGGGGTTAAGTATAGGCATGTTTGGTTTAGGGTTGTGAGGTAGTTAGTGTAAGTGTAGAGTTTAGGTGTGTGTGTGTGTGTGAGTCTAACCCAATATTAGTAGGGTTAGTCCTAAGGCTTAACCTTCCTATAGGGAACTCCTCTTGAGCTTCATGATGCTTGGTCTCATCCTCCTAAGTACTTACAAGTTTGACTTTAAACATTTGAAACTCTAAGTGGAACAGAGAAGTGTTTTAAATTTCTAAGGGGAAAGGGTCCCATCACTAGTCTTCTAAGATAGTCATCAGAAAATTCCTATGGCTAGACCCTAGGCTTTTAAAGAAAGACTAGACCTCAACAAAAGTGAGGCCACTGAGTGTTGATAATCAAATTGTTGATAATCTATCAAGGCTTGAATCTGAAAAGTCTCTCTATTTTAAGAAGAAATTGATGAACATTTTCCAGATGAAAAATTGTCACCATTAATGAGTGGTGTGTTCTATGGTATGCTGATATTGTAAAATTTATTGTTAGTGATATTATACCTTATGGTTGGACATATCAACAGAGGAGAAAATTTTTTTCTAAAGCAAAAACTTATTTTTGGGATGACCCATTTTTATATAAAAAAGAAAAGGATCTAATTATTCGAAGATGTGTTCCTTTAGAAGAAATTTATGAAAGTATCTAAAAAATTCATGATTCTTATTCTGAGGGACATTTTGGTGTTGATAAGACTGCATATAAAATTCTACAATCAAGATTTTATTGCCCTATAATTTTTAGAGATGTTAATGCTTATATTAAAAATTGTGATTGATATCAATGTGTAGGTAATATTTCTAGAAGAAATGAGATGCCCCTCAATTCTTTGTTGGAAGTTGAAATATTAGATGTTTGGGGACTAGATTTCATGGGACCATTTATACCATCTTTCAGAAATTTATATATATATTATTAGCAGTATATTATGTATCCAAATGGATAGAAGCTGTTGATTTACCTCGATTTGATGCTTGAAGTGTTACAAATTTTTAAAAAAGAATATATTTTGAGATTTGGAATGCCAAGAGTGATCATAACTGACGGGGGAAATCATTTTAGAAATGCAATTATGGAGAAGTTAGTAAAAAATATCAAATAAACAATAGAATTACTACTTCTTATCATCCTATATAAAGTGGTTTGGTTGAATTATTCAGTCGTGAAATTAAAAGAATTTTGGAAAATCTGTGAATCCAAATGAAATGGAATGGTCAATCAAACTCGATTTTGCTTTGTGAGCTTATAGGAATACATATAGAACTCCTATAGTGATGTGCACATATAGGCTAATTTTTGGAAAATATTGTCATTTAATAGTTGAACTTGAGCATAAAGCATATTGAGCTTTTAAAGATTTCAATTATAATTTAAAAGATGCTGGTGAGAAAAGACTATTGCAGTTAAATGAGATGGAAGAAATAAGAAATGATTTTATGAAAGTGCTAAGATTTACAAAGAAAAGATGAAATTGTGGAATGATCGTAAGATTCTTACTAAAAATTTTGAGCCAGGACAGTAAGTTTTACTATATAATGCAGGATTAAGATTATTTGCTAGAAAAATGAAGTCCAGGTGGATGGGCCCATTTATTGTAATAAAAGTTTATACCTATGGAGCTGTGGATATTAAATATCCTAAAACTGAAAAAATATTCAAAGTGAATGGTGAAAGACTAAAACCTTATTTTTCAGTGGATCAAGTTAAAATTGATAATCTTATGATGTTGGGTCACCCTAAATAAGGCTAACAACGTAAAGCCAAGCACTTTGTGGGAGGTAACCCATAGTCATCGGGGTGATTTGCTTTGAATTTGCTTTGAATTTGTGTTATTTGGTTTAAGTAAGAAAATTGTGGTAGTATTTTGAATATATTATGCTATAGTGAAGATTATGAGACCTTAATTAATAATTCAAATGAGTTAAATTGAATGTTTGGACAATTAGCGGACCTGTTCTTAAATGAGCATTGGTGCCTAAGCGCCAGAAGTTGGTGCTTAAGTGCAACAGTAAGAAAACCGTGAAAAATTATGTTCTAGAAAACGTAAAAATGGGAAAGTTAATTAGAACGTCATTTAGTGGTTTGTGAATGTGGGATGATGATTTTAGTGCTTCTTTAATCTATAAATAGAAGGATAAAGAAGATATTTTTATCCCTTTCCAAGTTTTCACCCTAAAAATATTAAATGAAAGAGTTTTAAGTTGTAAAAATGTCTTCTTGGGAGAGGGAAATTAAGAAGAAAGAGGAAGCCAACAAAAAGAAGTTTATAAGTCAGAATGCACAAGAGTTATACAACGAATTCCTAGCTGTTAGTGTCGAAGGAATATCAGAGAAACATGCAAAGATTGAGGCTGACGTGGCTTCAATTGAAACAAAGGCAAATGAGACTAACACACATTTGGCGCATATTGGATGGCAACTGTAGATGCAGTATAGTCATACCAGTCATGTAGAGGAAGCAAACAAAGTGATGTATTTGAAGAACAAGTGGATTGAAGAGGATTCTGTTATAAATTTTATTCATCGTCTGCTTTATCAAATTTAAATATCGAATGCCTCAGAAGGGACAAATGGAGGTTCATGATATGTTTCACCTAATGGAGAATGGAATTAAGTTCGAGAGGGTTGTTTCGTTATTAGAATTAGTATGTTGTATGTTGTATATGTTTAATTTATGTGTGTTTAGTGTTTATGTATTTGTTATGAAGATATCTCATCCAAGGATCTTGAATTGAAGATTTGTATGTGTATGTGTTTGTTTCTTTTTAGTGAAAGTGTTTATTTGTGTGAAATTTTTATGTGAATCAATTTAGTTTTAATGTGATATTAAGGAGTAAAAGAAGAATAGATGGGAATAAAATAGTACTAAAAATAATTAAGAGCATCTAGTGTTGATTACCTGAGCGTAAAAGTGCATTTAGCGAAAACATCAACAAATTGTGCAATGGCACCTAAGCGCCGAACCGCCGCGCTTTAGCACCGGTTCATGAAAACTGGTTCATAGATTTATTAAAACCAAAAATTCACTATTTTTATTCACCTGTCATCTTCTTCTAACAAAGTCACAACTAAGAGAGTTAGTGCATCCTCTAACTTGAGGTTTTCTGAGCAACTTCAAGAGAAATTTGTTAGATATCATCTTCTTAAAGTAAGAGCACTACTTCTAAGTAAAAGTTTATGATTTTCATCATGTATTTGAGGAGCATTATGGAGAAAACTGAAAATCACTAACATGGTGAAAATTTGAGAAAAAATTTGGAAATTACTTAGATTTAGTGGTTTATGCTTTAAGAAGTTAAATTTAGTGAGTTTAACTTGATTTTAGGATTTATTGTGATTTTTATAGATATTTAGATTATGGCACCAAACTAAAAAGGAACGAGGGGAAAGCTAGTTATGATTCTGACAAGTTCGTCAGTTCTCGGGCATAAGAATGATATGTGCAAGTTTTAGTCAAGGAAGTTGATTTCCGAGTGCTGCTTCAAAAATCTAGGATTTGAAATCGAAGATATAATTATTAGGAGGCATTGGGACACAATCTACTATTTTTTTGCCTTAGCATTGATATATGTTGTGCAAGAATTTTATGCTAATCTTACCGAGGCAGAGGAAGATATTGTTTTGGTGCGAGGGCAGCTAGTTCATTTTACTCTTGAGGTAATAAACTCATTTTACCTACTACCAACGAATGTCATGTGTTTTTATTCAAATTATAATCCTATGGAGGGAAAATTGGATGAAATTATTTCTGTTTTTATAGTTGGGAGAGGGTTATGGAAGATGACAAATGAAAGAAGAGTCAGTTTTCCTACTTCAAAGTTGAATGCCATCGCGAAAGCGTGGCATTTTTTTATATCATCCCGATTACTCCCTAAAAATCATCTGAGCGAAGTAACGAGAGAAAGGGCCATGTTGAATTGTTGTATTCAGTAGGGAAAGCTGATAGACATAGGAGCTTTTTTCTACCAGGCTATTATATGTTTTGTCAGAGCTGCTGCTACTGCAGGTATGTGATTTGCTTCCCTGATTTTTCTATTATGTGAGCAAGCTGGAGTAAAGTCAGATACTTGGGAGGAAATCCTTTATCCTTTAAAGACTATTAACAATGTGAATGTGAAGTCTTATATTGATCATTCTATGTTTGGCTGGAGAGGAGGATTCTCAGGAGCTTCTGGTGCTTCTACTTCCGGTGCTTCCACATCTTGTGATTCTACTTCACATGCATCATCTCAAGGTCAGTATTCTGATTTGCAGGTACAACTGTTACTTAGAATGATGGATAATATCAATTATATTACAGATATGGTTTTAAATTTAGAGAGCCATATAGATCATATTGGAACTTATCTTAAAAGACATAATGATTTTGAGGAAAAGTATCATACATCTTTGGAAAGGCTCATTAGAGTAGAACAAAGTGTAGTATTTCCTTCACATCTACCATATATCCAATATGAACCTACAAATGTTTGGGATGAGGATGATGATCATGGTGATGAGGAGGAGTAATTAGTGTTATGTGAGCTTTTATTTTTGTTTGTGTTTGTTTGGTGAACTTTATTGGTATGTTGTGTGAACTTTTAAGATGTAGTCTTTAACTACATTGGTCTTTATTATGTGTAATGTATTGTTTGTTGTGAAATGTTATGAATAGTTATGTTTGATGATTTTGTGGTGGTATTAATGGTTATATATTTTTTAGTGTATTTTTTTTAGTTGTGTAGAACTTATTCCAGTACTTTTCTAGGAAAGTTTAGGACACTGCTAAATCCCACTATTAAGCTTCAATGTTTAACTTTTAAGTTTACTACCATATATTTTCTTTATGTAGTTGTAGATTTCCACTAAGTTTGTGTGTATTTGCTTTTGTAGTCTCCACTGCTTTAGAAATCTTTTGAATTTCTTTTATATTGAACTTAAGATAGACTTTGATCAATTTATTCTTACTCCTTTTTTTAAATTTTTGTACTTGCATATTTAGGATATGAAAATTTTTGTATAGTAGATTTTAATTCATACCCATGTATCTTTTATTATGCTAAAAAATTTTAACATAACAAAAATTTCAAAGCTTGGGAGGGAATGAAAAGACAATTTCAAAATTTACAATTTATTTGTTCTCAAATTGTGCTTCAAATAAATTTGATTTTAATTGAAAAATGATTATGTGTATAAAGTTATATTAGGGAGGTAAAATTTTGAATATAGAAATTAGTAAGAAAATTTAGTAAAACCTATAGTAATGATGAAAATTTTAAATTTCAAATTTTCTTAACAAATAAATGATAAATATTATATAACTATATCTAAAAGGAGATGTTGTATTTTTAAAAAAATATAGAATTGGACTTTTATTTTCAATACTTAAATTTTTTTTATTAAAATTAGTTTTCAAAACTATTATTTTATTTTAAGTAAAAGATATATATCAAACCTTTGCTTTAGGAAAGGAAGAGTGAATTTCAAAATTATTAAAGGTCTATCTAGATATAGTAATCCTTACTACTAAAAAAAATAAAAAAAAAGTGGAAGAAGAAAAAGAAAAATAAAGTATAGTATGTGAAAAAGGGAGGAGAAGCTTGAGGATTAGTATTTAATCAAAATTTGGTTCCACACCTGAACTTTTAAAAGTATAAGACTTGAGAAAATATTAAGCTTAAGGATATAATGTAGTAAGAAGTACTATTTTTAATATAAAATTTTTAAGTAGAGAAGATAAAATACGTAAGCCCTATATTTTGAAAAATCTTCAAGTATTTCTGAATTAGATAGGAAATCATATTTTTCATACTCCTTCACTTATGAGATTTCTAAAATTTAAATGAATCTCATTTACTAAAGTTTTTTTTAATTTAGACTACTATATTTCTAGAACAAAATTTTAAAAACTTCTAAAGAAACTCATTCACATAATTTGTATACTTTATGTTTTAAGAGATTGGAGTGTCACTTAAGGACAAATAATATTTAAGTTTGTGGGATTTTGATACCCCTAAAATATATAGTATTTTTATAAACATTTGTATACCTATTCTTCATGATGTTGCACTTTAATGGAAGGTATTTGTGTGTTTTCCTTGCAAAAATGTTAAAATAGATGAATGTAAAGAAATGCGTGAAAAAGTGTCAAATTTGCAGCAATAATGAAGAATGGTATGAAATTGAACGCTAACGCCTAAGCGCTGTATCTGGCACTTAAGCGCTAAGGTCTCGCGACTAAGTGCCTGCCCCACGCTTATGCGCCGGCAGTTATTGAAAATTAAATATGGAAACCTTTTGTACAAATGTAGATAACTTCTTATTGGGGCAAATTCTCGTTCAAATGGCTCTTGAAAGGAGGAAACTTCTAGAATATTCATTGAATGAAGACATATATTGAAGGGACACCAAACCACCAGTTGGAAAAATTATATCAAGAATGGAGTTATAGAGTTTTAGTGGTGGCGTCAGGTGGAGTTTTGAGGAGTCTAGTGAGTCTTGTATAAGTGAGGAACGCCACTCTAAATTCACCATTTATTTAGTCACTTTAGTATAGATTTTATTAGGATTAGAAGTGAGATTTGGAGTCTTTAGGCTTGGGCGTCCAACTCTAAGGAAGATTTTAAGGGAAAGGAAAGGATTCAAAGGACTTTCAGATTTTGGTGGAGAGGAAATTCAGATAAGTCTTTATTTTTGTATCTACATTTGATTTTAATTGAGAATTCTTGTGCTTTTACTATGATTTCTACTTTTAATTCCAATTTTTTTTGTGTTTTCTCCATGAATTCTCAGTAGTTTTCTTTGTCTTTCTCCTTAAAATGATGAAATAATTAAGTTTTGGATGAATGTTGCACGAAATATAGATTGTAAATGTTAGAAGAAGTTGTGATGATTCAAACCTTGCACTTAATTTACTTCTTAATTTGACCAATTAACTTGTTAATATTTGTTGTGAGAACATGTAAGAACCAATTTGGTATTGTCTCGATCAACTAATGATAAGAATAACATGAGATTATATGGGTGAGAATATATTACATATGGTTGAGTGCAAATAAATAAGGAGATAATCTTTGATGGGTGTAGAATTATAGAACTTTAGAGTGACAAGTTAAAGCCCTCAATTCAATTTATGTTTTATATTTTGATACGTGATGTTAGCCCCCAGGTGGAGGGGAAAGAGAGAACTCGAGAGTGAAAGCTAGTATCTTTCTCACCTTACCCGTCTTCAAGATATCTAAAGCATTAGATGAACTTATGTTCTTTATAGCGTCTCCGGTAAGGTAAAGAATATTATTGCTCTTATTTGGCACAACACATCTTAGATATTTACGCAACAGAATTCCAAAACTTACAGATGATTCATAATAAGGAAAAAGATATTTTTATTTGCATTTTCTTTCATCTTAAAAAGATCTTATTAAATTTCGTTAGTTATTTACTTCATTTTCTAATTTAAAAAATTGCCAAAAAGAATTAAAATTTATTTCCTGTAATTTTATCTATAGTTTGTGTAAGATTATTTTTAAAAAGTAAAGTTTGTTTTCTGTTCTCTTTTAGAAAGGTTCTCTGTGGGTTTGATTTTCGAGGCTTAATCAGAATGTCTTGTATTACTTAATAACGATGTGTATACTTGCGTAGAATCCCAATTTAAGATATAATCAGTGCACTCTTATTTGCATTAGAGTCAAGTATTTGGCACTGGAATAAAGAAAGAGATATAGTTAAAGCCATATATAGAGTCGGCATAAATATGATATGGGATCAGTGTCATTTTTAAAAACTACAAAAAATTCACTATAAATTATAAAATCAACCCTAACTCACTAGATCTAACTTCTAAAAGCTTAAACTCACTCTTCCAAGTAAAATCCATCAATTTTCATCAAAACTTTTACCATGAATAATAAATTTTAGATTATCCATAATGCACTCCAAATTCATGGCAAAATAAAAAATTACAAATATGAGAAGCTCTAATCTTCAAAAGAAGAAATCTAATAAATTTAGCTTTAATCCACTAAGTATTTCTCACTTATGGGGATGCCCTAAGTTCAAATGTGAGCTCTTCAGGAAGAAGGACATGAAATGGAGAAAAAATGGTGGTTTTCGACACTTAAAACCATCATGAACCGGTTTTCGTGAACCAGCGCTTAATCACGACTGGTTTGGCGCTTAGGCACCTAGCTCTCAAGTTTGCCTGCGCTTAAGTGCGGGAATTGGCTCTTAGGCACCATTGCAAAATCTTTGATATTTCCAAATTTTAATTCCAATTCACATCTTCCTAAGTCAAGCACCCTCACATGGTCTTAATAAATCTTAATAACAATTTTCCTCCCCCTTTACTCTTTTCTTTCTAAAAAATTCTCAACTTTTCATAATTTAGATTCGATCAAAATAACATGAAATTTTCACACAAACAAAACAAATTTATTTGAATATTTAACAAATACAAACACACATCACATATCTAATCTCCACTCAAAAAACTTTTGGATGAGACAACATCTAAATTCATCACAATATAAGACAAACTTACATTAAAAACATAAAACAAACAAACACAAACAAACAAATTAACTAACTAAACATAGAACTTAATTCCATTTTCCATTAAGTGGAATATATCTCTAGCCTTCATTTATTCTTTCTGAACCATTAGGCACATAGATTTGATAAAATAAATGATGATGAAGAACTTTGACAGAATCATCTTCAATCCACTTGTTTTTCAGATACATCGGCTTGTCCGCTTCTTCAATATAACTTGAATGACTGAATTTTATTTTGAGCTGCCAACCAATATACACTAAATTTGCATTTGTTTCATTTACCTTTGCTTAATTGAAGCCACATTAGCTTCAAATTTTGCAATCTTCTCCGCTATTCCTTCAATTCTAACGGCCGTGAATCTATTATATAACTCTTGCGCACTTTAACCTACAAACGTCTTCTTAACGGTAACATCCTTCATCTTCAAATAATTCTCCTAAGAAGACATTTTTTCTAAATTAACACCTTTTACAACTCAAATCACTCTTCACTTAGACTTTTGAATGAAAATTTTGAAAGGGGCAAATATTCTCATCATTTCCATGCTATCTATAGAATTTAGTAGAGCCTATACCCACTTACCACATTTAAAAACCACCAAATAACATTCAAGGACACTTTTGCACGTTTAATTCTTCTAGAAAATCATTTAAGCATGCTTTTATAACTCTGACACTTAAGCGTTAAATTTGGGCGCTTAGGCACCAGTACTCATTTTAGCACATGTTAGTTTAATGCCCAAATACTCATTCTAACACGTCTAAGACCTCATATAAAGTCTTAAAATTATCAAAACAAGTTCAAAATACTACCACGATTCTTTAAAACAAACACAACAACATAACATTCAAAACAAAATCACACTGATAACTATGGGTTGCCTCCCACAGAGCGTTCGGTTTTACGTCGTCAGCCTGACATACCCTATGCTTATTCTGGGTGACCGAACATTAAAACATCAGTCAAATTATTCTGATTCCCTAATAAATATGGTTTCAGTCTATGACCATTCACTTTGAAAATTTTCGGGGTATTAGGATCTTTTATGTCCACAACTCTATATGATAAATTTATATCACAATAAATGGTCCCATCCGCCTGGACTTAAGTATGCTTGAGAATAACCTCAATCTTGCATTATAAAGAAAAACATATTGCCCTGGCTCAAAATTTTTATTAAGAATCTTCTGATCATTCCACATTTTTATCTTATCCTTATAAACCTTAGCATTCTCATAAGACTCATTCATTATCACTTCCAGCTTTTTTAATTGCAATAATCTCTTTTTACCAGCATCCTTCAAATCATAATTAAATTCCTTAATATCCCAATAAGCTTTATACTCAAGTTCCACTGGTAAATGACAAGGTTTCCCATAAATTAAGTTGACTGGTGACATTCCTATAGGAGTTCTGTATGCAGTCCTATAAGCCCACAGAGCATAATCAAGTTTGACTGACCAATCCATTTTTGTTGGATTTATATATTTTTCCAAAATTCTTTTGGTTTCTTGATTGGAAACTTCATCCAAACCACTTGTCTGAGGATGACAAGCAGTAGAAATTCGATGATTGATACGATATTTATTCAATAATTTTTCTATTATCATATTTTTGAAATGACTTCCCCCATTATGATAACTCTCAGCATTCCAAATCTATAAAATATATTCTTTTTTAAGAACTTTGCAATACTTTGAGCATCATAATGAGGTAAAGCAACAACTTCTATCCATTTAGACACATAATCCGAAAGATGGTTTAAATGGTCCCAAGAAATCTAATCCCTAAACTTCAAGTATTTCAACTTCCAAAATATAATTGAGTGACATCTCATTTCTTCTAAAAATATTTCCTACACGTTGACACCAATCACAATTTTTAATATAAGCATTAAAATCTTTAAAGATAGTAGGCCAATAAAATCCAGGTTACAAGATTCTATATGTTGTTTTATCAACAACAAAATGTCCCCCAAAATCATAATCATGAAAATTTTAGATAATTTCAAAAGTCTCTTCTAAAGGCACACATCTTCGAATAATTAGATCCTTCCCTTATATATGTAGAAATGGGTCATCCCAAAAATGAGTCTTAGCTTTAGATAAAAAATTCCTCTTTTCTTGGTGTGTCAAACCATAAGGTATAATGTTACTAAAAAAAAATTCACAATGTCTGCATACCATGGAACACACCATTCATTAATATTGAACAGTTTTTCATCTAGAGTCAATATTGGAAAAATGATCTGCAATTTAATTATCAGTTCCCTTTATATCCACTATTTCAAAGTCAAATTCTTGTAATAGAAGAATCCATCATATCAGTCTTAGTTTTACATCAATCTTTTTCGTTAAATACTTAATAGCAGAATGATCTATATGCACCACATATTTAATTCCAATTAAATATGATCTGAATTTATTAAAGATAAATAATATTGCTAATAACTTTTTTTTAGGTTGTGGTATAATTAATTTGAGCTTCATTAAGAGTTTAACTAGCATAGTTTGTCCCAAAACCGCACCAATAGCATAATCACTTGCATCACACATTAATTCAAATGGTTTCTTCTAATCTGGTGAAGCAATAACTGGTGTAGTGATTAATTTTTCTTTTAAAAGCTCAAAATCGTTTTTGCAATCCTTATCAAAATTTAAAATCACATTATTTTCTAGCAAATGGCAAAGTAGCTTAACAATTTTTTAAAATTCTTGAATATATCTCCTGTAGAATCCAGCATGTCCTAAAAACTCCTAATCTCCTTCACATTTATTGGGTGAGGTAAATTAGCGATTACTTGAATGTTTACAGGATCTACCTCCATACCTTTCTTTGAAATATTATGTCCCAAAACAATTCTTCATGCTACCATAAACTGGCATTTTTCCCAATTAAGAACTATTTTTTTTTCTTCACAGTGTTTAAGAACTCATGATAAATTTTCTAAACATGATTTAAATGAAGTTCTAAACACCAAAAAAATCATCCATAAAAACTACATTTCCTTTTTCAATCAAATCACAGAAAATAGCCATCATACATCTTTGGAATGTAGTACGGGCATTACATAAACCAAAAGACATTCTTCTAAAAGCAAATGTAGCATAAGGACTGGTAAGCATTTTTTTTTCTTAATCCTCAGGAGCAATTTGTATTTGGTGATAACCAGTATATCCATACAAAAAATAATAGTATTTATGCCCAGCTAGTTTATCCAGCATTTGATCCAGAAAGGGTAACGGAAAATGATCTATTCTTGTGGCAAGGTTTAATTTTCTATAATCAATGTATATTCATCATCCTGTAACATGTCTTATCAGTATTAACTCATTTTGTTCAATAACAGTTAAAATTATTTCTCCTTTCTTAGGAACACAGTGTATTAGACTAACCCATGCACTATTTGAAATATAATAGATAATCCCAGCATGTAACCACTTTAAATTTTTTTCTTAACAACTTCTTTCATAATGGGATTTAACCTCCTTTGAGGATCAGCTTTGGGTTTGCAGTTTTCTCGCATCAGAATTCTATGCATACAAATTGAAGGACTGGTTCCATTAATATCAGTAATTGTCCATCAAATGGCTTTCTTTAATTTCTTCAAAATTTTCAGTAAACACTCTTCTTCATCTGAAGTTAAGTTTGAGTAAATTATAACTGAAAAGGTTGAGGAATCACCTAAAAAGGCTTATTTTAAATTTTTCAGAAGTAAATTCAATTCAACTTTAGGTGATTTCTAAATTGATGGATAGAAAGATTTGTTTTTTTCCATCATGTCTGAAACTGCAAAACTTTCTTGAACAAAATTTGAATCTTCTTCAATAAAATCAATAAAATGTTCTAATTCCTCTTTTTGATCGTACTCCAACAATTTCATTTTTGGATTATCTTCATAAGTTATTTGTCGGCATATTTTTAGGTTATGTGTTTTATTTTGAAAAGGGGGGTCGCCTACAGAAATTGTCGGCGAATTTTTTATATTTTAAATTTAATTTAAATATATAGTTTAAAAGATAACATTTGATTTTGAAAATAATTTTAAGTTTAAAAGTTTTAAGATATGAAATCAAACCGATCTCACATCCCGAATAGTTTATATAAACGAGCACCGCACTACTAAACCGTGTATCTATCCCGAAGAATAGACACACTTTGCTTGATGATGGGGCTCGATTAAATAAACTATGAGATTTGTGACATCCGTTTGGTCCGCGAACCAATTTTATAAGCCGACAAGTTCCCCTGCTTAATATAAATGAATTAAGCGGGGTTTATATTACTGGGTTCTTACAATTCCCTATAAGGGCAAGCCCCTATAGTTAATTACATCTTAAGTGATGGGAATCACCTAAGAAAACTCTCGATAGTAATCAGTAGTTCTGCTTTCAAGAATTTCAAAGTTTAAGTTTTCAAGGGATTGAATTTTGGAATTTCAATAGGGAATGCATCAAATTTGGAACATTTTATTTTGGGATTCGAAGGAAGAAAGGTAGGAGAAATCACAGATTCGAAGCGAACTTCGGTAATTTCCCGACTATCTTGTTGTTTGGCTTGAATTTAGGAAGGCCCTAATGTTTATTTAATGTTTTGATCTTGCCAATTTTAATTAGTTAGGACTTATATTCGTATGACAAAATCATACAAATAGCCTCGATGATGTGAGGGTTTATGTCGTATCGGACGACTACCTCGGATTCCTAACACCGGTTAGGGCTTAATTTACATGATATGATCATGCAAATGCCTAACAAAGAGTTGAGGATTTATGTTGCACTAGGCAAACTTCCTCGAAATCCTATGGCTTGGTTGTTTGATTCTAAGAAAGTTTTGCTGAAGTAGACTCAGGTTTTGCTGATGACGATGGCCGTGCTGCCCACCATGCTCCGAGCTCCTTGTTGTTGCAGAGGTTTAGTTTTAGAAATCATAAATCAGAAGATGAGAGAAGTGTTCTGGTTTAGAGAAAGTCTTAAATTCCAAGTGTTTTTTATGTTTTAATTAAAACAAATCTTAAAGTTGATTATAACAACACCGATTAAGATCCCACGGTTCCATCCTTCCGGCATCGTTATTTTTATAGGATTCACTTAGTCCAGATGAATTTGTTAAACTCACTGAATGAGTTCCACACTTTCATTTAGACCGTGGGAAATCCTGTTAGCAACACGCAGGTTACATCATCCGAGGCATTCCCGATCATCCAACAATACGTTTTAATTTAGTTGTAGTTGTAGTTTTGTTGTTCTGTTTGTGATTAAATTTTGAGTTGTTTTATATTTTGAAATGTTGTGGCAGTGAATTTTATCTTGTAATGACTTTTAATTTAGTTTTGGTTTCGGTTTTAGGGACTATCCTAAAGGTGTGGGTTTTCATGCAACGAGTTGTTTATCATGCAAGAAAAGTAAGTACGATGCGATTAAATAAATTACAATAAGATAAATTGCAATAAAATAAAAGCGTACCTGGAGGGTCTTCCCGTCATTCCAAGCTGCACTTAAAACATAATTAGAATATTTAAGCATTTAAAGCAAATTCCTAGGTAAAGCTAAGGGAAGGGTTATGGTTTTCTACCAAATTCCTAATCCTATAGCTAGTCACCTCCTATGACGTCTAGGTTCTTGTATTTTGGGTTTGAGGACGATTTTCTTCATCGAAGAACAATTAAGTTCAATTGTTCTTATAAATATCCTATCATATCGAGGAAGTGCTTAAGACGAGTCTTAAACATCTTTTTCAATATTTCTAGGATTATTTTAAGTCCAAGAGAATTTAATTATACAAATGAATTAATCTCAGTGAACTAGGACATTTGAATATCTTATGAATGAAGTAACACTTCAGTTAACACTCCATTTAGGAGTTATGACAACAAGAGCTTTCGAGGGCAAATGGATGTTCAAATGATTTATGATTTAACTTAATTTCAATTAATGGGCTTAAGTTTGGAATAGTGTTCAAGTTGTTTTAGATTTATTTTTGAATTCTTTATGTCTTAGGTGATGTTATATTTAATTTAATTTAATTTAATTTAGTTCAATTTAATTTAATTTAATTTAATTTAATTTAATGTGGTTTAATTTAATTTAATTTAGTTTAAATTAATTTAATATAATATGATTTAATTTAATTTAATTTAATTTGATTTAATTTAATTTGATTTAATTTAATTTAATTTAATTTAATTTAATTTAATTTAATTTGATTTAATTTAATTTGATTTAATTTGATTTAATTTAATTTGATTTAATTTAATTTAATTTTATTTTATTTAATTTAATTCAATTTGATTTAATTTGATTTAATTTAATATGTTTTAATTTAATTTTATTTAATTTTTTTTTATTTAAATTTTAATTTAATTTTATTTTTAATTTTAATTTAATATTTTATTTTTTATGTTTTAAAGATGATTTAATTTTAATTGTTAGAGTATTAATATAATTGAAATTTTAAAAGGATTTAATTTAGATAATTTAACTTTAATTTAATTTAATGATTAAGTCGTTTAGCATTTTAAATTTTAAATTTGGATTATCATTTTAATTAGGAATTAAATATTATTGAGATGATTAATTTAGGGATTCTTAAATTAAAGAATAAATCTCTTCCTAATGACATCCCTATTTTAATAATTCCAAATTTATTATTCTTCCAAATTTAAATAATTACTTAATTAAGGTTTATTTTAATTATTTTTAAATTGTTTAGTAGGTTTCTACCCTTTAATTATTTAAATTTCAATCATCCAAATCAGATTAGGATCAAATATTTTACTATTTCATCTTATTAAGCCTAAAGTTTTAATTAAGGGTTAAAATTTTAATTACCATTTTGCCCTTCAAGCTTAATAATTTCATAACTCACTAAATTGAGCTTAAATGAATTTGAAATTTTTATGTGACTTCACTCATATGTCAATAAAGACATTATAGGAGAAAAATGTGATTTTTCTGTATTTAATTTATTTATGTAATTATTTTTGGTGGAAAATAGGGATTTCCAAGGAAAATTTAATAATATGACCAAGGGAAAGTTTCTGTCCTTAAGAAAATTATGGGACATTTCTAATGACCAGAGGACCACTTGGACCAATTTTGGTGATTTTTTGAATTATATTCTTTTTATTATAATTATTTTGAGTTTTGGAGTATTAATTAATTTTAAAATAAAATAAAGGTTGAAAAATGAATTTTATATTTTTCAAAAATCTCTCTAATATCAAGGAAATCAGAGAACCAATTTTTACAATTTTTTGATTTTTCTTAGATTTATTAGAATTATTTTAGTGGAAATGCTAAAAAATACATTTTTTTAATTTTAAAATTACCTTAAGGCTTTAAAATTTAATATCTCATCATATAGACTTAAGAAAAATATGGGGTTTGTTCCTAAGTGATTAAAATTCAAAATGTGACATTTTGGTGAATTTCATTATTTTTGTGATTTTTATTATTTTTTAATTATTAAAAATATTAAAATAATGCAAAAAAACAACTTTTTTAGAAAATTGTAATTTTAATTTTTTTAAATTCCCTTGATATCAGAGAGGCTCCAAAACCAATTTGGTGAATTTTTGAAAAGTATTTTGAAAGTTATGAATTTTTTAAGTTTAATTTTGGCTAAATGGCTTAATCAACCCATTTGATAGGGCTAACCAAGTCCAATTGACTTCAAACTTTTATAGTGGGTTCCTCCGATCCTAAAGGTCAGTGGAGAATTGATTTCAAGTCAATTTGATGTATGATTAGCTCTAATTAATTAAAACTCCATTTTGGGTGTTTAAGCCGATTAGGGTTATTCCAAGTGAGTTAACTCAAAACCTATTTTTCCTAGGGTCCTCTAGTCATAATAAACATCACCAAATTTTTCCAGAATTTATTTCACAATATGCTAATTATTGGAATTAAAATACTCGAACTAGCAACCTAGAGTTGAAAAATCGATAACTCTTCATAGGGATAGCCTCGACTTTGGAAAATTCGGGGAATGTTCCCAAATTCGGATGCTTCAAAGCCACTATGGTCTCATGCCATGGTGAATTGTATACATGCATGGAGAATTGAAAATGTGCAGTGAGTAAATAAATTATTAAAAATCAAATACTCAATGAAATTGAATGATTTCTTTTTCACATTATTCTCCTCTGTTCACTGAGCAAGAGGGTATTTTAATTTTATTTTTCTGATTTTTCTACACAAAGTTATGCATTTTTGAAGTTTAGGGATTTAAATAAATAGAAAAATAACCTATTTTTCTACTTATCCACGCGGCGCCAACTCAACCTAGGCATCTCCGAAACGCCGCGTGTCGTCCTCTGATTCGGCGTCGCCGTCCAACTCAGCGCTCCAGGGGCCCGCTTTATCGTTCCGTCTCCTCATCCGGCGCGAACCTGGTCGTCCGTCCGCGCGTGTATTAAATGAACGGCATCCGTTCATCGTCCCCAAGCCTCCTAACCCGAGAACCGTCCACACTAAATCCCTAATATCTCACTCAATACTTAACGGATTTTCGTGTTCTTGTGCTCCATGGATTCATCTTGAAGATACGAATACATCTATACGGTGATCATGCATTGAAATTAAGGCATTTGAAATGGAGAATCTCCGGAAGCTCGGGATAAAGAGTTAGCTCATACCTTTGCTCGGAGAAGTGTGGCTTCAATGCGAGGGTTGTGTCACCTTCGATTGCGTCCAAGCAAGCTCCGGATGAAGTCCCTTGGCACGGTGAATTGTCTAGGTATGATTTCGACCGAGCCCGATCACAAAGCTTGGAGTACGGAACGGATGGGTGGCTCGGAGAGGGGGCTTTTGCTTGGTGGACTTCTTCCCTTGGTGCGGTGAAGGTGTAGGATCAATCGATTTGGGGATTGGTCCACTTGTGAAGAAGTTTCCGGTTTTGTGCTGAAATTTGAACTCGAAAATTGAGCTCAGTTGGAGGGAATTGGGTCGGAATCCAGTGGGAATCAAATGCTCTATGTGTAGAGAGTGGTCCGGAATGATTTTGGCGAGTTTCCTTAAGGTTGGTTCGGCACCTCCTTCATGGCCGAGAGAGGGGGTGTTTAAATAGGAGAGGGTGGAGGGCCTCCCGGGGGGTTCGAGGCTTGGGATCGAGCTGCTTAGGTCGAGGAAGAACAGCCATGGTGGCCATTGGGCATGGGGCAACTCGGCAAGGTGGAATTCCAAAGTTTGGCTCCTCCCGAGGTCTCGGCCATGGTGTTTTCCGGCGACCCGGGCGGTGGCCGGCG